>OX451739.1:600260897-600860897 GCA_948472305.1 Vicia faba | reverse complement strand
TTTAATTAATTATTTGCATGAGAGATATTTATTTAGCCATGAATTTATTTACGAATGTTAATTCCTTTAATGTATTCATGTCTGCTTTTATGAGTATGTCTGGCTAAATTATTTAAATATTGGTATGTAACGAGTTACTTTGAATGGATCCGGAACAAACAGGCTTGATTATATTTTATAAAATAAACACTTTTTCTGATTTAGTTATCTAATTTATTTTGTTAAAAAAGGTTTAGAAACCAACAGAGCGAAAGTTTGAGGCTAATAAACTGACTAAGATTAGAAACCAATAGAGCGACAGTTTGAGGTTTAAAATCAGATAGTAGATACTAGGTATTGTTTTTAAAGACTGCGACAGCGTTTTAAAACCAATTAAACTTTATTTATTTTCAAAAAGTAATTTTAAAATCAACGGGATAGCGAAAGCATACATCAGAGTTTAAAATTATAATTTACTTCAATAGAGCGAAAGTTTGAGAATAGATTTTTGAATAAATACTTTTTGCTGAAAAAGATATTATTATCATTTTTAGAAAATAAGCCAGTGGAAAGCCGGATTCTTTAGTGTTAACGAAGTACATACCGATATTCGCATTATTATTATTTCAATTAGAATTAAGTTTTATTACCCAAAAATTCCCCTAATTAATTATTCGATGGCTATAGCTTTACACAATAGTTTAGGTTACGTTAGTTCGATTTATAGTCCCTTAGGTTCGATATCTTTTAAAACTACGCGATAGGGTTGTATACTTGCAGTCTCCCAATTAATTTAGACGATAAAGTCGCGATCAGAATGCCAGGTTGCTTTTGACAAAATCAAAGAGTACTTACAAGAGCCTCTTGTTTTGATGCCACCAGTCGACGGAAGACCATTGATCATGTATCTGACAGTTTTAGAGAACTCAATGGGGTGTGTTTGGGGAAGCATAACGAGTTTGGCCGAAAAGAGCACGCTATTTACCACCTGAGCAAAAAGTTTACCGACTAACCAGATATTCACTGCTCGAGAAAACTTGTTGCGCTCTGGCATGGGCTGCTTGCCGGCTAAGACAGTATATGCTGACTCATACTACCTTGTTGATATCTAAGATGGATCTGATAAAATACATCTTCTAAAAGCCTACTTTGTCTGGGAGGATAGCTAGATGACAGATGATCCTAACAGAATATGACATACAGTATACTACCCAGAAAGCTATAAAGGGCAGTGTATTGGCTGATCACCTTGCTCACCAAGCTGTAGAAGACTATCAGTCCATGAAGTTTGAATTCCTGGATGAAGACATCATGACATTAGGCAACTGTGAAAAAATCAGACTATATGACGGACCTGAACAAGGATCCCGATGGACCCTGTTCTTTGATGGGGCATCCAATGCACTTAGTATTGGTATCAACGCTATACTCATATCTCCAGAAGGGTGTCATACTCCTTTTACTTCCAGACTTTGCTTCAACTGTACGAACAACTTGGCGGAATACGAAGCATGCATCTTTGGTCTCAGGGCGACCATGGACTTGGGAATCAAAGATTTAGATGTGTTTGGAGATTCAGCTTTGGTAATCAGCCAAATCAAAGGGGAATGGGACACTAAGCACCCAAACCTTATCCCTTACAAAGAACATGTTTTGACATTTCTACGGCATTTTGAGAAAATAACTTCGAGCATTTCCCGCGAGAAGAAAATCAGCTAGCAGACACTCAAGCCACAATGTCATCTATGTTTAAACTTAATTGGGATGATGAAGCTCCCCAAATCGTTATCGAACGAATGGATAAACCAACACATTGTCACGAGATTAATATTGAAGAGGTAGTGGACCAACCTTGGTTTCATGAGGTCAAGAGGTATCTCGAGGCTCAAGAATATCCAGAAGGAGCTTCAATCAATGATAAGAAGTTCTTAAGGAGATTCTCTGCTAAGTTCTTCCTTAGCAATGGCATCCTGTATAAACGCAATCATGACTCCATTTTTCTTTGGTGCATGGATAAGGTTGACGCTGAAATGATCATGGCTGAATTACATGACTGTACTTTTGGCACCCACTCCAGTGGGCATATGATTACAAAGAAAATCATACGGGCAGGCTATTATTGGTCTACTATGGAAGCAGATTGCTATCAACACTCTTGGACTTGTCATAAGTGTCAAATTTATGCTGATAAGGTGCATGTACCTCCATTTCCTCTGAATGTCTTGATGGCTCCTTGGCCCTTTGCTATGTGGGGAATTGATATGATTGGAGAGATCAAGCCTACAGCCTCCAATGGACACCGTTTCATCCTAGTGGCCATTGACTATTTTACCAAGTGGGTTGAGGCAGCTTCCTTCGCTTCCGTTACCAAGAACGTTGTTGCCTGCTTCATCAAGAAAAATCTCATTTGCCGGTACGGTATCCCGGAAAGGATCATCACTGATAATGGTACAAATCTTAACAACACTATGATCATCGCCTTGTGCAAGCAATTCAAGATTCAGCATCACAATTCTTCCCCTTATCGTCCAAAGATGAATGGTGTTGTCAAAGCTGCGAATAAAAACATTAAGAAGATCATACAAAATATGTCAGTCATGTACAAAGACTAGCTTGAGATGCTACCATTCGCTCTCCACGGGTATCGTACCACGGCTCGCACATCAACCGGAGCAACACCCTATTCTTTGGTTTACAGCATGGAGGTTGTCTTGCCTATTGAGGTTCAAATCCCCTCTCTGAGAATTATGAAGGATGTAGGTTTGAATGAAGACGATTGGATCCAGACTCGACTTGATCAACTGAACTTAATTGATGAAAAGAGGCTTACTGCTGTTTACCATGGTCAGATGTATCAGAAGCGGATGATCAAGGCTTTCAACAAGAAAGTCAGGCGCCAAGCATATCAAGTTGGGGATCTGGTGATCAAACGTATCATCTTGCCACAAATTTATCCCAGTGGAAAATGGACTCCTACCTATGAAGGACCATTTGTAATCAAGAACATATGCTTCGGTGGGGCAATGATCTTGACCACCATGGACGGTGGCGACCTGCCACACCCTGCGAACCCAGACATAGTCAAAAGATACTATGCATAAGAGACGTGCTAGGTTGACACACCTAGGCAAAAAAAGGGCATCCCAGCGAACCAAAAAGGGCCGGGCAAAAATTAGGGATAAAATAAAAAAAATCTGTACACCCGGCAAGTTGAAAACCCGAAAGGGCAACTTGGGCAAAAAAGGGTTTCTCGATGGATTGAAAACTCGAAAGGGAGGTCCAGGCAAAAGTTAGGGAATTAAAGCGTATGGCTATGTCCCATCGGGTCACTTACGGACAACCTTTGACTTCCACTGACAAACTCGGAGTTTCTGATCAATTCAATCATCTTCGGATGAAGTAACAAATAGACAAGATATTCAGAGATATGAAGGCTATAGCAGAATGGGAACCCCATGGGATTATTACACATAGTTATCTTTCTTTGTATAAATTTTTCTTGTTTTATGGAACCATTCTCTTACTAGAATGTTTGTCTCCTTTGTACAAAATACTTATTCAAAGTCAATACAAAGATACCCCTTTGAAAGTGGAAAAAACTATCTTCCTTTTCTTTACGATTGTGTTTGGTTTGCAAAAATGTTCAATAATTCATTGATGAACATATGCATTTGAACATGATTACTGTTTACAAATGAACAAAATGAGAAAGACAATTACTGATAGGTTGAAAGGACAGGAAAACGTCTCTAGGCTATTCCATAAAGTAATCCCCACAGTACGCCATTTAAATCCCCAGCGGAACAAATTTCAAATTATTAATCCCTAGTTGAAATCGTCAAATTTCTCAGGATTCCCCAAGCAAATCATATAAACAATACATGGCGTTGCCCTCACATTAGAATTTACTTCTCTCAACAAGAGTTCGTCAGTATTTCAACTTCAAGGCACGAAATTTCAACATATCCTCAGCAGCACTCAAGGATTTATTTTCCTCAATCAAACAGCAGTACAACAAATCAGCTTACATACGCATACCTTACATCCATATATCATAAACATCAATGAAGCAAATATGTTACATCATACATTTCATACAACATAACTTTGTATTTTAGCTAACATTTCACCCTTGTCAGGATAAGATTAACAACTACCATTAACAATATGCAATCAGACACAGTTCAGATATGCTCCAGACACGGATTCCATTCTGATACTCATTCAGATTCAACAATCAGATACAGTTCGGATACGCTCCAGACACGGATGCCATTCTGATACTCATTCAGATTCAACTTTCGGATACAGTACGAATACGCTCCTGACACGGATGCCATTCTAATACTCATTCAAATTCAACAATCAAATACAGTTCGTATACGCTCCAGACACAGATGCCATTCTGATAGTCATTCAGATTCAACTTTCGGAAACAGTACGGATATGCTCCAGACACGGATGCCATTCTGTTACTCATTCAAATTCAACTTTCAGATACAGTGCGGATACGCTCCAGACATGGATTCCATTCTGATACTCATTTTGATTCAACTTTCAGATACATTGCGGACACGCTCCAGACACGGATGCCATTCTGATACTCATTTAGATTTAGTCTCCAGATACAGCTCAGATACGCTCCAGACACGGATGCCATTCTGATATTCATTCAGATTCAGTCTTCGAATACAGCTCAAATACGCTCCAAACATGGATGTCATTCTGATACTCAATCAGATACAACTTTCAGATACAGTTCAGATACGCTCCAGACACAGACACCATTCTGATACTTATTCTTTCGGCTTACAACTTACAATGCAACAAACATTCTTGGATAGCATCTGCAAGCCCATCTCCAACAAGATTCTATCACTTCTCCAAATGGAATCTTTAAGCCCATTCACTCAACTACACATCGTCGAGTGCAAATTTATGGGCATTCTAGTGTCCAATCATTTTCTCACCTTCGAGTCACGAATGGAAAAACTCACCAATCTAACTCTTCAGGCTTAAGAAGATTTAACAGGGGCAGCTGTCGTACCCCAAAATTTCCCCTCTCATTTATCAAGACTTTTCCCACAAGATCTCCTTAACTCAAGAATGGATTAGGGTTTGACCAGTTCAAGACCTCTCATCAGGCACTGATCACCCAAGATTAGGGTTTGAGTTTGCCCAAATATTTTTGGACCATCAATGCTTCATATTACTTTCAAACATCATTATGGACCCCTAAGTTTACTCATGACAAGTTTCAAGCCTTGAAGCACACTTTTGCTCAGTCAATTAAATAGTTGACCTAAAAATCAGCTGTATTGGGGAAAAAGTTAACCATGGCCAATTTACAGTAAAACTTCATAATTTTTTATCCAAGTCAACATTTTAGACTCATATATATCATTTGATCAAGTTTGGACCACAATTCCTCAAGAAATTTGATCAAATCATCAAAAGGGCAAAATGGTCAAAATTAGGGTTTTGACTAAGAAAGGGTAATTTCGGATTTTTGACCTAGCAGATGACCAATTGCTTTGAATCATGATTTCAAGGTTTCAATTGCGTCATCATGACCTAATTACAAGGTTCAAATCATTGCAAATCCATTGGATTGACAGATGAAATTTGCAGCCAACTTATCAAAAGTCAACTGTATACTGAAAAGTCAAACTTTGACTTTTGGGTCAAAATCAAGTGCCAAGGATCAAAATTCATCAAAACATGTCAAAATGTGAAAACATTTCATCAAGAAATCAAATATTGATAATTTGGTTTTGAAATTTGAATTTTTCTATACTTAGATTTTTTTCTAAGTATAGAAAATATCTTATTTTTTCTCAACTATAAGCCATTTTTTCACCATGATACAAGATGATTCAAAGATAGTTCTCAACATTAAAGTTGTAGATATCCATGAAATATACAACTTTTCTTCACACATTTCTCCCTAAATATGCTTAGATCTCAAGATATAATTTTGTGAATACATGCTCATGAACTAAAATAACTTAGTGAAATTTTAGCCTAATTTAGGCAGGTTTTTGACCTAACTTCATGGAAATGTTTCACATAGTTCCAAGAGGAGCCTTGAAATTAATTTCAAATATGAGTTATAGATCACATTGCAAGATTTCCAAAATATCCAAGAACTCCTTGAGATCATTTTTGAGTAGGGAGAATCGAAGAGATGAAGTTGGCAATTTCTCACTTTGAATTCAAGCCATTTCATGAAGAACAAAACTTCAATCTGAACCTATGTTGCCTAATCCTTGCTTTACAGGCCTCAAACTTGTTTCTCACTTCATAATTTAATGCTTACTCAGTTGACAAATCCTTAATCCAAGCACAAGGATCTTTTTCCAAGCTTTAATTCCATAAATGGCACAAAGTTGCCATTGCCATTTTGGAAAAGCTTAACTTTTGCAACTTTTCAATTCTTGAGCATTGGACATGTCTTCTCTGCACACAAAATTCCTACAAACCTAAAGAAATTTGTATAGAGCTTGTACCAACTCCAAGCTGGCCAGTACAAGCATATAGAGACTTGTCTCTTCACTTTTCTTCAAAAGCAAGCAAGAGTGCAAAAAGGACACAACTCAGAAATATATTGAGGAGTGAATTTGAAACATTCTGCATACTAATACATAAAGATATTACAGCTTAGAGTACGATGGAAAAAGGCCTAAAACACTCCAAAACTCGCTCTCACTAAAAACTTGTCAAAAACTTGCAGTTTGAGCATAAGCATAGCAATCCACAAATTTACTTGTGTGTTTCAAGTTTTAATCATTCAAACACTTTACCTACCTCATACCTAAGTGATCCAGACCATTATCCCTCCACTGTAATACCTCCATCTCCATCTGCCATTTTTGTTTTTCAAGCTTGCAGGTTGACTTGGATAGAGAGTTTCAGACACTTCCAAAGCAAGGCAAGGATTGGAACACACTCAGGGAGGTTCAAGCAAGCTAAAGGAACCTTTAGGCCTTCCTAAATCTCACTCAAACTCCATTCAAGATCTCAACTGAAAGAGGTAAGAATTCCAACTTTTATCTTTTCATACAAGCATCATTGGCCACGATTTGTGAAAGAAAAATGTAGATATTATAGTGTTGAAGCCAACCATGTGCATAGATTTCATTTCTGTTCATTATGTGTAGAGAATTTTGGAGTTCAAATTTCTGTAAAAATTAGGGCTTTCAAAATTCTTTTTAATATTTGATTGTTAATTTCCATAAGTTACATGTCTGAAATCGTGGGAAAGAGCACTATCATTTTCATGTTGGAAGTTTCCATTTTCATGAAGAGATGAGAAAGATACAAAGGTTCTGGCCAGCTTGAGGAAGAAGATGAAGTACAGGGCAAGGAAGCTTCTTATGTTATGTTTTTATTGTTTCATATAAACTAATGGATGTACAGCCACCCTAGTGGCAAGGTAGCGCGCTGGCAATGCCCAGGTCATGGGTTCGAACCTTGGCGCTACCTTTTACATTTTTCTCATTTTTTCAGTTTCAGTTTTGGAATTTTTGGCAGTATGGGCTTGGTTCTTGGGCCTTCTATTTTTTTTCTAACACACTACTCCCTGTTTGCTTGCAGCACCCCTGGCCCAATCTTTTTATTATTTATTTTATTTTCATATTTGTTTTATTAAAGTATTTCCTTTAACACATAAAAATAATAAAAAATATAAATATGATAAATATTGCATTTTTATTTTTTTTTATTTTATTTTCTCATAAAAAAATATATTTTATTTTAAATATATACTAACTATCTTTCTAAAATAAATTTGTAAAAATAAATTAAACTTAGATATATTCTTACCTTTGTTTTTATACTTGTAAATATTTATTTTAACATATAAAGAGACTAAATATTTTCACCAAATATTATTTATTATTTTTAATACAATAATACACAAAAAATAATACTTAAAGAGCTTTATTTTCTTTTTATCTTAGAAATTAGGGTTAAGCTTTTTTCCAAGAATTAATCTCCTCTTCTTAAGTTATTAGGTTTATCTCAAAACTTCTTTTCACATAGAAAATAAAACAAAAATCCTTTTCTTGCATTTATATATCTTTGCATATTTAAAATGTCTTGTATATTATTTATTCCAATATTTGTACAAACTCGATTTGGTTGTAATAGCTTAATTAGACTTACATTGTTGCAAGTCCCCATTCATAATTTGTATTCCCCCCTCCCATAAAATGTTGTAATAGTGTAATAATCTTTAAATTACGCAATTTATCGCTTTACATACCATGCTAGTAATTAGGGTTTGAATGACAAGATAAAAACAAATCAAATAGAAAACCCTAAATCCAAGATAAAATCAAAGCATGGAAATAACACACTTGCACACAATCATCCTTAGGGTTTCTCCACTTGGTTGCCTTATACAAAAATAGCCATATTACGCACACGAAGTATCTTGGTAAAAACAAACAAGATCATAGTCCCTCGATGACGATATTCAAAGTTGCCTTACAAAACGATCTTGGTCCCTCAAAAATGCTAAGATACTTTGCAACATTGCTAATCATGGTTATGCGATGACCCAATCCCGTCCTGTTTACATCTAAAGATAGGGTTGCTTACCAAATCAATGGTAAGACAACAATTTCAAAGGAATAGAAAATGAACAAGAAAGACATTTGAGTAGGTAGATTACTTCTAGTTACTTGCTCTATTTTCAAACAACTATCCTTGCTATTTTCCAAAACCAACACACACACATTTCAAAAAACATCTTACAAACAATGAATTTTTTTTTCAAAAAGACAAACATCTTTGTATACATTCTTACGAACGAGAATCATTATAAAGATTGTCTAAACAATGGCCTCTTTTACAAAATACCTTTAAAACCACACCAAACACAATTTCAAACAACAAAAGCAAGTGATCTAGCAAGTAACTAAGAGCCCATGGAAAACCATGGATGAAAAGGGTGCTAATACCTTCCCTTTTCATAATCTACCCCCCGAACTCAAGAAAACATCTCAAAGGTATTTCATGTGCTTTTTCACCTTTCCTTTTGGATAAAAGAAAAGTCGGTGGCAACTCTTGCTAACCGCAACATTTGGATAGAACGCAAAACACGTTAAGTCAGTTCTCCCACCGTATCACATGGTGAATTTCATCATGGTTTCAGAAATACAAAGCATTAAAACTATAAACCAGAAGCGAACATTAATTTCGCTAATCTTGATTCTGAACCCTAAATTTCTCAAGAAGTTCTGATCTGAAATTCTCTATACTTAGGCCATATGAATGAAATCTATAAATATGTACAAATTCAGAGCCATGATATCTACATTGTGTATTTGAAATTGCAAGCCTAACAATGTCTAAGTAATGAGATGAAAGTCAGAAGAAACTTACCTTGCAACTGGAGATTGTTCTGTGAGTTAGAGCTTAGTTTAGACTGCTGTGATGTTCTTGTCAGCTTCCTCAAGTTCTCAGAAAGCTAGAACAACCCTTGACTTTAGCTATGGATAGTTGGAATGCTCTGGAGTAGTCAAGATGCAAAGTTTTGATTTTTGAGAGGAGAGTGGTAAAGATTGTATTACAGTTTGAAAACAAAAGTTGGGAAAACTTTTACGTGTATATCAGCAATTGTATGGATGATTTGGTCAAGAAACACTCAAAGAAAATTGGAGTTTGAATGCAAAAATAAAAAACTAGCAGGTTTTGTATTTGTGTTGCAGTTTCGGGTTCTTGGAATTTTCAGCAAGGTTTCAAGGCTTTTTTTAATGTATTTTTTCCATTGATGTTTGCAAACAAAGTTGAATTTATAGGCAAAGGATTTGGAAACTTGGAGAAGTCAAGAGTACAACCATCGTGTGTTATGACTCGTTGACCTGTTTTTGAAGCAAGTTTAGACAAGCATGTTTCAAGGAAAGGTTGGGTGGTTAGCAGCTTTAACCACGCCTAAACTGAGATTGTAGGCATGATTTGTGGGGAAGTACACTCAGAAGCAAAGTAAAGTATGGGCTCAAAATGAACTTTGTACAAAAGTTTACTTTTCAAGGACAACAATGGTACTTTTATGCCACACGTGGGAAGATCCTTTGGATAAAGACTCAAAAGTTGGTGTAAGCATTGAATGATGATGAGATTTAACAAGTAAGAAAGCCTGCAACATGAGATTATACAACATAGCTTGAAACTGGATCAGAAGTTCAACATAAACGTAACCTAAAACAAATGTCTAACTTATGATCTTTGATTCTCTCTGCTCCAGCATGATCTGAAGGAGTTCTCAGACTTTTCAGAAAGCTTGTAACATGCTTTGTAACCCCTCTTTGAGTCATTCTTGCAAACTCTGATTGTACCCACGTGAAAACTAGCCCAGAAGTTCTAACCAAATTCTGACTTGGAAATGCTCAGACTTTACTAAGTGTTTTAGTTTGATGGACGTGTCTTCAAGGATTTACAACTTGAAATCCCAGCACTTCTAGGAGAAGTTCTGTTCTGCAATGTTTTATATCTCATTAAGATCTACAAGTCTTGTGTCAAAAGTTCTTCCTGAATCAATTCGCATCATGATGAAAATCTGGCAAGAAGTTCTGAATTTATCATACTTTCTTAACACTTAGAAAAATTTCTAAGTGTTTAGAACTTTGAATTTTCCAAAGTAAATTTGACTTTTGATTTTCTTGATGAACTAACTTCACATTTTAACATGTCTTGATAAAATGTGGTCCTTGAAACTTGATTTTGATCAAAAAGTCAAAGTTTGACTTTTTAGTGTGTATTTTGACCATTTTGCCCTTGTGCCAATCCAACCCTAAATTGATGTATCAGTACTGCAAACTTGAGTCATGGGAGATCTTGAGAGGAAATTCTTGAGAAATGAGAGGGAAAATTTTGTGTTACAACAAGGATACATGGTTTTCCATTTGAGTATTGAGAACCAACTACTTTATTTATAATTGCTTCTAGTATTTACACTCCTTTATCAATTGACGAGCTTACAAGAAAAAAAATTGGGGCATTTTGTGCATGTGCAAATAGACCTTAACATATCGAACACTCTTTGGGATCATATTTTGGAGGAATGAGAGGGTTATGCATTCATTGTTGAACTGAAATACAAGATTTTACCCCCTGTTTTTTGATTACTATATGTGTGTGTGTGTGTTGGTCATAGTATTGACAAAATGTTGGAAGTTGGAAGGAAAGAATATTGAGAAACTAGTGAAAAAAGAATATACAAGATACACGCCTAAAAAGTACAAATAGTTAATACTAGTTGTTCTTGCATGGAACAAATATCTGGTCGACTTCCCTCTATGAATGGGGAGAGTGATTGGTGGATTTGAGAGCTACATCAATGAAGCGTGTGTCCCAAGAAGAATGTCTTGTTTATCCCTCTGTCGGGAGCCCCTTTTATAGATTTCTTTCTTGGTGTCATCAAGAGCCTCAATTAATGAGTGACTCTTGAGTTTCATAACTATATAACTTTCGTCGTTCCCATGAATGGAGAGGATTAATGATGTGTAACATTGTAATGAATTATCCATCAGCAGTTACTAACATTAATGAGCCGAGTTGCTAGCCGACTATGGGAAAGTGTTTGCGGTCTCCATCCTTGTTCGAATCCAAGGTGTATAAGGGTTGCTTCCCAAAGATGTAATAATTGTGCAGTGCCCTTTGTTCGGGTTGCACACCGAGAACATCTTATATCGAGCCGCCTACTGGTCTTATCATTTGATCGCCGATTATACTACCCAGTAGGGGATAATATTTTTTGGATGTACATAAGCCCCACAAATTCAAATTCTTTTCGCGAGGATGTAGTGTTCGGTCACGTAGTCACAGAAAATATTGACGGTACTGTCGGTTTGCACATCGTCCATTTATCTTTTCATATGTGGCGCGAAAATGAAGAGTCATCATTTTCTCTTTCCTAGAGTAATGATGACTTCCACTTAAACTTATGTTTATTGGGTTACGTTTCCCTATTCCTAGTGTACCGTTCATTGGATTCTATTAAAACCCTACCCTCTTCTTTCCTTTTCTATCTTTGGTATTTTCAGAAGGCGTTATATCTTTCAAGAGAGCATTCAATCTCCTCAAGTGTTCTCTATTTTTTCCAGGTATTCCCTTCTACTCTTTCATTTTCTTTTGCTTTTTAGGTTATGGTTATCTAGAGAGAGTGCGCGATGAGGGAAACGTAAAACCCTCTAATGCTGAGGAAAGGAGAGAGTTATGGAACCAATGCATGTGAGAGATGAAGGGTGCTTTAGGTTAGGAGGAGTTGAATCAGGTCACAAGGGATTTTTATGGTTTTACCCTAACTTCTTTGAGTGATTCTGACCATAATTCTTCCTCCTCGGGTTCTATAGAACTTTTGATGGAAGTGTTTACTCCATTTGATGTTGAGGTCATGGGTTACAAGAATAGTGTGCTTCACGACAAGGAGATCACCAAGCTCCAATCTATGATAAAGGTCTTCTTAATTGGGGAGGAAAGCAATGTTATCCTGAAATCATGTGTCTCAGGGGACCGCCTATGTGTACTTCATAGGAGGAACACTGATGAAGATTTTTGTTACTTCTATGCCGAGGTTCTGGAGTATTTTTAGAATCTGAATACTCTTTTTCAAGTTTGAGGTCGACTTGCTGAAGGCCATAAATGTAGCGCCTTTTCAACTCTTCCCCAACACTTGAGGCTTTATAAAGTCCTTTGAAATAGTTTGTGAGGGAATGGACATCGTCCCTACAATCGGTCTATTCTTCTCTTTTTACTAGGTAAAAGGGGCTGGAAAGCTTTTGTGGATCCAAGTGAATGGCCTCGGAGATCAAGTCAGATCCATCCAGGTTCGAGATTTGGGCTCCAAAGAAGCGCAAAGGGGTAGGCTCTAAAGCTACTTTCAGCATAGCTGAGCCCCAAGGTGCTTCCCCAACCATCTAGGAGAAGGTTCAACAGGACATTTCGAAGAGGCAAAAGACCCTCATGAGTGACGTTGTTTGTCAGGCCGATATGGAAATATCAACCCCCTGATGGGAGAACCTGGGGACAACCATGCTTCTGGGAAGTTTAAGTTTTGGTCCAACAACTTAGATGGGCTCTACTTTATCTATGATCACCTAAATGCCACTGAAGACATTAACAAAGTCAAGTTTGTAGGCCGGCAGAAGATGACCCAAAACCTCAGCTCTTACCTCATGAGGTGTGTGGTTCTGACTCGCGGTCTCTTTGAGTCGAGTGATGACTATGAGAAGACAGAGCAAAGGCTAGAAAGGAGATAAATCGGCTGAAAGAGGCTCATAAGGTTCAGTCCGAGAAGTTATCCGGTGTGGAGTAAAGCTTGGCTAAGGAGAAAGAGTGTAGGGAGACTTTGGAGTCTGAGAGTAAAGGCTCTCTTACCCAACTCAATAAGAGGTTGAAGGTGCAGAATGCCACTAATGGGGAGCTAAAGGTCGCCACTGATGAGATGAGGGAAGCTCTTAGGAAGTCTCAAGTGGACATTCTTTTCGCTGGTGATGAGGCTTTTGAGCGGGCCAAGGATCAAATACTGTGTCATCGCCTCGGCTTGGCCATATCAGAGATGGACTACTTTAAGGGTGTGTAGGATGGCCTCCTTGTAGATATTGAAGAGGCGGAGAAAACTCCTTCTCCTCAACCAATTTCTGAAGACCCTTCTTCCAGGGAGAATGCCAACAATGATCGTGATGGGAAAGAGGGCTCGGCTGAATGATTTTTTTGTGTTTTCGTTAGTCATCCGATAAGGATGCATTTATGTAACTTTTTTAAGGAGCGGTTCACCATCCTTTTTGTTACTTTTAAACTATTGCCTTCGGGCTTTGTACTTCAGACTGTGCTTTTGTGGATTTATGTAACAGTTTCTTTATGTTTACCTTAGCTTTGCATTTGCATTTTTTATGCGTTTTTGGTTTTGAAGATAATTCGGTATATTTATAAGCCCCTCGGATACAAAGTCTATTGGGCTGAATGTGTCTGATCATGTAGTGCCAGGCATTATCTTTAATTTATAAGAGCTCTAGTAACTTTTCCATGTCGTTTTATGATGTTAGGAGTACTTCTTAATACACGGTCATACCCGGTCTTTGAGTCTCTTAGTGGTAAATTTATTCTCTAGGATTTTCTCGTTCATCTCTCGGGCTTAATGAGCCCCGGGTGAACTATTTGCATTCTCAGAATTGCCTCAGTGGCTCTATCCAATTAACCTTAAAGTTCCCTTATGTTGGAATACTCGACTCTCATATGTGGGGAGTGTTTGTTAATGGAACTTGACCCTTATGGCAGGGAGTGTATATTAATGATACTCGACCCTTGTGAGGGGAGTGTTAATGCTACTCCACCCTTGTGATGGTTAACACTACTCGACCCTGATGAGGAGAGTTTTAATGCTACTTTCCCCTTATGAGCAGAGTGTTAATGATACACGAACCTTATGTAGGGAGTGTTTGTTAATGGAACTCAACCCTTATAGCGAGGAGTGTTTATTAATGCTACTCGACCCTGGTGAGGAGAGTGTTAATGCTACTGGCCCCTTATAAGGGGAGTGCTAATGCTACTTGACCATTATGAGGGGAGTGTTAATGGATGCCTTCAGGGGCCTGGAGGCTTAACCGACTTAATTCCAGAGGCTTTGAGTATGTTTTAGATTTTTGACGGATCAGATCCTCTTTTCCTGAAGGCAAGGTTGATCGAGTTTGCAAGAGGCTTCAAGTGCACTTTGACTTTTTCCTGGATCAGAGGCTTTGTAAGGTTGGCCGAGTAGGTCTGGAGCCTTGGCAAGGTTGACCAAGTTCGTGAGAGGCTTAGAGTGCACTTTGACTTTTTCCGAATCAGAGCCTTTCTAAGGTTAGCCGAGTAGGTCCAGAGCCTTGGCAAGGTTAACCGAGTTTGCGAGAGGCTTAGAGTGTGCTTCAACTTTCTACCAGATCATAGGCTTTGTAAGGTTGTCCGAGTAGGTCCAGAGCCTTGGCAAGGTTGACCGAGTTCGCGCGAGGCTTAGAGTGCACTTTGCCTTTTTTCCGGATCAGAGCCTTTGTAAGGTTGGCCGAGTAAGTCTAGAGTCTTGTCAAGGTTGACCAAGTTTGTGAGAGGCTTAGAGTGCACTTTGACCTTTTGCCGGATCAGAGCCTTTGTACGGTTGGCCGAGTAGGTCCAGAGCCTTGGCAAGGTTGACCGAGTTTGCGAAAGGCTTTGAGTGCGCTTCAACTTTTTAGGGCCATAAGTGTTATTAAAGTTACCCGGCCGAAGCCAATTATGCCAGAGACTTCAAATGTGCTTGTACTTCAGTTACAAATATTTGATTTCACTTTGGGTGCCTCATTGCAAGGGAAAAGAGTGCATCTCGTACATTTATTAACAGTTTCATTACATAGTTTTAGCTAAAGTAAAGCATGAGATTGGATACATTCCACGTCCTAGGTATCTCTACCCTGTTCAAAATTTCCAATTTGTAAGCCCCATTATTTCGTTTATGAAGTACCCGGTATGTGCCTTCCCAGTTCAGAGACAACTTTCCCTACTTCTTAGGGTTAGTAATCTTCTTGAGGACTAGATCTTCTGGTTGAAAACCTCTCTTCATGACTTTCAGGTTGACCGTCTTAGCTAATATGCTCTTGACTGTAAACTCTCTGATCCGGGCAATTTCTCAGACCTCATCCATCATATCGGCCAAACTATTCAAGTCGTCTTTGTTGGATTCTTCGTCAAAGTGCTCCCTTTTCCATGTAGAGGTGTTGATATCGACCAGTATCATGGAATCCGCCCCATAAACCATCCAAAAAGGTGTTTCTCAGGTGGTATAGTGAGGGGTTGTATGGTACGACCAAAGGATCTCTAGAAGGTACTCGGACCACAAGCCCTTTGCATCATCCAATTTCTTTTTTATTTCTGTCAGGATGATTTTGTTGGCATCTTCGAGTTGTCTATTGGCCTGAGGTTGTTCCACTGATGTGAATATGTTTTGGATGCTCCGGTCGTTGCATAATTTCACCACGACTGAGCTTGCAAATTGTGCTCCTTTGTCGGATCCTATGACTCGGGGTAAGCCGAACCTTCAAATGATATTTTTCCAATAGAAGTGTCATACTCTTTAGGCAGTGATGCGTGCCACAACTTTTGCTTCTACCCATTTTGTGAAGTAGTCGATGACCATAATGAGGAATTTCAATTGTCCGAGTGTTGTGGGGAACAGTCCTAGTATGTCTGCTCCCCATTGCTAAAATGGCCATGGTGAAAAGATGGAGTGCAGTAACTCGGTCGGGGAGTGTATAAGTGGTGAATATACCTGACATTCGTCACACTTGCTCACAAACTCGACACAATCTTGTAACATTTGAGGCCAATAGTACCCAGATAAGATAAGCTTCCCAGATAGGGATCTCTCCCTGATGTGGCTTCTGCACGCCCCTTCATGGACATCTCTCATTACTAAGGTAACCTCTGCTTCTGTTACACATCTCAGCATGGGCGCAGATCTCCCCATCCTATATAGTCTGTCAAACACTATCAAATAGAGAGTGGATACTTTTTTATGCGTTTGACTTTGTTGGTGTCTTTGGGCAAGGTCCCCTGCGTCGGGTATTATATTATTAGGACCATCCATCTGGTGACGTGCTTGATTGACATGGCTTCTTCCTGCTCGATGCTCAACCTTTCTAGGATCTCCTATATCACTATTTTATTCAGCCTCGGTCCCTTGGTACTGGCTAGTTGAACTAGTATGTTGGCTCGTACATTCTCTTCCGTTGGGATATGATTGATATCAAATTTTATGAAGGTCTTTGATAGCCCCTGCGCTATCTGGAGGTATTTCAACAATGTCGAGTCCCTTGTCTGGTACTCCCCTTTCATCTTCCCTATAATAAATTGTGAATCTATGTTTTCCGTTAGATGGGTGATTCCCACTTATTTAGCTAACTTCATTCCTGCTATGAGGGCTTTGTATTCCGCTTGATTATTACTAGCCTGAAAGTTAAAGCTTAAGAAGTATTCCAATACGAAGTTCCCGGGTCCTTCGAGGACGAACCTGGCTCCGCTTCCCTTAAGGTTGGATGAGCCATCAACGTGAAGAGTCCACTTATTCATATTTCCTTCTGGTACTGGGTCGCTTAGCTCCACTACAAAGTCGGTCAGTGCCTTTGATTTGATGCTGGTTCTCAGAGTGAATTTGATATCATACTCCAACAGCTCTACGGCCCAGGTGATCACCCTTCCAACAAGATCCGACTTATTTAGTATTTTTTTGATGGGATAGTTGGTCCTTACTATTATCGAGTGACCCTGGAAATAATGTCTCAATTTTCAGGTTGTTATTATTAATGTTAACACTAGCTTTTCGATCTTCTGATATCATTGCTCGGATCCTTTTAGAACTTTGCTCACGAAGTACACTGACTTTTCCCCATCTTCCCCTTCCTGAACGAGAATCGAACTCATGGATTTTTCAGAAACTGTCAGATATAGGATCAATGGTGCATTCTCTCCTGGTCTCGCTAGGATTGATGGAGAGGACATGAAGCGTTTTACTCCTTGAAAGGCTTCTTCACATGTTGTCGTCCATTCGAATTCTTCTGACTTCCTTAGGTCCATGAAGAAATGGATTTCTCTATCTCCGGAGCATGATAAAAACTGAGACTAAGCAGCTAACCTTCCTATTAGTTGTTGTACCTCCTTTTTTGAAGACGGGATTTACGTGTCAATAATAGTCTGGCATTTGTTTGGGTTGGCTTCTATTCCACGGTTAGTGAGCATGAACCCTAGGAACTTGTCGGTTTGAACTTCAAAGATGCATTTGTCTGGGTTAAGCCTCATGTCGTACTGCCTTATGGATGCAAGTGTTTCTTTCAAATCCATTACATGTCATTTCTCAACAGCGGTTTTGACGACCATGTCGTCTACGTATACTTCCGGATTTCTACCGATTTGAGTGGAAAATACCTTATCCATTAATTGTTGGTAGGTGGCTCATGCGTTCTTGAGACCGGATGGCATTACCTCATAATAGTAGTTGTTATGATCTATCATGAAGGCAGTCTTGGGCGCATCGGTCACACTCATACGAATTTGATTGTACCCTGAGTAAGCATCCATGAAGCTTAGTAGTTTGTACACTAAAGTTTCTTCGATGAGTCAATCTATCTACAGTAGTTGACACAAATCCTTAAGGCACACTTTGTTGAGATCTGTGAACTCGACGCACATGCGCCACTTCCTCTTCTTATTTTTTACCATAACTACGTTGGCTAGCCACGTAGGATATTTGATTTCTTTGATGAAGACGAAATTGAGTAACTTCTCGACCTCATCTTTTATAGCCTTTTTCTTTTCTTCTCCATCTTTCCTCTTCCTCTAGGACACCTGCTTGGTGTCAGGGTTCAATTCTAAGTAGTGGAACATGAAGTTGGGGTTTATTCCGGGCATGTCTGAGGGCTTCCATGCGAATAAGTCGACATTCTCTTTCAACAGCTCCACAATTTTTGTTTCCTCCTCCCGGGAAAGCTTGTATCCTATATAAGTTATTTCAGAAGGTGTGGTGCCGATTTGGACCCTCTTTGTTTTGTCTTAGGGAGAAAGGCTTTCTTCCCATGCGTCATCACGAGGATATTTGTCGATCATGTTGACTTTCATATCATTGGAACGTCTGAGTTCTTTGGATTGTGTCTTCCTCTTTAACTTCGGGTTGTCCTTATAACACTTTCTGGCCAATCCTTGATCTCTTTTAACCACCCCAACCCGGCCATTCCCCAAGAGGTACTTCATGGTAATGTAGAAGGTGGAGAGAGTGGCTCCCAAGGAATTGAAGGAAGGTCTCCCTATTATGATGTTGTAGGGTGAGGTCGCATTGACAATCAAGCACGTCACTCTGACCATTTTAGCATTTGCACCGCTTCCAAAGGTAGCTAGTACTGGGAGGTGTCCCAATACTTATACTTATTCTCTAGAGAAGCCGACTGAAGCTACTCAAAAAATAAGATGAAATAACCTCAAATGGAACAAACAGAGTCTCCACCTAACTTTATTCATCCCAAGGAATAGGGAAAGGAAAATATAGAGAAAACCTTTGGTATCGGGAAAAGAACATGGTCTAGCAACCAAATCTTATACTTATTATCTAGAGAAGCCGACTGAAGCTACTAAAAAAATAAGATGAAATAACCTCAAATGGAACAAACAGAGTCACCACCTAACTTTATTCATCCCAAGGAATAGGGAAAGGAAAATATAGAGAAAACCTTTGGTATCGGGAAAATAACATGGTCTAGCAACCAAATCTCGGGTAACGGAGTCGATAACGCAAGGGGAAGGTATTAGAACCCCTCACGTCCATGGTACTCCACAATATCCACTCTTTTTATCTTAATCAATGGGTGTATACATCTAAAACTTACTCGCTATAAGGAAATGCATGCATAAATTCATTGGGAAAAAGAAAAGGATTTTATTAGTGCGTTCGCCTGAGCATTGAAACTCCACGCCTATGTATCGATAATGGAATTAGAATACCGTAGTTCTTCTTAAAAATGGTTTTTTGTTTGTTGTGTTTTTTTTATGGATGATGTTAAATTCACATTCTAACAGTTAACGATGTCACTCGACCGTTGGAGACTATGCATTGTTGTTTTGTGCAGAGTGTGTTAGATGACAGTGCATATCTAGAGGGGGGTTAATAAAGGCGCACAAATAATCTATACACAAGTCTAGAATTTAAATTGTTTTCAAAACTTTTTAACGCGTAAGCAAATCACTGCATAAGTCATCTAAAATACAACTTATTAGAAACTCGGATATACAAATTGTCAATGTTAAATCTATGAAACAAAATTGAATAATCTATTAACACAAACTCAATTCAGCAATCCACTTATTTATTGTTTGAACACAATCACTTTACAATCATATTTCCAAGGCTAAATAATCAAAGAACTAACTTGATCATTTTATCAAACACTTGGCGTGCAAGTGAATTTTTAGAATTTTTCCTTGAATGGTGTTGAATTACAAAACGACTTATAATCAAAAGTGATTATAAGCTACATCCACACCTAGCTCAAAAACAAATTTTGAGAGGAAAATTCTTACAATTCAATTAATAGCACAATGCTATTTGTTAAAATGATTGATGAAATTGAAAGCAAGTAAAAGCGGAAAAGAAAAACACACAAGGAATTTGTCTACATAGTTCCCCATTGTCGTCCTCGCGTGTGGGTACGTTTGCGCCTAATTCTAATGGAATTAGGATAATTATTATATGTAAAATTGTTTAATACAAAAGGAAGTAGAAGAACAATATAAAATTCTCCAATTTGGTGTTGATGCTCCTTCTTCCATCCTTTGATCTTAAGCAAGATCAGATCAACCGATAGATGCAACCTATTCCCCGCTTAAGCTACTTCCTTGAAAAGATTTTAAACACTCCAAGGTTCCTTGCAAAGATTCCAAACACTCCAAGGGATCTTTCACACGAGTAAATTTGATTGCACACTATCAACACAAGATCACCAATTCTATCATCCAATTCTTTCCACATCCTTAAAAATATTTCAAACAATCTAAGGTTCCTTGAAAAGATTTCAAACACTCCAAGGGATTTTTCACATGGACGATTTCTTCTCGCATGATCTTGCACGAAAATCCCCAATTCAACAAATGATTTTGGAGGAGAAACCTGATGGTTTTTCCCAGATGAAGACCCCTACAAATATCAACCCAAACCAATTGGAAACCCATAATTCTTATTCTAGATGGCACCCCGATGGAACATCATCACATTGTAATGTTGGTGTGTATGCATATATTGGAAGGTCGAGGAAGAAGAAGAAATGTAAGCTAATTTTATGGTATCAACGAGTTTGGAATGATGCATTAATGGGTATTTATAGTTTGGAAATGTTTAGGGAAAAAAGGACAAATTAGGAATAAAAGAAATTGAAAATATGACCAAAACATATTTCATGTGTCGACCTCAAATTCGTATGTGTCGACACATACATTATAAAAAGAATGCATGTGTCGACCTGAAGGACTCTATGTGTCGACATGAGCAAGCCAGAAGCTACAGGCTTTAAAATGTGAGTGTGTCAACCTGAAATATGGATGTGTCGACACATAAAATAAGAATTTATGCAATTTCAAAAATCTTTCTGTATGTGTCGACCTAAAGGTTATATGTGTCGACCTGTTACTTATAGAAGCATATAGAAACTATTTTTCAATGTGTTGGGTCAATTTCAAAGTAATTTTTGATGATTCCTAAGACCTATAATACAGAGGAGTGCCACAAGACATAGAGATACCATCCACTTTACCAACGTACCATCTTTCCTGATTTTGACATCATGCAAAACACCTTGTATTGAAGTTGTACTTACAAACTCACCCTTTTTGATGATGGAAACATTTTCGAAGATGCATTTCTTGTAATATTCAAAGGCTCCCCATGTCTTTGTGCTTCCTATATTCATCTCGCATATGCTTCCCCCCTTTAACACCATCAAAAATACGAAATCAAACGATTAGAAGTACCAAAATTTCCGTAGCAATTAACAAATAACCATGAGAGGCAAATTTTGCACATAAGAGCAACAATTGCATATCCCTATATATATGAAATGATTAAAACTTTTAAATAACGGGAAGAGGACATCACAACAAATGTAATGACAAGCAAAAGCAATGAAAGATAGTTGGAGCGTCACAATCATATAACACTTCATGATGGAAATTCTAATTTCGTACACGCATGTGCCAATTATAGCGACAACTTAATATCAATATTAACACCAAAATGAAGATGTTTATCTTGCAAAGTAACTATGACAACATGAACTACACATTGCAACATAAGATAAGGGAAATAACCACAACACATGCTTGTATATTAAGAATAAATCTATACAAATATGAAAGAATTAATAAATTAAGTCATTGTAACCATATAGATCAAGAACACACAGTGACTTCATGGTTTTATTCTTTCACATACTCCGCATATTCCGTCTCAGCAGTTGACAAATCCATGAGAACTTGCTTTTTACTATGCCAACTTACCAAGGATTTTGCAAACAAGTGACAAGTTCCACTAGTACTTTTCCTATCTAATTTGCAACCGACAAAGTCGGAATCGAAATAACCAACCAAAGTAAAATCGTTTCCCTTGGAGTACCAAAGGCCAAATTTTGAGGTACCAATGAGGTATCTAAAAATTTGTTTTACGACTTTTAGATTAGATTTCTTGGGAACCGCTTGATATCGTGCCCATATACAAACACTAAACATAATATTGAGATGAGATGCTATAAGATAGAGAAAAGAACCAATCGTACCTCTATACCTTTTTACCTTAACATCCTTACCTTTCTCATCCTTGTCATAGTTACTGTTTGTTACCATGGAAGTGTCAATTTACTTAGCACTAATTCGAGACAATACTTGGTTTGACATACAAACGTTCCTTCATAGAGTTATTTAATTTGTAGCCTGAGAAAGTAATTCAACTCCCCATTAGGCTCATTTCAAACTCTCCCTGCATAATCTTAGAGAACTCCTTGACAAGATGTATATTAGTAGATCTAAAAATGATATTTGTTGTACCCCAAAATTTGCCCTCTCATTTATCAAGTATTTTCTGAAGAAGTGAAAAACACAAGAATGGGGGTTGAATTGTAAAAACTGGAAATCAATTGCAATCAACACGATATTTTTATCCTAGTTTGTTTGATCTCAAACTACTCCAGTCCCCCCGTCAAGGTGATTTCGCCTCTCTCCAACGAGGTCTTAATCCACTATATTCAACTGAATATTACAATCTGCTTTAGCAACTGCTAGAGCCTTCTTGATGCAAACCCCAAACCGGTTTCTCAAGGAATTACTTTCTTACAAAGAATTGAAATCTAGGTGTGTGAATGTTTTCTACAAAAACTGTTTATCACAACTGTGATACTACACAACTTAAGCTTATGGAAACTAGATTGCTAAAATAATTGAGTAAGGAATTTTGGAGCTTTTAGCAAACTGAGAGTGAGGAAGATGATGAATAGCTTTTAGGTGTGTAGATTGGTGTAGAGCATTAGCCAATTCAATCTTCATTGACTTGTTTATATAGCATTGGAAATAGTGTACGTTGGATTAGTAATTATGTTTCAATGCCAATAACATTCTTTCCTTATGAAGCAGATCTTGTCTGGAATGATGCCGTTGGTAATAACTCGTCTTGAATGCACAGTACCGTTGCCACTTAAGCGTGTTCTGGCTTTGGCTCATTCTGACGCTGCTTAGGTGCTGATGAACTATTGTTGTCTTTATCAGAGTTCAGAGTGTTGAGCGCAGATCTGTTCATCAAGCTTCAGCATAAGCGCAAGTTGATCTTCTGATTCTGGTATCTGATATAACATCTTCTGATGCTGATGTTGATATCCAATTTTCTGATGCTGATGAGGATGTTCTCCTACTGATACCCATCAGAGTTTCTGTAAAACAGAATATAATTTTTAGATAGCATATGTGTCTTACATGAATCATACACTTAATATATCTTTGCCTTTTGTTATCATCAAAACTTAAACTTAGTGTAGTAGATTCAAACTTTGTTCTAACAATCTCCACCTTTTTGATGATGACAAAAACTAGATATTTTTATTTGAGAATTAGCATGAAAAGTATCAGAGATAACTGAATAATAAGTTGTATCAGAATTAAATAGGAGGTTATCAAGGATAAGGGATAAAGAGATATCAGAGTTCAGATCGGAGATACTCCCCCTGAATTTATTACTTCCCTTTTTAATTCCAAGAGTTCTTCAGGATCAGATCTTTATTGACTTTCTTTGAACATCAAAATATCAGAGCTTTAGAATAGAATATCAGAGCTTCAGAGTATTAGAGGTGATTAACTTCTTGTACCTGTAGACTTATGCAAAAAACAGAAAACATTCAAGTGTATCAGAGTGTTAGAATGTTTGAGACTTTTTGTCTCAGTAATCCGTTATTGAAAAATATCATTCTTGTTCTCCCCCTTTTTGTCAGCAATCAAAAAGTGTAAGTGATGTGCTAAAACGATCAGAGCAGAAAAACTTGTTATATTAAATTCAGAGCCAGACAAATAGTACAGATGATATGCAAAGAAAACATTGAAAATATCATGAATAAAAAACTAAGGTTGGGGTGGGAAGCGTGTGAACAGAGTCTCCAGCATTGATTTAATCTGATCCGCAGTCTCATTTTGCTTGTGCACCATGCTGACTACTGTATCTAACTTGCTGTCTTGCACATCCATTCTTTCCTTCATCTTCTGATCATTTTCATCCATTCTTTGCTGCAGACGAATATCATTCAGCTTGAGCTCTTCCAAATTCTGCCTGTCCAAGACAGCTTGAGAAACATCAGAAGCAGAAAGCTTCTGAGAGCTTTCTGCAACATCTTCAGCTTGACTGACCTCTTCAGCTTGAATAGTCTGATCTTCTGCTTGCTGAACTTTTGAAGCTGGACGCTTCTCAGACCATGGCTCACTATCCAGAAAGAGCACTTCGTCCTGTGGCAGCTGACTTTCAACTTCCTTCAGCAGCTTGCTGAAGTTCTATTATGCCTGCTCATAATTGATGTCTTGCAACTTGAGGGCTTCAGCGCGTACCCACATTCTGAAGCGTGTCCAGAGTTGGTCTGAGGCAGCAGGATCAATCATTCTAGGACACACTTGCTTTAGAGAAGCAATCCATTGCTGCACGCCTATTTCAAAATTCACAATGCCAGAGCCAACATCTGGCTGTTTTGGTTTGGGAATGGCTATTTTGTGTTTGAGATCAGCAAGACGGTCAAGGATTGTTAAATCGATGAAGGTCCTGCTGTGGTCTTCTGTAGTTTGTTTGGGAGATGGAGTTGGAGAATCAGAAATAATAATTGGAGTGTTTGGAGGGGTAGTTTCTGGCGAGGATGGCAGTTGGGCCATGGTTACAGTTGTTCCACATGGCAGCTGAATTGCCAAGGGTTATGGCTCAGAGGATTGAGGAGAATGAGGTTCAGGTGATGGAGTTTCAGAGTGATGAAACTCAGGTTGTGGAGGTGATGGTTGAGGTGATGGTTAAGGTGATGGTTGAGGTGATGGTGGATGAATTTCTGGTTGAGGAGAGGGAGGAGGAATTGCTGGTTGTGGAGAAGGAGGTGGAATTTCTGGTTGTTCAGGAATTTGTGGTTCTTCTGGTATGGGTGAGAGAGGATGTTCTGGTTGAGGAGAGAGGGCAATCTCTGGTTGAGTGTTTGGATTATCTGAGAGGTGAGCGGAAACACGTTCATCAATTTCAGACAGAACTTTGTCAAGTTCTGATGCTGTTGATGTTGTGGGTTTTGGAGTTTTGGATTTGGTGCGGGGTCTCCTGAGAGTCAGTGACTCAGAAGGGTCATCTTCTGGTCCGGTTTCATTAATAGTTGGTATGGGGATTGGAAGTTCATGTGAAGTTGGGGTTGGGATTGATGTTGGAATAGCAGAAGAATTTAAAACAGAAGCAGCAGATAGATTACCTCTTTTCTTAGGGGTCTGCTGGGATGATCCTTCTGAAGTGGACTTTCTTTTCTTCGTCATCTTCATAGTAACTTCTGGTTGTTGTTGGTGCAGATCTTTAATATTCAGTTTGGGATCTGTACCATCGGCCTTGCAAGCGTCCAAGTATCTGAGAACCACAACTGGTTTTGATTCAATCTCAGAAAATAATGGAAAGTCGTCCAGAGGGACTCTTCTGCTGGGGATGTCAGCAAGAGGAGTAACGCTGGGCTCCTTTCTGATATTCTCTATCAGTTTCATTTTCTTCAGATTCTTGGCGTTCAGAGGCTTGCCAACAGTAGGTTCAATAGAACTCAATTCCTGTGCTTCTGTAAGGTGATCTATCAGCCTATTCTCCGTCAGAATATCTGATATTAACCTGCCAAAGGGTACCCAATCCCTCTTTGTCCTTTCTTCTTCCCTTGTCTCCTTGACGCTGGTCCTGAGGTGATTAAACAGAAGATGAGCCAAGTTGATCTTTACCTTCTGATTAATAAAATAGATCAGAAACTGCTGATCTATATTTATATAATCAGGAGAGCTTGTTGGCTTCCTGTAATTAAAGCACCCCAGAATAATCTTCACCCATATTCTGTCTTGATCCTTTAAGTCTCTGATTTTGCTGCTGGGAACCCCATTGGTGAAAATCTGCCTTGCAATGACAACAACGTCAGAGCATCTTTCAGCCATGTCGATACAGCGGATACCACCACCATTGTAACCAATCAATCTTGCTATGTGATCCTCAGTGATCACAATCTTCTTTCCCATTATGTAGGAGGTGACTTGATGCGTTGATGAGTACGCATGAATCCAGAACTCCTTGACCAAGACTGGGAACGTTTGTCCAACCAACCTATCAAGATATCTCTCCCATCCATGTGCCCTAACTTCTTCTGTCAAGTCAAATCCATTTTCTTTCAGACTGGAGAAGTCAACAATTAGTTCAGACATCACTTCTAAATTCTTCACTGGTGTAAGGAGTGTTCTGAAGGGAACTTGGTATTGTTCAGAAGAAGCCTCCTTCTGAGAACCTGCAGAAACATTGCTGGAGGTTGCCATGTTCACACTTAGGGTTTTTATGAGAAAACTGAAAAATGGGTTTCTTTTGAGAGAGAAGAACACACAAGGAAAATGCAGAAAATATTTGTAAGATTGTAAGAAATGGTAGAGGATTAATGTGAGATGTTAATGTGCTTAAATAGATTTCAAAATAATTTTTGAACGTGTAAACGGTTTCAAGAAAGAGAAATAATTCATGATTACATTTTAAAACATGATTACGTGCATTTAATGCTTGCTGATTTTTGGGGGATTTGGGAAAGATACTTGAAACGGTTACCAGACATGTGTCTCAATGCACCCAATCAGCGTTTTGCCTTCTCAGAAGCGTGCACGCGTTCTGCTTCAGAGATTTGCTGATGATTGGATGACACTTGTTTGATTTAGTGAACAACACGTCCATCCTTGAGCTGAAACGCTCAGATCTTTAAGAATAGCATCTGATACAATCTGCATGTCTATCTTTCTGAAAAGAGATTGACCAGAAGTTCACAGTAAAACAAATACATTCTGAAGGTTAATATATAAACTTAAAATATTTTCACTCTGGGCAGAGTTTCATGCTGAGATGTTTCAGAATGAAATTGAACCTATCTTCAGAAAGGGGTTTAGTGAAGATATCAGCCCATTGATGGTCTGTATCAATAAACTTTAAGTTCAAAATTCCTTTCTGAATATAGTCCCTAATGAAGTGATGTTTTATTTCTATATGCTTAGCCCTAGAATGTAAAATGGGATTCTTACTTAAGCAAATAGCAGAAGTATTGTTACAGAGTATAGGGATGTTACTCTCAAAAATCTGGAAGTCTTCAAGCTAACTTTTCATCCAGAGCATTTGTGTGCTACATCCTGCTGCTGCTATGTACTCAGCTTCTGCTGTTGATAGCGCAATTGTGGATTGCCTTTTACTGGACCAAGAGATCAGATTTTCTCCCAAAAACTGGAAGCTTCCAAAAGTACTTTTACGCTCTACTCTGTCTCCAGCAAAGTCAGCATCGCAGTAGCCTACTAAACTGTAATCACTAGATTTTCTATAAAATAAACCCAGATTAGTAGTACCTTTCAGATACTTGAAAATTCGCTTAACAGCTGTTAAGTGAGATTCTCTAGGATCTGATTGGAATCTAGCACAAATACATACGCTGAATAAGATATCGGGCCTTGAAGCTGTCAGATAAAGGAGAGAACCAATCATACCTCTGTAGACCTTCTGTTCTACCTTTTTGCTTACCTCTTCTCTTTCCAGAATGCACGTGGGATGCATTGGAATCTTTGATGGCTTACATTCTGAGAGGTCAAATTTCTTCAGAAGATCTCTGACATATTTGCTCTGATGAATGTAAGTTCCCTCTGGAGTTTGATTGATCTGAATTCCTAGAAAGAATTTCAGTTCCCCCATGAGGCTCATCTCAAATTCTACCTGCATACACTTAGCAAATTTTCTTCCAAGAGAAGGATTAGTAGATCCAAAAATAATATCATCAACATAAATTTGACAGACTAAGATGTCATTCTTAACTGACTTACAGAATAAGGTAGTGTCCACCTTCCCTCTGGTGAATTCATTTTCTAACAGAAAGTTACTTAGTCTTTCGTACCAAGCTCTGGGAGCTTGTTTCAGACCATATAGTGACTTGTTTAGTTTGAAAACATGTTCTGGATGTTTTGTACTTTCAAAACCAGGGGGTTGGTGCATATAAACCTCTTCTTCTATATATCCATTTAAGAATGCACTCTTGACATCCATCTGATACAGAGTGATGCCTCTATTAACAGCAAATGAAATTAAAAGTCTGATAGATTCTAACCTAGCGACTGGAGCAAAGGTTTCTGTATAGTCTATTCCCTCTTGCTGACTGTAACCTTGTGCTACCAGTTGTGCTTTGTTTCTGATAACTTCACCTTGTTCATTTAGCTTGTTTCTGAACACCCATCTTGTTCCAATGACGTTGAATCCTTTTGGTCTGGGAACAAGATCCCATACGTCATTTCTGGTGAATTGATTCAGCTCTTCTTGCATTGCTAGAATCCAGTCGTTGTCCAAAAGTGCTTCATCAATAGAAGAAGGTTCAATCAGAGACACAAGTCCCATGAGGGTTTCTTCAGAGTTTCTGAAGTTGGCTCTTGTTCTGATTGGATCTTCCTTTCTTCCTAAGATAGTTTCTTCTGGGTGATCCAAGCTGCTTCTGGGTAGTCTCTTCTGAGGTTGATCAACAGCTATTGTAGGATTGCTAGCAGTGCTCCTTTCAGATGTTGAAGGAGTGTCTATCTTGAGAGCTTCTGATGACTTGTCTTCAGAACCTGTAAACTCAATTTCCATACCTGCAAAAACTTCATTCTGCTTTGACTTTTCAGAGTCAAGCTTATCATCAAAACGAACACTGGTTGATTCTTCCACAATCTGTGTTTCTGTATTGTATACTCTGTACCCTCTTGAGCGTTCAGAGTATCCTAACATAATACACTTTTGTGCTTTAGAGTCAAACTTGTTCAAATAATTTTTTGTATTTAACATAAAACAAGTACATCCAAATGGATGAAAATATGAAATGTTGGGCTTTCTGTTCTTCCATAATTCATATGGAGTCTTTTCCAGAATAGGTCTTATTGAGATTCTATTCTGAATGTAGCACGCTGTGTTTATTGCCTCTGCCCAGAAGATCTTAGCAACGTTTGTCTCATTGATCATGGTTCTGGCCATTTCTTGCAATGTTCTGTTCTTTCGTTCTACAACTCCATTTTGTTGGGGAGTTCTAGGACAATAGAAATCATGCAGAATGCCTCTGTCATTAAAGAATGACTCAAAATCTTTGTTTTCAAACTCTCCACCATGATCACTTCTGACTTTAACGATTCTAAGATCCTTTTCATTCTGAACTTGGTTACAGAAGGTAACAAACACAAAGTGTAACTCGTCCTTGTGTCTTAAGAACTTTAACCATGTCCATCTGCTATAGTCATCTACGATTACTAACCCATACTTCTTGCCACTGACTGAAGCAGTTTTAACTGGTCCAAATAAGTCAATGTGCAGAAGTTCTAATGGCTTAGAGGTAGAAACAACATTTTTAGCTTTGAAAGAAGGTTTTGCAAACTTGCCTTTCTGACATGCTTCACACAGAGCATCTGAATTGAACTTCAAATTAGGAAGTCCTCTGACCAGATTGAGTTTGTTAATCTGAGGTATTCTTCTCATACTAACATGCCCCAATCTTCTGTGCCAGATCCACTGCTCGTTGTTAACAGACAGAAGACACTTTACATTCTGACTTTTCAGTTCAGAAAGTTTGATTTTATAGATGTTGTTTTTCCTCTTTCCATTAAACAGGATAGTCCCATCTTTCTGACTAACAGCTTTACATGATTTTTGATTAAAGATTATATCATAACCGTTATCACTTAATTGACTTATGGATAACAGATTATGCATTAATCCATCTACTAGAAGAACATTATTTATAGAGGGAAGATTTCCATTACCTACAGTTCCAGAGCCAATGATCTTTCCCCTCCGATTTCCTCCAAAGCCAACGTGGCCTCCAGGCTTAAGTTCCAAGCTTTGGAACATATGCCTTCTTCCCGTCATGTGTCGCGAGCAGCCAGAGTCCAGGTACCATGACTGGTGTTTCTAATTTGCTACTAAAGATATATGCAACATGTATTATTTTATCCTTAGGTACCCAGATTTTCTTGTGTCCTGATTTGTTAGATTTACCAAAACTCTGGTTGAATTTTGGTTTCACAGAATACTTACTGCTAGTGTATTTAATATCATGTGTGTGACCATACACAAACTGTGATTTCAGAGGAGTGTGTTTAATGGTTAAATCCATGACATTCTTTGGTGTAGGAACCTTACCTTGGTATCCTATTCCCTTCCTGTCGTTACTGCTAACTCCATAGATCATTGAAGCCATTTTGCTTCTATCTATGCTTTTAGCAAGGAACTTCTGGAAACTGTGATCATACTCCTTGATGATCTCATCAGCGCTGCTGGGAGTTTCAAAAATTGGTTCCTTCTGAGAGTTTTGTAAAACATTTTCTAATTTTGAAATTTTATTTCTCAGCTCAGAATTTTCCAATTTAAGACTCTCAGTCTTATCAGAGTTAGATTCAAGATTCCTTTTCAGGTTTTTGAATTTAAATCTAATTTGCTGGTACCTTTCCAGAATTTCATTAAGGCTTTCAGCAAGTTAAGCCTTAGTAAAATTAATTGCAAAGTCAGGAAATACCTCTTCAGTATTTGATTCTGAGTCTGATTCAGAAGCTTCACTATCTTCTGAAATGTTGGCCATGAGAGCTATGTTTGCCCTCTCATCATCTGATTCTGAGTCAGCTTCAGACGAGTCAGAGTCATCCCATGTAGCCATGAGACTTTTCTTCTTTTCTCTTCCAAACTTCTTTTTGGGCTTTTCCCTCTGAAGCTTTGGGCAGTCACTCTTGTAGTGTCCTTGCTCATTGCACTCAGAGCAGATGATGTCCTTGGTGTTTGGCTTTCTACTTCCTGAGGAGCCTTTAGATCTTCTGTATCCAGAGGAAGAATCTGTCCTTCTGTATCTGGAAGAAGACTCGTTCTGATCAGATCTTCTGGGATTCCTGAACTTCCTTGCCACTGCTTCCACAGTTGGTTCACTCTTCTGGAGAGGAGAGAAAATTCGTCTTCTTCTGATAAGGATCCATCAGATGTTTCTTCAACTGCCTGCAAAACTTTAGACTCAGATTTTTTGTTAGATTTTAATGCTAAAGGCTTACCTTACTTCTGAGGTTCATCAGCTTCTAGCTCTATCTCATGACTTCTGAGGGAGCTAATAAGTTCCTCCAGAGAAATTTTGTTGAGATCTTTTGCTAGATTCAGAGCTGTAACCATTGGCCTCCACTGCTTTGGTAAGCTTCTGATGATCTTCTTGACGTGATCAGCAGTAGAGTATCCTTTGTCCAGAACTTTGAGACCAGCCACCAGAATTTGGAATCTTGAGAACATTGTTTCAATGGATTCACTTTCTTCCATTTTGAATGCCTCATACTTATGAATGAGCGCAAGAGCTTTAGTTTCTTTGACCTGAACGTTGCCTTCATGCGTCATTCTGAGTGAGTCAAACATGTTCTTTGTTGTGTCTCTGTTAGAGATCTTTTCATATTTAGCATAGGAGATGGCGCTGAGAAGGATGGTTCTGGCCTTGTGGTGATTTTTGAAGTCACGCTTTTGTTGGTCAGACATTGCTTTCCTGTCAATCTTCTGACCGCTTGCATTCACAGGGTGCATGTATCCATCTGTCACCATGTCCCACAGATCAGTATCATGTTCCAGAAAGAAGCTTTCAATTCTGTCTTTCCAGTAATCAAAATTTTCTCCATCAAAGACTGGAGGTTTGCCGCTGAATCTGTCTCTGTCATCATTGTTGTCATTGCTGGTGTGTTGATAAGTTCCTGCCATTGTGTTTTTCTGATGCTGGATCTTGTACTGACACGGTTAAGTGTTTTAGCTCAGAACCAGGCGCTCTGATGCCAATTGAAGAAGTGAAAAACACAAGAAGGGGGGTTGAATTGTAAAAACTGGAAATCAATTGCAATCAACACGATATTTTTATCCTGGTTCGTTTGATCTCAAACTACTCCAGTCCACCCGTCAAGGTGATTTCGCCTCTCTCCAACGAGGTCTTAATCCACTATATTCAACTGAATATTACAATCTGCTTTAGCAACTGCTAGATTCTTCTTGATGCAAACCACAAACCGGTTTCTCAAGGAATTACTTTCTTACAAAGAATTGAAATCTAGGTGTGTGAATGTTTTCTACAAAAACTGTTTATCACAACTGTGATACTACACAACTTAAGCTTATGGAAACTAGATTGCTAAAATAATTGAGTAAGAAATTTTGGAGCTTTTAGCAAACTGAGAGTAAGGAAGATGATGAATAGCTTTTAGGCGTGTAGATTGGTGTAGAGCATTAGCCAATTCAATCTTCATTGACTTGTTTATATAGCATTGGAAATAGTGTACGTTGGAGTAGTAATTCTGTTTCAATGCCAATAACATTCTTTCCTTATTAAGAAGATCTTGTCTAGAATGATGCCGTTGGTAATAACCCGTCTTGAATGCACAGTACCGTTGCCACTTAAGCGTGTTCTGGCTTTGGCTCATTCTGACGCTGCTTAGGTGCTGATGAACTGTTGTTGTCTTTATCAGAGTTCAGAGTGTTAAGCGCAGATCTGTTCATCAAGCTTCAGCATAAGCGCAATTTGATCTTCTAATTCTGGTATCTGATATAACATCTTTTGATGCTGATGTTGATATCCAATTTTCTGATGCTGATGAGGATGTTCTCCTGCTGATACCCATCAGAGTTTCTGTAAAACAGAATATAATTTTTAGATAGCATATGTGTCTTACATGAATCATACACTTAATATATCTTTGCCTTTTGTTATCATCAAAACTTAAACTTAGGGTAGTAGATTCAAACTTTGTTCTAACATTTTCTCACAAGATCTCTTTTGGTTCAAGACTGCACAAGGGTTGATCAACTTAAGACACCTCCTTAAGCACTGATGACTGAAATTAGGGTTTGAGATTGCACAAAGATAATTGAACTTTTAATGCCTCATACGACTTTCATGGATCATTATGGACCCTCAAGATTTCTCATGTCAAGTTTCAAATCTTGGATCACATTTATGCTCACTCAATTGATTAGTTACCTAAAAATCAGTTGTATTGGGGAAAAAGTCAATTGTGGCCAATTTATAGTCAAACTTCATAATTTTTTATCCATAACAATATTATGGACTCATATATGTCATTTGGTCAAGTTTGGACCATAATTCCTCAAGAAATTTGATCAGATCATCAAAAGGGCAAATTGGTCAAAATTAGGGTTTTGACTGGGAAAGGGTAATTTCTGATTTTTGACCTAGTAAATGATTATTTGGTTTGAGACATGATCTCAAGGTTTCAAATTCATCATTTTTAGCTAATGGTATGACTCAAAACTTCCCTCAAGATCAATTTATTGATATTTGATTTTCAGTCAACTAGTCAACTATACACTGAAAAGTTAAACTTTAACTTTTTGGTCAAAATCAAGTGTCAAAGATCATAATTCATCAAAACATGTCAAAATATGAAACTTGTTCATCAAGAAATCAAAAAGTCAAGATTTCATTTTGAAAAGTCAAAGTTTCCAAACTTAGAAATTTTTCTAAGTGTTAAAAACTTCATATTTTTTCACAACTTTGAGCCAATTTTTCACCATGATGCAAGATGATTCAAAGGAAACTTTCAACATGGAAGTTGTAGATCTCAATGAGATATAAAAATTTTCTTTACACAACTTATACTAGAAATTCATGGATTTCAAGTTATGATTTTGTGAATACATGTTCATGAAACTTAGAAACTTAGTGAAATTTCGCCCTAGTTTAGGCAGGATTTTGACCTAACATCATGGCAATTTTTCACATAGTTCCAAGGGGAATTTTCAAAAGTGATTCAAATAGGGGTTGTATAGCACAATACAAACTTTATAAAATGTCCAAGAAATCGTTGAGATCATGTTTGAGCAAGGAGAATCGAAGGCATGAAGTTGGCATTTCATTCTTGAATTATAGGTCATTTTCATGATGAACAAGAATTCAAATCCATGCTAGGCTGCACAATATTTGCTTTGCAGGCCTCAAACTTGCTTGGCACTTCATAATTAATGTTTGGCCCAGCTGTTAGAGGCTTCAACTCAAGCATTCAATGCATTGCCCATGCATAATTCCATTTTGGGAAGAAAGTTCACATTGCCATTTTTGAAAAGTAGCTTTATGCACAAAATCAGTTATTGAGCTTTGCACTTGTTTTCTTCTGATCATACACAATCTATAACCCAAAAGAAACTTGTCTAAAGTCTCTAAACAACTCAACCCATGCTTGTACTTTGCCTTGAAACCATGTTTTCACTTTTCTTAAAAATCAAGTAACATAGCCATAACTTGTACTTGTATGATTCTGACCCTCTCAAGCCTCATAACCTTTTCCTTACTTATGCACAAATTGTTTTCATCAAAGGACACGAGTTCAAGCACCCTCAAAATCCCCCAAGCACCTTGCATCACATAATTGCCCAAACTTGACAGTTTTGAGAAAAAAATCACCATCTTCATTTCCACTCGTGCGTTTTGAAAACTAATCATCCAGACACCTTCCATACATCATATCAAAGTAATCCAGGCCCTTATTTCCTAATTGTAACTCCTCGATCACCATCCGCCATTTTCAAAACTGAAGCTTGCAACTTGACTTGAGTTGGGAGTTTCAGCCATCCTCAAAGCAAATTAGGAGTTGGAATACACTCAAGGAGGTCCAGGCCAGCTAAACAGATCATTGGGAAACCTCAAAGCATGCTCAAACTCCATACACGAATCCAGCTGCAAGAGGTAAGTTTTCAAACTTCTATCTCTTCATACAAGCATCATTTGATTTTGATTTGTGAAGATAAAATGTAGATATTATTGCCACGAAACTGTACATGTCCATAGTTTGCATTTATATGGCCTAAGCTTAGAGAATTTTAGAGTTGAAGTTTCTAAAATTTTTAGGTTTTTATTTAGGGCCAGAAAAATTCTCACTCATCTTTGACTTTTAGCATTAGTTATTTATATGGGTGGATTCGTGGGAAGGAATACAACAACTTTCATGTTTGTACTTTCCATTTTTGTTGAGAGATGAAGAATTACAGGTACTCTGGCTAGGCGTGAGGTTGAATATGAACTTCAGGCCATGGACTTGATTTGTAATATATATTTATGGTTTGATATAAATGAATGGATGTATAGCCACCCCAAGTGTAAGGCAGCGTGCTGGTAACCAAGAGGGCGTGGGTTCAACACCCAGCGCGCTGCCTTTTTCTCTTTTTCACATTTTCACTTTTTTTGGTGTCTTTCTTTGCAGTGCCTGGGCCCAGCATTGGGCCTTCTTCATTTTTTGCTAACTTTCCCCCCTGACTTACTTCAGCACCCCCTGGCCCATTTTCATTATTATTTTCATTTTTCTTATTTTATTTTATTCTTTTTCCTTTATTATTATTATTATTATTATTATTAATATTATTTTTATTGTTATTAATAAAAATCCAAAAAATATTTTATTTATTATTTCTACACTTATTTAGTTTATTTGTTTTATAAAACTAAAAGAACAAAAACATTTTCTTAATAAATTAATTTCTTTATTAAAAATTAATATTTAGGTTTAGGTTTAACTATTATATTATTTTCTTGTAATTAAAATTAATTTAGAATTTAGGTTTCTTTTAACTAATTAATATCCATTTTATTTTTAACCTTTTCATAAATAAAACCCTAAAAAATCCTTTTTTTGTTAATTTCTTTTCTTATTTAGTTTAAGTTAATTTTATTTAATTTTCCTTAATCATTTTTTAATTAGGTCAAGAATAAACCCTTTCATAAAAAATATTAAAAAAAACATTTCCTTTTTTTCATTTACATTCTTGTAATATTATTTTTAATTTTGTACAATATTCAATATGGTTGTAAAATTATTTAGATTTAATTTTCTTGCAATTTCCCCATTTGTAAATTTGTACACCCCCTCCCCTATTGATGTAATAGCTTAGTATTTTTATTCTCCGCAATTTAATGCTTTATATATAAGTGCTAGTAAATTAGGGTTTGTATGGAAATATAAAATCAATGCTTAGAAAACCTTAACTCAAAGACAAAATAATGCATGTAAATCAATACACTTGCACACTTACACCTTTAGGGTAAATCCACTTTGTTGCCTTGTGAAAATGGCCATATTATGCATGTGAGGTATCCTAGCAAAAGCAATAAAAAATACAAGATCATAGTCCCTCGATGATGCTATCAAAGTTGCCTTTCGAAAATGATCTTAGTCCCTAAAGAAAATGCTAAGATATCTTACAACATTGCTAATCATGGCTATACGATGACCCATGCCCGTCCCTTTTTACATCCAAAGATAGGGTTTCTTACCAAATCAATAGCAAGATAACAATGTCAAAGGAAAGAGAAAATAAACATGAAAGACTTTTGAGTAGGTAGAATGTTCCTAACTGCTTGCTCATTTTTCAAACTAAAAACATCCTTGCTATTTTCAAAACAAACACCAAACACTTTCAAAAACATCTTTCAAACTTGAAAACATTTTCAAAGGATCAACACTTTGTATACATTCTTACGAACGAGAATCATTACAAACTTTTCCTAAACGATGGATCCTTTTCAAAATACTTTCAAAAACCACACAAAGCACATTTTCAAATAAAAGCAAGTGATCTAGAAAGCAACTAAGAGCCCGTAGATAACTACGGATGAAAAGGGTGCTAATATCGTCCCTTTTCATAATTTACCCTCCGAACTCAAGAAAACATCTCAAAGGTCTTTCCTTTTCTTTTCAATCTTTCCTTTTGGATAAAAGAAAAGTCGGGGGCGACTCTTGCTAACTGCAACATTTGCAATCAAACGCAAAACAACCAAGTCAATTTTCCCACCACGTTACAGAACTGGTGACTCTGCTGGGGAAATATTTTAAAAGTGGGGTTACCTTAGAGCTAGATCACATTTACTTGCTTTCTTTGTTTGACTTACATGCTTTACATTATGGTTCCTTGTTTGGGTTTTCTTTGATCCTCCACCCGGATCTGGGACACCTTGTTAGGTAAGTAGCAATAGATTGTGGAAACTGTACGGCATAGACCGATATGGTTGAAACAATGGCTACGTTAGTGTGATGCATTTTTGGGTACCAGTATCCCTTGTGTTGAATCGAGGAGAATACAAGGCCGTTGAGTGGTGTCATGAAGCACTAACTGACTTTAGAACCTTAATTAAACAAACATGGCCAATTAGGACGTAGTGAGATAACCGGTTACGGTGGAAAGCTGAAAATTGGTTGATACTCGATACTACACTCATTGAGACTAGACTTTTGGGATATCCCGGCCGCAAGAAAATATTGATTGTGCTGGGACAATGCCTAAAAGAAAGGTCAGTGATATTGAGATCCCTTAGAACCCGGTTACTATTAACTAGGACAGGTTTGATCCAACTAAACTTCAAGAGGGTACTTACCTACAAACTCCTTGAAATCCTAAGCCTAAGGACTTGTTTTTGCCTTGTGTTCATATGCTTACTTGTACATAACATCATGAACATCATAACATTATACGCAATCTCACTAACCATTTCAAGGATTTAGGAATTTATCTTTGTTTTTGTTTTGTAGGCCATGAACTCCGTCCGAAGAAACACCATCCGAATCCGCTTCATGAAAGCACACCCTCAGCTCCAAAAGTTAGCATCAAGGGTTCCCGGAGATTCTCCTTTTACCAAGAAATATGGACGACTCCTCAGCTTGGCTACTTTCAATTTCCAAGAAGAAATGATGTGTGTGCTCTTCCAATTCTTTGATCCCATACATCATTGCTTCACTTTTCCTGACTATCAGTTGATACCTACACTATAAGAGTTCTCTCTACTACTAGGAGTGCCCGTGCGTGATCAGATACCGTTCACCGGTCTAGAAGAGATCCCGAAACCATAAGTCATGGCCGAAGCTCTACATCTGAAAAGAGCCGACATCATAGAAAATTGGGAGACTAGAAGTGGAGTCAAAGGGTTCCTAGACAAATTTCTATTAGAGAAAGCTCGTTCGTTCTGGGAAGATATGGATTTTCAAGCCTTTGAAGATGTCTTAGCCCTTCTCATCTATGGTCTGGTTCTTTTCCCCAACTCGGACCACTTCATAGATGTAAATGCCATCAAAGTCTTTCTATCCCATAATCCTATACCTACCTTGTTGGGAGACATCTTACATTACATCCATACCCGCACCATGAAGAAAAGAGGTACCCTTTTATGTTGTATTCCCATACTCGCCAAGTGGTTCATTTCACACCTACCTCGATCAACATTGAAGAACGAGCAAAGATTGACATGGTCTCAAAGGATGATGTCCCTCACCCACTCTGATATTCATTGGTGTTCAAGATCCTCGGATGATACTTCTATCATTGACTGATGTGGGGAATTCCCTAACGTCCCTCTACTTGGCGTTAGGGGAGGTATCACTTACAACCCTTTCTTAGCTTTACGACAGTTTGGGTATGCTCAGAGAGATGGTCCTCATGATATGCTCATCCAAGGTTTGGTATTCGACTACGAAAGAGATGACCAAGGCTATCATCATAGGTTTGTGCAAGCTTGGATGATGGTAAACAAGGTGGATAACAAGACACTGGGGAAAAAGAATTCCATCCCTCTTGAGCCTTATCTCAAATGGGTACGAGTCTGTGCTCAGAGTCTGATGATGCCTTACCCCTCCATTCTCCCAGTTATCATAGAGCCTGTTATGGGAAGAGATGTCCCATACACTACCCTTCATCCTAACATGCCCACCTCTCTCGAAGACTTGCAAAGGGATTGGATACAGCTTAAGGAAGAGCGAGAGACTTTCGAATCCTAATTCTATGCCAGCGAGAAGAAAGTTCTGGAACTCACCAAGCAGCTTCAGGAAGAGCAGAGTCTGAACGCCTACATCGCACCAAAGAGGATGCGTTCAACTTTTTTGTCTTATAGTTTTGTATTTTATTTCTTTTATTGTAAGCCCAAAGAGGCATGATGTACTCAAACTTGGATTTATTAATATGACGTGTGTTCCTTTTTGTCTAAAGCAAATTTAAATCTCTAATTTCATTGAAATCATTGCATATGCATCTTCATTCATCATAACATAAATAGGTTACTTACAACAGGTCTCCTTATCTTTATACTGTTTATTTCAGTGAGATGGATCTTAAACAGACAGTAAAAGATCTCTGGGCGCAGAATGCTCAGTTTCAAAAAATATTCTTGACTTTGGCAAAAGGACAAGAAGATTTGAAAACTTTGTTGATCAAAGAAAAGAAGAAGAAAGCAAAGAAATCAACCGGTGTTTTGAAACTAGGAAGAAGGTTCCCAAGGCTAGCCAAACGGACTCTAGACTTTGCAACATCATCAGGTGAAAAGGATAATCAAGAAGGGAAAAACAAGGAAGTGACTGACCATCCAGAATCTGAAGAGGAAGAAGAGGATGTTTACTCTGAAGAGAAATATCCTCCAGTTGATGAGAAGTACAAACATCTGGAAGAGTGTCTAAGTGCAATGGAGATTCAGAAAGTGCCCGGGCTGGACTTTGAAGAGATGGGTTTGGTTTCTGGGATTTTTATTCCACCAAAGTCCAAGGCACCAGTATTTTCTAAGTACGACGAGGTTTCGTGTCCCAAGATGCACCTCCGATCTTATGTGAGGAATATACAGCCTCACACTGCTGGCAGAGATTTGTGGGTCTACTTCTTTCAGGATAGTCTATCGGGGACTCAGCTAGATTGGTTCTATCAACTGGAGAGGGCCTATATCCATAATTGTGAAGACCTGGCCACTGATTTTTATAAACACTATCAGTACAACGCAGACCTTGCTCCCACCCGTACTCAACTCCAAATTCTAGCTATGGGTTCGAGCGAGGGTTTCAAAGACTACGCTCAGAAGTGGAGGGACTTAGCATGAAGAGTCCAGCCTCCCTTGTCTGACAGGGAGCTAGTGGACGTGTTTCTGGGTACCCTATCCGGTCCTTTCTTTAATCATCTAATTGGAAGCTCCTCAGCCGGCTTCACTTAATTAATATTGACCGGGGAGAGAGTGGAAGCTGGGATTAAGAGTGGGAAGATCCAAAAGGACGCATCCTTCAGTGCCGTGAGAAAACCATACATTGGGAAGAAAGATATTGGTGCTACATACCATCAAAGGAATCAGGACAGCACTGAACACCGTCCAACGGTAGGGGCCGTCATGAACCCTAAGCCTGCACCTGCTTAACAAAGCAACAACCAGCCTAGGACGGAAAGACCAGTAAGACAATTTACCCGGATAAATATGACGTTGTCTCAACTCTTGCCACATTTGTTGAGATCTAATCTGGTAACCTTGCGGGAAGCTCCGAGGAATCCCATCATTGCCTCTCCCTGTTACAACCCAAACACCCGTTGTGCTTACCATTCAGAAAGTCTAGGTCATGATACAAACGATTGTTGCGTTTTGAAAAACAAGGTGCAAGACCTTCTCGAGGCAAAAGAAATTGAATTTGACACTCTTGAGATCCCAAATGTCATCACCGCTCCTATGCCCAAGCATGGCCGTGATGTAAACATTGTTTAACATGATGTGTTTATTACTGTTGTTGATGAGCTTGTTACTCCTCTCCTGGCCATCAAGAGGAACCTGTTGAAGGCCGGTTTATTTCTGGGTTGTGGCAAAGGCTTCCACCTCTGTTTATCCCCACCAACTGGTTGTCATTTATTGAAAGCAGGTGACCAATGCCTGATGGATGACAAAGAGATTTTGTTTGAAAAGACTCCTGTTCCAACCATTTCTTACAAGGATGTTTCAATAGTAACCATTTCCACCAATCCTTACAGGGTCTCCACCAAAAGACCCGTTAGGATTACATATGTTCCAAAGGTAACTCCACTTATAATTACTATGCCAGGGCCAATCCCTTACTCCTCAGATAAAATTGTCCCCTGGAACTATGGGGGTGACGTCTACTATCACGGCGTCAAGCAGGATTGACTGGCTGATGAAGACTCGATTTTTGAGAAGGCTGACCCCGACATCGGAAATATTGTGGGAACCAACAAAATAACCCGAAGTGGAAGAGTATTCTCCCCTGAGATTTCTCCTTCGAAAACTGTTATCGGTCCTATGATCATCCATGCTTTTGTTCCTACTACTACAATTCCTATGGTTATCCCTACTGACACCCCTATCGCCGAGTCGACCGAGACTCGGGGCAAAGGCATTTTGGTTGAACCTGTCCCGATGAAGGCGCAATTAGTATCTATCCTAGAGGCCTCCAAGAAGGAGATAGAAGAAATTCTGAAAATTATAAAGAGAAGTGACTACAATATAGTCGAACAGATAGGAATGACCCCTTCAATGATCTTTATGCTAGCTTTACTGTTGTGCTCCGAGGCTCATGCGAAGGCCTTGGTGAACTTTTTTAAAACTTCCCATGTGCCACAGGAAACCTCTATTGTCCAATTCAAAGACTGTATGGCCAGTTTAACAGCTGATAACGGTATGGGCTTTTTTGATGCTGACCTGACACCTAGAGGGAGGAAACACAACAAGGCGTTGCATGTCTCTGACGAATGCAGGGGCACTACTTTGGCCCATGTCCTGGTTGATACTAATTCATCTTTAAATGTGATGCCTAAGAAGGCTCTGGATAGACTAGACTGTGAAGGTTTGACCTTAAAACCCAACAACATAGTGGTAAGGGCCTTCGACAGTTCAAAGAGAATGGTGCATGGGGAGGTGGATATCCCCATTAAAGTTAGAACTCATACCTTTGATTCAACTTTCTATGTAATGGATATTCGCCCCTCCTATTCTTGTTTATTGAGCCGACCTTGGATTCATGAAGCTGGTACCATCACCTCTACATTACATCAGATGATGAAATACCCAACCAAGGGAAAAATCATCACTGTCCATGGAGAGGAGGAATATATCAGTCACTTGAACTCCTTCAGATACGTGGAAATGGATGGTGAATTCATCAAAACTCCGTGTCAGCCTTTCGAGGAAGTCCCATAAACAGTGACAGCAACCAAGACTGTTTCCCAAGTCCCGAAGATTACCAGACCTCCGCTAAAGATGGCTTCTCTGAAAGATGCTAAGGCAGTAGTCGAAGAAGGTGGGTGTACTATTTGGGGCCAACTCCCGGATATCCCGTACAAGTATGAAAAATTTGGTTTGGGTTTTACTTCAGGAGCCCAGAAATTTGTTCGTCATACTCGTGTCGGGGGACCACCTTTGCGGATCAGCAACCATGGAGTCAACGCAGTGGATGATAGTGATGACGGCTGTGACCTAGAAGAATGGATTTTACCAACTATAAGCGGAGGACTCAACAACTGGGAAGCCAAAGATTTTGTCCCAATTACTTTTATCCAACATTAATTGTCTTTAAAATTTTGTCGGACTTGTAATAAGTAAACAATTGAGACTTTTAAAACCTCGTGTCTTACCCGAGGCACAACGGTCCATTTGTAAGGGTTATTACTTCATTTTCATATGTCATCAATGAATCATGGAAGTTTTTGCATGCAAACTTTACGCTCTTTGTTTTTATTTTTCTACATGTTTATTTTTTTCAATGATAGCTATGCTCTTACACACACTCACATATCAAAATGCAGATCCACATCCACTCAGGATCCCATGGGGAACGATTCTGCTATGGCCTATTGTGACTTTGAAAATCCGATCTACCAAGCCGAAGACGAAGGTGAGGAAGACTGAGATGTGCCAGGGGAACTAGCCAGGTTACTACAACAGGAAGAAAGGACCATACAGCCCCACGAAGAACTAGTTGACACAATTAACTTAGGTACCAAAGAGGACAAGAAAGAAGTCAGGGTAGGTTCCAATCTGGAACCGAGTGTCAAGAAGCGCTTAACTCAGTTACTACACGACTTTGTTGAGGTCTTTGCTTGGTCATACGAAGACATGTCAGGACTTGACGCTGATATCATGGTCCATCGTCTACCGACAAAAGAATACTGCCCTCCGGTAAAATAGAAAGTTTGTCGCATGCGGCAAGACATGTCAGAGAAGATCAAGACTGAAGTCATGAAACAATTCAACATAGGATTATTAGTTGTCACCTCCTATCTACAATGGGTCGCCAATGTTGTTCCAGTTCCTAAAAAGGACGACAAAGTACGCATGTGTGTGGATTACCGAGATTTGAAAAGGGCAAGCCCTAAGGATGATTTCCCACTTCCCGATATCGATATTCTGGTTGACAATACTGCATAGCGTAAAGTGTTCTCATTCATGGATGTTTTCTCAGGCTATAATAAAATTAAAATGGCACCTGAGGACATGGAGAAAACTACCTTCGTCACACAGTGTGGCACTTTCTGTTACAAGGTTATGCCATTCGGGTTGAAAAACACTGGGGCACCTTATCAGCGCGCCATGGTAGCTCTATTTCACGATATGATCCATCACAAAATAGAGGTTTACATGGATGACATGATAGCTAGATCTCAAACTGAAGAGGAAAATCTTGACCATTTTCAAAAACTGTTTGAAAGGCTAAAGAAATACAAGTTAAGGTTGAACCTGAATAAATGCACATTTAGGGTGAGGTCTGGTAAACTCCTAGGCTTTGTCGTCAGCGGTAAAGGTATTGAAGTGGACCCTGCCAAGGTGAAATCAATACAAGAAATGCCTGCTCCTCGCACCGAGAAGGAAGTCAGAGGATTCTTAGGATGGCTAAACTACATCGCCAGATTCGTTTCTCACCTAACCGCTACTTGTGAACCAATCTTCAAATTACTAAAGAAAAATCAAGTAGTCAAATGGAATGATGAATGCCAAGCTTCCTTCGACAAGATCAAATAGTACCTTCAAGAGCCTCCTATTTTGATTCCGCCAGTCGAGGGAAGACCTTTGATCATGTATATAACTGTTTTGGAAAATTCAATGGAGTGTGTGTTGGGGCAGCATGACGAGTCTGTCCGAAAAGAGCATGCTATATACTACCTGAGAAAAAAGTTTAGCAACTGTGAAACAAGATATTCACTGCTCGAGAAAACTTGCTGCGCTCTGGCATGGGCTACTCGCTGACTGAGACAGTATATGTTGACCCATACTACCTTATTGATATCCAAGATTGATCCAATTAAATGCATATTCGAGAATTTTGCCCTCTCTGGGAGAATAGCAAGATGGCAGATGATCCTGACTGAATACAACATTCAGTACACTGCCCAAAAGGAAATAAAGGGCAGTGTGCTGGCCGATCACCTTGCTCATAAGGCTATGGATGACTACCAGTCCATGAAATTCGAGTTCCCAGATGAAGACATCATGATGGTAAACAATTTTGAAGAACTCAGACCATATGACGGACCTGAACAAGGATCCCGATGGACCTTGGTTTTCGACGGAGCTTCCAACGCACTCGGCAACAACATAGGTGATGTGATCATATCCCCTGAAGGATGTCATACTCCCTTCACTGCAAGACTTTGTTTCAATTGTACCAATAATATGGAAGAATACGAAGCGTGTATTTTTAGTCTCAAAGCTACCATAGATTTGGAAATCAAATCCTTAAGTGTATTTGGATATTCAGCCTTAGTCATCAGTCAGATCAAAGGAGAATGGGACACGAAGCACCCTAATCTCATCCCCTACAAAGAACATGTGTTGACATGAATCCCACATTTCGAGGAAATTACCTTTGAACATTTTCCACGAGAGGAAAATCAACTAGCGGGCGCGCTAGCCACTATGTCATCCATGTTTAAACTCAAGTGGGATAACGAGGCTCCCCAGATCACCATTGAGCGGATGGATAAACCATCTTACTGTCAAGAGATCGATACTGAAGAAGTAGTGGACAAGCCTTGGTTCCATGAAGTCAAGAGGTATCTCGAGGCCCAAGAGTATCCGGAGGAAGCTTCAGTAATTGATAAGAAATTCTTGAGAAGATTCTCTGCTAAGTTCTTCCTCAGTAATGTCATTCTCTACAAGCACAACCACGACTCTTTTGCTTCATTGTGTAGACAAGGTTGAGGCAGACAAGATCATGGCTGATCTACATGAAGGCACTTTTGACACCCATTCTAGTGGGCACACGATGGCTAAAAAGATCCTATGGGCTGGGTACTATTGGTCTACCATGGAAGCAGATTGCCATCAGCATTCACGAACCTGTCATAAGTGTTAGATCTATGCTGACAAAGTGTATGTGCCTCCAGTTCCTCTAAACGTCTGAACTTCTCCCTGGCCATTCATGATGTGGGGCATCGATATGATTGGAGAATTCAAACCTACAGCTTTTAATGGACACCGCTTCATCTTGGTGGCCATTGACTATTTCACGAAGTGGGTTAAGGCAGCTTCTTTCGCTTCCGTTACCAATAATGTTGTGTCCCGATTCATCAAACAGAATCTCATCTATCGGTACGGTATCCTGGAGAGTATCATTACAGACAATGGTATGAATCTCAACAATACTATGATCACCGCACTATGCGCATAATTCAGGATCCAGCACCATAATTCTTCTCCTTACCGGCCAAAGATGAATGGTGTTGTCGAGGCCACAAATAAGAACATCAAGAAGATCATACAAAAAATGACAGTGAACTACAAGGACTGGCATGAGATGTTACCATTTTCTCTCCTTGGTTACCGTACCATGCCACGCACGTCAACGGGGGCAACTCCTTTCTCTTTGGTCTATGGTATGGAAGTTGTCCTTCCAATTGAGGTCCAAATACCTTCTCTGAGAATCATAAAGGATGCAAGGCATAATGAAGATGAATGGATTCAAACTCGACTTGACCAGTTGAACTTGATTGATGAGAAGAGGCTTACGGCTGTTAGTCATGGTCAGATGTACCAAAAACGTATGATCAAAGCTTTTAACAAAAAGTTCAGACGTCGGGTATATCAGGTTGGTGATTTGGTAATCAAGCGTATCATATTGCCACAAGGTGATCCCAAGGGCAAATGTACTCCTATATACGAAGGACCACTTGTGATCAAAAGCATATTATCTGGTGAAGTAATGATCTTAACCACTATGGATAGCGACGATCTTCCGCACCCTGTAAACGCGGACATAGTTAAAAGATACTATGCATAAGTAAATACCCGCTAGGTCGACTGGCCTAGGCAAAAATTAGGGCATCTCGGCGAACCACGAAGGTTTGGGAAAAAATTAGGGATAAAATACAAAAAAAAATTGTACCCCCGGCAAGCTGAAAACCTGAAAGGGTGGCTTGGGAAAAAAAGGGTATCCCGGTGGACTGAAAACCCGAAAGGGCGGTCCAGAAAAAATTTAAGGAATTAAAGCGTATGACTATGTCCCGTTGATTGACAAACTCAAACGGGTCTAAGAAATCCAATCAACTTTGGACAAGGCAGCAAGTGGATGAGACGCTCAGAGACATGAAGGCTATAGCAGAATGGGAACCCCATGGGATTATTTCACATAGCTATCTTTTCTTTGTATCAATTTTCATTATTTTTTTTACGACGGAATTCTCTTACTAGAATGTTCGTCTCATTATACAAAAATACTTATTCAAGTTAATACAAAGATATCCCTTTGAAAGTGCAAAACTATTTGTTTTTCTTTTATTTCTGTGTTTTGTTTGCGAAAATGTCCAATGATTATTTTTGAACATATGCATTTGAACGTGACTACTGTTTACAAATGAACAAAAAAGAGGAATAGAAAATAGAAAGACAATCACTAGTGGCTTTAAGAAATAGGATAATATCTTTAGACTATTCCATAAAATCCCCCGCAGGTACTTTTTCTAGCAAGAGCGGAAAAAAGGACATCCCACTTTAGGGTCTCTATCATATCTCCAGTATGCAGCCTAATGGTATCAAGTGCTCTCACATTCCCGACGGAACAAAACTTCCGGTTACCGCTCCAAAGGTTCCCCAGTGAAAGTCGCCCAGTTTTTCAGGATTCCCCAGCAGGTTTTCATGAGGTCTACAAGCAATGCACGGTGTTTCCCTTACACAACAGAGTTTATTTCTCTAACAAATGGAAACTCATCAACACCTCAACTTAAAAATATGAAAACTTACACTCCTCATTCCCAGCGGTACTTAGGGATTTATTTTCCCCGACTCCAGCAACACTACGGCATAACATATAATATTTCCATACATTACATCCATACGTAATAGAATTGACAACACAGATACATACGACACAATCTCTTTTATTTTGAGAACATCATTGCACCATGCATTTCATACATTATGACATTACATGCAACTAACCTTTCATCTTTTCAGGAAAGATCAATCAACAAAAAGTTATCGTCAAATTTTCAACAAGTCAATTACAGATCAATTCCCAATAAAGGACTGGTCAACCATCTACATAACAAATATTTCTTTCAGACCCCTGTCATTTCAGTTTAAATCTCTCAACGGTTTATTCTGATTCTTTCCTACAGATGCTTTCTCTGGTTCAGATAAATCTCTCAACAATTTATTCTGATTCTTCTCCAGATCCCTTCCGGTTCAGTTTAAATCTCTCAACGGTTTATTCTGATTCTTTCCTGCAGATGCTTTCTCTGGTTCATATAAATCTCTCAAGGATTTATTTTTATTCTTCTCTAGATCCCTGCCGGTTCAGTTTAAATATCTCAACAATTTATTCTGATTCTTTCTTGTTAGACGCTTTATTTGGTTCAGATAAATCTCTCAATGATTTATTTAGATTCTTCTCCAAATCCTTGTTGGTTCAAATAAATCTCTCAATGATTTGTTCCGATTCTTTCTTAGTAGGCACTTTCTCTAGTTCAGATAAATTGCTCAAAGATCTACTTTGATTCTCTCCAGTTAAAGAATATTAAAAACCTATTTTGGTTCAGTCTAAACCTCTCAATGGTTTATCCTATTTCTTTCCAAAGGAACACTTCTGGTTCAGATAAATTGCTCCAAGATTTATTCTGATTCTTCCTAGTCGAACAACAAACAAGATTTCTGCTAGTTTCAGATAAATTGCTCCAAAGATTTATTCTGATTCATTTTCAGTGAAATCAAGTTCAGACTTAATCCTTTTTTTGTCAACAGTCACCCTTGAATGGCATATACAAGCCCATCTCCATCATTCCTCCAAATGGCATCTATAAGCCCATTCACAATACATCTTCGAGTGCAAATTTCTGGGCACTCTAGTGTTCAATCATCTTCCACCTTCAAGTCACGAATGGCTGATCCACCAATATAACTCTTCAGGTTTAAGAAGATTAAACAGGGTCAGTTGTTGTACCCCAAAATTCTCCCTCTCATTTATCAAGTATTTTCTCACAAGATCTCCTTTGGTTCAAGACTGCACAAGGGTTGATCATCTCAAGACACCTCCTTAAGCACTGATGACTGAAATTAGGGTTTGAGATTGCACAAGGGTAATTGAACTTTTAATGCCTCATATGAATTTTATGGACCATTATTGACCCTCAAGATTGCTCATGTTAAGTTTAAAATCTTAGATCACATTTTTGCTCAGTCAATTGATCAGTTGACCTAAAATTCAACTGTATTGGGGAAAAAATCAATTGTGGCCAATTTACAGTCAAACTTCATAAATTCTGATCCATAACAATATTATGGACTCATATATGTAATTTGATCAAGTTTGGACCATAATTCCACAAGAAATTTGATCAGATCATCAAAAGGGTAAAATGGTTAAAATTAGGATTTTGATTGGGAAATGGTAATTTATGATTTTTGACCTAGCAAATGGTTATTTGGTTTGAGACATGATCTCAAGGTTTTAAATGCATAATTTTGACCTAATGGTATGACTCAAAAATTCCCTCAAGATCAATTGATTGATAGTTGATTTTCAGTCAACTGATCAAAAGTCAACTATACACTAAAAAGTCAAACTTTGACTTTTTGGTCAAAATCAAGTGTCAAAGATCATAATTCATCAAAACGTGTCAAAATATGAAACTTTTTCATCAAGAAATTAAAAAGTCAAGATTTCATTTTGAAAAGTCAAAGTTTCCAAACTTAGAAATTTTTCTAAGTGTTGAAAACTTCAAATTTTTTCACAACTTTGAGCCAATTTTTCACCATGATGCAAGATGATTCAAAGGAAACATTCAAAATGAAAATTGTAGATCTCAATGAGATATAAAACATTGATTTACCCAACTTCTCCTAGAAATGCATGGATTTCAAGTTATGATTTTATGAATACATGTTCATGAAACATAGAAACTTAGTGAAATTTTCCCCTAGTTTAGGCAGGATTTTGACCTAACTTCATGGAAATTTTTAACATAGTTCCAAGGGGAATTTTCAAAAGTTATTCAAATAGGGGTTATAAAGCACACTACAAGCTTTCTAAAATTTTCAATAACTCCTTGAGATCATGTTTGAGCAATGAGAATCGAAGGCATGAAGTTGGCATTTCATTCTTGAATTATAGGTCATTTTCATGATGAACAAGAATTCAAATCCATGCTAGGCTGCACAATCTTTGCTTTGCAGGCCTCAAACTTGCTTGGCACTTCATAATTAATGTTTAGCCCAACTGTTAGAGGCTTCAACTCAAGAATTCAATGCATTGCCCATGCTTAATGTCATTTTGGGAAGAAAGTGCACATTGCCATTTTTGAAAAGTAGCTTTATGCACAAAATCAGTTCTTGAGCTTTGCACTTGTTTTCTTCTGATCATACATAACCTATAAGTTTTCAAACAAGCTGCAAGAGGTAAGTTTTCAAACTTTTATCTCTTCATACAAGCATCATTTGATTTTGATTTGTGAAGATAAAATGTAGATACCATTTCCACGAAGCTGTACATATCCATAGTTTGCATTTATATGGCCTGAGCTTAGAGAATTTTAGAGTTGAAGTTTCTGAAATTTTTAGGTTTTAATTTAGGGCCAGAAAAATTCTCACTTATCTTTGACTTTTAGCTTTAGTTACTTATATGGTTGGATTCGTGGGAAGAAATACCATAACTTTCATGTTTGTACTTTCCATTGTTGTTGAGAGATAAAGAAGTTATAGGTACTCTGGTTGAGCGTGAGGTTGAAGATGAAGTTCAGGCCATGGACTTGTATGTAATATATATTTATAGTTTGATATAAATGAACAGATGTATAGCCACCCCAGTGGTAAGGCAGCACGCTGGTAACCAAGAGGGTGTGGGTTCGACACCAAGCGCGCTGCCTTTTGTTCTTTTTCACGTTTTTACACTTTTTTGTGTCTTTCTTTGCAGTGCCTGGGCCCAGCATTGGGCCTTCTTCATTTTTTGCTAACTTTCCCCCCTGACTTACTTCATCACCCCTTGGCCCATTTTCATTATTATTTTAATTTTTCTTATTTTATTTTATTCTTTTTCCTTTATTATTATTATTATTATTAATATTATTTTTATTGTTATTAATAAAAATCCAAAAAATGTTTTATTTAATATTTATACACTTATTTAATTTATTTGTTTTATAAAAATAAAAGAACAAAAACATTTTCTTAATAAATTAATTTCTTTCTTAAAAATTAATATTTAGGTTTAGGTTTAACTATTATATTATTTTCTTATAATTAAAATTAATTTAGAATTTAGGTTTCTTTTAATTAATTAATATCCGTTTTATTTTTTAACCTTTTCATAAATAAAACCCTAAAAAATCCTTTTTTTGTTTATTTCTTTTTTTATTTAGTTTAAGTTAATTTAATTTAATTTTCCTTAATCATTTTTTAATTAGGTCAAGGCTAAACCCTTTCATAAAAAAAACAAACAAAAATCATTTCCTTTTTTTCATTTACATTCTTGCATTTTTATTTTTAATTTTGTACAATATTCAATATGGTTGTAATAATTATTTAGATTTAATTTTCTTGCAATTTCCCCATTTGTAAATATGTGCACCCCCTCCCCTATTGATGTAATAGCTTAGTATTTTTATTTTCCGCAATTTAATGCTTTATATATAAATGCTAGTAAATTAAGGTTTGTATGGAAAGATAAAATAAATGCTTATAAAACCTTAACTCAAAGACAAAACAGTGCATGTAAATCAATACACTTGCACACTTACACCCTTAGGGTAAATCCACTTTGTTTCCTTGTGAAAATGGCCATATTATGCATGTGAGGTATCCTAGCAAAAGCAATAAAAAATACAAGATCATAGTCCCTCGATGATGCTATCAAAGTTGCCTTTCGAAAATGATCTTAGTTCATGAAGAAAATGCTGATATCTTACAACATTGCTAATCATGGCTATACGATGAAACATGCCCGTCCCTTTTTACATCCAAAGATAGGGTTTCTTACCAAATAAATGGCAAGATAACAATGTCAAAGGAAAGAGGAAATAAACATGAAAGACTTTTGGGTAGGTAGAATATTCCTAGTTTCTTGCTCATTTTTCAAACCAAAAACATCCTTGCTATTTTCGAAACAAACACCAAACACTTTCAAAAACATCTTTCAAACTTTAAAACATTTTCAAAGGAGCAACACTTTGTATACATTCTTACGAAGGATAATCATTACAAAGTTTGCCTAAACGATGGAGCCTTTTCAAAATACTTTCAAAAACCACACAAAGCACATTTTCAAACATAAGCAAGTGATCTAGCAAGCAACTAAGAGCCCGTAGATAACTACAGATGAAAAGGATGCTAATAACTTCTTTTTTCATAATCTACCCCCCGAACTCAAGAAAACATCTCAAAGGTCTTTCCTGTTCTTTTCAACCTTTCCTTTTGGATAAAAGAAAAGTTGGTGGCGTCTCTTGCTAACCGTAATATTTGCGATCAAACGCAAAACAACTAAGTCAGTTCTCCCACCGCGTTACAATATCATCTACATAAAGTTGAACTAATAAAATATGATTTCCTTGATGTTTAATAAAGATAGTAGTGTCAACTTTCCCTCTAGAGTATCCTTGTTCAAGCAAAATTTTACTAAGTCTATCATACAATGCCCTAGGGGCTTGTTTAAGACCGTACAATGCATGTTTAAGCTTGAAAACATGATTAGGAAACTCATCATTTTCAAAACAGGGAGGTTGAGAAACATACACCTCTCCACTTATGTATCCGTTAAGGAACACATTTTTTATGTCCATTTGAAATAATTTGAAGTTCTTAGAACAAGCATAATCTAATAAAAGGCGTATAGCCTCAAGTTGGGCCACCGGAGCATAACTTTCTTCATAGTCAATTCCATCCTATTGGTTATACTCTTGAGCCACAAGACATGCCTTATTTCTTGTTATCACACCATGTTCGTCAATCTTATTCCTAAATATCCATCGGGTGCCTATGATTTGATGATTTGAAGGACGAGGGACAAAATCCCAAACGTCACTTCTTTCAAATTAGTTTAATTCTTCTTGCATGGCAATAATCCAATTCTCATAAAGTAAGGCATCATTATTGTTTTTAGGTTCAACTTGTAATACATAAGCATGATGAAAATAAAGACGTTTATTTTAGAGCGAGTTGTTGCCCCCTTTTTGATATCATCTATAATGTTGTCAAGTGGGTGATCTTTAGAGGTTCCCCACTCCAAATGAAGACAATCATTTTCTTCTTGACCTAAATCGTCTTTTTTTCTTGGATTCTATCTCCATCCTCCTCAATCTCCACCGCTTTAGGTTGATCAACTCCTTCACCGGTGTCTTTAAGTATGTCTTTTGTAGATGCACCTACAGCATGAAAAGAACTACCTTTCCCAACATTATTTGGGGAAGTATCATCAAAAGTAACATAAATGGACTCTTCAACAATAAGTAATTCATGTTATAAATTCTATACGCTTTACTAGATTGAGAGTATCCAAGAAAAATACCTTCATCGACTTTTGTGTCAAATTTTCCAATATTGTCTTTTCCATTATTTAAAACAAAACATTTACATCCAAAGACATGAAGATGAGATAAATTTGGTTTTCTACCTTTTAAAAGTTCATAAGGAGTTTTTTCAAGAATTGGACGAATAATTATCCTATTCAAGACATAACATGTCGTGCTAATAGCATCGGTCTAAAAGTTTTTTGGTAGACCACAATCATTGAGCATTGCTCTTGCCAACTCTGCTAAAATGCAATTTTTCCTCTTGAAAACACCATTTTCTTGCAGAGTTCTAGGAGCTGAAAAAGTATGCTCAATTCCAAATTTATCATAATATTCTTCAAAGAGGTGGTTTACAAATTCACCTCCATAAGCGCTTTGAAAAGCAACTATTTTAGAGTTCATTTTATTTTGAGCTATCTTGGCAAAACGTGTGAAAGCTATGAATGTTTCATCCTTGCTACGTAAGAAATTAGTCCAACTAAATCTAGAGTAATCATCTACAATTACTAAGCCATAGTAATTTCCACCTATGCTTTTAGTCCGCGAGGGACCAAACAAATCCATGTGAAGGAGCTCAAGTGGCCTTGATGTAGAAACAACTTTCTTAGATTTAAAAGAGGCCCTTGTTTGCTTGCCCTTTTGATATGAATCACATAGATGGTCTTTAGAAAATTTTATTTTTGGTAGATCGATTACTAAATCTTTTGAAACTATTTATTAAGTAGATGAGCTAAACGTCTATGCCATAGCCAAGAGTCTTTACTCAAGGTAACAAGACATTGAGCATTATTCAAGGAAATATATCTTGAGTCAAGCATATAAATGTTACTAACCCTAAAATCCTTAAACATTATGTTGTACCCCAAAATTTTCCCTCCCATATTTCTCAAATAGCAAGTGAGGTCCCCAAATTGCTCAAGGAAGTTCAAGAGTTGACCAAACAAACTCTCTCATAAGGTAGTCTACCTCAAATTAGGGTTCCATCTTCATCAAGATGTATGAACCACAAAGGACTCAAATGCTCACCATTGTCCTAATATGCTCTTAAGATCATCCATGTCAAGTTTCAAGCCTTGCAGAAGAAGTTTGCTCAGTCAATTGCTCAAAAGCCTGAAAATCACTTGTACTAGGCCAAAAGTCAACTGTGGCCCACATACAGTCAAACATCAATATTTTCGGTAAAAATACTCATTTTGAAGTATTATTCATCATTTGATCAAGGGTTGATCATGATTCCTCAAGGATTGCTCACAATTCATCAAAACCCAAAATTTGCTAAATTAGGGTTTTGTAGGAAAAGTCAACTCAACTTTGACCAAGCATAACTTTCTCATACTTTATCAGAAATAACCCATCCAAATCTAATTTTGAAGAGGATGCAATTCCCTACAATTCATATTCAATTCCCAAGTTCATAATATCCACTCACAAGAAGATATGAATTTTGACATTATAGGTCCTTTTGGAAAGTCAACAAAAATACCTTTTGGGTCAAAGCTTCATACATGAACATGAAAGTCTCAATTGAGATGAGACCAAAAGGGTTGCTTAGAGGACATCCTAAGATTTCTAAAAATTCTAAGAAAACCTGTCTAGAGTCAAAATTGAGAAAGTTATGCATTGGCCAAGTTGACCATTTTCGCAAAATTGCCAAAAGTCAAATGTGCTCAATTTTGCATTTTTTGCTAAATGGGCCCAACTTTTTATGCTTGCACCTCACTTATAACATGGTCCACGACCCAAATGCTCACTCACATGTTATTTGCTTCATTATTTATTTTATTTTGATTTTTGATTTATTAAAAATGGAATTAAATCAAATAATTGGTAAATAATGACAAAGATTTGTTTTGATTGGATTTTTGGACATAATCATAAGCTCATTATGCTGGCATATCAGAATCAGATCATATCAAGGCTTATTGGTACGATATTGGCATGATTAGGCCAAATTTGGAAGGATATCATGCAAATTGAAAATCAAATCAAATATCATCAAAGCTTAAAGATTCAATTTGTTTTGCAACCCTAATTCATTGAGGGATATATAATGAACAAGAATAAAGCAAAAAAGAGGGTTAGAAGGCGTGAAACTGGCAGAAGAAGACTGAAACTTTGAACAAAAAGTGTGAGAACGAAATCCATCTTAGATCCATCCTCAAGGAGTTTCAAAGCCAGAAATCAATTCCTTGGCATCTCAGGAAGCATTCCTAACCATTTGTAGGCGTCAGAACATCCAGAATCATTCCATATCACTCTCACGGTTTGCATAATTATCCAAATTCGATTACTGTAATTCTTGCATATTTAGAATGTTTAAGTTACATATTTGTGTTCATCATCATGTTTGCAATGTTTCGGGATAGTTTGATTTAATTTACAGTGCAAGAACAAGCTTTTTCCATTATTAGGGTTTCGTGCTCCAATTTGGGGTTTTAGGTTCCAAGCAAAATTAGGCCTAATGATGGGTACCATGATGATCAGAGCTTTAAACCCAGTTGATTCATGGTCCCCAATTTAATTTATATTGCGTGTGCTTGATTCTTGAATGACACAGGTTTCAGCAACAGACCTGCGTCTGTAGGTAAAGGTTCAGAGCCTAAAACGAAGGTTCCAAGGAAGAAGACAACAGCGTGTCACAACCTGACTGGCTGGTTTAAATTCTGGCGCGTTATTCTGGCCGCTAATCTATTTTCCAATATATTATTTATTTTCATTATATTGATAAGTTAACATCCAGCGCAGTTGGTCAGAGGAAGGAAGTCAGAAACTCATGTCCTGGTTTCGATCCCAGGCGTGAGCTTTTGGCATTTTCTCCATTGTTTTCACCAGATCCAGCGCCCTTCACCTTCTGAGGGTCATCATCTTCTGGATTCACCAGCCAGAACCAGATCCAGCGCACCTCATCTTCTGAGGGCCACCATCTGCTGGATCCACCAGCCAGAACCAGATCCAGCGCACCTCATATTCTGAGGGTCACCATCTGCTAGATCCACCAGCCGGAACCAAATCCAACGCCTCACCTTCTGAGGGTCATCATCTTCTGGATCCATCTCTATCCATATCTGCTGACAGCAGGCCCCTTTGGTTATTTCTACTATCCTTCTTTAATTCTTTCTCTTTAATTATCTTTTTTTTTTTAAATCAACACAAAAATTATTTTATTAAAGTAGCCAATCAAAAATCACAAAAAAAGATTTATTTTCTTAATAAATGTTTTTTAATTAATTTAGGGTAATTTTAATTTCTTTCATAATTTAAAAACAATTAGAAATTAGGTTTAATTAATTTTCAATTAAATATTTTCTTCAATAAAAATCCAAAAATACTTTTTCCTCAAATTAGATTTTTCAGGTTTCAATTTCGCCTCACATTTAATTCGTCGCGTGCTTGTTAATTATTTTGACAATATTTTGTAACTGCTCATGGTTTGTAATAGTTAATTTAGGGTTTATTTTGCTGTTTAAATCCCTGGGTTTTGGCTATGTAATTAATCCCCCTCCCCAAATCCTTGTAATAGCGTAGATTTATTTTCTCGCATTTTTAATTCCTGCAAATATTTAACTGTCTAGATGTATGCTAATAGGATTTCATAACAAGAATGCATGACAAATTAATACAATTAGAAAACCCTAATGTGTAAAGATAAATAACTGAAACAAATCACTCGCACATATCACTCTTAGGGTATACTCTCACTTCGGTTGCCTTCGATAAACGATCGTTAAGCATATGGTGTCTTAGTGGTTGCCCTCCAGTCTAAAAAGATCAAAATGTCTCGTTCGAATGTTGCCTCGAAAATGTTGCCTCGGAAATGTTGCCTCAAATATGATCTTAAGACTCTAGGGTTATTACTAAGGTGTCCTAACATTGCTTTAGTGATTGTACGTCCCTTTCAAATTGACCCTTACAAATTCCAACGACGGTGCTACCTATTTCTCAATAGTAGGATAGCTTTGTCTAAAGGAAACAAGAATAGAAACGATCTTTTTTCGAGTAGGTAGATGCTAGTAGGTACTTGCTCAAATCAAATCTTTTCACACTTACACATTTCAAAACAATTTTCAAAACAACTTTGTCACACCTTTGAGGATTGATACAAGGGTTATCACAAAGTCAAACATTTCAAAACAAAGCACATACACAAGCAATTTTAAAAAGATGACCAAGTACCTAAGAGCCCATGGAAAACCATGGATAGAAAGGCTGCTAACACCTTCCCTTTCTATAATATACCCCCCGTACTCAGAATATCTCAAAAAAGAATTTTTTTTCTGTACTTTTTTTCCTTTCCAGTTGGATGAAATAAAAGTCAGTGGCGACTCTTGCTTATCGCGACATTTTGCGCACACAAAACGCAAAATGAATACCAGCGTCAAACAGTCGGTTCTGCCACCGTATCACACATACATTCCTTCTTTTCACTATGTTCAATTATGCAAAAATCTTTGGCAAAAGACAATTTATATCCATTATCACATAATTGACTAATACTAAGAAGATTATGTTTATGGCCTTCAACTAACATGACATTTGAGATAGTAATAGTTGATGAATTACATATACTACCTTTTACAAGTATTACACCTTTGTTGTGATCACCATAGGACACAAATCCATTCTTCTTTGCCACAAAGTCGGAGAAGAGCGATATGTCTCTCGTCATATGTCTTGAACATCCACTATCGAGAATTCATTTTCCCGTCATAGCATCAAGACATTCCTCCTACAAAAATAAAACAAGGGTGGTAGGTACCCAATTCTCATTAGGTTCTTAAGAGTGAGTTAAATAATTGTTGCATTTGGGCAACCATTGAAAATTACCCTTAGGAATAAAAAAAGTCCTAAATTTGCATTTTTAAATAGTATGACCCTTTTTGCAACACAATGACAAAATATCCTAAGACAGAGCTTACAAACCTCAGGTTCTGAAGTTTCCAAAGTTAATTTGATAAAGGTTTAATAACTTAGATAAGACTTAGGGTGAGTTTACAAAACTTAACCTATGAACTGTTAGACTCGGAGAGAGCTTACAAACCTCAAGCTCTGATATTGTCAAGTTACTAAAACTAGTTTAAATAGTTTGGGTAGGACTTAGGTGGAGTTTACATACCTCAACATATGGACTGCTAGACTTAGCGGGGGTCTTACAAAACTCAGACTCTGATGTTGTCAAATTATTGAAACTGACCAACTAATTCTTCTTAAATACTTATGTTTGTCATCATCAAAAAGGGGGAGATTGTTGGAACAAAAATTGTTCATGGTCATACTCCTTGTGTTTTGATGTTAACAAAAGTAATTAAAGAAATAAAGGGTATACTAATATTTGATTAAGTGTGCAGGTTCATTAAAGCTAGTTATTAACTTGTTTCTGACTCCGTTAATTAGTTTGTAAAGAAGAAGCATGAAATTTAGATTCCAAAGGATCATAATCTGAATTTCTAATAGAACCTCAAGAGCAATATGTTTTCAACTTCTGATGATTAAATAGACACTCAATTAAAACACTAACTTTGCCTCTAATAATTTAAATAGAACTTCAATTGCTCTACTAGAAGCATATTACAAAGATCTTATGTTCGTACTATGTGCAAAAGTAGCCTCCATCTTGTCAACGGCTAAAATTATGGAGAAAGTCAAATAGAGGTTTTAGCACAAGGTTTAAGGCAGAATGATATGAATTCTTCAGTCTACCACTCTAAGACACTTGTTCAAGAAACTTCCAAAGTCTCTTTTTGTTTCTTCTATATAAGGAGTTGAAGATTCAAAAAGAAGTAACAACAAGAAAAGCAACATACAACACGTCTGAACTAGAACCTTCACGCTCTCTAAGTTATTATATATAATTGTTGTATTGCACATAGATTTGAGAGTTTCTTACACTTGTATATCTTATAAATCTCAAGAAAGGTCTTTGTGTGTGATCTTTAATCGTGCCTCTGATTTTATATTAAGTACATCTTACTGTAAATCCTAACCAATTTTTTTAGTATTTGTAAAAGTCTCAGACTGTGTTTGACCAAAGAATTCTTTGGACGAGTGTTTGAGCAAAGAAGTCCTTGATTGTTAGTTTCGGAAAGAAAGTATCTTTCAGGTGTGATTGAGAAAGAAGTCTGGGACTGTGAGTTTGGGAACGGAAGTCTCTTTCTAGTGTGATTGAGAAAGGAAGTCTTGAATAGTTTGTTTAGGCAAGAAGTCTCTTTCTGGTGAGACTGAGCATGAAGCCTTGGATGGGTGTGTTTAAGAAAATTGTAATCAGGTTTTGATTATAGTAAAAAGCGCTTGCGTGACAAGGGGACTAGACTATTATCGTTATAGAGGAACCATGATAATCTTTGTGTGTGATTTACTTATTGCTTACGCACTTTAAATATTTCATCGCTGCATACTCTAGCTTTTAATTTGATCTTGGTCAGATTTAGAAGCTGATATTTTGAAACATCATAAGTTATCTGATACATGATTCAACCCCCTTCTTATGTATTTTCTCACCTCTAAAGATCAACACCACTGGTTCAAGACATCCAGTTCATCAACTACATTCATTTCTGGTTCCAGGAAACAAAAATAAATAATATAATTTAATAAGTCCTATATATATATATATATATATATATATATATATATATATATATATATATATATATATATATATATATATATATATATATATATATATATATATATATATATATATATATATATATATATATATTCTTGCATCCCGTGGCTCGGGGTCCTTAATCCACCACTGATTATATGGTGTTAAGTACTTCTCTAAACTGGATCTTCGTTCCACTTACCATCAATATTTGATGAATCCAAAATATCATCATAAAACCTCCTTCCACACACACAAAGGGAACTACGGATGGTTGGAGAAACCCTTTAGATTGACAAAGCTCCTGCCTCATTTTAATGCTTGATGAATGAGGTATTTCAATTTTCTTTTAGAAAATTTGTGTTGGTTTTCTTCGATGATATCCTAATCTATAGTCCTACATAGTTAACTGTTTGGAGCATTTGAAAAGTGTGTTAATAACATTGAAATAACATGTTTTATTTATTAACTTGTCTAAATTTTCTTTTGGCTTGTTAGAAGTGAATTATTTGGGTCATACTTTGTTTGGAAATGGGGTTTCTATGGATAAAGATAAAGTTAGGAATGTTATGGATTGGCCAACCCTAATCAATATGAAACAATGACGGGGTTTTCTCAAACTAACTGGTTATTATCGATGCTTTATTAAGTCTTGTTAGAAACCATGGAATGATTATAACATGGAGTGGGAATTAAAATTATTTATTGACTTTCAATGGGAAATAAATGAGCACGTGTAAGAACTAATATGAAAGTGAATTTGAAAGGATTCATTTTAGTCCCACATAGGAGGGAACACAAATATTAGTAGTATATATATTCCAACTTGTCCGAATGGGTTGGACCCCAAGGGGTACCAAATTTTTTAAAGGAGTGAGGACACACCACTAATCCATCTGGACATACACGCGCTTGCCACCAGTGTTCGTCTAGCCGACTGGCTCGACTCGGTTCAGTTCGGCCTGGTATGGTCTAGATGAATTATTTTTTTGGAACCGGAATTGGTGGAAATTAATTATTATTAATTACTTAAAAATAGTGGAAATTACTTCATATTTCTGAACCATTCGAAATATCTCTTCTCTCTCTCATTCTCTTCTTCTGAAATTAATTTTTCTTTTCTAGTTTTTGAGTGGCTTCTTGCACCATCAACGACTGAATTATTTCCAGATACTATGAGTGGTTTAAACACCATCTGAAGGTGTATCTCTTTGAATGATTCATTACAGTGAAAGTGATAATCGTAATTTTAAACAGACTGTTTTATCTTGGAGATATCATCAAAACTCGATTGCATTGCATAATCATTGGCAGTACGGTGAAACGTCTTAAAGAGAGCAAACTGATTAACGACTCAATCCGATAATTTTCTTTGTGATAATTTTTCAAAATATGAAAATAACAATTTTAAGGTGTGTTCTTTAACTTCCATGGCTACTGAGGAAGTTATCGATACTACTATGGCTATTGCTGTCTCTGACAAACCATTTAAGTTTGAGGATTCTCACTTCAATCGTTGGAAACCTAAGATGAATTTTTTCTTAACTTTAAAGAAGTGTGCCTACATTCTGACTGAGGATATCCTTGTTGTTCCTTCTGGAACAACCAAACAAACTAATGGTAACCAAACTATGAATTCATATGGAGTTGTTGACTTAACTGAATTAGACTCTACTGCAAAAGCTAAAGCCTCAATAGATGGTGCAAAAGCTAAAGCCGTAGTAGATGATTTACATCTCAGAAAAGAGATTGCCATCTGGAAAGATAATGATCATCTTTGCAAAAATCACATTTTAAACAACCTTGCTGACAATCTGTAGATTACTATAGTAATTGTAAGACTACTAATCAGGTATGGAAAGCTCTGCAGAAGAAATATAATACTAAAGAAGCAGGTGCAAAGAAATATGATGTTATCCGCTACTTGAACTATAGGATGGTGGATGAAAGGTCTGTGGAAGCACAAAACCACGAAATTAAGAAAATTGCTCATGAAATCTTAACTGAAGGTATTCTCCTCAATGAATAATTTCAGATTATTGTTACAATTGACAAACTTCCCCCTGGTTGGAAATATTTCAAAAATTTTCTTCGACATAAAACTAAAGAATTTTCAATCGAGAGTTTGATTACTTGCCACCGAATTGAAGAGGAAGCTTGGAGACAAGATCAGAAAGATGAAGTCTTAGTTGTTTCAAACAATAAAATGAAATTCGGTGTGGTTCTGAAGCCTACAGGAAAACCTTTAAAGAATCAGAACCACAATGTTGTGAACCGAATTAAGAATGTGAATCCCTCTAGGGACCCATCTGCTCCGATATCTAGGCAACAATCACCACCTCAAAGAAATGATGCTCATGTTTTCACTTGCTATAATTATGTAAAATCGGGTCATATGTCTAAGAGATGTAAGAGCAGGTCTAAACCTATTGCTGGCTCAAATGCACAGGTTAACCTGACTAATAAGCAATTCATTGCTATGATCACTAAAGTTAACATGGTTAGTGGAAGTGATGGTTGGTGGATAGACATTGGTGCCTCTTGTTATGTCTATTATGATTGTGCTATGTTAAATACATGCATGAATGTTGAAGATAAGAAAGTGTTGTTGGGATATGCTCACACCACTAATGTTGCTCTAATTTGAGATGGGGAACTGAATTTCACCTCTAGAAAGACTGTGATCCTGAAGGACGTCATGCACGCTCTTGAGATTAGGAAGAATCTTATTTCTGGTTTTCTTTTAAACAAGGAAGAGTTTAGTCAAACTATAGGGGCAGATTTGTACACCATCACTAAGAATGGTATTTTTGTTAGGAAAGGGTACGCCACCGATGGCATGTTTAAGTTGAATGTTGATTTGAATAAAATCCCTCCTTATGTTTACTCTTTGTGTAATTTTAATATTTAGCATGCTAGACTTTTTCACGTTAATAAGCGAGTTATTTCGAATGTAAGCAACTTAGGCCTAATCCCTAAATGAAATGCCAATGTTTCAAATAAATGTGAATATTGTAGTCAATCTAAAATAACTAAGACTTCGCATAAATCAATTATTAAAGAATTTGATCCTCTAGATCTTATACACTCTAATGTATGTGAATTAGATGGAACTTTAACTAGAATAGTAAACGTTATTTTATCACTTTTATTGACGATTGTTTTGATTATACTTATGTATACTTAATGAAAGTGAAGCGCTTGACATTTTTAAGATGTATGCAACTGAAATTGAGAATAAACTTAGTAAGAAGACTAAGAGACTTCGTAGTGATTGGGGAACTGAATACGATTATGGGTTATTTAATGATTTTTATAAAAAAAAACCATGGGATTATACATGAAACGAATGCTCTATATTCTTCTAAAATGAATGGTAAAGCAGAAAGAAAGAATATAACTCTTACTGAACTTGTTGTTGCAATTATGATGAATTCGGGTGCTTCATCTCATTTGTGGGGGGAAATTTATTGATTGTTTGATATGTCTAGAATAGAGTTCCCAAATAAAAAAGTAAGATATCTCCTTATGATATATTAAAGAAAATACAATCACACTTATATTATTTGAGAACTTGGGGATGTCTGACTTATGTTAGAATTCCGGATCTGAAACGAGTTAAACTCGCTAGTAGAGCCTATGAATGTGTATTCATTAGGTATGCAGTAAACAGTAAGGCATATATGTTTTATGACCTAAATGCAAAAGTGATCATAGAATCAAACGGGGTTGAATTCTATGAAGATAAATTTCCTTTCAAATCGACAAATAGTATGGGCACTCAATCGAGTCACATTCTTGTGATAAGAAGTACATAAAGAAACGACAATGTAGAACCAAAACTTCAATGAAGTAAAAGAGTAAAAGTTTCTAAAGACTATGGGCCTGATTATGCGGCTTATAATGTAGAAGAATATCCAATAAATCTTAAAGAAGCCTTGTCATCTCTGGATCTAGATTTATGGAAAGCAGCTATTAATTATGAGATAAAATCTCAAGAATCTAACAAGACTGTGCACTTAGTATACTTGCGTCCTGGTTGCAAACCAATCGGTTATAAATGGATTTTGAAAAAGAAACTAAAACATGATGGAACTATTGATAAATACAAGGCTCGCCTTGTATCCAAGGGTTTTAGACAAGGAGAAAATATAGATTTCTTTAACACCTTCTCTCCAGTCTCTAGAGTTATATCCATTAGGATACTTTTTCAATATATATATGTTATTTATAACTTAATAGTACACCAAATGGATGTTAAAATAGATTTTTTTAAACGTTGACTTAGAAGAAGAAATCTATATGGAACAACCAGTAGGATTTGTGATCCATGGACAAGAAAAAAAGGTCTATACGTTAGACAAGTCTCTGTATGTACTAAAATAAGGGTCCTAAGCAATGGAACAAAAAGTTTGATAGCTTAATGGTATCAAGTGGGTACAAAGTGAATGAAAGTGACAAATATGTTTATTACAAATCTGAGAATCGCATTTGCACTATCATATGTCTGTATGTAGACGATCTACTCATATTTGGATCAAACATTCGGGCCATTAATGATATGAAATCATTGTTGTGCAACAACTTTGATATGAAAGACCTCGGAGAAGCGAGTGTGATTCTTGGTATCAAGATCACGAGATCTCAGCAAGGAATTTCTTTGGATCAATCACAATATGTGGAAAAGATCTTAAAGAAATATAATTACTTTGACTATAAACCTATGAGCGCACCATATGATCCGAGCATGAAACTGTTTAAGAACATTGGTGAAAATTTTAGACAGACAGAGTATGTGAGCATCATTGGCAGTCTTAGGTGTGCCACTAATTGTACTAGATCTGATATTACATATGTCGAAGAATTGTTGTTTAGGTTTACTAGTAGACTGAGTAATGAGCATTGACAAGCTATTGAGTGAGTCATACAGTACCTTAAAAACACCGTGAATCTCAATTTTCATTATTAAAACACAATAGAGTCTGAGATGATAGCACTAGCCATAACTAGTGAAGAATAAATTTGGTTAAGATGCTTGCTAGTTGAGATCTCTTAATGGGGAAAATCTATTGTCATACCCACAATTTGCCCCCTCTAGTAATCAATTTATTTTTATTGATTATTTTATCATTTAAATTTCGGTGTTAATATGTTTTTGGTTTTACTAACTTATATTGTCATATTATTAGTTGTTTTAATACAATAGGGTTAAATTAGAGGAAAGGGGTGTATTTTATTTAGAGGGGTTTATCATCTCTAATTTAAATCAAAGTGATCCATTAAAATTTTTTAGACCCATTAGGTTGGGGGGTTTGACCGAGGTCAACATCTGTTTTTTTTTAAAGTTATTAATATTATTTGTTATAATTATTGTTATGGTTATTTAAAATATTAAGTATTATTATTGTCATCTAACTATTATTATTATTATTCCCTTATTATATTTATTATTGCAACTATTTAAATTATTATTGGAGTAATGATATGTGCTGAGACATTTATCACAAAAAAATATTATTCTTTTTTATTATTTGAAGAAGTTGACTGAGTCAACTTTAGGGTTTCTAAACCCTTTGCTGTGATACGTCCAAATTGGACTCTTCGTCCCCAAGCTAGCAACCAAGCCCAAAATTCCATGGATTTGAAAATTAAATCTTTTCAGATTTGTGATTGAAGAAATAACATATTGATTGAATATGAATTTTACATACAGAAGTGTCCCAATACATTCAGATTATACAAACCCTAGTTCTATTATGTAACAAAATCTCAAATCAAATCTTAATCTAACTAAAATCAAATCTTTGATTTATAATCAGATCAATCAACTCTAATTTCTAACTAGAAACTCCTAATCACTATAGAAATTTCCTAATTCTAACCTATAACTGCTAATTCCTAAAAACTATAAATAAGAACCTAAGTTATTGGAATCAGGATAAACAAAAAAAACCCTTGGAGAAATCTTATTAATTGTTGCACACCCCTCACCTTTCAGAAAAAGCTTTTAATCCATAGAGAATTAGGGTTCATCATTAGAACCCTAATTTATTTGGGCTAAGCCCCTTGCAATCCATACATGTGTTTAAAGAAAAAGAATAGGATTAGAAGAGGGAGAAAGAACCAGAAGGGAATTCACATAAATATTCACCGCAACAAACGATAACCCTCAATACTTAGCTTTTAAAGCTCGACTAATTGTTGATTGTGTTTAGTTGTGTGATTTTGGTTTGAATTGGGGTTTTCTGGGTTTGATTTGGGGTTAGGGTTTATACACCTAGGGTTAGGGTTCTTTGATATTCATAGGATTAGGGTGTGTATTCATAGGGATAAGGTTAGAACGCTTAGGGTTCGTCCAGAACCCTAGAGTGAGGTTAGGATTTGTGGGCTTTGGTTGAAGATCATGAAGATCTGGATAGGGTTAAGATAAAGGTATAAAGGTTTTCTGGATTTTTGTTGAAGATTCATAAGAATTTGGGTTTGGGTATGAACCCACATAGTGGTTTAGTTTGAATGTGGTGGTGTCTTGGAGCAGCCGCCGACGGAAGCGATTTCCGGTGAGGAAATCTGGAGAGAAGCTGGAGCTTCTCTCTCTAGCCTCCAACAATGTTTGTTTGTGTTTTGTGAGAAGAGAGAGAAGGAGAATGAAAAAATGAGCCATGAGCTTAGGATTTCATTAAAATAGACTCTTCCTCGCTCCCTGATGCATGCCAGGTGGCTCCTCGAGAGCCCCTGGATGAGGTGACTGTTGACCATGTTAGACAATGGTGCGTATCTAGAGGGGGTGAATAGAGGCAAAAAATATAATTTTAGACAAAAATATAGAAGTTAAATTGTTTTCAAACCTTTTTAATGCAAAAGCAAATCACTGGATAGGTCGTCTAAAATACAACATATTGGAAACTCTGATATATAAATTCTTAACGTTAAATCTATGGAACATAATTGAATAATCAATTAACATAAACTCAATTCAACAATCCAATTATTTATTGTTTGAACACAATCACTTTGCAATGCTATTTCCAAGGCTAAAAAATCAAAGAACTAACTTAATCGTTTTATCAAACACTTGGCGTGCAAGTGAATTTTCAGAGTTTTTCCTTGAATGGTGTTGATATACAAAACCACTTATAATCAAAAGTGATTATAAGCTATATCCACACCTAATTCGAAACCAGATTTTGAGAGGAAATTTCTTACAATTCAATTACTAGCACAATGTTATTTGTTAAAACGATTGATGAAAATTAAAGCAAGTAAAAAAGGAAAAGTAAAAATACACAAGGAATTTGTCTCCACGGTTCCTCATTGTCGTCCTTGTTTATGGGTATGTTTGTGCCTAATGCCATTGGAATTAGGATAATTCTTATATGTAAAATTGTTTATTACAAAAGGAAGAGCAAGAACAACAATACAAAATTCTCCAATTTGGTGTTGATGCTCCTTCTCCCAACCTTTGATCTTAAGCAAGATCAAATCAACTGATAGATACAACCTATTTGCCGCTTAAGCTACTTCCTTGAAAAGATTTCAAACACTCCAAGGTTCCTTACAAAGATTTCAAACACTCCAAGGGATCTTTCACTCGAGTAAATCTGATTGCAAACAATCAACACATGATCACCTATTATATCATCCAATTCTTGCTACTTCCTTAAAAATATTTCAAACACTCTTAGGTTCCTTGAAAAGATTTCAAACACTCCAAGGAAATTTTCACATGGAAGATTCCTTCTTGCACGATCTTGCACGAAAACCCCCAATTCAACAAATGATTTTGAAGGAGAAACCCAGTGAATTTTCCCGGATGAATACCCCTACAAATCTCAACCCAGACCAATTGGAAATCCATAATTCTTCGTTTGGATGGAACCCCTATGGAACATCATCACAATGTAATGTTAGTGTGTTTGCATAGATTGGAAGGGTGAGGAAGAAGAATAAAGGTAGGCTAATTTTATGGTATCATCAAGTTGAGAATGATGCATGAAAGGGTATTTATAGTTTGCAAATAATTAGGGAAAAAAGGACAAATTCGGAATAAAAGAAATTGAAAATATGACCAAAACAAATTTTATGTGTCAACATCAAATTCGTATGTGTCAACTCATACGTTATGAAAAGAATGCATGTGTCAAGCTGAAGGACTATATGTGTCGACCTGAGAAAGTTAGAAGCTACAAGCTTTAATACGTGAGTAAATGTGTCGACCTGAAATATGGATGTGTCAACTCATAAAATAATATTTTCTACCATTTCAGAAATATTTTTGTATGTGTCGATCTTAAGGTTATGTGTCGACCTATTACTTATAAAAGCATACATGCTTAAAAACTGAGTTACATGTGTCGACCTGAAAATCAAATGTGTCGACACATGCAATACAAAAACATGCAGAAACTATTTTTCAATGTGTTGGGTCAATTTCAAAGTAGTTTTTAATGATTCCTAAGATCTATAATGCGGAGGAGTGTCACAAGACATAGAGATACCATATATTTTATCAATGTGCCATCTTTCTCGGTTTGTACATCATGCAAAATACCTTGTATTGAAGTTGTACTCACAAACTCCCCCTTTTTGATGATGGAAAAACTTTCAACGATGCATTTCTTGTAATTTTCAAAGGCTCCCCTTGTCTTTGTGGTTCCTATCTTGATCTCTCATATGCTTCTACCCCTTTGACACCATCAAAAAGAAGAGGCGATGATGCAAACTTTTAAATAACAGGAAGCAGACATCATAAAAATGTAATGGCATGCAAAGGCAATGAAAGACAGTTGGAGCGTCATAATCATGTAACACTTCACAATGGAACTCCCGATGTTGCACACGCATGTGCCAACCATAGCGACAACACAATATTTCTACTATTACCAAAACGAAGATGTCTATCATGTAAAGTAATTATGACAACATGAACCACACATTGCAACATAATATAAGGGAAATAACAACAACACATTCTTTTATATTAAGAAAAAATATATACAAATGTGAAAGAATTAATACATGAAGTCATTGTAAATATAATGATCAAGAACACACAATGGTTATTAATCAGAAATTTTTGGAAATGAACATTCATGGTTTTCATCATTTGAAAGTATATGAAGCATTTTTGGAAGAAGCCTAGAAGTATGCATTAAGTCAAAACTTACGTTCAAGGAGAAATTGAAACGACATTACCTAATTCTTGAAGGATTAGAAGTTGCACTCACAAAATGTAACATACTCAAGAAAATAGTTATAGTGAATACTTAAATTGCAAGTAACAAGATAGAACTAGGTAACATTTGAGATATCAATTATCCGCAATTCTCCATGTATGTTGACAAAGGATTCGGTTGCAAGTGGTTTAGTGAAAATGTCGACAAGTTGATTTTTAGTATCAACGTGCTTAAACGCAGCATCCCCTTTTTCAACATGATCACAAAGAAAGTGGTGACGTATCTAAATGTGTTTAGTCCTTGAATGTAACACCAGGTGTTTGGTTAGATTTATGGCACTAGTGTTGTCTCACATGATTGGAATACATGATAGTTTAATATCAAAGTCTAATAGTTATTGTTTGAGCCATAAAATGTTAGAACAACAACTACCGATTGCCATGTATTCCGCCTCGGCAGTTGACAAAGTCACAAAAACTGTATTTTTAATATGTCAACTTTTCAAGGATTTTGCAAACAAGTGACAAGTTCCACTAGTAATTTTCCTATCCAATTTGCAATCGGCAAAGTCAGAATCAGAATAACTAACCAAATTACAATTATTTCCCTTGGATTACCCAAAGCTCGAATTTTAAGGTACCAATGAGGTATCTAAAAATTCGTTGTACAGGTTTTAGATGAGATTCCTTGGGAACCTCTTGATATTGTGGACACATACAAACACTAAAAATAATATTGGGACGAGAAGTTGTAAGATAAAGAAGAGAACCAATCATACCTGTAAACCTTTTTACCTCAACATCCTTACCTTTCTCATCCTTATCTAAGTTACTGTTTGTTGCCATGGGAGTGTCAATTTACTTAGCACTAACCATTCCTAATTTCTTAAGTAATTCGAGACAATACTTGGTTTGACATACAAACATTCCTTAATCGAGTTATTTAATTTGTAGTCTGAGAAAGTAATTCAAATCCCACATTAGGCTCATTTCAAACTCTCCCTACATAAGCTTAGAGAACTCCTTGACAAGATGCATATTAGTAGATCCAAAAATGATATCATCTACATAAATTTGAACTAATAAAATATACTTTCCTTGACGTTTAATAAAGGGAGTAGTGTCAACTTTCCCTCTAGAGTATCATTGTTCAAGCAAAAATTTGCTAAGTCTATCATACCATGCCCTAGGGGCTTGTTTAAGACCATACAATGCATGTTTAAGCTTGAAAATGTGATTAGGAAACTCATCATTTTCAAAACTGGGAGGTTGAGAAACATACACCTCTTCACTTATGTATCCGTTAAAGAACACACTTTTTACGTCTATTTGAAATGATTTGAAGTTCCTAGAACAAGCATGATCTAATAAAAGGTTTATAGCCTCAATTCGGGCAACCGGAGAATAAGTTTCCTCATAGCCAATCCTCTCCTCTTGGTTATAACCTTTAGCCATAAGACGAACCTTATTTCTTGTCATCACATCATGTTTGTCAATCTTATTCTTAATACCCATCGGGTGCCTATGATTTGATGTTTTGAAGGACGAGGGACAAGATCCCAAACGTAATTTATTTCAAATTGGTTTAATTCTTCTTGCATGGAAATAAGGCAATGCTCATCAAATAAGGTATCATTAGTGTTTCTAGGTTCAACTTTTGATACATAAGTATGATGACAACAAAGACTACTTATTTTAGAGCGAGTTGTTACCCCCTTTTAGATATCACCCATAATATTGTCAAGTGGATGATATTTGGAGGTTCTCCACTGCAAAGGAATACCATCATTTTCTTCTTTACTTTCATTATATTTCTTTTCTTGGGTTCTATCTCCATCCTCCTCAATCTCCATCGCTTTAGGTTGATCAACTCCTTCACCGTTGTCTTTGAGTATGTCTTCTGTAGATGCACCTACACCATGAAAATAACTACCTTTCCCAACACTATTTGGGGAAGTATCATCAAAATTAACATAAATGGACTCTTCAATAATAAGTAATCTCTTTTTATAAACTCTATATGCTTTACTAGATTGAGAGTATCCAAGAAAAATACCTTCATTGGTTTCCAAGTTGTCTTTTCCATTATTTAAAACAAAACATTTACATCCAAAGACATGAAGATGAGATAAATTTAGTTTTATCTCTTTAAAAAGTTCATAAGGAGTTTTGTCAAGAATTGGACGAATAATTATCCTATTTAAGACATAACATGTCGTGCTAATAGCATCGGCCCAAAAGTATTTTGGTAGACAGCAATCACTGAGCATTGTTCTCGCCAACTCCACTAAAATGCGATTTTTCCTCTCGATAACACCATTTTGTTGTGGAGTTCTAGGAGCTGAAAAGTTATGTTCAATTCCAAATTTATCACAATATTCTTCAAAGAGGTGGTTTTCAAATTCACCTCCATGATCGCTTCGAATAACAACTATTTTAGAGTTCATTTTATTTTGAGCTATCTTAGAAAAACGTGTGAAAGTTATGAATGTTTCATCCTTGCTACATAAGAAAATATTCCAACCAAATCTAGAGTAATCATCTACAATTACTAAACCATAGTAATATCCACCTATGCTTTTAGTTCGCGAGGGACCAAACAAATCCATGCGAAGGAGCTCAAGTGGCCTTGATGTAGAAACAACTTTCTTAGATTTAAAAGAGGACCTTGTTTTCTTTCCCTTTTGACATGCATCACATAGATGGTCTTTAGAAATTTTTATTTTTGGTAGACCGATTACTAAATCTTTTGAGACTATTTAATTAAGTAGGTCAAACTTGACATGAGCTAAACGTCTATACTATAACCAAGAGTCTTCATTCAAGGTAACAAGACATTGAGAATTATTCAAGGAAATATCTCTTAAGTAAAGCATATAAATGTTACTAACCCTCAAACCCTTAAACATACAATCCTTATTTTCACTATATTCAATTATGCAACAATCTTTAGCAAAAGACAGTTTACACCCATTATCACATAATTGATTAATACTAAGAAGATTATGTCTAAGTCCTTCAACTAACATAATATTTGAGATAGTAATAGTTGAAGGATTATATATACTACCTTTTAAAAGTATTGCACCTTTGTTGTGATCACCATATGTGATACGGTGGGAGAACTGACTTGGTTGTTTTGCGTTTGATCGCAAATGTTGCAGTTAGCAAGAGTCGCCACTGACTTTTCTTTTATCCAAAAGGAAAGGTGAAAAAGCACAGGAAAGACCTTTGAGATTGTTTCTTGAGTTCGAGGGGTAGATTATGCAAAGGGAAGGTATTAGCATCCTTTTCATCCATGGTTTTCCATGGGCTCTTAGTTACTGGCTACATCACTTGCTTTTGTTTGAAATTGTGCTTTGTATGGTTTTGAAAGTATTTTGTAAAAGAGGCCATTGTTTAGGCAATCTTTGTAATGATTCTCGTTCGTAAGAATGCATACAAAGATGTTGATCTTTTTGAAAATGTTTTCAATGTTTGTAAGATGTTTTGAAATGTGTAGGTGTTGGTTTTGAAAATAGCAAGGATGTTTTGTTTTGAAATGGAGCAAGTAACTAAAAGCAATCTACCTACTCATATGTCTTTCTTGTTCATTTTATTTTTCTTTGACATTGTTGTCTTACCATTGATTTGGTAAGCAAACCTATCTTTGGATGTAAACGGGACGGGCGCGGGTCATCGTATAACCATGATTAGCAATGTTGCAAGGTATCTTAGCATTTTTTAGGGACTAAGATCATTTTGTAAGGATTTTGAATAGCGTCATCGAGGGACCATGATCTTGTATTTGTTTGTTTTTGCTAAGATACCTTACATGCGTAATATGGCCATTTTGTATAAGGCAACCAAGTGGAGTAACCCTAAGGGTGTTTTGTGTGCAAGTGTGTCATTTTCATTCTTGATTTTGTTTTGAATTAGGGTTTACTATTTGATTGATTTTATATTTCCATACAAACCCTAATTACTAGCATGTTATATAAAAGCGATAAATTGTGAAATTTAAATGTCCTACGCTATTACAACATTTGTGGGAGGGGGGAATGCAATTTATGAATGGGGATTGCAATAATATAAACCTAATTAATCTATTACAACCAAATCGAATATATACAAATTAATGGAATAAATAATATACAAGATGAGTTAAATATGCAAAGGTATGTAAATGCAAAGAATATTTTTGTTTGGTTTTTTATGTGAAAAAAGTTTTAACCTAAACCTAATAAATAAATCAAGATTAACTTAAATCAAATAAGAAAAGAAATTGTTTTAGAAAAGATGCTTTTTGAATAAACCCTAATTCTATTTGATTAAAAGGAAATAAATTTCTTTAAGAAAAAGTAAGTATTTTTTTGTATTTTTTTTTATCTTGAAAATAATATATGGCATTATGAGATATCTTGGTCTTTTTTATACTAAAATAATATGTTCAATAGGTGTGAAGAAAAATGAATATTTAAACTAGTTCTAATTTTAATTTACAAATTTAATTAATAAAAATGGATAATATATAACTAAATAAAAATATTTTTTTGTGAGAAAAATAAAATAAAATAAGCTAAAATATAAATCTATCATTTTAATATTTTTATGATTTTTAATATTAAGGAAAATATTTTTTTAAGAAAATAAAATGAAAATGAAATATATAAATAAAAAATGATATGGGCCACGGGTGTCACAAGCAGACAGGGGGTAGAAGGTTAGAAAAATCAACAGGCCCATGAAACAAAAAGCCCAGTGCTGCAAAGGGACAAAAAATGGCAAAAATGTGAGAAAATTGCAAAAGGCATCGCGCTAAGGCTCGAACCAGTGACCTATAGCATTTACATGCGCTGCCTTACCACTGGGATGGCTGTACATTCGTTTATATAAACACAATCATAAATATATATTAGAAAATTCCCCCTGAAGGAAACCTCATCTTTAACCTTGAGCCATGGCTGGATCACCTGTATCTTCTTCATTTCTCCATAAAAATGGATAGTTCAAACATGAAAGTTATGGTGTTTCTTCCCACGAGTTCAACCATATAATTTATGTAAACTAAAAGTCAAAGATCAAAGCTAATTTTACTTGCCCTAATTTGAAACCTCATTTTTACAAAAATTTCAAATCCAAAATTCTCTATACACAGTTAATATAAATGAAAACTATGAACATGGTTAGCTTTAGGGCAAGGATATCTACATTTTGTTGTCACAAATCAGGACCAAATGATGCTTGTATGAAGAGATAGAAGTTTGAGTTTTTACCTCTTTCAGCTGGGATCATGAATGGAGTTTGAGCAAGTTTTGAGAAGGCCTGAGGATCTGTTTAGCTTGCCTGGACCTCCCTGAGTGTATTCCAATCCTAACTTTGTCTTGAAAGTCCCTGAATCTCCCTACTCAAGTCAACCTGCAAGCTCAATATTTGAAAATGGTGGATGGTGGAAGAGGAGTTACCGTGAGAGAACAGGGGTCTGGATCACTTAGATATGAGGTATATTAGGTGTTTAGGTGGTTAAAACTCAAAACACACAAGTGGTTTTGGAGATGGTTGTGTAAGGTTCAAAAATGTCAAGCTATGGTAGATTCTGAGTTGCAGAATTTTTGGGAGTGTTTTTTAGTCTTAGCATCCGTGTATTATGTTGCAATACATTTGTGTATATGTATGGAAAAGGTTAGAGATCAACTCCACTCTAGGTTTCTGAGTTATAGCCTTTTTGGCTCTATAACTTGCTTTTGCAGAAAACTGAGGAGACAAGTCTCTAAGTGTGGTACAAGCCTGATCTGAGTTGGTATAGGCCTTAGGAAATTTGCTTTTGTTTTTGACTTTGCTTGTGTGCAGAGAAAACAATTGAGAGGCTCAAGAAGTTGACAAAGGCAAAATTAATGCTTTATCAAAATGGAAATGGCACCTTTGTGCCATAAATGGAATTATAACTTGGATAAAGACTCAAATGTTTGGATTAAAGCTCTATCAGCTGTGTAAACAATTAATTATGGAGTAATAAACAAGTTTGAGGCCTGAAAAGCAAATATTATGCAGCCTAGGCTTGGATTTCAATTTTTGTTCATCATGAAATGGCTTGAAATCAAAGTGATAAATCACCAACTTCATCTCTTCGATTCTCCACACTCAAGAATTATCTCAAGGAGTTCTTAGACATTTTGGAAAGCTTGCAAAGTTCTCTACAACCCATCTTTGAATTTCTTTTGAAAATTCCCTTTGGAACTATGTGAAAAATTTCCATGAAGTTAGGTCAAAAATCTGCCTAACTAGGGCAAAATTTCACTAAGTTATTTTAGTTCATGAGCATGTATTCACAAAATTATATCTTGAGATCCAATAATTTTTAGGAGAAATTGTGTGAGGAAAAAATGTATATTTCATGGAGATCTACAACTTTCATGTTGTAAATTTCCTTTGAATCATCTTGCATCATGGTGAAAATTTGGCTCAAAGTTGAGAAAAAATAAGAAATTTTCTATACTTAGAAAAATTTCGAAGTTAAGAAATTTCAACTTTTCAAAACCAAATCTTAAATCCTTGGTTTCTTGATGAACAATTTTCACTTTTTGACATGTTTTGATGAATTGTTATCCTTGGCACTTGAATTTGACCAAAAAGTCAAAGTTTGACTTTTCAGTATAGAGTTGACTTTGGATCAGTTGACTGAAAAATTCATCTGTTAATCCAATGGATTTGTAATGTTTTGACATGGTCTAAGCAATAGCTACGTTAGTGCGACATATTTGTGGGTACCGGTAGCCTTTGAGTTAATCAAAGAGAATACGGGGCCGCTGAGTGATGTCATGAAGCACTAATGAACTTCTAGAAACTTTACTTGACCAACTTGGCCTTTAGGATGTTGTGAGATGACCGACTTTGGTGCAGTCCAAAGTTGGTAGATACTCGATACTACACTCATTGAGGTTTGGTTTGTTGGGATATTTCGGTCGCCATTAAAGAGGCTTGAGCTGAAACAATGACCAAGGAAACAATCCAGTGATATTGAGCTCCTTAGAACCCGGTTACTATTACTAGGACAGGTTTAAGCCATCTAAACTTCAAGAGGGTACTTACCTATAAAACTCCATGCAAGCATAAACTAAGGATTTGTTTGCTTTGTTTGTATATGCATACTTGTACATAACATCATGGACATCATGAAAATCATATACATCCACTAACCATTTCAAGGATTTTGGGATTCATCTTTGTTCTTGTTTTGTAGGATATGGATTCACTTCGCAGGAAAACTATTCAAGTCAACCTTGTGAGAATCCCTCCACAAATTAAGGATCTAGCTTCAAGAATTCCTGAAAACTCTCCATTCACCGAGATACATGGTCGTCTACTCAACTTGGTCACCTCCAACACTGATGAGGACATGGTGAAGGTGCTCTTTCAGTTCTTTGATCCTTTGCACCATTGCTTCACATTTCCCGACTATCAACTTGTTCCTACTTTGGAAGAATTCTCCCAACTCTTGAAGATTCCCATTCTAAATCAACTACCTTTCAACGGTACAGAAAGAGATCCAAAGCCAGAAGAAATTGCTCAAGCTCTACACTTGCACTCATCTGATATCACAACTCATTGGGAAACAAGAAGTGGTGTCAAAGGCTTCCTAGCAAAGTTCCTGTTTGAGAAAGCCCAAAACTGTTGGAATTCCTTAGACTTGCAAGCCTTTGAGGAAATTGTGGCTCTCCTCATCTATGGGATGGTTTTATTTCCAAATCTTGACTAGCTCATAGATGTAAACGCCGTCAAAATCTTCATATCCCGCAACCCGGTGCCTACATTGCTAGGGGACATCCTACATTCTTTTCACACTCACACAATGAGGAAAAGAGGTGTCATCATGTGTTGCACTCCTCTCTTGGCAAGATGGTTTATTTCTCATCTTCCCCAATCAGTCTTAATGAATGAACAAGGTTCAAGGTGGTCACAAAGGTTGATGACACTCAAACATTCAGACATTCATTGGTGCTCTCGATCCAAAGAGAATGTTATCATCGTCGACCGTTGTGGAGAATTCCCTAATGTACCTCTACTTGGCATTAGGGTATGCATCACCTACAATCCATGTTTAGCCTTAAGACAGTTTGGTTACGCCCGAAGGGATGGCCCACACGAGATGCTGATTTAAGGTTTGGTATTTGACTACGACAACGACAATCAAGGTCTTCGCCAAAGATTTATCCGAGCTTGGAGGATGTTGAACAAGGTGGATAGCAAGACTTTGGGGCACAAGAATTCCATCCCTTTTGAGCCTTACCTCAAATGGGTACGAACTCGCGCTCAGAGTCTTATGATGCCTTACCCCTCCATTTTCCCGGTAATCATTGAGCCTGTTAAGGGAGGAGATGTTTCATACACTATCCTACATCATGACATGCCCACATCCCTTGAAGACCTCCAAAGGGATTGGATATACCTCAAAGGAGAGCGAGATACTTTTGAAGCCCAATTCTACGCAAGCGAGAAGAAGGTTTTAGAACTCACTAGGCTACTTCATGAGAAGCAGATTCTGAATGCCTACATTGCACCAAAGAGGATGCACACTACTTTTCTATCTTAGAGTTTTGTATTATTTTGCCCAAGGGGCATTGATGTACTCAAACTTTATCTGATTAATATAACGTGCGTTTCTTTTTGTCTAAAACAAATCTGAATCTTTGAAATCCTTGAAAACATTGCATATGCATATACCATTCATCATAACATAAATAAGTCTTTTGCAATAAGTCTCCTCATCTCTCTACTGTTTATTTCAGTAAGGTGGATCTCGAGAAAACAGTGAAAGATCTCCAAGCTCATAATATACAGTTTCAACAGTTGCTCATGACCCTAGCCAAGGGGCAAGAAGAGTTGAAGACTCTATTGGATGAAGAGAGGAAATAGAAAACAAAGAAGGTAACCAGAGTCTTAAACATGGGAAGAAGATTTCATGGGCAGACAAGAAGGACTTTGGACTTTGCAACAACATTCGGTGAAGGAGAGGGGAAAGGCAAGAAAACAGTTGTCCTGTCAGAATCGGAAGAGGAAGAGGAAGAAGAAGACTACTCTGAGGAACAATATCCTCTAGCTGATGACAAGTATAGACATCTCGAAGAGCAGTTGAGCGCGATGGAAATCCAAAAGGTGCCAGGCTTGGACTTTGAGGAATTGGGACTAGTATCGGGGATTGTGATTCCTCTGAAATTAAAAGTGCCTACATTTGCCAAATATGACGGAGTGTCATGCCCTAAAATGCATCTATGGTCATATGTGAGAAAAATCCAACCCCATACCGCTGACAAAGACTTATGGGTACACTTCTTCCAAGACAGTCTGTCTGGGACTCAACTTGACTGGTTTTACCAATTAGAAAGAGCCAACATTCACAATTGGGAAGATATTGCTGCAGCTTTCTACAAACAATATCAGTACAATGCTGATTTGGCGCCTACCCGTACTCAACTCCAGAGTATGACCATGGCCTCCAATGAAGGTTTCAAGGACTATGCACAAAAATGGAGAGATTTGGCTGGAAGAGTTCAACCCCCTCTGTCTGAGAGAGAATTGGTAGACATGTTCTTAGGAACCTTGTCTGGTCCCTTCTTCAATCATTTAATCGGAAGTTCATCTGCATGTTTTACTGAACTAATACTGATCGGAGAAAGGATAGAAGCCGGTATAAAGAATGGAAAGATTTAGAAAGATACATCTTCTTCTACAGCTATAAGGAAGCATTTCATCGGGAAGAAAGAGGTAGCTTCTGTATATCCGCAAAGAAACCAAGGTAGGGCCGAACGTCGACCAATGGTGGGGGCTGTTATGATCCCAAAGTCTGCGTCTGATCAGCAAAGAAATAATCAACCAAGGATAGAAAGGCCAGTCAGGTAGTTTACCAGAATTAACATGACTCCGTCTCAAGTATTACCTCATCTACTAAGATCCAACTTGGTGACCTTGAAAGAAGCTCCAAAAAAACCCCAATACAACATCTCCTCATTATCATCCCAATGCCTATTGCGCATATCACTCTGAAAGTCCTGGTCACGATACTAATAACTATTGGGCTCTAAAGAGAAAAATACAAGACCTCATTGAAGCAAAAGAAATTGAGTTCGATGCGCCCGAAAAGCCAAATGTCATTTCTGCTCCTATGCCCAGGCATGGTCACAATACCAATGCCATTGAAGAATATTTGTTTATTACCTCAGTTGATGAACTTATGACCCCACTTATGACTGTTAAAATGAACTTGTTGAATGCCGGCATGTTCCCAGATTGTGATGAAGATTGTCGTTTCTGTTTATCCTCACCGACTAGCTGTCCTTTGTTGAAAGTAGGTGTTCAGTGCCTGATGGATAACAAAGAGATTTTGTTTGATAAGACTCTTGTTACACCTGTTCCTTTTGAAGATGTTTCTATCATTACCATTTCCGCCAATTCTTCCAGGGTCTCCACCAAAATACCCGTTAGAATTACATCAGTTCTGAAAGCATCTCCTTTAATAATCACAATGCTTGGGCCAGTCCCATATGAATCTGAAAAAACCGTGCCATGGAATTACGGAGGGGACATTTAATACCATGTGTTGTACCCCAAAATTTTCCCTCTTATATTTCTCAAGACATTGCAAGAAGAATCTCTAAGTGGCTCAAGATTGCTCAAAAGTTGGACAGTCAAATCATCTCCTAAGGCAGTCAACTCAAACTAGGGTTTTGTGTTGCATCAGGGTCCTTACATCAAAATGACCTCAAGTGATCCCCAATTTCCCAATATATTCTTAAGTTCATCCATGTCAAATTTCAAGCCTTGCAGAGGAAGTTTGGTCAGTCAATTGCTCAAGAGGCCCAAAAATTGACTATGCTAGGGCAAAAGTCAACTGTGACCTATGAATAGTCAAACCTCAAGATTTTTTGTCAAAATTCTCATTTTGAAGGACAATTCATCATTTTATCAAGTGTTTATCATGATTCATCAAGGATTGCTCAAGATTCATCAAGATTCAAAAGTTGATAAATTAGGGTTTTGTAGGAAAAGTCAACTCAACTTTGACCAAGCATAACTTTCTCATACTTTATGATAAATGACCCATCCAAAGCTCATTTTTAAGAGGATGAAATTTCCTATAATCCATCTTCACAAGATCAAGAAATGCACTCACAAAAAGTTACAAATTTGGACATTATAGGTCATTTTTGAAAGTCAACAAAAACACCTTTTTTTCCAAAGCTTATAACTTGGGCATGGAATATCAAAATGAGATGAGACCAAAAGGGTTGGTTAGAGGACATCTCAAGGTTTCTAAAAGGTCCAATAACACCTCAAAAAGTTCAAAATTGAAGAAGTTATGCATTGTTGAAGTTGGGTATTTTTCTAAAATTGCCAAAAGTCAACTATCCCCAAATTTCAAATTTTGTCAAATGGGCCCACTTTTTTCCACTTGATTTGATCTTGTCACACCACACACGTGTCCTATCTTCCGTTGTATGTCCATTCATTGATTTTTCTATTTTATTTGATTTTTATTGAATTAATTCATTTTAAATCAATTTAAATCCAAATAAAATCCAAATACTGATGAAATAGGATCTTTTTGATTGATACGGGTTTCAATTATCATCATGGACAAGATAAAACTCGTATCAAGCCATGTTATGAACAAAATATTGGAGTTGGGACATTTTTGGAAGCTTTATAATGGAAGATCATATCATATCTTCAATCATCAATTCACAAAGATTCAAAGCCCAAACTGTGACCTAATGCATTGCTGGATACATATACAAACCAAAGGCACACGATTTGAGACCTAGAGCCTGCATAATCTGAAAAACAAAACTAGAAAAAAGCTTGAAAAAGTGTGGAATCGAAATCTTGGTTAGAGGCCAATTCAACACAAAATCTCAACGTGGTTCTCTTGCTAGACATCCACTGAATCTATTGGAATCAAAAGCAAGCCGTGAAACCTCATCAAACACGTTGTAAGTATCCCTAAACACGACCCTGCATTTGAAATTGCATCCTCTTATTCTTGCATCTTTTTGCCAAAATCTTTGCACAATCATGCTAATCGGTCCATTTAGAGACTTTCTGCAATAACCAATTGAGTTTTCATGGCCTGTAATGCCCTACCCGAAACTAGGGTTCGTGCTTCTTGTTTTTTAGGCGTTTGAGTTTCAGGCAAAATTGAGGCAAATCATGGACATGGATGGATTTAGGAGGGAGAGATGAAGCGAACCATGGTTTTAGGATCAATTTATATGGCCTACAGTTGATTTTAGGAACGAGCCATGAATTTAGCTGCGGATAAAATCCGCAGGTAAATAACTAGTTTACAATGAAGAAGACGGTGATGCATCCTCTTCCCATTGGATGTTTCATAATTTCGCGCTTTTTATTTTTTTCAATTCTGGCATTTTAATTGTTTCCCTTATAATAATCATCACCTAATCCACTAACAATATAAGCGCGTTGGCTCAGTGGTTAAGGCGTATATTCAAGGTCTAACAGGACCTGGGTTCGAATCCCAGGTCCCCAATGCATTTGTTTCATTTTTCAACAGGTGTTCCCATGCGTTATCCAAGGCGTAGTCCACCATGCTCCCTCATGCAATCAACGCCAGATGGCCTCCAGGCCAAATCTGATGGCCCTAAGATGATGACCACCATACTCCCAGGTCAACGTGTCACATGGAGTTGCAAAAGTCAATACAGGAATGCGCCTGTTGGGCCAAAGAATTGCTATTCTCACCATCAATCTGGGTCCAAACCCCCCATTAGGTTATTTCTAATTCTTTTTTATTTCATTTATTTGTTTTATTATTATTATTATTTAAACTAACCAATTAATAATTTTTCTTAATAAAATCAAAAACACAAAAATATGTTTTATTTATTAAAATTAAAATCATCACTTTATTTTTGTAAATAAATTAATTTAATTAATTTAGTGTTAATTAGGTTTAACTTTAATATTTTTGCAAACAATTAAAATTAATGTAGAGAATTAGGTTTTTACTAACTTTGGCCAAATTAATTTATTTCTTCAAATACTCAAAAAATCCAAAAAAGTATTATTTTTATTAATTAATTAATTAGCTCATTTAATTTAATAATTAATTTAGATCTAGTTTCTTTTTTAATTCAAAATAACAAAAATGCTTTCTTTCAAAAAAGGGTCAAAACCCTAAAAAATGCGTTGATTTAATTTTCTCGCACATGATCCATATTTTCATATTATCGTACTTGCTTCCGGAATGTAATAGCTTTTAAGTAGGACTTTATTTTATCGCTTTATTTTTATTTTTCGCAATATAATTTCAAGAGTTTGTTTTTGGCGATGTAAATACCCGACGCCTTGTAATAGTTTTAGATTTAATTTCCGCAAATTTAGTTTCCGCAATCTATTAACTGCTAGATGTTTGGTAATAGGGAATGCATGAAAAGATCAAATGTATGAACTTAAAATCAACATAGCTCACCCATGCGTACAAAGATAAAATTAACCGAAATAAAACACTCGCACATGCGCACTCTTAGGGTACACCTCACTCGGTTGCCTTCGAACGTGGTCATTGAGTATAGGAAGTTTTAGAGGTCGCCCTCTTCTCTAAAGATCATAGTTGCCTCGAAACGGTTGCCTCGGAAAAATGATCTAAGATATTAGGGTTACCGCTAAGGCATCCTAACATTGCTTTAGTGACCACACGTCCCTTAATCGAATTGACCCTTAAAACTCCAACGACGATGCTACCTACTCATCAATAGTGGGATAACATTGTCTAAAGGACATTTGCACAGATTAATTCCTTTTTCGAGTAGGTAGATGGTTCTTAAGTACTTGCTCCTTTCAAAACAAAACAAAACTTTTCGCACTTACACTCCTTTCAAAACAAAAACTTCTTTCAAACCCACAAACACAAAGAAAAGCAATTTTGAAAACCCTTTGAACAAATACCTAAGAGCCCGTGGATAACCACGGATAGAAAGGGTGCTAACACTTTCCCTTTCTATAATATACCTCCCGAACCCGAGAAACATCTCGAAAAAGGAATTTTTCTGTGCTTTTTTTCCTTCCCTTGTTGGATAAAATAAAAGACGGTGGTGACTCTTGCTTACCGCGACATTTTGCAAAAACAAACGCAAAACGCGAACCAGCATTCCAAAAACAGTCAGTTCTCTCCCACAGTATCACAGAACTGGCGACTATGCTGGGGAAAATAATAAAGTGAGGTGTACCTTAGGATTAGATCATTGTGTTTTCAATTGTATGCTTTGTATGCTTTAATTTTGTGGGCTTGTATCGGAGTTCCTATAGATCCTAACCCGGATCTGGGGGTACCCTTTAGGTAAGTAGCAATAAACTGTGAGGGAACTGTCCAGCATAGACCGACACGGTTGAAGCAGTAGCTACGTTGGTGTGGCACTTTAGTCTGTACCGATATCCCTTGTGTTGGAACAAGGAGAATATGGGTCTTCTAAGGGGTCATTAAGCACCAACTGACCTTAGAACCTTTAAATTGACCAACTTGGCCATAGAACAGTAGCAGTATGCTACACTCATTGAGACTAAACTCTCGCAATGATTCCGGCTGCAAGAAAAGGTTGCTAAACTGGAATTATGACCGATTAAGGGTAGTCAGTGATATTGAGGTCCTCTAGAACCCGATTACTATTTTTAGGACATGTTTAAACCAACTGAACTAAAAGAGGGTAGTACCTAAGCTCCTTGCCAGCCTGAAATCTAAGGGCTCTCTGTGTGACTTGTGTGCCTTTACCATGTTTGCTATTTGTGGATACTTGTGGTGTGCTTACTATCATGACATCATGACATCATAACAATGCATATATCTTGCATTGGACTAACCTATTTCAAAGACAGGAGGGATTCATCTTTGTTCTGTTTTGTAGGTCATCATGATGCCCATGCGTAAGAATACCATCCGGATCAACTTTGTTTAGGTTCCCACCTTGCTTAAAGAGTTGGTTGCCAAGATGCCTGACACTACTTCCTTCATCAGGAGGCATGGTTGTCTTCTCAGTTTGGTCACCTCCAAATTGGACGAGCAAATGATGAGTGTCCTAGTCCAGTTCTATGATTTACTGTACCATTGCTTCACTTTTCAAGACTATCAGCTGGTTCCCACCCTAGAAGAGTTCTCTGAACTGCTCGGTATCTCTGTTCTAGAGCAGACCCCGTTTACTAGTTGGGAGAAGATTCTGAGACCGGAAGAGATTGATGCAGCCCTTCATTTGACCAAGGAAGAGGTAATGGCTAATTGGGAGACTAGAAGTGGAGCAAAGGGCTTTCTGACTAAGTTCTTGGTTGGCAAGGCTAACTATTTCTGGGATAGTCTAGACTTCAAGGCATTCGAGGATATTCTGGCTCTTTTGATATATGGCTTGGTATTGTTTCCGAATCCTGACATTTTTGTCGATGTGAATGCGATGAAAATCTTCATTTCTCGTAATCCTGTACCCACTCTCTTGGGTGACATTCTTCATCAAATTTATGCATGTACTGCCTGAAAGCGGGAAACCTTGATGTGATGTGCTCCATTATTGTCGAGGTGGTTTATTTCGCACCTCCCCAAATCAGTGCTGAAGAATAAAGAAGGCATGGGTTGGGCCTATAGGGTTATGTCTCTCTCGCATAATGACATTATCTGGACTCTCAAGGGTATGGATGAGGTGACTATTATTGATCACTGTGGGGATTATCCTAATGTTCCACTGTTAGGAACCCATGGAGGAATTTTTTACAACCCATGCTTAGCTCTACGTCAGTTCGGGCGTGCCAGAAGAGAAGGACCTCATGAGATGCTAATGCCTAGTATCATCTTTGATTTTCAAGGGGATAGCGACGAGCAACATCGTAGATTCATAATGGATTGGGATAGAGTTCACCAATCTGATCCACATGAGTTGGGTCCAAAGACTTCACTTCCGATGGAGCCATATCTCAGATGGGTTCGCATCCGGGCCCAAAAGCTGGGTATGCCATATGAAGCCGTCCGGCCTGTCACTCTTGAAGTTTCTAATGAAGAAGGAGTTATTCTAACCATCCTCCATCCTTATATGCCCACTTACATTGGGGCACTGAAAAGGTCTTGGATACAACTAAGGGAAGAACGGGATTCTTACCGAGAGAAGTTCAACGAGCAAGAGCAGAAGATCCAGAAGTTGACTAGGCAGTTGGAGAACGAGCGGATTCTCAATGACTAAGTCCGCACCGATAAGAAGAGACCATGGGAGCGTTGATTGACCTTTGATGATCTCCTTTCCAGCTTTTATTTACTTTTCAGTATTTCCTTTCATGTAACGCCTCAAGGGAATCAGTTGAACAATTTGAATTCCAAGTTTTTCTAATTAAGTGTGTTTCATTTCTTGTTTACAAATTTGAATCTCCCGATTGTCTTTGAAATCATAATCATACGCATTGCATCCCATGCACTTCATAACAGGTACCCATTACAGGTCTCTTATCTTCTTCGCTGTTTATTTCAGCACTCATCATGTCTGCTGAACCTTCAACTGAGAAAGCCATCAAGGCCCTCCAGGCCCAGAATGCCCAATTTCAAGAGTTGTTCATGAATCTAGCTAAGGGTCAGCAAGATTTGAAGACCTTGATTCTGAAAGAGAAGAAGAAGAAGAAGAAGAAGAAGAGGACCGTCCTGTTCAACACAGGACACAGGTTTGGAAATAGGCTACTGAATGAAGTTGATTTGACCACCTCATATGGAGGGAAAGATAGTCAAGAGGAAAGGAGGGCTCCTAGCCCTGTGGTCTCCGATAACGAGACAGACTTCGACGAAGAACAGTATCCTCCGGTTGAGGATAGATACAAGCAACTGGAAGACCGGTTGAGTGCTATGGAAGTTCAGAAAGTGCCTGGTCTGGACTTTGGTGATCTAGGTCTATCATCTGGGGTAGTGATTCCCCACAAGTTCAAGGCACCAGCCTTTGCTAAGTATGACGGAGTTTCTTGTCCGAAGTTGTACCTCCAGTCATATGTGAGGAAGATTCAGCCTTACACCACTGATAAGAACCTATGGATCCATTTCTTTCAAGACAGTCTCTCAGGGACTCAGCTTGAGTGGTTCTACCAGTTGGACGGAGCCAGTATTCGCAGTTGGGAAGATTTGGCTACTGCTTTCTACAGGCAGTATTAGTACAATTCCGACCTTGCTCCCACGCGTACCCAACTCCAGGGTATGTCAATGGGAACGGGTGAAGGATTCAAAGATTATGCTCAGAAGTGGAGGGACCTCGCCGGAAGAGTACAACCACCCTTGGCTGATCGGGAGCTTATGGATATGTTTCTGGGGACCCTGTCTGGTCCATTTTTTAACCATCTGATTGGAAGCTCTTCATCTGGGTTTACAAAGCTTATTTTGACCGGTGAAAGGATTGAGGCTGGTATTAAGGCTGGTAAAATACAAAAGGGTGCTTCATCGAGCACCGAGAAGAAGCCTTTTAAGAAAGAGTCCAGTGCTGTCTACAGTGCAAGAAGGCAGAATAGACCTGAACACCGCCAAGCTGTTAATGCGGTTGTTATTTCAAAACCTGCTGGTACTCCTCGGCACAACAATCAACAGAAGGACGAGAGACCTCGAAGGCAATTCACTCGTCTCAACATGACTTTGTCTCAGATTCTGCCACAGTTGCTGAAGACCAATTTGTTGATTCTAAAGGAAGCCCCAAAGAATTCAAATACAACGTCACCAAGGTATAACACTAATGCCCGCTGTGCTTATCACTCTGATAGCCCGGGGCATAATACAGATGATTGTTGGACTTTGAAGAATAAGATACAGGACTTAATTGATGCGAAGGAGATTGAGTTCGAGGCGCCCGAAAGGCCTAATGTTGTGACTGCTCCTATGCCCAAGCATGGAGTAAATGCTATAGAAGAAGATTCGTTTGTGGTTTCTGTGAATGATATTGCTACCCCTTTGATGACTGAAGAAGAACCTTTTGCTAGCCGGTTAATTTCTGGGTTGTGACGAAGGTTGTCGTATGTGTTCTGTTCTACCAACCGGTTGCCATCTCTTGAAGTCAGGTGTCCAACGCTTGATGGATAGTAGGGAAATTCTGTTTGAGAAGACTGTTGTCCCCTCCGTTCCTACTGAAGAAGTTGCCATCATTACCATTTTCGACAATTCTTCCAAGGCTACCTCAAGGAAGCCTGTTAGAATTACATCTGTTCCAAGAATCGCACCTGTGATCATCACTGTTCCGGGGCCCATCCCCTATACCTCTGATAAAGTTGTCCCTTGGCACTATGGGGCCGATGTTTATTTTCATGGAGTTAAACAAGAGTTGGATGCTGATACTGACGTCAGCAATATTGTTGGACCTGCGAAAGTCACCCACAACGGAAGACTTTTCTCACCAGATATCTCTCCGCCAACTTCCCGAAAACCTGTCATTATTACACCTGCCAGTGTACCTACTATTCCTGTTCAAGTTCCTGTTCTTACCCCTGTTGCCGAGTCATCTGACACTCGGGGAAAAGGGATTACCACTGATGTGCCTGCCCAGACGGAGGCACCAAAGAAAATTACTGTTGAAGCTTCTAAACAAGAGATGGAAGAGATTCTGAAGATTATCAAAAAGAGTGACTACAATGTAGTTGAGCAGCTGGGGCAAACCCCGTCCAAGATTTCTATGTTGTCACTGTTGCTGTGCTCAGAAGCCCATGCCAAGGCTCTGATTACTTTCTTGAAGACTGCCCACGTGCCACAAGAGACATCAGCTGATCAGTTTACAGATTGCATGGCCAATTTGACTGCTGATAATGGGATGGGTTTCTCTGTCGCCGACTTAACTGCTAAAGGGAAGAATCACAATGATGCCCTGCATGTCTCCATTGAATGCAGGGGCACTTCTCTTGCTCGTGTATTATTGGATACTGGTTCCTCATTGAACGTTTTTCCTAAAAAAGCTCTAGACCGGTTAGATTGTGAAGGGTTGGAGCTGAAACTAAGTAACATTGTTGTTAGGGCCTTTGATGGGTCTAAAAGAATGGTACATGGTGAAGTTTATATCCCGATCAAGGTTGGTTCTCAGGTCTTCAATTCTACATTTTATGTGATGGAAATTCGGCCATCTTGTTTGCTGGGTCGTCCATGGATCCATAAAGTCGGGGCCGTAACCTCAACGCTCCACCAGAAGCTGAAGTACCCGGTCAAAGGGAAGATTGTGACAGCGCAAGGAGAGGAAGAGTACATGGTTAGCCACCTCAATTATTTTCGATATGTAGAGATGGATGGGGAGTTCATTGAGACCCCATTTCAACATTTTGAAGAGGTTCCCCAGACACTGGTGTCAGCTGAGACTGTGGTTGAAGATTCTCCTATGAAGATGGCTTCCTTCAAGGATGCCCGGGCAGTTGTTGAGAAAGGTGGGTGTGCACAGTGGGGCCGACTTCCTGATTTTACACAGAAGACTAACAAGTTTGGTTTGGGTTTCACTGCAGAAGCTCAAAGGGCTGTTCGGAATGCACGAATCGGAAGACCTCCCGTGTTCATCAGCAACTCGGGAGTGAATGCCATTGAAGATGATGTGGAAGAGTCTGAGTTCTACAGCTGGATCTATCCTACGACCGACTGTGGACCAAGCAACTGGACAGCAAAGGACTCCATCCCTATTACTTTTGTTACTCAGTAATGCAACTTTTGTTTTGAATATGTAACAGACAATGTTTAAATTTTATGGCCCGGTGCCTTACCCGGGGCACCGTGGCTTCATTTGTGAGGGCTTTATATGTGTCTTTTCATATATCATTAATAAAAGCATTGGACGTTCTTGCATTTCAAATTTTGCGCTCCTTGTTTTTCTTTTATTATATATTGCAAAACAACTATTTTACACACACTCACATATACAGGTCTACATTCACTCTGGATCTCACTGGTAACGACTCTGCTACTGCCAGTTATGACTTCAAAAATCCGATCAACTTAGCCGAAGGAGAAGGTGAAGATGATTGCGAAGTTCCTGGTGAACTTGCAAGACTGCTACTCCAGGAAGAGAGGGCTATTCAGCCACACAAAGAGCCAGTGGAATCAATGAATCTGGGTACTGAGACTGACAAGAAGGAGGTCAAGATCGGCGCAAATCTGGAACTTAGTGTGAAACAACGGTTGATTCAGATGCTGCATGACTATATTGAGATCTTTGCCTGGTCTTATGAAGATATGCCGGGCTTGGATACTGATATTGTGGTTCATCGCCTGCCTACCAAGGAAGATTGTCCTCCAGTAAAACAGAAGGTCCACCGAATGTGCCCAGAGATGTCTGAGAAAATCAAGGCTGAAGTTATGAAACAGTTTGGCGCCGGTTTTCTAGCAGTTACTTCTTACCCTCAGTGGGTGGCCAATGTGGTTCCTGTGCCGAAGAAGGATGGTAAGGTCCGAATGTGTGTCGACTATAGGGATCTGAACAGGGCCAGCCCCAAGGATGACTTCCCTCTACCTCATATCGACGTTCTAGTTGACAACACTGCTCAGCATAAGGTATTCTCCTTTATGGATGGTTTCTCCAATTATAATTAGATCAAAATGGCTCCCAAAGACATGGAGAAGACAACTTTTGTCACTCAGTGGGGTACCTTTTGCTATAAGGTCATGCCTTTTGGGTTGAAGAACGCTGAGGTAACGTATCAACGTGCTATGGTCACTTTGTTTCATGACACGATCCAGCATGAGATTTAAGTATACGTTGATGATATGATTGCAAGGTCCCAGACTGAGGAGGAACACCTTGACCATCTGCAGAAGCTATTTGACAGGTTGAAGTTGTACAAGCTGAGGTTAAACCCGAACAAGTGCACCTTCGGGGTCAGATCTGGTAAACTGCTGGGTTTCGTCGTAAGCGACAAAGGTATTCAAGTGGACCCTGCAAAGGTGAAAGCTATACAGGGGATGCCAGCTCCCAGAATAGAGAAAGAAGTCAGAGGCTTTCTGGGACGTCTGAATTACATTGCCCGATTCACCTCGCACCTAACTGCTACTTGTAAACCAATCTTCAAGCTGCTGAAGAAAGATCAAGTAGTACGTTGGAACAATGAATGCCAGGCCACTTTCGAAAGGATCAAAGAGTATCTCCAAGAGCCACCCATTCTGATGCCACCAGTTGAAGGGAAACCTTTGATCTTATACTTGACAGTGCTCGACAACTCAATGGGGTGTGTGCTGGGTCAACATCACGAGTCTGGCCGAAAAGAGCATGCTATTTATTACCTTAGAAAAAAGTTTATCGACTGTGAGACCCGATACTCACTGCTCGAGAAAACTTGCTGTGCTTTGGCATGGGCTGCTCGCCGGCTGAGACAGTATATGCTGACTCACACTACTCTGTTGATATCAAAGATGGATCCAATCAAGTATATCTTCGAGAAGCATGCCTTGTCCGGAAGAATAGCAAGATGGCAGATGATCTTGACTGAGTATGACATCCAGTACACGACCCAAAAGGCAATCAAGGGAAGTGTGTTGGCAGACCATTTGGCACATCAGGCGGTGGATGATTACCAGTCCATGAACTTTGAATTCTCGGACGAGAATATCATGTTGGTAACTGATTGTGAGACACCTGGACCGGATGAAGGACCTGAGGAAGGATCCCGATGGTCTATGTACTTTGATGGAGCTTCGAACGCTTTGGGTAACGGCATTGGCGTTGTGATCATATCTCCTAAAGGCTCTCATACTCCGTTTACCTCCCGACTATGTTTCAACTGTACCAACAATATGGCGGAGTATGAAGCGTGCATCATGGGTCTTCGAGCAGCAATTGACCTAAGTATTAAGTTTCTAAGTGTCTTTGGAGATTCCGCTCTTGTGATCAGTCAGATCAAAGGCGAGTGGGATACGAAACACCCGAACCTTATTCCTTACAAGGAGTATGTATTGACATTGCTTCCCCATTTCAAGGAGATAACCTTTGAACACTTCCCGAGAGAGAAGAATGAGTTGGCGGACGCGCTGGCTACGATGTCTTCTATGTTCAAAGTCAATTGGGACAATGAGGATCCCAGGATTATCATCGAAAGAATGGACGAACCTGCGCATTGCTGTGACATTGAGACTGAAGAGGTAACAGAAAAGCCCTGGTTTCACGAAGTAAAGAGATATCTTGAGGCTCAAGAATACCCCGAAGGTGCATCTGTTAATGACAAGAAGTTTCTGAGGAGGTTCGCAGCAAAGTTCTTCATCAGTAATGGCATCCTTTACAAGCGTAACCACGATTCGACCTTACTGCCTTGTGTGGATAAGAATGAAGCTGAAAGGATCATGACAGAGTTACATGGAGGTACTTTCGGAACTCATTCCAGTGGACACACCATGGCAAAGAAAATCCTTCGGGCAGGATACTATTGGTCCACAATGGAAGCTGACTGTTATCAGCATTCTCGGACATGTCACAAGTGTCAAGTCCATGCTGATAAGGTGCACATACCTCCAGTTCCTCTGAACGTCTTGACAGCTCCTTGGCCTTTTGCAATGTGGGGCATTAATATGATCGGCGAGATCAGACCTACAACATCCAACAGGAATCGTTTCATCCAGGTAGCAATTGATTACTTTACAAAGTGGGTTGAAGCAACTTCCTTTGCTACAGTAACCAAGAACGTCGTGACACGGTTCATTCGGCACCACCTGATCTGTCGATACGGTGTACCAGAAAGGATCATTATGGATAATGGTACCAATCTCAGCAACAAAATGATCACTGAGCTCTGCGAGCAGTTCAAGATACAGCATCACAACTCTTCTCCCTACCGGCCGAAGATGAATGGGGCTGTCGAAGCGGCTAATAAGAACATTAAGAAGATTGTGCAGAAGATGACAGTGACATACAAAGACTAGAATGAGATGTTACCATTCGCTCTTCATGGGTACCGTACCTCAGCGCGGACGTCAACAGGGGCAACACCCTTTTCCTTGGCATATGGCATGGAGGCAGTCTTGCCTATTGAAGTTCAGATACCCTCTCTCCGAATCATGAAGGATGCAGGATTGAGCAAAGATGACTGGATTCAGACCCGACTTGATCAACTGAATTTAAACGAAGAAAAGAGACTTACTGCTATTTGTCATGGTCAGACGTACCAGAAATGGATGATCAAGGCATTTAACAAGAAAGTTAGACGACAAGAGTATCAAGTTGGGGATCTGGTAATCAAGCGCATTATTCTACCTCAAGGTGATCCCATGGGAAAATGGACCCCTACTTACGAAGGGCCATTTGTGGTTAAGAACATTTTCTCGGGAGGAGCTATGATTCTAACCACCATGGATGGTGACGACCTTCCTCACCCTGTCAATGAAGACATAGTGAAAAGATACTACGCATAATCAAAGACCCGCTAGGTTGACTGGCCTAGGCAAAAATAAGGGCTTCCCGGCGAACCAAAAGGGTTCGGGAAAAAATAAGGGATGAAAATGAAAAAATCTGTACACCTGGCAAGTCGAAAACCTGAAAAGGCGGCTTGGGCAAAAAAGGGTATCCCGGTGGACTGAAAACCCGAAAGGGCGGTCCAGGCAAAAATTAGGGATCAAAGCGTAACACTATGTCTCATTGGATCACCCTACATCCAGACTTCGGTATCGACTATCAAGCTCAGACGGCACTAATCAATTTGATCTACCTTCAACCAACAGCAAAGTGATGAGATGCTCGAGGACATAAAGGCAATAGCAGAGTTGGAACCCAGTGGGATTATTCACATAGCTGTTTTGTTTTCTTTTAACAAAATTGTGTAAAATTCTATTTGTTTGATGGCGTTCTCTTACTAGGACGTCATCCTCTTGTACAAAAACTCCTATTTACAAGCCAAACTTCAAAATCAATACAATTCACTTTCAGACAAATTTGAAACTGTTTTTCCTCTATCTATTTTGTTTTGCAAAGAACGTCCAATGTTCATTTTTGATATATGCATTTGACATTAATTGCTGATCATAAATATTTACATGCGAAACAAAAGACGAATTACGGGTAATATCAGAAACAGGGGCAAATATAGAATTGTCCAAACTGTATGGTTTCTCTGTTCACCAGGTACAAAGGTAGATTCAGCTGAAGAATATGGATAAGATACCTTCACTCCCCGCAGAGTAAGACAGTAATGGTATCTCTCCCCCAGCTGAGACTCACAACCATGAACGAATCAGCAATACTCACCCCAAGCAGAGTTGGTCTACCATCAGCACTAAAAGGGTCTTAATATTCCTCAAACAGAGTATAAGAATGTTCCCCGGCAGAATACAAGATACCCCCAGTGGAGTCAATATTTCCCCAGCACGGCCTGAAAAAAGCTTCCCCAACAGAGTTGAAAAATAATCCCCAGTAGACTCTGGAAGTTTATCCCCAGCGGAGTACAAAATAAATCTCCCCAGCCAAGTTCAAGGGACCATTCCCAGCATAATTCAGAAGGATTATCCCCACAAGAGTCTGACAGGGATATCCCTAGAAAGTTACGACTGAAAGATCATCCCCAGCAGAGTTCTTTCCTTTCACCAGCAGGAATTCAATTCCTCAGCAGATTCAATATCACCAGCAACGGTAATCCATCCCTAGTGAAGTTTATTCAGTGGAATCTTCAGCAGAACATCTCTTCCCTACAGAGTAATTCCCCTCGGAGTAATCTCCTCATCAGTTTATTCCCCAATGGAGTTATCCTCTCCTGCAAGTTTATCAATTTCGTTCATCATCCCCAGCGGAAACGAAGAATCCAACTCTATTCTCCAGCAGCTATCCGAGATTTATTTTCCCTAGCTAAAACATCACATTTCCATACATCATGATACATGCATATATGCATCATATAATACAATCTCATTTATATTGACAACATCATTCTTTGATCCATATCATGCATTGCATATGACTGACCTTTGCTTTTCAGGAAAGATACAGTTAAAGTTCTCAGCAGTCAAAGGAGATAAATCCTGTTAAATCGATTCCTAAAGATTTTTCTGATGCTAATACAGTCAAAGGAGACAAATCAAGTCAAAAGAGACAAATCCAGTCAAAAGAGACAAGACCAGTTAAATCGATTCCTAAAGATTTTTCTGAGGCCAAGCCAGTCAAAGGAGACAAAACCAGTTAAATCGATTCCTAAAGATTTTTATGAGGCCAAGCCAGTCAAAGGAGACAAATCCAGTTAAATCGATTCCTAAAGATTTTTCTGATGCTAATGCAGTCAAAGGAGACAAATCCAGTTAAATCGATTCCTAAAGATTTTTCTGATGCTAATTCAGTCAAAGGAGACAAATCCAGTTAAATCGGTTCCTAAGGATTTTTCTGATGCAAATCTAGTCAAAGGAGACAAATCCAGTCAAAAGAGACAAGACAAGTTAAATCGATTCCTAAAGATTTTTCTGATACCAGTCCAGTAAAAGAAGACAAAATCACCCACCAACAATCTCCAAATGGCATCTGTAAGCCCATTCCCGACATCACAATGCTGATACCACTTCATGCGAGTGCAAATTTCTGGGCACTCTAGTATTCAATCATCTTCCACCTTCGCATCACGAAAGGCCCAAAAGCCAATCTATATCCTTAAGTTTAAGAAAATTTAACAGGGGCAACTGTTGTACCCCAAAATTTTCCCTCTCATATTTCTCAAGACATTGCAAGAACAATCTCTAAGTGGCTCAAGATTGCTCCAAAGTTGGACAGTCAAATCATCTCCTAAGGCAGTCAACTCAAACTAGGGTTTTGTGTTGCATCAGGGTCCTTACATAAAAATGACCTCAAGTGCTCCCCAATATCCCAATATGTTCTCAAGTTCATCCATGTCAAATTTCAAGCCTTGCAGAGGAAGTTTGGTCAGTCAATTGCTCAAGAGGCCCAAAAATCGATTGTGCTAGGGCAAAAGTCAACTGTGACTTATGAACAGTCAAACCTCAAGATTTTTTGTCACCATTCTCATTTTGAAGGATAATTCATCATTTTATCAAGGGTTGGTCATTATTCATCAAGGATTGCTCAAGATTCATTAAGATTCAAAAGTTGTTAAATTAGGGTTTTGTAGGAAAAGTCAACTCAACTTTGACCAAGCATAACTTTCTCTTACTTTATGAGAAATGACCCATCCAAAGCTCATTTTGAATAGGATGAAATTTCCTACAATCCATATTCACACCCCAAGATCAATAAATGCACTCACAAAAAGTTACAAATTTGGACATTATAGGTCATTTTTGAAAGTCAACAAAAACACATTTGTTTCCAAAGATTATAACTTGGGCATGGAATATAAAAATGCGATGAGACCAAAAGGGTTGGTTAGAGGACATCTCAAGGTTTCTAAAAAGTCCAAGAACACCTCCAAAAGTTCAAAATTGAAGAAGTTATGCATTGCTGAAGTTGGTCATTTTTCCAAAATTGCCAAAAGTCAACTATCCCCAAAACTTCAAATTTTGTCAAATGGGCCTACTTTTTTCCACTTGATTTGATCTTGTAACACCACACACGTGTCCTATCTTCAGTTTTATGTCCATTCATTGATTTGTCTATTTTATTTGATTTTTATTGAATTAATTCATTTTAAATCAATTTAAATCCAAATAAAATCCAAATATTGATGAAATAGGATCTTTTTGATTGATACAGGTTTCAATTATCATCATGGACAAGATAAAACTCGTATCAAGCCATGTTATGAACAAAATATTGGATTTGGGACATTTTTGGAAGCTTTGTAATGGAAGATCATATCATATCTTCAATCATCAATTCACAAAGATTCAAAGCCCAAGCTGTGACCTAATGCATTGCTGGATACATATACAAACCAAAGGCATACGATTTGAGACCTAGAGGCTGCATAATCTGAAAAACAAAACTTGAAAAAAGCTTGAAAAAGTGTGGAATCTTAATCTAGGTTAGAGGCCAATTCAACACAAAATCTCAACGTGGTTCTCTTGCTAGACATCCACTGAATCTATTGGAATCAAAAGCAAACCCTGAAACCTCATCAAACGCGCTGTAAGTATCCTTAAACACGACCCTGCATTTGAAATTGCATCCTCTTATTCTTGCATCTTTTTGCCAAAATCTTTGCACAATCGTGCTAATCGGTCCATTTAGAGACTTTCTGCATTAACCAATTGAGTTTTCATGACCTGTAATGCCCTACCCGAAATTAGGGTTCGTGCTTCTTTTTTTTTAGGCGTTTTAGTTTCAGGCAAAATTGAGGCAAATCATGGACATGGATGGATTCAGGAGGGAGAGATGAAGCGAACCATGGTTTTAGGATCAATTTATATGGCCTACAGCTGATTTTAGGAACGAGCCATGAGTTTAGCTGCGGATAAAATCCGCAGGTAAATAACCAGTTTGCAACGAAGAAGACGATGATGCGTCCTCTTCCCATTGGCTGTTTCATAATTTTGCGCTTTTTATTTTTTTCAATTCTGGCATTTTAATTGTTTCCCTTATAATAATCATCACCTAATCCACTAACAATATAAGCGCGTTGGCTCAGTGGTTAAGGCGTATGTTCAAAGTCTAACAGGACCTGGGTTCGAATCCCAGGTCCCCCAATGCATTTGTTTCATTTTTCAAAAGGTGTTCCCATGCGTTATCCAAGGCGTAGTCCACCATGCTCCCTCATGCAATCAACGCCAGAAGGCCTCCAGGCCAAATCTGATGGCCCTAAGATGATGACCACCATAGTCTCAGGTCAACGTGTCACATGGAGTTGCAAAAGTAAATACAGGCTTGCGCCTGTTGGGCCAAAGAATTGCTATTCTCACCATCAATCTGGGCCCAAACCCCCCCATTGGGTTATTTCTAATTCTTTTTTATTTCATTTATTTGTTTTATTATTATTATTTAAACTAACCAATTAATATTTTTTCTTAATAAAATCAAAAACACAACAATATGTTTTATTTATTAAAATTAAAATCATCACTTTATTTTTGTAAATAAATTAATTTAATTAATTTAGTGTTAATTAGGTTTAACTTTAATATTTTTGCAAACAATTAAAATTAATGTAGAGAATTAGGTTTTTACTAACTTTGGCCAAATTAATTTATTTCTTCAAATACTCAAAAAATCCGAAAAAATAATATTTTTATTAATTAATTAATTAGCTCATTTAATTTAATAATTAATTTAGATCTAGTTTCTTTTTTAATTCAAAATAACAAAAATGCTTTCTTTCAAAAAAGGGTCAAAACCCTAAAAAATGCGCTGATTTAATTTTCTCGCACGCGATCCATATTTTCATATTATTGTACTTGCTTCCGGAATGCAATAGCTTTTAAGTAGGACTTTATTTTATCGCTTTATTTTTATTTTTCGTAATATAATTTCAAGGGTTTGTTTTTGGCGATGTAAATACCCGACGCCTTGTAATAGTTTTAGATTTAATTTCCGCAAATTTAGTTTCCGTAATCTATTAACTGCTAGATGTTTGGTAATAGGGAATGCATGAAAAGATCAAATGTATGAACTTAAAATCAACATAGCTCACCCATGACATGTACAAAGATAAAATTAACCGAAATAACACACTCGCACATGCGCACTCTTAGGGTACACCTCACTCGGTTGCCTTCGAACGTGGTCATTGAGTATAGGAAGTTTTAGAGGTCGCCCTCTTCTCTAAAGATCATAGTTGCCTCAAAACGGTTGCCTCGGAAAAATGATCTAAGATATTAGGGTTACCGCTAAGGCATCCTAACATTGCTTTAGTGACCAGACGTCCCTTAATCGAATTGACCCTTAAAACTCCAACGACGATGCTACCTACTCATCAATAGTGGGATAACATTGTGTAAAGGACATTTGCACAGATTAATTCCTTTTTCGACTAGGTAGATGGTTCTTAAGTACTTGCTCCTTTCAAATCAAAACAAAACTTTTCGCACTTACACTCCTTTCAAAACAAAAACTTCTTTCAAACCCACAAACACAAAGAAAAGCAATTTCGAAAACACTTTGAGCAAATACCTAAGAGCCCATGGATAACCACGGATAGAAAGGGTGCTAACACCTTCCCTTTCTATAATCTACCTCCCGAACCCGAGAAACATCTCGAAAAAGGAATTTTTCTATGCTTTTTTTCCTTTCCTTGTTGGATAAAATAAAAGACGGTGGTGACTCTTGCTTACCGCGACATTTTGCAAAAACAAACACAAAACGCGAACCAGCATTCCAAAAACAGTCAGTTCTCTCCCACCGTATCACACCATGGTATCAAGCAAGAATGGTCAGCCTCCAAAGATTCAATCTCCGAGAAGGTCAACTCCGACATCAGTAACATTGCAGGAACTAGCAAAATTACCCAAATCGGTAGGATCTTTTCTCTAGGAATTGCTCCCCTAAAAGAAGTTTCTGGACCCATAATCATCCTTGTGGCTGTTCCAAAGGTTACTCCCACACCTATAATTATCTCTGCAAGTACTCCAATTGACAAAGCCATTACAACCCCTGTTATCATTCCTACCAACACTCCCGCTGCCGAGACTCGAGGAAAGAGTATTCAAGTTGAAGCTGTCCGGACGAAGACTCAATCACCGACTATCCCCGAGACTTCCAAGAAAGAAATGGAGGAGATCCTAAAAATTATAAAGAGGAGCGACTATGACGTAGTTGAACAATAGGGGCAAACTCCCTCTAAAATCTCCATGCTGGCATTACTACTATGTTCTGAGGCACATGCAAAAGCCCTGGTGAAGTTCTTAAAACCCTCCCATATACCTCAAGAGACATTTGCTGATCAATTTCAAGACTGCATGGCTAGCCTAACTGCGGATAATGGTTTAGGTTTTTCAGATGTTGATCTGACGCCGAGGGGGAGAAAGCATAGTGAGGCGTTGCATGTCTCAGTGGAATGTAGGGGCACCACTCTGGCACATGTTTTGGTGGACACTGGCTCATCTTTGAATGTATTACCCAAAAAAGCTCTTGATAGACTTGACTGTGAGGGGTTGATTTTGAAGCCAAGCAACATCGTGGTAAGAGCTTTTGACGGATCAAAGAGAATGATGCATGGGGAAGTGGATATCCCCATAAAGGTTGGAACTCAAGCTTTCAATTCAACCTTTTATGTAATTGACATCCGCCCTTCATACTCCTGCTTGCTAGGCCAGCCATGGATCCATAATACTGGCGTTGTTACCTCTACATTGCACCAGATGCTGAAGTATCTAGTTCAAGGGAAGATTATCACCGTCCATGGAGAGGAAGAATACATGATCAGCCATCTCAATTCCTTCTGATATGTGGAATTGGACGGTGAATTCATTGAAAATCCATTTCAACACTTCGAAGAGGTCCTACAAGAGGTGGTAGTGACCAAGACTGTGTCTCAGGTTCCCAGGATTACAAGACCTCCACTCTGGATGTCATCTCTGAAGGATGCTAAAGCAGTGGTGGAAGAAGGTGGATGCACTATCTGGGGACAACTCCCAGATATCCCATATAAGTCTGACAAGTTTGGCCTAGGTTTCACTTCAAGTGCTCAAAAGGATGTACACCATGCCCGTGCTGGAGGGTCACCCTTGAAGATTAGCAATCGTGAAGTCAACACAGTGGAAGATGGTAAATATGGTTGAAACCTGGAGGAATGGATCTTCCCGACTTGTCAATGGATGGCTCAACAATTTGGAGGCTAGAGACTTCATCCCGATCACTTTCATCCCTCAGTAATTTGTCTTTACATTTTGTTGGATCTGTAATATTCAAAACAATTCCCACTCTTAAAACCTTGTGTCTTACCCGAGGCACAATGGTCCATTTGTAAGGGTTATTATCTCATTTTTCATATGACATCAATGAATCATGGACGTTTTCGCATACAAACTTTTGTGCTCATTGTTTTTCTTTTACATTTTACTTTCTTTCAAAGATAGATATACCCTTACACACACCCACACTCACAATGCAAGTATACATCCATTCGAGATCCCATGGGTAATGATACTGCTATGGCCTTTTGTAACTCTGAGAATCTAATCTACCAAGCCGAAGACGAAGGTGAGGAAGATTGTGAAGTACCAGAGGAACTTGCCATATTGCTACAACAAAAAGAGAGAACCATTCAGCCTCACGAGGAACCCGTGGATACGATCAACCTAGGTACCGAAGAAGATAAAAAAGAGGTCAAAGTGGATGCCAATCTGGAACCCAGTGTCAAGAAGCGTCTGATTCAGTTGTTGCATGATTATGTTGAAGTCTTTGCCTGTTCATATGAAGACATGCCAGGACTTGATGATGATATTGTGGTACATCGTCTGCCTACAAGAGAGGATTGTCCGCAAATAAAGCAAAAGGTTCGTCGAATGAGGCCTGATATGTTAGAAAAGATTAAAGCAGAAGTCATGAAGCAATTCAACGCTGGATTCTTGGCTGTCACCTCTTACCCTCAATGGGTTGCCAATGTTGTTCTAGTGCCCAAAAAGGACGGCAAGGTGAGAATGTGTGTGGACTACAGAGATTTGAATAGGGCAATCCCTAAGGATGATTTTCCACTCCCCCACATTGATATCCTAGTTGACAATACGGCAAAACACAAAGTGTTTTCCTTCATGGACGGATTCTCAGGTTACAACCAAATCAAAATGGCACCTGAGGACATGGAGAAAACAACCTTTGTCACACAGTGGGGCACTTTCTGCTATAAGGTGATGCCATTTGGACTAAAGAACGCTGGGGCAACCTATCAGCATGCCATGGTAGCTCTATTTCACAACATGATACATCACGAAATAGAAGTCTACGTGGACGATATGATAGCCAGATCTCATACAGAGGAAGAGCATCTTGATCACTTACAAAAACTGTTTGAGAGACTGAAAAAGTACAAGCTGAGGTTGAATCCAAACAAGTGCACATTTGGGGTACGGTCTGGTAAACTCCTAGGCTTTATCGTCAGCAACAAAGGCATTGAAGTGGATCCTGCCAAGGTTAAATCAATAAAAGAGATGCCTTCTCCTCGCACTAAAAAGGAAGTCAGAGGATTCTTGAAACGTTTGAACTATATCGCCAGATTCATTTCTCACCTGACAGCTACTTGTGAACCAATCTTCACACAATTGAAGAAAGATCAAGTAGTCAAATGGAATGATGAATGCCAAATTGCTTTTGACAAAATTAAAGAATACTTACAAGAGCCTCTTGTGTTGATGCCACCAGTCGAGGGAATACCATTGATCATGTATCTGACTGTTTTAGAAAACTCAATGGGGGTGTGTATTGGGGCAGCATGACGAGTCTGGCCGAAAAGAGCACGCTATTTACTACCTGAGCAAAAAGTTTACCGACTGTGAAACCAGATATTCACTACTCGAGAAAACTTGCTACGCTCTGGCATGGGCTGCTCGTCGGCTAAGACAGTATATGTTGACTCATACTACCTTGTTGATATCTAAAATGGATCCGATAAAATATATCTTCGAGAAGCCTACTCTTTCTGGGAGAATAACGAGATGGCATATGATCCTGACAGAATACGACATACAGTATACTACCCAGAAATCTATAAAGGGCAGTGTATTAGCGAATCACCTTGCTCACCAAGTTGTAGAAGACTACTAGTCCATGACGTTCAAATTTCCAGATGAAGACATCATGACATTAGACAACTGTGAAGAATTCAGGCCATATGACGGACCTGAACAAGGATCCTGATGGACCCTGTTCTTTGATGGAGCCTCCAGTGCACTCGACAATGGTATTGGTGTTGTACTCATATCTCCAGAAGGGTGTCATACTCCCTTTACTGCCATACTTTGCTTCAATTGTACAAACAACATGGCGGAATACGAAGCGTGCATCTTCAGTCTCAAAGCTGCCATAGACTTGGGAATCAAATCCTTGGATGTATTTGGAGATTCAGCTTTGGTCATCAGTCAGATCAAAGGGGAATGAGACACTAAACACCCTAACCTTATCCCTTATAAAGAACATGTTTTGACATTGATACCACATTTTGAGAAGATTACCTTCGAGCATTTCCCGCGAGAAGAAAATCAGCTAGCAGACGCCATAGCAACAATGTCATCTATGCTTAAACTTAATTGGGATAATGAGGCTCCTCAGATCACCATCGAGCGAATGGATGAACCAGCACACTCTCACGAGATTAATACTGAAGAAGTAGTGGACCAGCCTTGGTTTCACGAAATCAAGAAGTATCTCGAAGCTCAAGAATATCCAGAAGGAGCTTCAATCAATGATAAGAAGTTCTTAAGAAGATTCCCTGCTAAATTCTTCCTTAGTAATGGCATCCTGTACAAACGCAATCATGACTCTGTGTTGCTTTAGTGCATAGATAAGGTTGAAGCTGAAATGATTGTGGCTGAATTGCATGAAGGCACTTTTGGCACCCATTCCAATGGGCATACGATGGCAAAGAAAATCCTACGGGCAGGCTATTACTGGTTAACCATGGAAGTAGATTGTTATCAACACTCTCGAACCTGCCATAAGTGTCAAATCTATGATGACAAAGTCCATGTACCTCTAGTTCCTATTAATGTCTTGGCAACTCCTTGGCCCTTTGCTATGTGGGGGATTGATATGATTGGGGAAATCAAGCCGACAGCCTCCAATGGACACCGCTTAATCCTAGTGGCTATTGACTATTTTACAAAGTGGGTTGAAGCAGCCTCCTTCACCTCCGTTACCAAGAATGTTGTTGCCCGTTTCATCAAGCAAAACCTTATTTGCCGATACGGTATCCCAGAAAGGATCATCACTGACAATGGTACAAATCTCAACAACACTATGATTACCGCATTGTGCGAGCAATTCAAGATTCAACATCACAATTCTTCTCTCTATCGGCCAAAGATGAATGGTGTTGTAGAAGCTGCAAATAAAAACATTAAAAAGATCATACAGAAAATGGCAGTCACATATAAAGACTGGCATGAGATGTTACCATTCGCTCTCCACGGGTATCGTACCACGGCTCGCACATCAACTGGGGCAACACCCTATTCTTTGGTATACAACATGGAAGTCGTCCTACCTATTGAGGTTCAGATCCCCTCTCTAAGGATTATGAAAGATGCAGGGTTGAATGAAGTCGATTGGATCCAGACTCGACTTGATCAACTGAACTTGATTGATGAGAAGAGACTTGCTGCTGTTTGCCATGGTCAAATGTATCAAAAACGGATGATCAAGGATTTCAACAAGAAAGTCAAACGTCAAGTGTATCAAGTTGGGGATCTAGTGATCAAACGCATCATATTGCCACAAGGTGATCCCATGGGAAAATGGACTCCTACCTACGAAGGACCATTTGTGATCAAAAACATATTCTCTGGAGGAGCAATGATCTTAACCACCATGGATGGCGACGACCTGCCGCACCCTGCGAACGCAGACATAGTCAAAAGATGCTACGCATAAGAGACCTTCTAGGTTGACAAACCTAGGAAAAACAAGGGCATCCCGGCGAACCAAAAAGGTTCGGGCAAAAATTAGGGATAAAGCAAAAAAATCTGTACACCCGACAAGTTGAAAACCCGAAAGGGCGACTTGGGCAAAGAAGGGCTTCCCGGTGGACTGAAAACCCGAAAGGGCGGTCCAGGCAAAAGTTAGAGAATTAAGGCGTACGACTATGTCCCGTTGGATCACTTCATGGACAAACGTTGGCTTCCACTGACAAACTCAGAGGTTCTGATCAATTCAATCATCTTAGGACGAGGCAAAAATTATACAAGATGCTCAGAGATATGAAGCCTATAGCAGAATGGAAACCCCATGGGATTATTACACATTCTTTCCTTTGTATCAAATTTTTCTCTTTTACGACAACACTCTCTTAATAGAATGTTTGTCTCCATGTACCAAAATACTCATTCAAAGTCAATACAAAACATCCCTTTGAAAGTGCAAAAACTATTTGTCTTTTCTTTACGCTTGTGTTTTGTTTACAAAAACATACAATGATTCATTGTTGAACATATGCATTTGAACATAATTACTATTTACAAATAAAAAAAATGAAAAGAGGCAATTACTGATAGGTTGAAAGGATAAGAAAATATCTCTAGGCTATTCCATAGGTAATCCCCTGCAGTACGTCGTTTAAATCCCCAGAGGAGCAAAGTTTCAAATTATTGATCCCTAGTAGAAGTCGTCAAATTTCTCAGGATTTCCCAATAGGATTTTACAAGCAACACATGGCATTTCCATTACAACAGAGTTTATTTCTCAAAGCGGAAATTCATCAGCACTTCGACTTCAAAGCATGAAGACTTACATATCCTCAACAACAGTCAGGGATTTATTTTCCCCAATCCAACAACAATGCAGCAAATTAGCTCACATACGCATACATTGCATCCTTATATCATAAACATTGATAAAGCAAATGCATGATATCATACATTTCATACAACATGACTTTGCATTTTAGCTAACATTTTACCCTTTTCAGGATAAGGTTAACAACTACCATTAACAATATTCAAAGTTTTCAGATACAGTTCAGATACGCTCCAGACAACGGATGCCATCCTGATACTCATTCAGATTTCAACCTTTTGATATAGTTCAGATACGCTCCAGACACGGATGCCATTCTGATACTCAATCAGACTCAACATTCAGATATAGTTCAGATACGCTCTAAACGCGGACGCCATTCTGATACTCATTCAGACTCAACGTTCAGATACAATTCAGATACGCTCCAGACATAGACGCCATTCTGATACTCATTTAGACTCAACGTTCAGATACAGTTCAGATACGCTCCAGACACGGACTCCATTCTGATACTCATTCAGATTTAACATTCAGATACAGTTCAGATACGCTCCAGACACGGACGCCATTTTGATACTCATTCAGACTCAACGTTCAAATACAGTTCAGATACGCTCTAGACACGGATGCCATTCTGATACTCATTCAGATTTCAACCTTTTGATATAGTTCAGATACCCTCTAGACGCGGATGCCATCCTGATACTCATTCAAATTTAGCTTCCAGATACAGTACAGATACGCTCCAGACACGGACGCCATTCTAGTATTCATTCTTCCAGCTTACAAATTACAATTCGACAATCACTTATGGATGGCATCTTTAAGCCCATCTCCCACATCTTTCTAGCACCTCTCCAAAAGGCATCTTTAAACCCATTCCCTTGATTCTCACATTATCAAGTGCAAATTTCTGGGCACTCTAGTGTCCAATCATCTTCCACCTTCGAGTCACGAATGGCAGAACTTGCCAGTCTAACTCTTTAGGTTTAAGAAGATTGAACAGGGGCAGCTATTGTACCCCAAAATTTTCCCTCTCACTTATCAAGAATTTCCTCAAAAGATCTCTCTGATTCAAGGCTGCATTAGCGTTTGACCAGCTAAAGACATCTCCTCATGCACTGATGACCAAAATTAGGGTTTGAGTTTGCACAAGGATTTTTGGACTATGAATGCTTCATATGACTTTAAAGGATCATTAGGGACCCCCAATATTACTCATGTCAAGTTTCAAGCCTTAAATCACATTTTTGATCAGTCAATTGGATAATTGACCTAAAAATCAATTGTATTGGGGAAAAAGTCAACCATGGCCAATTTACAGTCAAACTTCATAATTTTTGATCCATATCCACATATTAGACTCATATGTATCATTTTATCAAGTTTGGACAACAATTCCTCAAGAAATTTGATCAAATCATCAAAAGGGCAAAATGGTCAAAATTAGGTTTTTGATTGAGAAGGGGCAATTTTTGATTTTTGACCTAGAAAATGATCAATTGGTTTGAAGCATGATTTCAAGAGTTCAGTTGCATCATCTTGACCTAATGACATGGTTCAAAACATTACAAATCCATTGGATTAAGAGATGAATTTTTCAGTCAGCTGATCAAAAGTCAACTGTATACTGAAAAGTCAACTTTATACTGAAAAGTCAAACTTTGACTTTTTGGTCAAATTCAAGTGCCAAGGATCACAATTTATCAAAACATGTCAAAAGGTAAAACTTGTTCGTCAAGAAACCAAGTATTTAAGATTTGGTTTTGAAAAGTTGAAATTTCTTAACTTAGAAATTTTTCTAAGTATAGAATATTTCTTATTTTTTCTCAACTTTGAGCCAAATTTTCACCATGATGCAAGATGATTAAAAGGAAATTTCTAACATGAAAGTTGTATATCTCCATGAAATCTACAACTTTTCTTTACACAATTTCTCCTAAAAATGCTTGGAACTCAAGATATAATTTTGTGAATACATGCTCTTGAACTAAAATAACTTAGTGAAATTTTTCCCTAGTTAGGCATATTTTTTACCTAACTTCATGGCAATTTTTCACATAGTTCCAAAGGTAATTTTCAAAAGAAATTCAAAGCTGGGTTGTAGAGCACATTGCAAGCTTTCCAAAATGTCCAATAAATCCTTGAGATCATTCTTGATTAGGGAAAATCGAAGAGATGAAGTTGGTGATTTGTCACTCTGATTTCAAGCCATTTCATGATGAACAAAAATTCAAATCCAAGCCTAGGCTGCATAATCTTTGCTTTTCAGGACTCAAACTTGTTTCTCACTCCATAATTAATTGTTTACACGGCTGATAGAGCTTTAATCCAAACATTTGAGCCTTTATCCAAGTTATAATTCCATTTATGGCACAAAGGTGCCATTTCCATTTTGATAAAGCATTACTTTTGCCTTTGTCAACTTCTTGAGCCTCTCAATTGTTTTCTCTGAACACAAGCAAAGTCAAAAACAAAAGAAAATTTCCTAAAGCCTCTACCAACTCAGATCAGGCTTGTACCACACTTAGAGACTTGTCTCCTCACTTTTCTTCAAAAGCAAGTTATAGAGCTAAAAGGCTATAACTCAGAAACCTGGAGTGGAGTTGATCTCTAACCTTTTCCATACATATACACAAATGTATTGCAACATAAGACACATATGATAAGACTAAAAAACACTCCCAAACACTCTATAACTCAGAATCTGCCATAGATTGACATTTTTGAACCTTACACAACCATCTCCAAAACCACTCATGCGTTTTGAGTTTTAACCACCTAAACACTTAATATACCTCATATCTAAGTGATCCAGACCCCTCTTCTCTCACTGTAAATCCTCCTCCACCATTCACCATTTTCAAATATTGAGCTTGTAAGTTGACTTGAGTAGGGAAATTCAGGGACTTTCAAGACAAAGTAAGGATTGGAATACACTCAGGGAGGTCCAGGAAAGCTAAACAGATCCTCAGGCCTTCTCAAAAGTTGCTCAAACTCCATTCACGATCCCAGCTGAAAGAGGTAAAAACTCAAACTTTTATCTCTTCATACAAGCATAATTTGGTCCTGATTTGTGAAAGCAAAATGTAGATATCCTTGCCCTAAAGCTAACCGTATTCATAATTTTCATTTATATTAACTGTGTATAGAGAATTTTGGATTTGAAATTTCTATAAAAATTAGGTTTCAAATTATGGAAAGTAAAATTAGATTTGATCTTTGACTTTTAGTTTACATAAATTATATGGTTGAACTCGTGGGAAGAAACACCATAACTTTCATGTTTGAACTTTCCATTTTTATGGAGAAATGAAGAAGATACAGGTGATCCGACCATGGCTCAAGGTTGAAGATGAAGTTGCCTTCAAGGGGAATTTTCTAATATATATTTATGATTGTTTTTATATAAATGGATATACAGCCACCCCAGTGGTAAGGCAGCGCGCGTAAATGCTATAGGTCACGGGTTCGAGTCTTAGCGCGCTGCCTTTTGCAATTTTCTCACATTTTTGCCATTTTTTGTCCCTTTGCAGCGTTGGGCTTTTTGTTTCATGGCCCATATCATTTTTTATTTATTTATTTCATTTTCATTTTATTTTCTTAAAAAATACTTTCCTTAATATTAAAAATCATAAAAATATAACAATAATAGATTTATATTTTAGCTTATTTTGTTTTGTTTTTCTCACAAAAAAATATTTTTATTTAGTTATATATTATCCATTTTTATTAATTAAATTTGTAAATTAAAATTAGAACTAGTTTAAATATTCATTTTTCTTCACACCTATTGAACATATTATTTTAGTATAAAAAAGACCAAAATATCTCATAATGCCATATATTATTTTCAAGATAAAAAAAAATACAAAAAACTATTTACTTTTTTATAAAGAAATTTATTTCCTTTTAATCAAATAGAATTAGGGTTCATTCAAAAAAAATCTTTTCTAAAACAATTTATTTTCTTATTTGATTTAAGTTAATCTTGATTTATTTATTAGGTTTAGGTTAAAACTTTTTCACATAAAAAACCAAACAAAAATATTATTTGCATTTACATACCTTTGCATATTTAATTCATCTTGTATATTATTTATTCCATATATTTGTACATATTCAATTTCGTTGTAATAGATTAATTAGGTTTATATTATTGCAATCCCCATTCATAAATTGTATTCCCCCTCCCACAAATGTTGTAATAGCGTAGGACATTTAAATTTCGCAATTTATCGCTTTTATATAACATGCTAGTAATTAGGGTTTGTATGGCAAGATAAAATCAATCAAATAGAAAACCCTAATTCAAGACAAAATCAAGCATGAAAATGACACACTTGCACACAAAACACCCTTAGGGTTACTCCACTTGGTTGCCTTATACAAAATGGCCATATTACACATGTAAGGTATCTTAGCAAAAACAAACAAATACAAGATCATGGTCCCTCGATGACGCTATTCAAAGTTGCCTTACAAAATGATCTTATTCCCTCAAAAATGCTAAGATACCTTGCAACATTACTAATCATGGTTACACGATGACCCGCGCTCGTCCCATTTACATCCAAAGATAGGGTTGCTTACCAAATCAATGGTAAGACAACAATGTCAAAGGAAAAGAAAATGAACAAGAAAGACATTTGAGTAGGTAGATTGCTTTTAGTTACTTGCTCTATTTCAAAACAAAACATCCTTGATATTTTCAAAACCAACATCTACAAATTTCAAAACATCTTACAAACATTGAAAACATTTTCAAAAAGATCAACATCTTTGTATACATTCTTACGAACGAGAATCATTACAAAGATTGCCTAAACAATGGCCTATTTTACAAAATACTTTCAAAAGCACACAAAGCACAATTTCAAACAAAAGCAAGTGATCTAGCAAGTAACTAAGAGCCCATGGAAAACCATGGATGAAAAGGATGCTAATACCTTCCCATTTCATAATCTACCCCCCGAACTCAAGAAACAATCTCAAAGGTCTTTCCTATGCTTTTTCACCTTTCCTTTTGGATAAAAGAAGTCGGTGGTGACTCTTACTAACCGCAACATCTGCGATCAAACGCAAAACAACCAAGTCAGTTCTCCCACCGTATCACAGAACTGGCGACTCTGCTGGGGATAATTCTAAAAGTGGGGTTACCTTGGGGATTAGATCACATTTACTTACTTACATTGTTTGACTTGTATGATTTATGTTATGGTTCTTTGTTTAGGTTTGAATCCTTTACCCGGATTTGGGATACATTATAGGTAAGTAGCTACGTTAGTGCGACATATTTGTGGGTACTGGTAGCCTTTGAGTTAATCAAAGAGAATATGGGGCCGCTGAGTGATGTCATGAAGCACTAATGAACTTCTAGAATCTTTACTTGACCAACTTGGCCTTTAGGATGTTGTGAGATGACCTACTTTGGTGCAGTCCAAAGTTGGTAGATACTCGATACTACACTCATTGAGGTTTGGTTTGTTGGGATATTTCGGTCGCTATTAAAGAGGCTTGAGCTGAAACAATGACCAAGGAAACAATCCAGTGATATTGAGCTCCTTAGAACCCGGTTACTATTACTAGGACAGGTTTAAGCCAGCTAAACTTCAAGAGGGTACTTACCTATAAAACTCCATGCAAGCCTAAACTAAGGATTTGTTTGCTTTGTTTTTATATTCATACTTGTACATAACATCATGGACATCATGAACATCATATACATCCACTAACCATTTCAAGGATTTTGGGATTCATCTTTGTTCTTATTTTGTAGGATATGGATTCACTTTGCAGGAAAACTATTCAAGTCAACCTTGTGAGAATCCCTCCACAACTTAAGGAGTTAGCTTCAAGGATTCTTGAAAACTCTCCATTCACCGAGAGACATGGTCGTCTACTCAACTTGGTCACCTCTAACATTGATGAGGACATGGTGAAGGTGCTCTTTCAGTTCTTTGATCCTTTGCACCATTGCTTCACATTTCCCGACTATCAACTTGTGCCTACTTTGGAAGAATTCTCCAAACTCTTGAGGATTCCCATTCTAAATCAACTACCTTTCAACGGTAAAGAAAGATATCCAAAGCCAGAAGAGATTGCTCAAGCTCTACAGTTGCACTCATCTGATATCACAACTCATTGGGAAACAAGAAGTGGTGTCAAAGGCTTCCTAGCAAAGTTCCTGTTTGAGAAAGCCCAAAGCTGTTGGAATTCCTTAGACTTGCAAGCCTTTGAGGAAATTGTGGCTCTCCTCATCTATGGGATGGTTTTATTTCCAAATCTTGACCAGCTCATAGATGTAAACGCCGTCAAAATCTTCATATCCTGCAACCCGGTGCCTACATTGCTAGGGGACATCCTACATTATTTTCACACTCACACAATGAGGAAAAGAGGTGTCATCATGTGTTGCACTCCTCTCTTGGCAAGATGGTTTATTTCTCATCTTCCCCAATCAGTCTTAAAGAATGAACAAGGTTCAAGGTGGTCACAAAGGTTGATGACGCTCAAACATTCAGACATTCATTGGTGCTCTCGATCCAAAGAGAATGTTATCATTATCGTCCGTTGTGGAGAATTCCCTATTGTCCCTCTACTTGGCATTAGGGGAGGCATTTCCTACAACCCATGTTTAGCCTTAAGACAGTTTGGTTACGCCTGAAGGGATGGCCTGCACGAGATGCTGATTTAAGGTTTGGTATTTAACTACGACAACAACAATCAAGGTCTTCGCCAAAGATTTATCCGAGCTTGGAGGATGTTGAACAAGGTGGATAGCAAGACTTTGGGGCACAAGAATTCCATCCCTCTTGAGCCTTACCTCAAATGAGTACGAACTCGCGCTCAGAGTCTTATGATTCCTTACCCCTCCATTCTCCTGGTAATCATTGAGCCTGTTAAGGGAGGAGATGTTCCATACACTATCCTACATCCTGACATGCCCACATCCCTTAAACACCTCCAAAGGGATTGGATACAACTCAAAGGAGAGCGAGATACTTTTGAAGCCCGATTCTAGGAAAGAGAGAAGAAGGTTTTGGAACTCACTAGGCTACTTCATGAGGAGCAGACTCTGAATGCCTACATTGCACCAAAGAGGATGTGCACTACTTTTCTATCTTAGAGTTTTATATTATTTTGCCCAAGGGGCATTGATGTACTCAAACTTTATCTTATTAATATAACGTGTGTTTCTTTTTGTCTAAAACAAATCTGAGTCTTTGAAATCCTTGAAAACATTGCATATGCATATACCATTCATCATAACATAAATAAGTCTTTTGCAATAAGTCTCCTCATCTCTCTACGGTTTATTTCAGTAAGATGGATCTCGAGAAAATAGTGAAAGATCTCCAAGCTCAGAATATGCAGTTTCAACAGTTGCTCATGACCCTAGCCAAGGGGCAAGAAGAGTTGAAGACTCTGCTGGATGAAGAGAGGAAAAAGAAAACAAAGAAGGTAACCAGAGTCTTAAACATGGGAAGAAGATTTCATGGGCAGACAAGAAGGACTTTGGACTTTGCAACAACATTCGGTGAATGAGAGGGGAAAGGAAAGGAAACAATTGTCCCGTCAGAATCGGAAGAGGAAGAGGAAGAAGAAGACTACTCTGAGGAACAGTATTCTCCAGCTGATGACAAGTATAGACATCTCGAAGAGCGGTTGAGCGCGATGGAAATCCAAAAGGTGCCAGGCTTGGACTTTGAGGAATTGGGACTAGTATCGGGGATTGTGAATCCTCCGAAATTAAAAGTGCCTACATTTGCCAAATATGATGGAGTGTCATGCCCTAAAATGCATCTCTGGTCATATGTGAGAAAAATCCAACCTCATACCGCTGACAAAGACTTATGGGTACACTTCTTCCAAGACAGTTTGTCTGGGACTCAACTTGACTGGTTTTACCAATTAGAAAGAGCCAACATTCACAATTGGGAAGATATTGTTGCAGCTTTCTACAAACAATATCAGTACAATACTGATTTGGCACCTACCCGTACTCAACTCCAGAGTATGACCATGGCCTCCAATGAAGGTTTCAAGGACTATGCACAAAAATGGAGAGATTTGGCTGGAAGAGTTCAACCCCCTCTGTCTGAGAGAGAATTGGTAGACATGTTCTTGGGAACCTTGTTTGGTCCCTTCTTCAATCATTTAATCGGAAGTTCATCTGCAGGTTTTACTGAACTAATATTGACCGGAGAAAGGATAGAAGCCGGTATAAAGAATGGAAATATTCAGAAAGATACATCTTCTTCTACAGCTGTAAGGAAGCCTTTCATCAGGAAGAAAGAGGTAGCTGCTGTATATCCGCAAAGAACCCAAGATAGGGCTGAACACTGACCAATGGTGGGGGCTGTTATGATCCCAAAGCTTGTGTCTGATCAGCAAAGAAATAATCAACCAAGGATAGAAAGGCCAGTCAGGCAGTTTACCAGAATTAACATGACTCCGTCTCAAGTATTACCTCATCTACTAAGATCCAACTTGGTGACCTTGAAAGAAGCTCCAATTGGAGATGTTGTATCAAACAGGAACTTTGCTAGGAAGCCTTTGACACCACTTCTTGTTTCCCAATGAGTTGTGATATCAGATGAATGCAAGTGTAGAGCTTGAGCAATCTCTTATGGCTTTGGATCTCTTTCTGTACCGTTGAAAGGTAGTTGATTTAGAATTGGAATCCTCAAGAGTTGGGAGAATTCTTTCAAAGTAGGCACAAGTTGATAGTCGAGAAATGTGAAGCAATAGTGCAAAGGATAAAAGAACTGAAAGAGCACCTTCACCATGTCCTCATCAGTGTTGGAGGTGACCAAGTTGAGTAGACGGCCATGTCTCTCGGTGAATTGAGAGTTTTCAAGAATCCTTGAAGCTAGCTCCTTAAGTTGTGGAGGGATTCTCACAAGGTTGACTTGAATAGTTTTCCTACGAAGTGAATCCATATCCTACAAAACAAGAACAAAGATGAATCTCAAAATCCTTGAAATGGTTAGTGGATGTATATGATGTTCATGATGTCCATGATGTTATGTACAAGTATGCATATACAAACAAAGCAAACAAATCCTTAGTTTAGGCTTGCATGGAGTTTTATAGGTAAGTCCCCTCTTGAAGTTTAGCTGGCTTAAACCTGTCCTAGTAATAGTAACCGGGTTCTAAGGAGCTCAATATCACTGGATTGTTTCCTTGGTCATTGTTTCAGCTCAAGCCTCTTTAATGGCGACCGAAATATCCCAAGAAACCAAACCTTAATGAATGTAGTATCGAGTATCTACCAACTTCGGACTGCACCAAAGTCGGTCATCTCACAACATCCTAAAGGCCAAGTTAGTCAAGTAAAGGTTATAGAAGTTCATTAGTGCTTCATGACATCACTCAGCGGCCCCGTATTCTCTTTGATTAACTTAAAGGCTACCGGTACCCACAAATATGTCGCACTAACGTAGCTATTGCTTAGACCATGTCGCACTAATGTTTGTGTTTTGTTGTATTGTCAACTAGGATATCAATGTGGGGGAGTGGAAAATCATCCTTAGGGCTTTCCCTATTCAAATCTCTGTAGTCCACACACATTCGCACCTTGCCTTCCTTTTTGGGCACTGGAACAACATTGGCAACCCATTGAGGGTAATAGGTGACAGCCATGAATCCAGCGTTGAATTGCTTCATGACTTCTGCTTTAATCTTTTCTAACATATCAGGCCTTATTCGACGAACCTTTTGCTTTACCGGAGGACAATCCTCTCTTGTAGGCAGACGATGTACCATAATATCTTCATCAAGTCCTGGCATGTCTTCATACTACCAGGCAAAGACTTTGACATAATCATGCAACAACTGAATCAGACGCTTCTTGACACTGGGTTCCAGATTGGCACCCACTTTGACCTCTTTTTTATCTTCTTCGGTACCTAGGTTGATCGTATCCACGGGTTCCTCGTGAGGCTGAATGGTTCTATCTTCTTGTTTTAGCAATCTGGAAAGTTCCCCTGGTACTTCACAATCTTCCTCACCTTCGTCTTCGGCTTGGTAGATTAGATTCTCAGAGTTACAAAAGGCCATAGCAATATCATTACCCATGGGATCCCGAATGGATGTATACCTGCATTGTGAGTGTGGGTGTGTGTAAGGGTATAGCTATCTTTGAAAGAAAGTAAAATGTAAAAGAAAAACAATGAGCACAAATGTTTGTATGTGAAAACGTCCATGATTCATTGATGTCATATGAAAAATGAGATAATAACCCTTACAAATGGACCATTGTGCCTCGGGTAAAACACAAGGTTTTAAGAGTTTGAATTGTTTTGAATATTACAGATCCAACAAAATGTAAAGACAAATTACTGAGGGATGAAAGTGATCGGGATGATGTCTCTAGTCTCCCAATTTCTGAGCCCTTCATTGACAGTCGTAAAGATCCATTCCTCCAGGTTTCAACCATCTTCGCCATCTTCCACTGCGTTGACTTCACAGTTGCTGATCTTCAAGGGTGACCCTCCAGCACGGGCACGCCGTACAGCCTTTTGAGCACTTGAAGTGAAACCTAGGCCAAACTTGTCAAACTTATATGGGATATCTGGGAGTTGTCCCCAGATAGTGCATCCACCTTCTTCCACCACTACTTTAGCATCCTTCAGAGATGACATCCGGAGTAGAGGTCTTGTAATCTTGGGAACCTGAGACACAGTCTTGGTCACTGCCACCTCTTGTGGGACCTCTTCGAAGTTTTGAAATGGAGTTTCAATGAATTCGCCGTCTAATTCCACATATCTGAAGCAATTGAGATGGCTGATCATGTATTCTTCCTCTCCATGGACGGTGATAATCTTCCCTTAAACCGGGTACTTCAGCATCTGGTGCAATGTAGAGGTAACAGCGCCAGCATTGCGGATCCATGGCCGGCCTAGCAAGCAAGAGTATGAAAGGCGGATGTCCATTACATAAAAGCTTGAATTGAAAGTTTGAGTTCCAACCTTTAAGGGGATGTCCACTTCCCCATGCACCATCCTCTTTGATTCGTCAAAAGCTCTTACCACTATGTTGCTTGGCTTCAAAATCAACCCCTCATAGTCAAGTCTATCAAGAGCTTTTTTGGGTAATACATTCAAAGATGAGCCAGTGTCCACCAAAACATGCGCCAGAGTGGTGCCACTACATTCCACTGGGACATGCAACGCCTCATTATGCTTTCTCCCCCTCGGCGTCAAATTAGCATCTGAAAAACCTAAACCATTGTCCGCGGTTAGGCTGGCCACGCAGTCTTGAAATTGATCAGCAGATGTCTCTTGAGGTACATGGGCGGTTTTTAAGAACTTCACCAGGGCTTTTGTATGTGCCTCGGAACATAGTAGTAATTCCAGCATGGTGATTTTGGAGGGAGTTTGCCCCAGTTGTTCAACTACATCATTTTCTAATTAGTTCCCTTATGGGAAACTTGTAGAGTTTCCCACATAGCCTTAGTGATTTGACAATGAGAAATGCGATAAAACTCTTCAACACCAAGTGCGGATATGATGATGTTCTTAGCTTTCCAATCGCAAGACATCTTTTTATTACCATTTTCATCCCATAGATTTTTCAGCTTAGGCATAGCAATGCCATCAACATCATATGTCACCGATGTTGGACCATTTTGAACGACTTTCCACACACCTTTGTCATATGATTTGATATAAATTTCCATAAAAGTTTTCCAATAAGTATAATTTTCTCCCGTGAAAATTGGAGCTCTTTTATGATCCCCTTTAGGTTCGTAAGCCATTTTCTAAATAGTGTTTAAAGCCAGAATGAATCGGGCTCTTGATGCCACTTGTTAGACGATAACATGTGTCTAGAGGGGGGTGAATAGAGGCGCAAAAATAATTCTAGACACAAATCTAGAATTTAAATTTTTTTAAATTTTTTTTAATGCGGAAGCAAATCACTGGATAAGTCGTCTATAATACAACTTATTGGAAACTTGGATATACAAATTGTTAATGTTAAATAATCAAAGAAATAACTTGATCATTTTATCAAACACTTGGCGTGCAAGTGAATTTTCAGAGTTTTTCCTTGAATGGTGTTGATATACAAAACCACTTATAATCAAAAGTGATTATAAGATATATCCACACCTAATTCAAAACAAGATTTTAAGAGGAAATTTATTACAGTTCAATTACTAGCACAATGCTATTTGTTAAAACGATTGATGAAAATTAAAGCAAGTAAAAGAGGAAAAGTAAAAATACACAAGGAATATGTCTCTATAGTTCCTCATTGTTGTCCTCGTGTGTGGGTATGTCTGCGCCTAATGCCAATGGAATTAGGAAAATTCTTATATGCAAAAAAATTTATTACAAAAGGAAGAGCAAGAACAACAATACAAAATTCTCCAATTTGGTGTTGATGCTTCTTCTCCCAACCTTTGATCTTAAGCAAGATCAAATCAACTGGTAGATGAAACCTATTCGCCGCTTAAGCTACTTCCTTAAAAATATTTCAAACACTCCAAGGTTCCTTAAAAATATTTCAAACACTCCAAGGGATCTTTCACTCGAGTAAATCTGATTGCACACAATCAACACAACATCATCGATTCTATCATCCAATTCTTGCTACTTCCTTAAAAAGATTTCAAACATTCTTAGGTTCCTTGAAATGATCTCAAACACTCCAAGGAATTTTTCACATGGACGGTTCCTTCTTGCACGATCTTGCACGAAAACCCCCAATTCAACAAATGATTTTGGAGGAGAAACCCAATGATTTTTCCCGGATGAAGACCCCTACAAATCTCAACCCAAACCAATTGGAAATCCATAATTCTTCGCCTAGATGGCACACCTATGGAACATCATCACAATGTAATGTTGGTGTGTATGAATAGATTGGAAGAATGAGTAAGAAGAAGAAATGTAGGCTAATTTTATGGTATTATCGAGTTGATAATGATGCATGAAAGGGTATTTATAGTTTGGAAATGTTTAGGGAAAAAAGGAAAAATTAGGAATAAAAGAAATTGAAAATATGACCAAAACAGATTTTATAAGTCGACCTCAAATTCGTATGTTTCGATAAATACGTTATAAAAAGAATGCATATGTCGACCTGAAGGATTCTATGTATCGACCTGAGCAAGTCAGAAGCTACATGCTTTAATACGTGAGTAAATGTGTTGACCTGAAATATGGATGTGTTAACACATAAAATAAGATTTTCTGCAATTTCAGAAATCTTTCATTATGTGTCGACCTGAAGTTCATATATGTCTATCTGTTACTTACAAAAGCATACAAGCTTAAAAACTGAGTTACATGTGTCATCCCTAAAATCGAATGTGTCGACACATGCAATACAAAAACATGCAGAAACTGTTTTGCAATGTGTTGGGTCAACTTCAAAGTAATTTTTAATTATTCCTAAGATCTATAATGCAGATGAGTTTCACAAGACATAGAGATACCATCCATTTTATCGACATATCATCTTTCCCGATTTTGACATCATGCAAAACACCTTGTATTGAAGTTGTACTCATAAACTCCCCTTTTTTGATGATGTAAAAACTTTCGACGATGCATTTCTTGTAATTTTCAAAGGCTCCTCCAATCTTTGTGCTTCCTATCTTCATCTCGCGTATGCTTCTCCCACTTTGACACCATCAAAAAGAAGAAGGAAAACAATTAGAAGTACCAAAGTTTCCAAAGCAATTAACAAATACTAATCAGAGGCAAATTTTTCACATAAGAGAAACAATTACATATCCCCATATATATGCAAAGATGCAAACTTTTGAATAATGGGCAGCAGACATCACAAAAAATGTAATGGCATGCAAAGACAATGGAAGACAGTTTGAGCGTCACGATCATGTAACACTTCATAATGGAACTCCCGGTGTATCACACGCATGTGCCAACTATAGCGACAACACAATATCCTTAATAACACCAAAATGAAGATGTCTATCATGCAAAGTAACTATGGAAACATGTAACACACATTGAAACATAAGATAAGGGAAATAACCACAACACATGCTTGCATATTAATAACAAATATATAAAAATGTGAAAGAATTAATACATGAAGTCATTGTAAACATATAGATCAAGAACACACAATGGTTATTAATCGAAATTTTTTGGAAATGAACATTCATGGTTTTCATCATTTGAAAGTATATGAACCATTTTTGGAAGAAGCCTAGAAGTATGCATTAAGGCAAAACTTACGTTCAAGGTGAAATTGAAACGACATTACCTCATTCTTGAAGGATTAGAAGTTGCACTCACAAAACATAACACACTCAAGCAAATAGTTAGAGTGAATACTTAAAGTTCAAGTAACAAGATAAAACTAGGCAACATTTGAGATATCAATTATCCCCAATTCTCCATGTATGTTGACAAAGGATTTGGTTTTGAGTGGTTTAGTAAAAATGTCGGCAAATTGATTTTTAGTATCAACATGCTCAAACGCAACATCCCCTTTTTTAAAATGATCACGAAGAAAGTGGTGACGTATCTCAATGTGTTTAGTCCTTGATTGTAGCACCGTATTTTTGGTTAGATATATGGCACTAGTGTTGTTGCACATGATAGGAATACATGATAGTTTAATATCAAAGTCCAATAGTTGTTGTTATTAATTATTTTATAAAAATACTAACTTTTTTTCATAAACTCATCTAGCATATTTTTATCATTCAAACTCTTTTTAAATAACACCATGTATTTTAAGACAGCTAAATCATCAAATGTACCAACTTTTTTCACTAACTTAATTTCAAATTCAACTTTATTTCAAAAAAGGATTGTGGATATATTTTCTACTTAATTGTGAACTTCGTCTACGACTACGCTATTTTCAAACTCAGACAAGGTTCAAGAATAATTCAAAAATATTTCTATAATCCATAAAAAGACTAATCAAACACATTCGAACTACGAATTTGGACTCTGATTCTTCGCAAGGAGATACGTAGACACACAGTTAAAACAAAGGCGAGTTCACAACTAAAAAACTAAAATTCTTTTGGGTTAATAGTCATTTACCCCCTGCAATATAAGCGAGTTTTTATTTACTCCCCTTTAAAAAAAATTTGGTACATCTCTTGAAATGTTAACATTCTAAGTTTTTTCCCCCTAGGTGCAAATATTCCCCCCCCCCCCCCCCCTGTAAAATATTTTTTCTTGATTTACCCCCCTGATTTTTACACCCTTAGGGGGTACCCAAAAAATTATAGAGGGGTAATCAAAAAAAAAATTTAAGAGGGGTAAATCAAAACCCCCTATATTGCAGGGGGGTAAATGATTATTAACCAAATTCTTTTCTTCGAATATATAGAAACATTGATTATCAAATACTCGTCTTACCCTTAAACCTAAAAATGGATCCCCTTTAGAACAAGGGAGGTGAAGGGTGCCTAACATCTTCCCTTCGTCTAACCGACTCACGAATTTAGAATCTCTGTACGAATTAGGGTTACCCGTTATTCCTCTGTCCTTAGGACAAAAATTAATGGCGGTGACTCATATATTTTTGCTACTTACAACAGCTGGTGACTCTGTTGGGGATACAACCCTAGGGTTTAGAGTCTTCCCTATGTTTTTAGGTCTAGGGTTTCTTGGGTTCTTTTTTTATTTTATATTTTGTTTCTATATATGTTTATTTATTTATTTTATTTATTCATGTTATTCATATTATCATATTATATATTGTTGGTGTGGGATTTAATTTAATATATAAAATCAAACCTTAGAAAGAAGGATTGTCTATTGGCCAAGGGGGTAGACACCCCTACAAGCTTTTGTGACGACTTCGACTAGAGTCGGTTGAGTTCCAAGGAATATCTTTTAGAGGGCTAGACTTTCTAGGAGGTAGGACTTTGGGATTTGGCCAATGACTCTTTGTATAACCCTAAAATAAAATCTCATAGTGAGACCTTGTACGAGCTAAAAGACGAATGTTTTAGTCTACAATGACGTTCCACTTAAGGGAGACGCTTGTGCCTTTACCATTTAGTGTTATCCATGATACCCTTAAGGATACCACCCTTTTGGGGAGGGTAGAAGATATGTAGGATGAAACTAGGAGCCTACCTACTAAGGGTATCTTTCATAAATCCCACCACCATGTTACATCACCATGCATACATACATCTTACATTTAAAAATATTCATTGTTTTTTCATTTTTTATTGTCTTGTTCACAAGATTTTTAAGAAAAAATAAATCAAAGGTTTTGGTGTATATCCTAAAGATGTATATCAATAAGAAACAAACCATCCGAATTAGCGTCGTGATTCCTGATATGAAGATAATAAAGATGATTAACGGAAAATTGACTGAGAGAGCTATGAAAATGTTTGTTCAAAGCTATAGGGATATCCTTGAGTTGACTAAAGTAACTGTGCAAGAGGAAGCCATCACAACCCTTGCTCAATTATATAACCCTTTGCTAAGATGTTTCACTTTCCAGAATTTTTAACTAGCACCTACCTTGGAGGAATTTGATAGGATTCTAGATTTCTCTATAATTAAGGATGAACCTTACATAGGGATTGGATAGACTATCAATGTCCGAGATTTGGCTAAAGAATTCAGAATACCCTTTACTGACTTATTGCTTAATTATAAGAAAGATGGCGGAGTTCAAGGGATTAAAAGATAGTATTTGGAGCCCAAAGCTCATTCTTTTGTTGATAAGAAAGAAGGGGGACCTTGTGTAGATTGTTTGGCGCTGCTTATCTCTATTTTGATTATTTTTCCGCATACTGTGGATTACATAGATCCTGGTCCTATTAGTGTGTTTTGGGCCGTAAAGGTGTTAAATGTTTATCTTATTCCCACTTTACTTGCGGATGTTTATTACGCTCTTCATACTCGTTCTGAAAAAGGGAAAAGCGTGCTAAAATTTTGTATCCCTCTCTTATACTCTTGGCTTATCTCTCATCTTTACAAATAGGAATATATGATTAAAGATCTAACCCGAGATCAATGGTCCCAAAAATTGAGAGATCTCATCGCTGATTTTGTCTTATGGTATTCAAGAAAACTAAAGATAGAAGAAATTATTTTTAACTACGGAGATTTTCCCAATGTTCCTTTGATTTGTTCAAGAGGATGTATTAACTATAATCCCACTTTGGCTTTACGCCTACTTGGATACCCTTTGGAAGATAAACCTTCCGACGAGCAACTTCAACAGTTAATTCTTCATGACATGGGTAAAAATAACCCTGAATTACTTAATAAGATCATCTGAGCTTGGAATAGAGTTCATAAGAAAGAATTAAGAATAATAAATGATATGGTAAGGGATCCCTATACTCAATGGGTTTTGGAAAGATTTCAAATATTCAATTTACCATTTGTTGTTGATCCTACCTACGCACCAGATGTACCAGATCCTATTCTGATGTCAATAGAGGAAATAGAAAATTTAAAAAGTGCCATGGAGCAAGCTCAAAGAGAAAAGGAGGGATTAAATCATTGCCTCTATGACCTTGCTATTGATAAGAATTAATTGCAATGAGAGCTTGAGCTAAAAGATCAACATATTCAAAAAGAACGTGAGGTATTTTAAAGGGAGAGTCTTAAGAGAAAGCGTTTGATTGAAGGGTTATTGAGTGCTACTTTCAACTTGGATTCCCACAACCAACATTTTGATGATGCGGCAGGAGAAATTGGAAGACTAAAAAGGTGGTATGAAAAAGTACTACAAGACAAAAAGGTGATGGAAGAGAATTTGAGAGCCCAAATCCAAGGGCTAGAAGAAGGAGCTCTAGAACAAGAAGAGCAAATCCAATTTCTCACTACAAGTCTCCAAGATAGCCAAGAATCAGATGTATGATAATGCCTCAAGAGGATGAGCGAAAAAAGACTTCTTTCGCAAAAGACAGGAGAATATGAACAAATCTGTCAAGAACTAGAAGGCCTTCGAAAATACTTCCTCATTTAAAGGGAACTCTATAAGGAGATGAGGGCTGAAAAAATGTATTGAGAAGAACAGTATACAAAGATTTCCAAGCGGGAGAAGATAACAAGATCATAATCTTGACACTATACCAGGATTATTTGATATACAAAGACAAGCATGCAAAACTTGCCTTCCTAGTGAACAATCTCATTGATGACATTCCTAGAAGCTTAAGAGATGCAAAAGCCGTGATGTTCCCTCTTCCGAAGAACGTTGAAGACTTCCTTAAGCTTTATAGGGAGATGGTTAATGGTTTTAGGGAAGAAATTCACAAGAGCGCTTAGGATATTTTTAGTTCCCTTTTGTTATTTCTTTCAGTAGTTGACATTTGGTTTTCCATTTTTAGTATTTCCCATTCAATATTTGTTTCAGTATTTGGACTGTATTCCCCTTTTTCCAGGATGATGGTTATTATTCAATAAAGTGCTTTTGTTTCATTATTTCATTTGCATATTTATCTTGAGGTGCTCAGCAATAAAAAAGTAAAACCTAAAAAAATAATAATGAATAATAAAAGGGAACCCAAGTGAATAATACATTCGAATAAAATTTTAGCATATTCATACGCATTCATCCAAACACAAGCATCGCATTTCATGCCTCATACAAAAAACTCAACTTTTTCATATCATCTCTAGTTAAATCATTGGAAAAACCACACTAACTTCCCGACCACCATATCAATTAAGAGCACATAAAAAGAAAGTAATGGAGAAAATCAAAGAGAACCAAGTTGCCTTTCAAGAAGACTTAGAACAAGTTAAAGGAAGCATCGACTCAATGAAAGGAGCCATGAGTCAAGTTATGCTCTCCTTGAAAAAAAGATGGCAAGACGAGACGAGATTCCTAAGGTGGCTTTTGAAGAGTTAGCTCAAACCATTGGTGCATCAAGCGGCCACCAACCAAGACATGAGCCAGAATCTGATCTCATAAAGTCAATTGTTTCCCAACAAGAGACCATCATTACTGAAGGTTTCCTTCCACCTCCTCCGAAGATAGGGGAATCCCGTACTCTGTAAATTCTAGTCAATAACGTGGATAATTATATAGACCTACAATATGGGGACCATGATGTAGAAGGCATCACTCAAGTTCCCCAACCAAAGGCTATTGAAGATCCTATGGCATTTAACCAGTATAAAGCCCTTGAAAAAAAACTGAAAGCTATAGAAGGTTATGATGCCTTTGATGTTGATACTCTTGAAATGGGTAAGGTTCCAGACATAGTGATTCCTCCTAAGTTCAAAGTTCCTGACTTTGGAAAATACAAGGGCGGACCTTGTCCAATCATGGGCAGACCTTGCAAACGCTTTCTTGAGACAATATAAGTATAACTTGGATATGGCTCCTAATCGCATGCAACTTCAGAATTTGTCCCAATAAAAGGACGAATCTTTCAAAGAATATGCTTACGGTGGAGAGAAATGGCAGCCTGAGGGTAACCACCTCTACTTGAGAAGGAGTTGGTAGACATGTTCATAGGTACGCTACAAGGCTTGTATTATGGTAAGATGGTAGGCAGCGTCTCATGTGGATTTTCTGATTTGGTGACAATTGGAGAAAGAATTGAAGTAGATGTGAAAAGTGGAAAGATACAAGGAGCATAATCCAGTACTCCTTGTAATCCAAAGAAGAATACTCTGGACTTCTCAAAGAAGAAGGAAGGAGAAACTAATGTTGTTGTAGCACATCCAAGGGCACAACAACCATTAGTGATCCCACAGGAACAACAACCACAAAATAGGTTCGAAAGGCCTCCGAGGAGATTTGATCTCTCCCTATGCCACACGGTCAATTACTACAACACCTACTCAAGGAATCCTTGGTAGATTTGAAGCTACTTACTCCTCCAATTGGGGCACTCCCACCAAAATATGATGCAAATGCAAGGTGCGAATATCATGCCAATTCTCCAGGGCATACCATAGAGAAATGTTGGGCCTTCATACACAAAGTCCATGATTTGTTAGATTCCAAAGATATCACCTTTGATAAACCAAATATCAAGATAAACCACATGCCTCAACATGGTGGTCCAAGGGTGAGTTCAATTTAGGTAGTTACTGATCATGGAGAAATCAAAAGAGTAAGAACTCTGATAGATATCATGAAAGAACATTTGTTGGAACATGGTTTCCTCTTGGAGAAAAATGATGCTTTCGAAATCACTTTCAAGAGGTGGGTGGATCAAGGGATAGTCCAATTCGGGAGTTACCCAGAAGAAGGATATATAGCTACTATTAACGGAAATACAAGAATGCCATTGGTGATTCCTTGCCAAAGTCTGAATCCTGTAAAGAAAACACTTGTAATCCCTTGGTGATAGTCGACTTCAACAAAAATACTAGTAACAATACTAGTGCTTATGAAAAGTACAATGGGGATCAAGGGGCCATCTCATGCTCCTTATGAAAGTAATAAAGTTTTGTCGTGGGGTTATGACACTACTTTCTACATCAACGGGAAGAAGCAAGAATGTGAACCATCAACAAGTCAGGGACCCACAGTTACAAATATAGCAGGAACACGGGCCATAACTCGTAGTGGTCATGTATTCGCTCCCGAATAACAAAAGAAGGATAATATTGTGGTTAAGGATAAAGGAAAGGTTGTGAATAAGACTAGTGAAGAACAAGAACCTCCGAGCAAGACATTCACTAATCAAGAGTCCGACGAATTCTTGAAAATGATTAAGAAAAGTGACTACAGGGTGGTGGACCAATTACACCAAACCTCATCCAAGATTTCAATACTCTCACTACTGATCAGTTCAGAGTCACACCGAGAATATCTGATGAAAATTCTAAGCTCTGTGCACGTTACAGAAGAGATCACGGTAAACCAATTTGGCGGAGTCATGGCCATTCAAACATCAGGATTGTGCCAAGGCTTCAATGACAGTGAGTTACCTCCACAAGGTAGAGCTCATAACAAGGCATTGCACATTTCAATTTAGATAGGGAAAACTAGCCTATCCAGAGTACTCACTGATACTAGTTCTTCCTTAGACGTGCTACCAAAGGCCAGCCTGATGGAGTTAACAATGAATGACATTGTGATAAGACCAAGTTCTATGGTGGTAAAATCCTTTGATGGTTCTCAAAGTACTGTGTTCAGAGAGGTGGATCTCCCTATAAAGATCGGTCTGCATATATTTTACATTAATTTTCAGGTGATTGATATAGAATCGGCATATACTTGCTTGCTCGGGCGACCTTGGATTCACGCTACAGGGGCTATCACCTCAACCCTGCATCAAAAATTAAAATTCCTCGTCAAAGGAAAACCAATGATAATTAACAGAGAATAAGACATCTTCGTTATTCATTTGGAGTCCTACAGATATATCAGTGTAGGAGAAGATTGTGTGGAGACGTCATTCCAAGTCTTGGAAGTGGATACAGTGGTTACGCTCCCGGTAGAGAATGTCTCAAAACCTGAAACTCATATGTAATCATGGAGAATTTTACAAACATCTATGGAGGATAGAACATCCAGAGGTTGGGGCAAACTTGTGGAAATACCTGAGAAGAAAGATCGTTTTGGTTTGGGCTATAAACTTTCAAAGGCTACGCAAAAAGGAAAAGGGAAATTTCCTCCCATCCAGGAAACCTTCGTCAACAAAGGAGTAGAGCATGGTGGGACAGTGTCAATGTTATTCAATAAAGGCAACGACAAAGGAGCATACAACTTCATCCATGATTATGCTCCAGGAAAAGAACTCAGAAATTGGACATATATGGAGATTCCAGAGATCTTTTTCTTTCCAAAGTAATTTCTCTATTTTAAAAAGAACCTATGTCCCGCCTGTAGCATAAGGGTAGTTTCTAAGGGCCTCCATTTGTTTTCAAACTGTATTTTAAATTAATAATAGTTATATTTTAAATTCAATTAAGATCCATGTCTTTCTCTTGCATTTCTCTTTTATTTTCAAAAAAGACAATACTTTTCCTCATATACATTTTCCAATTCACAATCTAAAAAGCACCAAAACATGATAAATGTGAAGATCCACATATAAACTCAAAAATAACGATATTTCTACTATCTGATATAATTTTGATGCACCAATTAACCAAACTGAGGAGGAAGATGAGGAAGATCTTGAATTCTCCGAATAATTGTCGAGGGTATTAGAGCAAAAATAGATAATATATAATTGTACCAAGAATCTATAGAGATCATCAAACTTGGCATGGAAAAAGATCCAAAAGAGATCAAGCTATGGGAAACCTTGGATGAAAGCATCAAAGAAAGGTTGGTCAAGCTTTTGCATGAGTACATGGATATATTTGTCTGGCCTTACAGAGATATGACTGGATTGGATATATATATTGTGGTGCATAGACTGCCTTTCAAAGAAGGTTGTTCTCCAGTCAAACAAAAGCTCAGAAGAACTCATCCAGACATGTCTGACAAAATTCAAGAAGTCCCAATAAATTTGATGTAGCATTCCTAGCCATGGTAGATTATCCACCTTGGATAGCTAACATCGTTCCAATACCCAAGAAAGACGGAAAAGTATGCATGTGTGTAGACTATTGAGATCTAAACAAAGAAAGTCCTAAAAACGATTTTTCGTAACCTCACATAGATGTTTTGGTGGATAATATAGCTCAAGCTTCGATGTTCTCATTCATGGATGGTTTCTCAGGATATAATCAAATCAAAATAGCACCTGGGGATATAGAAAATACTACTTTCTCCTTGGGGCGCCTTTTGTTACAAAGTAATGCCCTTCGGTCTAAAGAATGCAGGGGCAACCTATCAACGAGCAATGGTCATGTTATTTCATGACATGATCCACAAAGAAGTCGAGGTATATGTGGATGATATGATTGCCAAAGCCCATATGGAGGAGGATCACATCATTCACTTACAGAAATTAACGTCTACAGAGATTCAGACTGAGGTTGAATCTGAACAAATGTACATTTGGTGTTAGGTCAGGTAAACTATTGAGTTTTATTGTGAGCCAGCAAGGTATTGAGGTGGATCCCGACAAGGTGAAGGCCATACAAGAAATGCCAGCTCCAAGAACATAAAAAGATGTTTGTAGTTTCTTAGGATGATTGAACTACATCTCAAGGTTCATATTGCACCTAACTGCTACATGCGAGCCTATATTCAAATTACTTCAAAAACACTAATCAGTGGAGTTGAATGATGACTTTCAAACAACTTTCGAAACAATAAAGCAATAATTACAAGAGCCGCCAATCCTGATGCCACCAGTTCCTAAAAGCCCACTTATCATGTAATTGACGGTGCTTGAAGGATGTATGGGATGTTTATTGGGGCAACACGATAAGACATGTAGAAAAGAGCACACCATCTACTACATAAGCAAGAAATTCACTTACTGTGAAACTCGATACTCACTCCTCAACTTGTTGTGCTTTAAATTAGGCTACTAAACGATTGAGACAGTATATGTTAACTCACACCACATGGTTAATAGCAAGAACGGATCCTCTGAAGTATGCATTGTTGTACCCCAGTTTTTCCCCTAAGATCCCTTCATCATACCATGTTGGTTTATTCACAACAACATTACACTAGGATTTTTGGTTCCCCTCCCTACTTTGAGTTTTGCTCCTTTTGATGGATTACCAAGCACCTTGACTTATGTTCCTTTTGTGATCATGAATATTGTTTTGATTTCTTCATTTAACTAACAAAATGCAATGTTGGCTTGTCTTGCTTGTTATCCATGTAGGTAAGGGAAATGAGATTTAACAAGTTACTCCATGGGTTCATGAGTTTATTTCCATGCCCTAGTAAATATAGCTTGAGAAGTTCAAACCTCACCATTGGATTGGTTTTGGAAGTATTGGCATGGCAAGGTTGCTTTGGTTCATCACATTTCAAGGTTATTATATTTGACTCAAATGTACAAGGGGTTGATTGGAGAAGTTGTCATGTTTGGACAAGGTTTTGTTCCCATTGGTCACAAGAGCATATTTCTATAAAATTTCAAGATATGGAATTGGTTTTGGTAGATATTAATCCTCATTATCATCCTTAACAACTTCTATTCACAAAGAAAGAATATTGGTACCAGAAGTTTGTTCAAGCTTGTCAAAGTTCTTCGAAGCATTTTCTTGATCTAGAAGCTAGGGTTTTGAACTTCAAAGGAGCATATCTTGCTCACCTTTTTGTATTTTTGAATGATTACAAAGACATCCTTCTCTTCAAAGGATTATCAACAAATCACTTCAAAAGTTCCAAAGAGTTTTCATGTGGAAGAAACTTGGTAAAGAAGAAAGATTACAAGTCCTCCAGATGAATCCCCAATTTTCCATGTGTGACTTCAAATGATCATAACTTGGTCAGTGTTTATCACCTTGAGCCCATTATTTTTCCAAAATGATCTTGAGGATGTGAAATTTATGCCTTATTTTATTTGCAAAGTTAGAAAATGGATGAAAGTTTCCTTAAGGATGCAAAAGATTATAGGTCATTTCATGATTTTTTTGCCAACTTCAACAATTCATAACTCTCTCAATTTTTGGATATTTTGAATGGTTCAAGTTTCAAAATGCCATTCAAGAGATCTAATTCATGCCATCTTTTTTGGTCAAGAGCAAATTCCAAGTGGAAGGCCATGTTTGGATGCAAGACATTATAGGTCATTTTTGAAGAAGAACTTGAAATATTTCTAAGTATGAAAAGTCAACTCTTTTTCTCCAACTTTGACTCAACACAACTTTCAGCTCAAGCATCCATTTGATTCCATTCTTTTTCCATTGCAAATCTTGTAACCTCATCTTTCTAAAGCATCAAGAATCATGCCCTAAGACCCCTTGAGCTGAGAATGCCATGATTTTGAAATTGGTAACTTGAAACTGAAGTTTCCTCACAAGTCAGATTTTGAAATCTTTGTTTTGGCTTCTAATCACAAGTTTTCCACGCGTTTTTACCTCTAAACATGTTTACTGAACTTCCAGAATGGATTAGCACAACAAAACGCGCATTTTGGATGAGTTTTGATTAAGTTTGAAGTCACACTTTTCTTGTTTGCAACTTCACACGATTTCCCTCCAAACTTCATCATTTCACACGCTTGAACATTCCATTTGATTCCCTATAAGTAGAGGGTCATTCCCCATTCATTTTCTCAAGCTTGGATAGCCAGAATCACCCTGCCAAACTTGCTCCGTAACTCAATTTTCTGTAACTTCAAAATACATTCTCGAGCCTTTTTCAATCCAATTTTTCCATCAATTCACCTTCCTTGATCTTCCCTGAATCTAACCACGTAATTACATTCAAGAATCATGCCCTATACTGCTCCATAGAAGTCTAGTTTCAGAGCTCTGCAACTCAACTTCAATAGGTAGATTCCTTCATCAATTCTTCAAAACTCTGATATCATTGTGTTGCTCTCATTGTCTTGGTTCTAGTCGCAACACTTACCTTTTACTGGAAAGACGTTTTGACCATGAAATTTCAAATCCCTTTTCAAAACTTTCCTTCCAAATTGCTTGAGCTACAGTTTATATAAATTTGGCACGAGGGTGTGGTTGTCTTCGTCTTGAAGAGACGAAGCGAATGGCATAGGTCTGAGCTTCTGATTTTACAGTTTGAGAGATCTGCAATTCGTGATGGCTAGAGGTTGAAGATGATCAACGTGTCATCTTCGAACCAATGAAGGCGCGCCATCTGTATTTTTCAAATCCTGATTTAATTAATGATTCTGTACAATATTCACTAATGACCATGATATGCACAGCGCGCCAGATCCCTTGGATTTGACTACTAACGCGTTTTAACTCTCATCCAATGGTCCACATATTTTACTTTTATTTTCTTTTTCTAATTTTTATATTTTAATTGTTTTAAATTTCAAAAAATCATAGAAAATTCATTTTTAGTCCAAAAAATCTGGAAAAATTATGAAAAATATTTTTGATTATTCTCTTTCTGATTTTTATTTTTTCACAATTTAATTTTGTGTTTTGGTATTTTTTTATAAATTTTACACTTATTTGATTTGTTTTAAATGTTTAAAAATACTTTTATACATTTTAAAATTCTGAAAAAATTATGGAATGATCCAATAATATTGTGACAAATATTGGTGACCTTATTTTATTTTTGTTTCTGACTTTAATATTTTTTACCATTTTTTTATTTTACCCATTTATTTTAATTTTAAAAATAGTTTCTGACTTTAAAAAATTACCAAAAAATTTGTAAAAATTATTTGAGCATTTTTCTGATTTTTCTATGGTCTTACTTTTTATTTCTTGATTAATTTGAACATAGTTGATATTTTTATCTTTATTTTCTATTTTTAAACCCTTTTATGTATATTAAAATGTGATATTATTTTGTGACTATTTTCTGGCTGATCTTTGGTTAGATTTTGGATCATGAACTTTATTAACATCATTAGATCCATGGTGTTGAGTTTAACTCCATAAAAATGGATGAATGATTTTAATAATAGTTTGATTAAAATTTAATTCAAATGTGGTTTGTATATTTTTCCCCATCCCTCTTCATCTCATCCCCTTCTTATTGCACTAGATGTTGTTGGAGCATGATCTCTATATCATGTCTCAAAACAAATGGTGCATAGATTGTTATTGACCGGACTCAAAATAGGTGTGACTTCTATATAAGTCTACTTACGATTGCTTAACATAGCGCTAAATTTTGTCTCGATTCGAATAAATGATCATTCATGGCCCAAACTTATGATTGCAAGCCCAAGTATGTTAATTTGATCTCTTTGATCCAATAACCTTGAGATTCATTGTGTGGAGGATTTGGTTCTACCAATCCTCTAATGGATCTACAACACCTTTGGTCAATGCATATCACTTAAACATCATTGTTCATTAAATGGTACTTATGAGAATTCCAAATGGATGATATACTTGACAAAAAGCAAATGCAACTTGTTGTGTGGAGGCTTTGGTTCTACCAATCCTCTAATGAGTTCCAAATGCAAGCTTCAAGATGGTCACCCAACTAACCACTAATTATTGACTTGTTTTACCTTATGCTTTCATTCTTTTTTATGTTGTATGTACCATTTACTTTTAGCATTTATATTTCATGCCATTTTCATCTTTGCTCATTTGAGCATTTACTTTCTTGCCATTTTTACTTTGCTCACTTGGGCTTTTCTTTTCCTTTCTTAAGATACTTAATAATCAACATAAACCCCAAAAAAATTTTAATGTTACTTGGACTATTTGGTTACTATCCTTGGCATTATGGAGCATGTGACTTTTCTTGGACTTGGAATTAGAAACCTTGGCCTATCTCGGAGACTTTATGACCTTATTTGATTATTTTGTCTATAGTTCTTGAGGTTCACCTCAAGACATTGGGTTGCTTGTTTGTTTTTGTGTGCAAGTTTTTGTGATTACACCCTCTGTTTGTAATCTGAAATTCACCCGTATACAGTCGTTACTCTGCCCAATTTTGGTGAAGACTTAATACACTTGAAGTTTGGTTCTCTCAAGAGGTCTAGTATTTTTGATAGCTTGGTTTCAATCCAAGGAATGGGAATTCTATCTTGGCTCATAATGTCAAGTATTGGCTTCTTGTTGGTTAGATGGTTCTTATCCCTAGCTTTTATTTTATGCTTTAGGATAGTCCCTTCTTCTCCTCCCATCTTCTTCAATTTCAAAAATCTTCTTCCCTTTCTTTTTTTTTTGAAAAAAAACTCTTCTTGTTTTTGAACTTGAACCACTTTTATAATAAACATGGACTTATGTCTATGTATTTTCAAAACATTTTCATAAATAAACCACCAATCAACTTAATGATACCTTGACATTTTTTGTGAGAGGACTAAAAGTCAATCAATCTCATTTCAAACCATCTTGCCATTTTGGCTTTTTATCTTTAAAATTTTATCAAAAGATTAGACTCTTGTCAATCCTTGTAGTGATGCAAACAACTATACTTCTACAATATGTAGTGAAGAGAGATATTTTCCACTTGGGTGTTGAGTGAGGCATTGTTGATTTTAAAAACCAAGCCATATCCTCCACTTTGAGATGATGCAAATTCTCCTTTCTCATGGTTGTGGGTAGTAGGTATGTTTTCCACACGGACAATGACGATGATGTTTTATCTCATAAAATTAACCAACGCATTTGTCTTTCAAATTTTTAAAAGAGGAACTACGTGTACCCTGATCCCCTATTGCATGAAAGGTGGTACGTAGGCACTAAAGGTTCGCAACCGCGGGGGATGCAAAAATTATAAAATAAGTACGCTTCTTTCCTCACCTCCACCACCCACTTTTTATATACAACAATTTTTATAACCAAAATATACAGATTTTACGAAGAGGCTGATGCGGAGTACCATAGATGTTTAGGGTGCTAATACCTTCCCTTTTCATAACCAACCTCCTTACCTTGAATCTTTCCCCCTCTTTTTGGTTTATTTTCTCTTTTCCCATTCCTTTGGAAATAATAAAGCGTGGTGGCGATTTTTATTTTGATTTGTATAAAGTCTAGTCAATCCAATGGCTTAGTCTTAAACATTTCTACCGCTACAGAAAAATGGCGACTTCACTGGGGAAAGATTGACCTCTTGATGGTCCATCCCTAAGTGGTTTAAGCCTATCTTTGTTTATATCTGTATATGTGTTATTACTGTTTTTGTGTTATATGTTGTATATATGTTTTGTCTGGATTTTCCAGGTTTTCAGGGTGCTTGGTGATTACTCATAAGTCCTATACTCAGACTTGCGCAAACTTTAAGATAGGACGGGCGATATAGTCATGTTAACTTTGAGAGAGTAATCCCAAAAAAGGAGACATGAGATCCCCCACTCAGTGGAGGCCCCTTTGACTGTAGTGTCGTTTACCAAGTAATCAGGAAGACGTACTGCTTTCGACCTGGGAGTCTGCTGAAACTGAGGACCGTAGAATACCAAACCCATATTGGCCTTTTAGGTGTAGTGCAGAAGCTATAACAGAGTAATTCGGAAATGGCTGTCACGCGATACTGCGCTCGGACGAGTCTTTCTATAGAATATTACTAATTACCGAGTTAATCAGGAAGTTGGTAATATCCGAGGGAAGGATGTAGACTCTGGGAACCTCTAGAACCTTGTTCGGCAGGTGATAACTTTTAGACCAATACCTTATGGGTAGTACCTTTGACCTCATGCTCGTGATGTTGAACCTGTGAACCCTATATGTGTGATCTTGTGTGTGATTGTTGCATCATGCATCCATGCACTCATAAGCATCTTTTGGAGAAATCTTATTTCAAGGGATTTTAAAGGTTGACTATTTGTGAATATCTCAGGTACTTTTAACCATGGATTCTGGAAAGAGAAAGACCGGGAAATACAGTTTCAAGGATCCCAAGATAGATGAGTTGATCAGTCTAATCCCCGAGATTGAGTGTTCTACAGACTTTCGGAAGGAGTATGGGTCCATTATTCCTCTCATGAAGCTGAAGATGAAGGAGGGTATTCTCTCGACCGTGGTCCAGTTCTATGATCCAATGTATCATTGCTTTACTTTTCCCGACTATCAGTTGATGCCTACACTGTAGGAGTATTCTTATCTGTTGGATTTACCTATTACCGATCGTGTTCCTTTTACTAGTTTGGAGGGTGAGCCAAAACCACGTGAGATTGCTTCCTTGATTCACCTGGGGAAGTTTGAGTTGGAAGCCCATATGACTACTAAAGAGGGGATTAGAGGATTACCAGCTCAGTTCTTATTGGAGAAAGCTCATTACTTTGCCAGAATGAAGAGTACAGTTTCTTTTGAGGCCATTTTTTCTCTACTTGCTTACGGGTTGTTCTTATTTCCTAATGTGGACAGGTTTATTGACATTAACGCTATCAGGATCTTCATGATTGGAAACCCAGTTCCTACACTATTGGGTGATACTTATTACTCTATCCATCTTCAGAATTCTTATCATGGGGGGATGATTATCTGTTGCACGCCTCTGTTGTACCGGTGGTTTATCTCTCATATGCCTCAGTCTGATGCTTTTTGGGATATCAAGAAGGAACCCCGTTGGGCTCCTAAGATCATGGCACTTACTCACTCGGATATTGATTGGTATCATCGAGCTTACCAGGATATAGAGATTATTGAAAGGTTTGGTAGTTTCCCCAATGTACCTCTTCTTGGTACAAATGGAGGAATTAACTATAACCATGTTCTTGCACGGCGACAGCTTGGTTATCCTACGAGGGATAAACCGAATAATATTCATTTGAGTAGTTTCTTTCTGAAGGAAGGAGAAGACCATAGGGAAGCTAAGGAGAAGATTGCGACATAAGAAAAGTAGGAAGTATTTGGGACCTAGGGGTGTTGTTTCTCTGGAGCCATATCTTCAATGGATCTGATCGAGAGCTATTCAGTTGAAGATGCCGTATTCCAGGGAAACACCTATGCCTCATCTGTTTGTGAAGACCACTCCTCCCCTATTAGATGATCTAGAAGAGCTGCAGCTTGCTTTGGTCAGGATGCAACCGGAAAAGGATGCTTGGAAGAACAAGTGCCAAACTTTAGAGATTTCCTATAAAGCAGACTTGAAGGAGAAAGACGACTTGATTGAGATCCTTGAGATTTGAGCGGTAGAGTCTATGGAGAGGCAAGGGGATTTATTTTCTCCTGGGCCTCAATCAGGTGCTGATCACTCACTTTCTGATTCAGATAATTGGAAGGAGATTTCCATCAGATATACGAAAGAAAACCAGAGGTTGAAAGCTCAGATTTCCAGGCTCACGGGGAAGCGCCAGCGTACAGATTGATCTCCATCAGTTCTATTTCTCAGGGTTTCAAATTTTATTTTCATATTGTACTTGGGATCATTGAAACTTGTAATCTATTTTGGAGTTATTATAATAAAAAAATTTCAATATTTCAAAAGCGCTATTACTTTGATGATTGCAATATGTCTATAAACTTTAAATCCCTTGAAATATTAAATAAAAAAGTAAAAATAATCATATGCATTGCATATCATGCATCATATTGCATATTTTTTTGCATTTGTTATGCATATCCAGGTGTCTTACTAAGCTTCTTTACTTCATTCAGCAAGCTGACTCATCACTACAACACTCGGGCTAATTTCAAAAAGAAGATGGACAACTTAGAATAAGAGAATCGCGAGCTGCGCAAGGAAGTTTCTGCTTTGAAGGCCGGCATGGCCAATCTGACTACTCTGATGGAAGCTCTGGTGGCTACTCATAATCAGCCACCGAGTGTTCAACCCTAACCAACAAGGGAAAATACTGAAGCTCCGACTGTTCCCGTATCTACTACTCCAGTTGTTATTCAAAACCGTATGCCCAAGGTTATCCATGGGGAATGCCATAGAATTTTGCACCTGAAGGTTTCAATCTTGGGCCTCAAGATACTCCAGTGGTTCAGACTATTGTTACTCCAACACCTCCTGTGGTGCATGTTGTTCCTGTTGTGCCTCCTTCGGTGAATATGGTTACGTTTGTTAATGATGATGTGTGTCGTCCTTTCCCTCCGCCAAGTTAAGACTTGGGTCTTTATGACAGAATGGATGATTTTCAAGAGCAGTTTTACAAGATGTAGAGAGATATGAAGGCCCTCAGGGGGAATGAGCTATTTGGGCAGAATGTGAATGAGCTATGCTTGGTCCCAAATGTTAAGATACCTGCTAAGTTTAAGGTCCTGGAGTTTGATAAGTATAAGGGCAACAGTTTCCCTCGTGCTCGTCTGGTGATGTACGTGATGAGAATTCCTACCCATACTGATGATCAGCGTCTGTTGATTCACTTTTTTCAGGATAGTTTGACTGGTGTTGCGTTGAAGTGGTATATGAGTTTGGATAGCGCCAATATCCATAATTTTAATGATTTGGGAGAAGCATTCATCAAACAATACAAGTACAACATGGACATGGTGCCTGATCGTGATCAACTTAGGGCCATGGTTCATAAAGACATGGAATCATTCAAAGAGTATGCGCAGAGATGGCGTGAGGTAGCCGCCCAAGTGATTCCTCCCATGGAAGAGAAGGAGATGACTAAGATTTTATTAAAGATGTTGGGTGTTTTCTACTACGAAAGGATGGTAGCAAGCGCACCAAATGACTTTACTAAGATGGTAGGAATGGGTATCTGCTTAGAAGAGGTTGTAAGAGAAGGTCATTTGACAAAGAGTGAAGGATCTAGAGGTGCGAAGAAGCCATCTTATGGGTTTACCAAGAAGAAATAAGGGGATGCAAATGTTGTTATACAAGAGAGAAGGGTAAACGCTCCTAGAAGGAATTATCAGCGTCATCAGCAAGTCGCCTCAGTTACTCCTGTTATAAATATCGCTCCGACTACCGTTGCTTATCAGAGACCGTCCCAGCAGGGGAATCAAGGGTATAATCAGAGAAGGGAGAGTTATGACCCTATTCCCATGAGCTATACAGAGTTACTATCGGCATTGATTCAGAAAAAGTTGGTCCAGACACGACCACCTCCCACCATACCGTCACCATTGCCTTGGTATTAAAAGGCAGACCAAACATGTGCTTTTCATCAGGGAGCACCAGGGCATAATGTCGAGAATTGTTATCCTTTGAAGACTGAGGTACAAAAATTGGTCAAGTCTGGTGTTCTATCTTTCAAAGACGTGGGACCTAATGTGAAAGATAATCCTCTACCCAAGCATGGGGGAGTAAATGATGTGAATATGGTGGCCGGGTGTCTAGGCGACTTCCGGATTTTTGATATTAATCTGGTTAGAGGAGATTTGGTGAAAATGCATGCAGACCTCTATGAATTTAGCTACTACATGCATGAACATGTTGAATGTGCTATTTGCAGTACAAACATACAGGGTTGCAAGAAGATAAAGGCTGATTTACAAGAGATGATGGATGAGGGACTCATCCACATAATCAGGCCTAGGGCAGAGTATGAAGAGGAAGTGAACATGGTTTCTGGATGTCCTGGTGAGTTCATAATTTTTGATTTGGAGTATATGAATGAGGACCTCGTGCATTTGCATGCTACCTTCTGCCATACGGCTGGTCAGGTGGAACACCAATATGGATCTTGCATAGTTTGTTGTCGAGACCCCCGAGGATGTTCAATCGTGAAGAAGGGTGCTCAGTTGTTATTAGATAATGGAACTATCAAGATCACAGGTCAGGGGGATGATTACCATAAAGTTGATATGATTGAGGTTTTTTTAACGGAAGAAGAGTTAGAGGAGGAGTATGCCTCCGCAGATTAGTATTTCTCTTCAGACAAAGATTTGTTTTCTGGAAATGACTCATTAATGACTGATTGCATTGAAGAAGGGGTAAACGTCATAGTGCCTTGTTTTGGTGCACCCTCCCATTTTGAATTGGAGTATCATAGCAAGCCAGTTTTTACCCCATTGGTAATTAGTTTTCCAGGTCTTATCCCCTACAAATTAGATAAGGATGTGTCTTACAAATACAACGCTACAATCTTGGAGGACGGTGTGGAGGTTACCATCCAGCCAATGCCTGATGTTGGAAATATAGCTGAAAATAACAGGGTGACCTGTAGTGGTTGTGTGTTTGCACCGATTGTTCGGAGAGATGTTGATGCTGGAAAGAAAGTTGCAGATAATGATGAACCTAAGAAGGCTTTGGGAGAGACTAGCAGAGCTACGTTAGAGAAAGAAGTAGATGATATTTTGAATATAATTAAGATGAGCGACTACAGAATTGTAGATCAGCTACTGCAGACTCCTTCAAAAATATCCATCTTGGCTTTATTGATGAACTCCTCGGCTCATAGAGAATCCTTGATGAGGGTACTAGACCAAGCTTTTGTGGAGAGTGATATGCCAATAGATCAATTCAGCAGCGTAATAGGAAACATTACATCGTGTAATAACTTGAGTTTTTGCGATGATGAATTACCAGATGAAGGGAGGAATCACAAATTGTCCCTCCACATATCTATGAACTGCAAGAATGATTTGTTATCCAATATGCTGATTGATAATGGATCCGCGTTGAATGTTATACCAAGAAGTACCTTTATGAAGTTGAAATATCAAGGAACGCTGATGCGCCCTAGTGGTATCATTGTGAAAGCGTTTGATGGGTCAAGGAAATCTGTCATCGGTGAACTGGAGTTACCTATCCATATAGGACCACATTTGTTTCAGATAACCTTCCAGGTATTAGCCATTGTTCTCGCTTACAGCTATTTGCTAGGACGGTCGTGGATACATGAAGCAGGGGTTGTCACTTCAACTTTACACCAGAAGCTAAAGTTCGTGCGTGAAACGAAGGTGGTGATCTTAAATAGGGAGCAGGCATTGTTGATATCTCATTTGTCCTCTTTCAGTATTGTAGAAGCGGATGAAGATGCTGTTGGAACCCAGTTCCAAGCCTTATCCATTGATAACATAAGAGGAAATGAGAATTCCATGGTTTCGCTGAAGGATGCGCAGCAGGTTGTGCGTAATGGTCATAGTGAAGTTTGGGGATGAAATGTGGATCCACCTGTAAACAAGAACAGAACTGGCTTAGGGTTCTCTTCGAAGAATGACAAGGGTAAAGGCATGAAGCCGAATTCTGCTGCAGGCAGGTATGAAGACATTTTCTGTAGCGGAGGCTATCTTCATCTGACTGTTTCCAGGATTAACACCATTGTGGAGGATGAAGCATAGCAGGAAATGCCGAATCATGTGATGCACGGAGTCAGGGTTCAGAACTGGATCACTATTGATATTCCCTCTTACATACATGTTTCAAAGTAATTTGATTTGTTAATCTTTCTTTTGAAAAGCTTTCACTCTGCCCAAGGTGGAAGTATTAATGTTGTAGGGCTTATCTATTTGCTGTGACTGTTAAGATCAATAATAAAAGTTGTCTTTGTTTCCAAAATTATGTCTTTATTTTTCTTCTTTTTCTTGGAAAATGGTAATAAAAAAACCATTCAAAATAAATAATAACTGAAATTTAATTTGCATGATCACTTGTTATATGTGTCAGTTTCTAAATGCAATCACAAATCATATGTGCAGATTAATTAAAAAACTCGTTGAATACAATGACCCTGCACCCTCTCCCAACTTTGAATGTCCTGTGTATGGGGCTGAAGAAGAAGATTATGATGAGATTCTAGAAGAGGTATCACGGTTGCTTGAGCACGAGGAAAATACCATTCAGCCATATAAAGAGCCTTTGGAAGTAATCAATTTGAGTTCAGAAGAAGATCCAAAGGAAGTCAAGATTGGAGCATCATTGCATCCTGATGTGAAGAGCAGGTTAATTGAGCTATTGAAAGAGTATGTGGATATTTTTTCTTGGTCTTACCAAGATATTCCCGGTCTAGATACAGATATTGTCAAGCACCGTTTGCTGTTGAAGCCAGAGTGTCCGCCAATTAAACAAAAGTTGAGAAGAACTCACCCAGATATGGCAGTAAAGATCAAAGAGGAGGTTCTAAAGCTGATTAATGCTGGTTTTATTGTGACGTCAGTGTATCCTCAATGGATTGCCAATATTGTCCCAGTAATGTAAAAAGACGGAAAAGTCCGCATGTGCGTAGATTATAGAGATCTAAATAAAGCTAGTCCAAAAGATGATTTTTCGTTGCCTCACATCGACAAGTTAGTGGATAGCACAGCAAAATTCAAAGTACTCTCGTTCATGGACGGATTTTCCAGGTATAATCAAATAAGAATGGCTCCAGAGGACATGGAAAAAAACGTTTATCACACCCTGGGGAACATTCTATTACAGAGTGATGCCTTTCGGGTATAAGAACGTCGGTGTGACGTACCAGAGGGCTATGACAACCCTATTCCATGATCTGATGCACAAGGAAATTGAAGTATATGTTGATGATATTATTTCCAAATCCCAGACTAAAGAAGGGCATATAGAAGATTTGTTGAAGTTGTTTCAACGTTTGAGGAAGTATCGTCTCCGCTTGAATCCAAATAAATGCACCTTCGGTGTTCGATCAGAGAAATTGTTGGGTTTCATTGTTAGCCAGAAAGGAATTGAAGTTGACCCTGATAAAGTCAAGGAAATTAAAGAAATTCCAGCACCGAGAACTGAAAAGCAAGTCAGAGGCTTCCTCGGGCGTTTGAATTATATTTCCAGATTCATTTCCCACATGACTGCAACATGTGAACCGATCTTTAAGTTGTTAAAGAAAGATCAAGGTTGTGTGTGGACGGATGACTGCCAAAGGGCATTTGAGAGTATTAAGGAATATATGCTTGAACCTCTTATCTTGCTCCCTCCCATAGAAGGAAGACCGTTGATTATGTATCTGACAGTGTTAGATAAATCCATGGGTTGTATTCTGGGACAACAGGATGAAACAGGGAAGAAGGAGTTCACGATCTATTATCTCAGTAAAAAATTCACTTATTTTGAGTCGCGGTATTCCATGCTGGAAAAAACATGTTGTGCTTTGGCCTGGGCGGAAAAGTGTTTGCGGCAGTATATGTTGAATCACGCCACTTGGTTGATCTCCAAAATGGACCCGATCAAGTACATTTTTGAAAACCATGCTCTTACTGGAAGAATTGCCTGTTGGCAGATGTTGTTATCTGAATACAATTTCAAATACCGCACTCAAAAGGCTATTAAAAGTAGTGTGTTGACAGATTATCTTGCTCACCAACCAGTGGAGGATCAGTAGTCTGTAGAATATAAATTCCTCAATGAGGATGTGATGTTCCTGAAAGTGAAGGATTGTGATGAGTCGTTGCCTGAGGAAGGCCCTGACCCTGAATCTTGTTGGAGTATGATATTTGATGGAGCTGTGAATGGTTTTGGTAAAGGAATTGGTGTTGTGATTGTCACTCCTCATGGAACGCACATTCCTTTTACTGCAAGGTTAACATTCGATTGTACTAATAATATGGCAGAATATGAGGCTTGCATCATGGGTCTCGAAGAAGCTATTGATCTCAGAATTAAAATTCTCTATGTGTATGGTGATTCAGCTTTGGTAATAAATCAGATTTAAGGAGAATGGGATACTCGTCACCCCGACTTGATCCCTTACAAAGATTATGCTAGAAGATTATTATCATTCTTCAATAAAGTTTAATTCCATCACATCCCTAGAGATGAAAATCAAATGGAAGATGCTCTGGAAACCCTGGCTTCTATGTACCAAGTGAATACTTAGAATGATATACCCTGAATTGCGGTTCAACGGCTGGATAGGCCAGCTCATGTGTTTACAATAGAGGAGGTAGCAGATGAAAAACCTTGGTATCATGATATCAAGCATTTTCTTCAGATTCAAGAATACCCGATCGGTGCATCAAAGAAAGATAGAAAGACACTGAGAAGATTGGATAGCAGTTTCTTCCTCAATGAAAAGGCGTTATACAAGAGAAATTATGACATGGTCTTGCTCAGATGCATGGATGGACACGAAGCAGACATGTTGATGCATGAGATTCATGAAGGTTCATTTGGCACTCGTGCCAATGGACATTCAATGACTAAAAAGATGTTAAGGGCATGTTACTATTGGTTAATAATGGAATCTGATTGTTATAAGTTTGCAAAGAAGTGTCATAAATGCCAGATTTATGCAAACAAGGTCCATGTGCCTGTGACACTTCTCAATGTGACTTCCTCCCCATGGCCTTTCTCTATGTGGGGTATTGACATGATTGGGATGATAGAACCCAAAGCTTCAAATGGACACCGTTTTATCTTAGTAGCAATTGATTACTTCACCAAGTAGGTGGAGGCTGCTTCATATGCCAATGTTACTAAGCAGGTGGTTGTGTGCTTCATTAAGAATAACCTTATATGTCGGTATGGTGTGCCAAGCAGGATTATCACTGGCAATGGATCGAATTTAAACAACAAGATGATAACAGAACTGTGCGAAGAATTCAAGATTGTCCATCACAATTCATCTCCATACAGGCCTAAGATGAATGGGGCTGTTGAAGCTGCTAATAAGAATATCAAGAGAATTATCCATAAAATGGTTGTTACTTATAAGGATTGGCATGAAATTCTTCCTTTTGCTCTGCATGGATATCTAACATATGTCCGCACTTCAACAGGAGCAACCCCGTTCTCCCTGGTGTATGGAATGGAAGTTGTACTCCCTGTCGAGGTAGAGATTCCCTCGCTGCGTGTGATAATGGAAACCAAGTTGACAGAGGCTGAATGGGTCTAGAACAGGTTTGACCAATTGAATTTGATTGAGGAGAAGATAATGGCAGCTTTGTGTCATGTCCAGTTATATCAGAGAAGAATGAAGAAAGATTTTGATAAAAAGGTCAAACCTCGTGAATTCAGAGAAGGCGACCTCGTGCTCGGGAAGATCATGTATTTCAACACTGATTCTAGGGGCAAGTGGACTCCCAATTTTGAAGTCTCATACGTTGTCAAGAAAGCCTTCTCTGGAGGTGCATTAATTCTTGAAACTATGGATAGCGAGGAGTTCACACGTCCCATGAATGCTGACGCGGTCAAGAAATACTTCGCCTAAAGAAAAAAAAGAACAGCTCGCTAAGTTGAAAACCCGAAAGGGCGGCTTAGGCAAAAAGGAGCGTCTCGGTAGGCCGAAAACCCGAAAGGGCGGTCTAGACAAAAATTAGAGACATAAACAGAATAAAATTCCTTCTAAGTTGAAGACCCGCAAGGGAAGCTTAGGCAAAAGTTAGGGACTTTCTAGGCAAGTAACTACGTCAGACAAGATTTGATCATTGAAGCAACACTCTTCTCGGATCCTCACCATACTTCAACAAAAGCTGATGCTCAGGATTTCAAAGGTTGTTAGAGGGGATAGTGGTCATTGTATCTCAATGTATCTTTTCCAGTATATATTACCATTTTCCGAACTTTGTAATCATCTATGGAGTCTCGCCATTTGCAGACTACCATTCTATTAATGAAATTTGAGCTTTTACCCAATTCTTTGTATTTCTTATTTTATTTAGTTTGCAAAGACTCCATTTATTATTGATAATAACTTTCAAAGCAAAAAAAAGATTAAATAACAAAATTGACTTTTAAAAAAAAAAAGAGATTTTACAATCTGTTTTTACTTTGAGATTTGTTATGAAACAATGACAACAAAAATGGTGATCCCAAGAATGGACAAACTCCAGTTGCTTTGAGAAGTTTTTGTTCCCCTCGGGAAGGTCTACTCGGGTTGTTTTCACCGTATTGGGTTTATGGTTCCGGTATCCTCGGTCAAGTTTGGATTCATTTCTCCTCTTTTCTGAGTTTTTCATGATGTGAAGTTTCAATCCGCATTTTCTCCAGTGAAGTTTTCATTTGGTCCGATAGAAGTTATTTTTTCCAGAGAGATTAATACCATACCCGCTCTTGAAGAACGTAGGTCCCTGGTTTCTCCAAATGAAGGACGTATTGTGAATATGATGTTAACCTCGCCAATGAAGTGAGTCTGATTTCCCCAATGAATGTTCAGATGTTTTTGTGTCAGTCTGCTTTGCTTGAGACTGGTTTTGTAATCTCTAGTAGGAATGTTACTTTCGAAAACACTTATTTCCCCGGTGAAGCCTGAAGAAGGATATTCTATCCCGGTATCCGTCTATTTCATCACTTTGATTTATCTACCTCAAGATCATGTTTCTCCTCAGTAAAGTTAAAGCATATAGTAGGTTTTGTTTCCTCAGCTGGCCTTTACCTTTCTTGGAATGATCATCCTGGATGAAGTTTAGCCGAGTGTTGTTAGTGCCCGAGGCAGTTTTACCTGGTTGTTCCCAGTGTTATATATTTGTTGTGTCAGCATACACACGATAACGCTCATACATTCATGCATACATCATGCATAGCTAAAATTGGCAAGTCATTGTTCATTGATATTTTTTAATATTTTTGTTGACATATTACCTTATTTTGCAGATTTACATTGTCCTCTCTTCAACAGAGTGTTGGTCCTAAGCAGAAAGGGTATAATCTTTCAATGTCCCCACTAAGTTTCCCGTCATGGAATATTTTTGCTTTAGCCTTATGGTACAACTCCTTGTTTGGTTGGATTTGGTTTTCCCTCTTGAGTTTATTTCTCAAAGGATGTATTATGGTTGACTGTTTCATTCTAGTTTATTTCTGGTTTGAATCTGTGGTTCCACGGTAATGTTATTTACTTTGGATTTCTGAAAACTCCAGATTTTGGTTGGTGCATTTATTTTGCACGAGAAGACTTTATCCCCTCATCAAGAATATCATGGCATCTCCCCAGGAAGTCATACCTCCTTCCCAAAAAGCCATTTCTTTTTACAATCTTCTGTGACAACAAGTAGCAAATCTCTTTATTTGAGACAGCTCATATGTTATCCTTTCCAGGAAGAGCGCCTTGGTTAAAGAAGAAGTTGAGACCCATTCTAGGTGAAACACCAGAATCTTGGGGAAACTTGTTATCTTTTTGCTACCCTCAGTGAACGTTAGTAGTTCATCGTCAGTGAACGGCAGTGATATGATATAATTGTCTTTCTACCTTCAGTGAAAGTTGGTAGACCATCGGCAGTGAACGTCAGTGTTTGTTATCTTTTTGCTACCCTCAGTGAACGTTGGTAGTTCATCGTCAATGAATGACGGTGATATGATATTCTCTTTCTACCTTTAGTGAAAGTTGGTAGACCATCGGCAGTGAACGTCGGTGTTTGTTATCTTTTTTCTACCTTCAGTGAATGTTGGTAGTTCATCGTCAGTGAACGACGGTGATATGATATAATTCTCTTTATACCTTCAGTGAAAGTTGGTAGACCATCGGCAGTGAATGTCGGTGTTTGTTATCTTTTTTCTACCCTCAGTGAATGTTGGTAGTTCATCGCCAATGAACGGCGGTGATATGATATGATTCTCTTTCTACCTTCAGTGAAAGTTGGTAGACCATCGGTAGTGAACGTCGGTGTTTGTTATCTTTTTGCTACCTTCAGTGAACGTTGGTATTTCATCGTCAGTGAACGACGGTGATATGATATAATTCTCTTTCTACCTTCAGTGAAAGTTGGTAGACCATCGGCAGTGAACGTCAGCGTTTGTTATCTTTTTGCTACCCTCAATGATCGTTGGTAGTTCATCATCATTGAACGGCAGTGATATGATATAATTCTCTTTCTACCTTCAGTGAAAGTTGGTAGACCATCAGCAGTGAACGTCGGTGTTTGTTATCTTTTTGCTACCTTTAGTGAATGTTGATAGTTCATCGTCAGTGAACGACGGTGATATGATATAATTCTCTTTCTACCTTCAGTGAAAGTTGGTAGACCATCGGCAGTGAATGTCAGTGTTTGTTATCTTTTTGCTACCTTCAGTGAACGTTGGTAGTTCATCGTCAGTGAACGGTGTTGATATGATATAATTCTCTTTCTACCTTCAGTAAAAGATGGTAGACCATCGGCAGTGAACGTCGATGTTTATTATCTTTTTTCTACCCTCAGTGAACGTTGGTAGTTCATCATCAGCAAAAAGCGGTGCTATGATATTTTCTCTTTCTACCTTCAGTGAAAGTTGGTAGACCATCGGCAGTGAACGTCGATGTTTGTTATCTTTCTCTCTGCCTTCAGTAAACGTTGATAGCTTCACCTTCGATAGAAGTTTATGTACCCTTTGACCATTCTACAATCCTCTTTGATTCAGGTCTTTTGGTCTACCAGTGATTTATTTTCCTGGTGGGGTTGCTCCTTTGTTTCTTTATTATTTTTGCATCCCCAGTGATACTTTGCGTCTCTTTGGTCCTGATCATATGCATTCATATGCATAAGCATTTGCATGGCATCTTAGGGCCAAAAATAGGGTTTGTTTTATATTTAAGTATCTTCAGTCGCGTCGACACGAAGATTTTTAACCTCCGTATCTCCGGATAGAAGAAACTTAAATAAGGGCAGCTGCTGTACCCCAATTTTTACCCCTAAGATCCCTTCATCATACCATGTTGGTTTATTCACAACAAGATTACACTAGGATTGTTGGTTCCCCTCCCTACTTTGAGTTTTGCTCCTTTTGAGGGATTACGAAGCACCTTGACTTATGTTCCTTTTGTGATCATGAATATTGTTTTGATTTCTTCATTTAACTAATAAAATGCAATGTTGGCTTGTCTTGCTTGTTATCAATGTAGGTAAGGGCAATGAGATTTAACAAGTTACTCCATGGGTTCATGAGTTTATTTCCATGCCCTAGTCAATATAGCTTGAGAAGTTCAAACCTCACCATTGGATTGGTTTTGGAACGATTGGCATGTCAAGGTTGATTTGGTTCATCACATTTCAAGGTTATTAGATTTGACTCAAAAGTATAAGGGGTTGATTGGAGAAGTTATCATGTTTGGACAAGGTTTTGTTCCCATTGGTCACAAGAGCATATTTATCTCAAATTTCCAGATATGGAAGTGGCTTTGGTAGCTATGAATCCTCATTATCATCCTCAATAACTTCTATTCACAAAGCAATAATATTGGTACAAGAAGTTTGTTCAAGCTTGTCAAAGTTCTTCGAAGCATTTTCTTGATCTAGGAGCTAGGGTTTTGAACTCCAAAGGAGCATATCTTGCTCACCTTTTGGTATTTTTGAATGATTCCAAATAAATACTTCTCTTCAAAGGATTATCAAAAAATCACTTCAAAAGTTCCAAAGATTTTTCATGTGGAAGAAACTTGGTGAAGAAGAAAGATTACAAGTCCTCTAGATGAATCCCCAATTTTCCATGTGTGACTTCAAATGATCATAACTTGGTCAATGTTTATCACCTTGAGCCCATTATTTTTCCAAAATGATCTTGAGGATGTGAAATTTATGCCTTCTTTTATGTGCAAAGTGAGAAAATGGATGGAAGTTTCCTTAAGGATGCAAAATATTATAGGTCATTTCAAGATTTTTTGCCAACTTCAATAATTCATAACTCTCTCAATTTTTGGATATTTTGAATGGTTCAAGTTTCAAAATTTCATTCAAGAGATCTACTTCATGCCATCTTTTTTGGTCAAGAGTAAATTCCAAGTGGAAGGCCATGTTTAGATGCAAGACATTATAGGTCATTTTTGAAGAAGAACTTAAAATATTTTTAAGTATGGAAAGTTAACTCTTTTTCTCCGACTTTGACTCGACACAACTTTCAGCTCAAACATCCATTTAATTCCATTCTTTTTCCATTGCAAAGCTTGTAACCTCATCTTTCTAAAGCATCAAGAATCATGCCCTAAGACCCTTGAGCTGAGAATGCCATGATTTTGAAATTGGTAACTTGGAACTGAAGTTCCCTCACAAGTCAGATTTTGAAATCTTTGTTTTGGCTTCTAACCACAAGTTTTCCACGCGTTCTTGCCTCTAAACATGTTTAGTGAACTTCCAGAATGGATTAGCACAACAAAACGGGAATTTTGGATGAGTTTTGATCAAGTTTGAAGTCACACTTTCCTTATTTGCAACTTCACACGATTTCCCTCCAAACCTCATCATTTCACACGCTTGAACATTCCATTTGATTCCCTATAAATAGAGGGTCATTCCCCATTCATTTTCTCAAGCTTGGATAGCCAGAATCACCCTGCCAAACTTGCTCCATAACTCAATTTTCTGTAACTTCAAAATACATTCTCGAGCCTTTTTCAATCTAATTTTTCCATCAATTCACCTTCCTTGATCTTCCCTGAAGCTAACCACATAATTACATTCAAGAATCGTGCCCTATACTGCTCCGTAGAAGTTCAGTTTCAGAGCTCTGCAACTCAACTTCAATAGGTAGATTCCTTCATCAATTCTTCAAAACTCTGATATCATTGTGTTTCTCTCATTGCCTTGGTTCTAGTCGCAACACTTACCTTCTACTGGAAATACGTTTTGACCATGAAATTTCAAATCCCTTTTCAAAACTTTCCTTCCAAATTGCTTGAGCTACAGTTTATATGAATTTGGCGTGAGGGTGTGGTTGTCTTCGTCTTGAAGAGACGAAGCGAATGGCATAGGTCTGAGCTTCTGATTTTACAGTTTGAGAGACCTGCAATTCATGATGGCTGGAGGTTGAAGATGACCAATGTGTCATCTTCCAACCAATGAAGGCGCGTCATCTGTATTTTTCAAATCCTGATTTAATTAACGGTTCTGTACAATATTCACTAATGACCATGATATGCACATCGCGCCAGATCCCTTGGATTTGATTACTAACGATTTTTGAGTCTCATCAAATGGTCCACATATTTTACTTTTATTTTCTTTTTCTAATTTTTATATTTTAATTGTTTTAAATTTCAAAAAATCATAGAAAATTCATTTTTAGTCCAAAAAATCTGAAAAAATTATGAAAAATATTTTTGATTATTCTCTTTCTGATTTTTATTTTTTCACAATTTAATTTTGTGTTTTGGTATTTTTTTTATAAATTTTACACTTATTTCATTTGTTTTAAATGTTTAAAAATACTTTTATACATTTTAAAATTCTGAAAAAATTATGGAATGATCCAATGATATTGTGACAAATATTGATGACGTTATTTTATTTTTGTTTCTGACTTTACTATTTTTTTACCATTTTTTGTTTATTTTACCCATTTATTTTACTTTTAAAAATAGTTTCTGACTTTAAAAAATTACCAAAAAATTTGTAAAAATTATTTGAGCTTTTTTTCTGATTTTTCTATGGTCTTACTTTTTATTTCTTGATTAATTTAAACATAGTTGATATTTTTCTCTTTATTTTCTATTTTTAAACATTATTTATAAACCCTTTTATGTATATTAAAATGCGATATTATTTTGTGACTATTTTCTGGCTGATCTTGGGTTAGATTTTGGACCATGAACCTTATTAATATCATTGGATCCATGGTGTTGAGTTTAACTCTACAAAAACGGATGAATGATTTTAATAATAGTTTGATTAAAATTTAATTCAAATGTGGTTTGTATATTTTTTCCCCATCCCTCTTCATCTCATCCCCTTCTTATTGCACTAGATGTTGTTGGAGCATAATCTCTATATCATGTCTAAAAACAAATGGTGCAAAGATTGCTATTGACCGGCCTCAAAATAGGTGCGACTTTTATATAAGTCCATTTACGATTGCTTAACATAGTGCTAAATTTTGTCCCGATTTGAATAAATGATCATTCGTGGCCCAAACTTATGATTGCAAGCCCAAGTATGTTAATTTGATCTCTTTGATCCAATAAACTTGAGATTCATTGTGTGGAGGCTTTGGTTCTACCAATCCTCTAATGGATCTACAACACTTTTGGTCAACGCATATCACTTAAACATCGTTGATCATTAAATGGTACTTATGAGAATTCCAAATGGACGATATACTTGACAAAAAGCAAATGCAACTTGTTGTGTAGAGGCTTTGGTTCTACCAATCCTCTAATGAGTTCCAAATGCAAGCTTCAAGATGGTCATCCAACTAACCACTAATTATTGACTTGTTTTACTTTATGCTTTCATTCTTTTTTATGCTTTATGTACCATTTACTTTTAGCATTTACATTTCATGTCACTTTCATCTTTTCTCATTTGAGCATTTACTTTCTTGCCATTTTTACTTTGCTCACTTGAACTTTTCTTTTCCTTTCTTAAGATACTTAATAATCAACATAAACCCTAAAAAAACTTTAATGGTACTTGGACTATTTGGTTACTATCCTTGACATTATGGAGCATTTAACTTTTCTTGGACTTGGAATTAGAAACTTTGGCCTATCTTGGAGACTTTGCGACCTTATATGATTATTTTGTCTGGTGTTCTTGAGGTTCACCTCAAGACATTAGGTTTCTTGTTTGTTTTTGTGTGCAGGTTTTTGTGATTACACCCTCTGTTTGTAATCTGGAATTCACCCGTATACAGCTTTTACTCTGCCCAATTTTTGTGAAGACTTAATAAACTTGAAGTTTGGTTCTCTCAAGAGGTCTAGTATTTTTGCTTGCTTGGTTTTAATCCAAGGAATGGGAATTCTATCTTGGCTCATAATGTCAAGTATTGGCTTCTTGTTGGTTAGATGGTTCTTATCCCTAGCTTTTATTTTATGCTTTAGGATAGTCCCTTCTTCTCCTCCCATCTTCTTCAATTTCAAAAATCTTCTTCCCTTTTTTTTTCTTTTTTTTTTTTGAAAAAAAAATCTTCTTGTTTTTGAACTTGAACCACTTGTATAGTAAACTTGGACTTATGTCCATGTATTTTTAAAACATTTTCATAAATAAACCCCCAATCAACTTAATGATACCTTGACATTTTTTGTGAGAAGACTAAAAGTCAATCAATCTCATTTCAAACCATCTTGCCATTTTGGCTTTTTATCTTTAAAATTTTCTCAAAAGATTAGACTCTTGTCAATCCTTGTAGTGATTCAAACAACTATACTTCTACAATATATAGTGAAGAGAGATATTTTTCACTTGGGTATTGAGTAAGACATTATTGATTTTAAAATCCAAGCCATATACTCCACTTTGAGATGATGCAAATTCTCCTTTATCCTGGTTGTGGGTAGTAGTTATGTTTTCCACACGGACAATGACGATGATGTTTTATCTCATAAAATTAACCAACGCATTTGTGTTTCAAATTTTTAAAAGAGGAACCACATGTACCCTGTTTCCCTATTGCACGAAAGGTGGTACGTAGGAACTAAAGGTTCGCAACCGTGGCGGGTGCAAAAATTATAAAATAAGTATGCTTCTTTCCTCACTTCCACCACCCACTTTTTATATACAACCGTTTTTATAGCCAAAATATACAGATTTTACAAAGAGGCTCATGCGGAGTACCGTAGATGTTTAGGGTGCTAATACATTCCCTTTGCATAACCAACCTCCTTACCTTGAATCTTTCCCCCTCTTTTTGGGTTATTCGCTCTTTTCCCATTCCTTTGGAAACAATAAAGCGCGGTGGCGATTTTTATTTTGATTTGTATAAAGTCTATTCAATCCAATGGCTTAGTCTTAAACATTTCTACCGCTACATGTGTTCAAAAAGCCAGCTCTTACAGGATGAATTACGTGATGGCAGATGTTGTTATCTGAATACGACATCCAATATGTTACTCAAAAGGCCATCAAGGGCAGTGTATTAGCTGATGACCTAGCTCATCAACCATTGGCAGAATATTAACCAATGAAGTTTGATTTTCAGACGAAGACATCATGGTTATAGGTGATTACGACATACCAGGACCCAATGAAGGACCTGAACTAGGGGAACGATAGACATTAATGTTTGATGGTGCTTCAAATGATCTAGCACATGGTATTGGGGTTGTATTAACTTCTTCTAAGAACTTCCACAAACCTTATACTGTGAGGTTATATTTTGATTGTACGAACAATGTGTCTGAATATGAAGCTTGTATATTGGGACTAGAAGTTGTTATTGATCTAAGAATTAAGTACCTAGAAGTGTATGGAGACTCGGCATTAGTCATATACCAAGTCAACGGTGAATGGGATACTCTACATCCCAAATTAATTCCATATCAGGATTATGTTTTAAAGCTAGCTACAGAATTCACTGAGATTACTTTCACTCACATTCCGTGAGAAGAAAATTAGATGGTAGACTCCTAAGCAACTCTATCAGCCATGTTCAAAGTAACTTGTCCGAATGATGAACTGTGCATCACAATCAGACATTTTGAAGAACTTGCACATTATCTCACTCCTGAAGACAGTCCATATGACAAACCTTGGTTCTATGACATCAAGAGATATTTGGAAACACAAGAATATCCAGAAAATTCCTCAATAATCGACAAATGAACTCTACGAAAGCTAACTGCGAATTTTTTCTTAAATGGTGAAGTATTGTACAAAAGAAACTACGATATAGTGTTACTCAGGTGTGTGGAGAAACATGAAACAGATACGCTTATGAGAGAGATCCATGAAGGAACCTTCGGGACTCATACAAATGGGCATTCCATGGCTAGAAAAATCTTAAGAGAATGTTATTATTGGTTAACAATGGAAGCTGATTGCTACCATTATACGAAGACATGTCGCAAGTGCCAAATCTATGCTGACAAGGTGCATGTGCCATCAAGTCCTCTAAATGTCCTAAGTTCACCGATTCTTGATGTGGGTAATTGATATGATAGGAATGATCGAACCAAAGGATTTTAATGGACACCAATTCATACTAGTAGCCGTTGATTATTTTACCAAGTGGGTAGAAGTTACGTCTTATGCACATGTCACCAAGAAAGTGGCCACTCAATTTATCAAGCATACCATTATATGCATATATGAGGTTCCTAGCAGAATTATTACCGATAATGGGTCCAACTTGAACAATAAAATGATGAAGGAGTTATACAGTGATTTCAAGATTGAACATCATAACTCATCACCTTATCAACCCAAGATGAACGGGGTCGTTGAAGCTGCCAATAAAAATATCAAGAAAATCATTCAAAAAATGGTGAAGACATATAAAGATTGGAATGAAATGCTTCACTTTGCTCTACATGGCTATCGTACCTCAGTACATACTTCGACAAGTGCAACTCCTTTTTCTCTTATTTATGGCATGGAGGTTGTACTCCCTGTTGAAGTGGAGATTCCATCACTACGAGTTCTCATGGAAACCAAGCTTCAAGAATCAGAATGGGTTCAAACACGATTTGATCAGCTCAATCTCATAGAAGAAAAACTCTTAACAGCTATATGCCATGGGCAGTTGTACCAAAAGCGGATGAAGAAGGCATTCAATAAGAAGGCCTATCCTCGAGTGTCCAAAGAATGAAATTTGGTTCTTAAAAATATTATGATACATCGTCTAAGTTCACGTGGTAAATGGACACCTAACTATGAAGGTCCATATATGGTTAAAACAATATTTTAAGACGGGGGTCTTATCCTCACAACAATGGATGGGGAAGAACTACCACATCCGACGAACTCCGATGCAGTAAAAAATACTATGTATAAATAGACCACTAAGTCGAAATCCCAAATGGGCGAATTAGGCAAAAAGGGGCATCCCGGTGGATTGAAAACCCTAAAGAGAGATCAAAACAAAAATTAGGGACATATAAACAAAACCATTATCCCAGTGGATTGAAAACCCAAAAGGGCGATCCAGGAAAAAGTTAGGGACCTCATTCAAAAATGAACAAATAGATTGTGATTCAAGAATTCACTACTACGACCACAAAGGAGAAGGATTAATCTAAATCATTTGGCTCAGAAGCAAAGGAGAGTAGAGTTATCAAAGGGCATTGGAGAAATGGCAGTATCAATTATCATTTTCATTGTCATTTTCAATTTTGTTAAAATTTTCTGTAATTACCTCTTTTTAAGAATTACATCTTGTACTTTATCTGTTTAAAGGAATTATCATCAATAAAAATTTATTTTTCAAATTCTATTCAATTGGGTTTTTCCTTTTTTCCGACTTGTTTGCAAAATACTAGATTGTTTCTTGTAAGCGCTGCATTGAAATTATTTTGGGGACTTGACATAAAATAAAAGCATTTGATAAAACATCAAAAAGTATTTTTGTTAGAAAAACATCAAAATAAAATCCACATCTACGCCTACGCCCACGCCTACAATACGATTATTAACAACATATTGACACTGTTCACCATGATATATAAAAATTCAAATCAACTTCGAGACACCACGACCAAACAACAAACAACATTAGGGAGTGGGTGACTTAGAAAACCCAATGGTTTAAAAGGAGAAAAATATCAAAAACATTTAGAAAAATACTTGTTGCATGTACATACGAGATATTTGGTGCATATACAAAATAACACATTTGCGTATCATATCAGTAACATCATCATTGGGTATCATATCAATTTAGGGCATTATGGATATACATTGCACACGGCATTTCCAAAACTTCTTAGGCTAAGAATACTGCGACATATCTTGGGGAATATTACGAGCTAACTTATCTGTGTAAATCAAAACCTTAGCATTATTCAATAAATATCTTGGTTGAGAACAGACACAACCGGTAAACCAGGTAATACATACGCAATTTGTATCTTTTGTTAGTTATCTAAGTTTCAATTATCAAACACCTTTACCAAATCCGAATTATTTTATCCCCTAGGTAGTGATGAATATGTGAATCTGTGATATAACTTACTATGTTAGCCTTGAAGCTTTAGTAAGTTATCTATTTTCAAAACACGTGTTATCTACCCCCTAGATTGCGGTAGGTATGTGAAAGCCTGCAACATAATTCATTGTGTTACTCTCCAAGCAACAATAAATTATCAAACTCGTGGTATTTATCCTTTAGGTCATGATAAATACGTAAGCCTACGATATACCCTACTATGTCAGTCTCAGAGTGTTAGTAAGATATTTTCAAACTCGTATCATTTACTCCTTAGGTTGTAGTAGATATACATAATCTACGATATAACTCGTTGTGTTATTCTCAAAGCAGCAACAAAGTTGTATATGTTTCTCTGTGATATAGCTCATTGTGTTAGTCTCCAAGCAACAATGAATTATCAAACTCGTGTTGTCTATTCCCTAGGTTGCAATATATATATATATATATATATATATATATATATATATATATATATATATATATATATATATATATATATATATATATATATATATATATATATATATAAAATTTATGTTGTAGCTTGTTATGTTAGTCTCGAAGTGTTAGTAATTGTTTTATTAAAATTATTTTATTTGCCCTCTGGGACGTGGTAAATAACGCAATAATTGTGATAACTTGTTGCATCAATCTCAACGGAGTGATAAGTTAACTATTTTTTAAACTTGTGCTATTTACCTCCTAAGTTATGGTAAATGCACTAAATCTACGATAGTTTCTTTATTTATTTCGTTATTCAAGATTATTTTTAAAAATGTTTTCAAGTTTGTGGTTAAATTTTGGGGACTTCCATTATTTAATAACCCTTCGATCCGAATGCACGAGATCTTCGTATTTTCGCACCCTCAATCGAAGAGCGATTAAATAGGAGAAACAGTCATACCCAAAATTTCCCCATCTAGTAATCAATTTATTTTTATTGGATATTTTGTCATTTAAATTTTGGTGTTATTATATTTTTGGTTTTACTAACTTATATTGTCATATTATTGGTGTTTGAATATAATAGGGTTAAATTAGAGGAAGGTGGTGTATTTTCTTTAGAGGAGTTTATTATCTCTAATTTAAATCCAAGTGATCCATTAAGATTTTTTAGGCCCATTAGGTTTGGGGGTTGACCGAGGTCAACATCTGATTATTTTTAAAGTTATTATTGTTATTTGTTATAATTATTGTTATGGTTATTTAAAATATTAAGTATTATTATTTTCATCTAACTATTATTATTATTCCCTTATTATATTTATCATTATAATTATTTAAATTATTATTGGAGTAATGATATTTGCTGAGACATTTATCACAAAAAGCTATTATTCTTTTTTATTATTTGAAGAAGTTGACTGAGTCAACTTTATGGTTTCTAAACCCTTTGTTGTGATACGTCCAAATTGGATTCTTTATCCCCAAGCTAGCAACCAAGCCCAAAATTCCATGAATTTGAAAATCAAATTTTTTCAGATTTGTGATTGAAGAAATAATGTATTGATTGAATGAGAATTTTACATATAGAAGCGTCCCAACACATTCAGATTATACAAACCATAGTTTTATTCCATAACAAAATCTCAAATCAAATCCTAATCTAACTAAAATCAAATCTTTGATTTAAAAATTAAATCAATCAGCTCTAATTTCTAACTAGAAACTACTAATCATTGTAGAAATTTCCTAATTTTAACCTATAACTGCTAATTCCTAAAAACTATAAATAAGAACCTAAGCTATTGGAATCAGGACGAACAAAAAAACCCTTGGAGAAATCCTTTTAATTGATGTGCATCCCTCACCTTTCAGAAAAATCTCTTCATCCATAGAGAATTAGGATTCATCATTAGAAAAAGAAAAGGATTAGACGGAGGGAGAAAGAACCAGAAGGGAATTCACATAAAGATTCACTACAATGGATGATAACCCTTAATACTTAGATTTTAGGGCTCGACTGATTGTTGATTGTGTTTAATTTTGTGATTTTGGTTTGAATTGGGGTTTCTGGGTTTGATTTGGGATTAGGGTTTGTACACCTAAGGTTATGGTTCTTTGATCTTCATAGGGTTAGGGTTTGTATTCATAGGGATATTGTTAGAACGCTTAGGGTTCGTCCAGAACCCTTGGATTAGGTTAGAGTTTGTGGGCTTTGGTTGAAGATATGGGTAGGGTTAAGATAAAAGTATAAAGGTTTTCTGGATTTTTGTTAAAGATTCATAAGAATCTGGGTTTGGGGATGAACCTACATGGTGGTTTGGTTTGAATGTGGTGGTGTCTTGGAGCAGCCGCCAGCAGGAGCGATTTTCGGTGAGGAAATCTAGAGAGAATCTGGAGCTTCTCTCTCTAGCCTCCAACAATGTTTTTTGTGTTTTGTGACAAGAGAGAGAAAGAGAACAAAAAATGAGCCATGAGCTCAGGATTTCATTTAAATTAACTCTTCCTCGCTCCCTGACGCGTGCTAGGTGGCTCCTCAAGAGCCCTTGGATGAGGTGACCATTGACCGGTCATCTGCACCTTACATACCATACTCCTTCACTAAACACTTACTCACAAACCTCCATTCGGATTACCTGCAAATCAACGCTCCAGGACTAGATTTTGAGGGTTGTTGGCTTAGGTGAATGTTTTTTATCTATGTTATCCCACCATAACATGTTCTCCTCCCCACACCATGCTCAGACGGACCCAGTGTTTATCTTGGGATCCTGTACAAAATCTTGGGCCAATCCTAATGCTATTCCAACCCTTGATTACTAAACTAGTTCAAACTTACACCCCCCTGCGCAATTGGACTGAAACAAATTTGATTCGGCCAAAACTTTTACTATTCAGACCCCTGGTTTTATTACTGAATATAAAAACTACACCCCCTAGAATTATTCAAATAATTTATTTAATTTATTATTTAATTTCTTTAATTTGATTGTCTATTCTAATTTATTTATACTACATATTTATCAATTTTTTTCTCTCATGCCATTTTTATTATTTTGGTGCATTAAAATATTTTTTACATAAAATTATATTGATAAATAAATATTGGATTACTATTAAAAATATTTAATATATTTTTAATAACATGAAAATAATTATTTATTAATTATTTTCTGAAAATACTAACTTTTTTTCATAAATTCATCAAGCATATTTTTATCATTCAAACTCTTTTTAAATTGCATCATGCATTCTAAGACAGCTAACCCATCAAATGTAACAAATTTTTTCACTAACTTAATTTCAAATTCAACTTTATTTCAAAAAAGGATTGTGGATATATTTTCTACTTAACTGCGAACTTCGTCTACGACTACGCTATTTTCAAACTCATACAAGTTTCAAGGATAATTCTAAAATATTTCTACAATCCATAAAAAAAAACTAACCAAACACATTCGAACTACGAATTTGGACTTTGATTCTTCGCAAGGAGATACGTAGGCAAGCGGTTAAAACCAAGGCTAGTTCACAACTAAAAAACTAAAATTCTTTTCTTCAAATATTTAGAAACATTGATTATCAAATACCAATCTTACCCTTAAACCTAAAAGCGGAGTCCCTTGAGAAAAAGGGAGATGAATGGTGCCTAACACGTTCCCTTTGTTTAACCGACTCACGAATTTAGAATCTTTGTACGAGTTAGGGCTACCCGTTATTCTCCCGTCCTTAGGACAAAAATTAATGGTGGCGACTCAGATTTCTTTTGCCGATGACGACACCTATGCCAATTGTGTTGATCTATTGCAATAGTACCGCGACTATTGCAAAAAATTGAGAAACGTTATTATAATGGTAAATGATTTCAAATTAGAATAAAGCATAACACTATTAGAGATTGTATCTCTAAAGGAAATGTAAGAGTAGATCATGTACGCACTGATGAAAATTTAGCAGATTCTTTGACGAAAGGATTGGCTAGAAAGAAAGTCTATGATACATCATATAAGATGAGACTAATGCCTATAGGAATATGAGTTGCTCATGATGGTAACCCGACCTAAATGACTGGAGATCCCAAGAAATAGGTTCAATGGCTAATAACAAGTTGTGAGTAATATAAGGCGATCATGCTAGAGTAAAATAGCAAATAAGAGAAGCATGAATCCTGAAGCGAGAAATGGATGAGATAATAAAAAATCTTAATGAGATCTATACTCTGTATGAGGGAGTATCTAAGTTACATGAGTACTCTTGATAGACTCACCTATGTGATTATGGAACTTGAGCTGGTTCCTATGGAATTACGAGGCAAAATTCTTAGAGCCTGCACTAAACTGGGATACACGTGCAAGGCCATTAAAGCACGGGTTATTATAATACACCTTGAGAAAGGTAGTGTGTGGGTCTGATGTCTGAGATAGAGTTCAAGATAATAGTGTCACTCTTTTTGAATCGGAATCCTATTTGTGATACAAAGGTTCAAGTCATAGACGCCTTTGCTTATACAAAATCTTAGAAATGTTTGACATTACTTCTAAAATCACCTTTTAATTCAAGTGGGGGATTGTTGGAAACTTTGGAATGATGATAACTTGGAGTGGGAAGTGGAATGATTTATTGACTTTAAATGGGAAATAGATAAGCACATGTAAGAACTAATATGGAAGTGAATTTGAAAGGATTCCTTTTAGTCCCACATAGGAGGGAACATAAATATTAGTAGTATATATTTTCCAACTTGGCCAAATGGGTTGGGCCCCAAGGGGTACCTGTAACACCCTCTAATCCCACATAGCATAAATAGCATAATTGGAGTAAAATAACATGCATCTCAAAGAAGGCGTCACATTTTGAATTCACAAAATATCAAAGAAATTCAAAGATGCATACTGGTCATGATCATAACACGTATTCAAACTTCATGTTTTCAAAATCATGCACATCACAACGGAATAATTCTTTACTCAAATAATAATAATGATTATATCCCAAACTATAATCATAAATTTTCATAATAAGTCATGGATCTAAAATCATTACGCACTAAGGCCACTCAACATACAATTCAAATAAGAGAAATAACAATATCTCTTCAAATAAACATGAGATATAACTCATTATAATTTTTTATTTCACCAATTTGCTCTTTGAGTTCAAAGTTCTTCTCGAGTAGATCAAGTCTGCAAATTTAAAAAAAAAAACAATAATTACAATTTTGTAAGCGAATAGTTAACATATACTTCTTTTTTTTAAAAAAACATATTATACGTATAATATAATATATTAGATGAAGTATTGAATTATTTTAATTTTTTCGACAATATGTACAATTGATCTACTCGAAAAGAACTTTGAATTCTACGATGAGACGTGTGAAATTTAATGTTTATAATAAGTTATTAAGCATAGTAATTTAAGAAAGAGTTACTCTTGGGGTAAGATGATCTCTCCTTATATATATATATATATATATATATATATATATATATATATATATATATATATATATATATATATATATATATATATATATATATATATATATATATATATATATATATATATATATATATATATATATATATATATATATATATATATATATATATATATATGTGTGTGTGTGTGTGCGAGCTCGCTCGCCTGGTTGTTTGTGCGTCTACTGTAACACCCTTCAAAATCCCACATATAATTTATGGATAATTTAATCAAAAACCACTAAAAGGGTGTCACACGTTATAATAAAACATCATAAAATACAATCATGCTTCGTAACACGGGTTACATCAGTAAAAATTCAAACTTCTCGTAACATACACCTTCAAGGTGATCATGCAACTTTAACAAATCCTTTAAAAACAATGCAGCGGAATCACCATCAAAATAAAATTCTTAACTTTCAAGCTTATAGCATTTAGTCTTGATTAGAAAAATAACAAGTGTATTATTTTGCCTATGCGATAATAATAGAGAAATTCCCCAAATGTCGATCTCAAGGACTGCGTATAAATATCGAGTTTGAATTATTGTTCAATTAAACAAAAAATATTGTTTGGTTGGGATTTGAAAATTAATGAAATAATTGTGAATAAAGTAAATAAATTTGCAAGGCGGTTTTGACAAATATGAGTAACATACTAGGGAAGGTGTGTGATTCATTCATGTAACAACTCTGAATTAACATTGCAATAACATATTTTAAACAATCAATTACTTGTTCTTAAGGCTGTTTACTCCTAAGTCCTTAGTGAGAAAACCTTTAATTCATCCTAAGCCATATGTCCATAGAAACTTACCGGTGAAATTAAGCATAATTAAGTCAAGAATAATTCGGTTACTATAGGGTATCCCTAGTTCTATGTGATATCTATTATAGCATATTCTCATGAAAGCATTATCAATGGCGGTCCAACCTAATTGATAATCATACAACAATCTCAATTTGTCTGAAAGAGAAAGCATTAAGAACATCAAGAGAATAAATTAATAATGAAAAATAACATTATTTTTGCAAATATAAAATCAGGATCATTACATATTCAAATCAGGGACACCCCATAGAATTGGAGGGTTTATCCACTCATAATATTCAAAAATAATAACAAAATACTAGGATTAGACATTACAGATATTACGGTAGAATTGGATCTTCAATCACTTCTGTTCATGAAAATCTACCTTCCATCGACATCTTTGCGCTCTCCAATCTTTAATATTTGTATGTTTTTCGTATTGCCAAAAGATCCCTAATTCATATTCCAAACATGCTTAAATAGAAAAGTATCTCTTTCCAATGATTTAGATTCAATTGGACAAATAAAATTCGGTCGGAAATGTCTAAAACACCCTTACATGCCGAAACACTGACGAAACAGAAGCAAAATTCAAAATCAGCGTGCAGGCTGACACAGGCGCCTGTGTCAGGCCCTTGGCTATTAAATAATTATGTTGTCCCCCTGACACGACAATTTTCAGCTGACACGAGCGCCCGTGTCAGGCCCCTGGCTTCTAAAGAATCATGTTGTCCCCCTGACACGACCAGTGTCAACTGATACGGGCGCCATGTCAGACCTCCTGGAGCATGCATGAAACTTTTCCAAACTCTCGCGATTTTTCCTGGTTTTTGCTCTGATCCTTCTTTAATATCTATCTGAACCTGAAAGCATTAAAGAGACACAACCAAAGTATAAAATGCTGAAAAAGGGAAATAAAGTGCTTAAAAACAATGACAAATTTAACTAGAATTAACGGTAAACAAATGTGTAAAAACCACTAATCAAATTCCCCCAAACTTAGACTGTTGCTTGACCTCAAGCAACAAAGAGAAGAGCTCATGAAGTTCAAAGTATACCGGTAATCATACACGATACTTCCGCTAACATTGGTCAAGAGGTAGTTCGTCCGGTATTCACATGACGCGAAGAGTTTTTATGATAACATTTTAAACCTGAGCTCCCCTTTTTGATACATCTCTAACTATGCTTTATACTTAAGTCCTTTTCTGATTTTCCTTCTTTTTCATTCATACAATCAAATTAAGGCAATAAGAATTTATGATTATCATCACATGCACAAAACTAATCAAGAATTTTAGTTTAGGCACCAAATAAGTAAAAATTACTACTTTTAATTACCGATGAAATTTTCAAAAATTTCTAGTTTATATATTGTCCTTATTTGGACGAGTTTGGAGATCAACCTCCTTTGGTATAAATAATCGGGTGAGGGATACCCAACTTAGCGAGTCGGCTGCCTTTTACTGCTTTTTCATCATTTGGTGCCAAAATTATTTATTTCTCAATCAATCATACATGCATGTGAATCTAAATTATGCCATACTATCGAGATAAACTAATCAAGGAGTACTTCTCAGAATTCACGCACTATGGTATAAATCTACACGTTAGACTGATATGACTCTTTAGGGAACCTCGGGTGTCCAAAAAACCCCTTTTTGTAACATTATTCCGGACTTGCTGCCCTCAAACAATCATCCCTTTATCTCTATACATTATTCTCGTTCTCTTAAAAATAAAAGCTCTTTCCCAAATCAAAAAATTTTGGTCAATATTCAGGGAGAACTTCGAAGTATGTTTTTAAACCAACACGATACATAAAACAAACAAAATAAAAATAACCCCCCCCCCCCCTAAATTTGAACTAAACATTGGCCCAATGTTTTAGAACAAGAGCGAGAAGGGTGACTCACAGAGATCCTTAATAAGGAGGCGAAACGTAATGCAACACCAACTATTGCATCATAGCTTGCATCTGTAAGGCCTTGTTTATCACCTGAAGATGAAACAAAACAAACAACAAAAATAAAATACTTTGTCATTAAAAATGTGGGTTGCCTCCCACGTAGCACTTTGTTTAACGCCGCATGGCTCGATGGTTCACTCCCCATTATTATGGGGGTATTTAAGCTTCCACACCTTATTACTTGTCCTTCCTGCAACACAATAATGATCAAGTTCAAAGATAAATGCTACTTTGTGCCTCAAGTCACCTTCAACTTCCATGTACTTACCTTGATGCTCCTTTTTCTTTCTCTTCTTGACTTCTTGAATGAACTTTGGAGCTTTGCTATATGTTATAGATGAATGAGATAATGCAACCTAAGAGATTATGCTTGAGACTTTTTCTGGAGGTGGTTTTAAACTTTTGCTTTCTCCCACTATGTTGATCATGCTACTGAAGCAATAAAGTGACAAATAAAAGTAAGTATTTTTAGTTTTATCATATTGTCTCCACAGGGATTAGTGCTACTGAATTGTCATTTGATAATTTCTTGCATTTATGGGTTTGGGTTTGAATGGGTTTAAAGTGGTAAATGCGGGAATTAAAGTTATTAACAGAAAATAAATACATTCTTCGGAGAGGAGAAACCTATCTGGCATGAATTTACACTATTTGTCACAAACTTAAACTTATTGGTCAGTTATACTCAACCTACTCTACTCATCAAAATCATCACAGAGACCACGAGATGTACCTACAGTGAAGGTTATGTCTAACGCCAAGTCGCGAGACTAACCGTATTACTCTATCGCCAATGTCTTACGCGCTACAACAACACGGAGGAGTTAAGCTTTAGCACCCAAAGTGAATATTAGCTCTAAATCTATCTCTAGAATCTAGAAACTAATAGATATCCATCTTTAGTCAAGGCTTGTGATGGAAATCTCTACAACAACACAAATCCAAACATAAATGTAAAAAGATCAAAGAAGACATCAAGATTAATTTGTAAAGCAAATTTTATACAACACCATAATCAACAAATATACATATGTTCAAAGTAAGAGTACAAAAAAAAACTCAACCAAAGAGAAATACATAGAGAAGAAGAGAAATAAACCAAACATCTCGCAGGTTGTCAGTGCTGGTTGATGAGAAATCCATCTCTGAATCATCCATATGCAAGACCCTATGTTGTTTTATACCTTCTCTAGTCCAAAAAATGGAGTTGGTGGTGTTGGGACTCAAAAATACACAACCCATACCTAAAAAATATGTTTTTTGACCTAAATATAAGTTACTGCTCAGCCCGCACCGTCCGGCGCTCAAAATACACCGCCCGACACTCAAAATAGCATTTTTAGTGCATTTTCACGTTTCTGGAGCGCCTCTGCACCGCCGGGCACTCTCGGGGCGCTTCCTGACAGTAAGTTGAAAAAGCAACATTGTTTCGACCATAACTTGAGAACCGTAACTCCGATTTGCGCACGGTCGAAAGTGTTGGAAAGCTTATTCCATGATCTATCAAACAATGTATAAATATAAATGCTTAAATACCCACAAAAATGAGATAAAATCAATTAAACTCAATGATATTTACATGATATCGCAATTTATATACTATAACGTAAATTATGCCGAATATATACTAAAGTTGAGGTTTATTGACAAAAAGAAAATGAATTAAGTCAACGAGTGCTGATTATTCACACTAAAAACATAATAATTTAGCACTCATTAAACTCTCCCCAACTTAGACTTGTTTGTCCCTAAACAAGCATTAACCAACTCAAAGAAACAAATGCAAAAATAAAAAAATCACGAATCAACAGGTTTTGAAAACGGAAAATAAATATATGGTTCAAATAAAAAATGCACAAGCAAAGTAGATACTTACCACTAAACTACAACGATAGAATGAAAATGAAATATCTCATAAATATGAAAACATATCAAAGATTCTAAAACAATACAAAGTTCAAAAATGAATCACACGTAGCACACAATTCATCGGTAGATGAATAATAAAAACAATGGGTGCTTTTACTCTCACCTAACAATCAAGTTAACAACAAGTTAAATTATGCATTCATCGAGAAAAACTCATATTGAACAATACAAAAGCAAGAATCAAGAAGACTTTCAAGGAATGTAGTTGGGCTTGGTTAACAATTAAGGTTCAATCCTAAGGCTAACTAAACAAAATTGCCTAAATCTATGGGAGCATTTAATCACACATATTCAAGCAATAAAAAACGATTTTTATTCACCCTTCACTTTGATCATTTATACAACCTTGATTTTATTCAAACAGACACATTTTTTTCCTTTCTTTTTCTTTCTCTTCTCTTTTTCTTTTCTCTTCCTTTTTTCAATTTTTTTCTTTTTTTTTTCAAACAACTTATTTATTTTCAACCACAAAGTAAATAACACATGAGCAACCAAACAAGTACTCTCCCCAACTTGAATACAACCTAAGAAGTGATGTGAATGCTTTCTAACTTTCTAAGGCAAGGAAAACAAAAACACAACAAATTAAAGTTGAAGGGTCAAGTGTTTCAAGAAACAAATTCAAGTTCATACAAAAATCAATGAAGAACTAGTTAGCTATTTATAAGTTCGACAATTTCTATACAAGTATGGATCATGACATTAAGACTCAAAGGGCTAACAAATGCGTGCACACTCACGTAGTCAAATACTTTTGGAAGGTGGTTATGCTCAAATACAAAAAATGCCTCGATCCTTTTCATTATTTCATACATATTCAATACAAATAAACGATTAAACATAATAAAACTGAGTTACCAAGAATGTTGGTCTCCTGCGTGTAGTAAACAATGGAAGTAACCTCACAAAAAGAATTTTATCCTAAAGTAATTAAAGAATGAAAAAGTATGGAAAAAGAATAAATGACATGAACTTTTGTACAAAATAAAAGTTTCCTAAACATGCTATGTTCTAGAAAGCGATAAATGAGTACCTTGCGAGTACCAACTTCAAACAATATCATTACCATACATCCGCAAGGTGAAACAGTCAACTTGGAAAATCACCTCAAGCTTCCTCAAGCTACTCAAAACAAGCTCTTGGACAAACACAAAAATAACATATTAAAATAACTTATATAAACATACTAAAAGGCCGGGTGAAATTGAATTAAACAAGTTGAAAAGTGAAGATTTGAGAATTTTAAGAACTGGTCCAATTTCAACTTGTTTAACCAATTCAACACACTACATATACTAATACAATAAAAATAATAAAGAAACTAAAAACAATAAAACATGCTTGTTTTACGTCGTAAGCTCGACGCCTGTTATTTATACACACTTTTCCAAGTGCCTCTTTACACGATTAGCACTCAATGACGGTGAAACCTAACCAAACACTTAGCAAACGTGAAGAGAAACAAACATATACATGATATTCACAAGTATCGAAAACATGTAAAAATTCACAAATGTGATCATATACAAGTATCAATTTAAACAAGTTTCTATTTACACCTTATAGACAATATATACATTATATGCAAAATTCACAAACAAAAACTATCGCGATGCGAAACAATAAAAGCACCAATCCCCAACAATGGCGTCATTTTACTGAAGCGATAAAGCGGAAAGCAAAAGTAAGTATTTTTAGTTTTATCATATCATCTCCACAGGGATTAGTACTACTGAATTGTCGTTCGACAATTTCTCGCGTTTATGAGTTTGAGTTTGAATGGGTATAAAGTAGTAAAGGCGGGAATTAAAGTTATTAACAGAAAGTAAATACACTCTTCGGAGAGGAGAAACCTATCCGGCATAAATTTACACTATTCATCACAAACTTAAACTTATTGATTAGTTGTACTCAACCTACTCTACTCATCGAAATTATCACGGACACCACGAGATGTACACACAACGAAGGTTATGTCTTACGTCAAGTCACGAGACCAACCGTATTACTCTATTGGCATTGTCTTGCACGCTAAAATAACACGGAGGCATTAAGCTTTAGCACCCAAAGTGAATATTATCTCTAAATCTATCTCTAGAATCTAGAAACTAATAGATATCCATCTTTAATCAAGACTTATGATGGTTATCTCTACAACAACACAAATTCAAACATAAATACAAAAAGATCAAAGAAGACATCAAGATTAATTTGTAAAGCAAGTTTTATACAATACCATAATCAACAAATATACATATGTTCAAAGTAAGAGTACAAACAAAATCCAACAAAAGAGAAATGAACTATACATCTTGCGGGTTGTCAGTGTCGGTTGATGAGAAATCCACCTCCGAATCATCCATATGCAAGACCCTATGTTATTTTTACCTTCTCTAGACCAAAAAATTGAGTTGATGGTGTTGGGACTCAAAAATACTCAACCCATACCAAAAAAATGTGTTTTTTTGACCTAAATATAAGTTGTAGCCCAGCCCGCACTGTCTGGCGCTCAAAACCCACCGCCTGACGCTCAAAATAGCATTTTTAGTGAATTTTCACGTTTCTGGAGCGCCTTTGTACCGCTTGGCACTCTCGGGGCGCTTCCTAACAGTAAGTTGAAAAAACAACATTGTTTCGACCATAATTTGAGAACCGTAACTCTGATTTGCACATGGTCGGAAGCGTTGGAAAACTTATTCAATGATCTATCTAACAAAGCATAAATATCAATGCTTAAATACCTACAAGAATGAGATAAAATCAATTAAACTCAATGATATTTACACGATGCCGTAATATATATACTATAACGTAAACTATATCGTATATATACTAAAGTTGAGGTTTATTGACAAAAAGAAAATGAATTAATTCAATGAGTGTTGATTATTCACACTAAAAATACAATAATTTAGCACTCATCAAACTCTCATAAACTTAGACTTGTTTGTCCTAAACAAGCATTAACCAACTCAAAGAAACAAAAGCAAAAATCAAAGAATACTGAATCAACAGGTTTTGAAAATAGAAAACAAATATATTGTTCAAATAAAAAACTCACAAGCAAACTAGATACTTACCACTAAACTACAACGATGGAATGAAAACAAGATATCTCCTAAATACGAAACCCATATCAAAGATTCTAAAACAATACAAAGTTCAAGAATGAATCACGCGTAGCAGACAATTCATCGATAGATGAATAACAAAAACAATTGATGCTTTTACTCTCACCCAACAATCAAGTTAACAAAAAGTTAAATCATGCACTCATCGAGAAAAAACTTATATTGAACAATACAAAAGCAAGAATCAAGAAGACTTTCAAGGGTTGTAGTTGGGCTTGCTTAACAAATAAGGGTCAATCCTAAGGCTAACTAAACGAAATTTCCTAAATCTATGGGAGAATTTAATCACACACATTCAAGCAATCAAAAATGATTTTTATTCACCCTTCACTTTGCTCATTTATACAACCTTGATTTTATTCAAACACACACATTTTTTTCCTTTTCTTTTTCTTTCTCTTCTCTTTTTCTTTTCTCTCCCTTTTTTCAATTTTTTTCTTTTCTTTTTTTTCCAACCACCTATTTCTTTTGAAACACAAAGTAAATAACACATGAGCAACCAAACAAGTACTCTCCCTAACTTGAATACAACCTAACAAGTGATGTGAATGCTCCCTAACTTTCTAAGGCAGGGAAAACAAAACAAACCACAAATTAAAGTTTAAGGGTCAAGTGTTTCAAGAAACAAATTCAAGTTCATACAAAAATCAATAAAGAACTAGTTAGTCATTTACAAGTTCGGCATTTTCTATACAAGTATGGATCATGACATTAAGGCTCAAAGGGCTAACAAATGCATGCACACTCACGTGATCAATACTTTTCGAAGGTGGTTATGCTCAAATTCAAAAAATGCCTCGATCCTTTTCATGATTCCATACATATTCAATACAAATAAACGATTAAACATAATAAAACGGAGTTACCAAGTATGTCAGTCTCCTGCGTGTAGTAAACAATGGAAGCAACCTCACAAAAATGATTTTGTCCTAAAGTGTTTCAAGAATGAACAAGTATGGAAAATAATAAATGACATGAACTTTTGTACAAAAGAAAAGTTTCCTAAACATGCTATGTTCTAGAAAGAGATAAACGAGTACCTTGCGATTACCAACTTCAAACAATATCATTACCATACATTCGTAAGTTAAAACGGTCAACTTGGAAAATAACCTCAATCTTTCTCAAGCTACTCAAAATAAGCTCTTGGATAAACACAAAAATAACAGATTAAAATAACTACTATAAACATACTAAGAGACCGGGTGAAATTGAATTAAACAAGTTGAAAAGTGAACATTTGAGAATTTCAAGAAATGGTCCAATTTCATCTTGTTTAACCAATTCACCACACTACCTATACTAATACAATAAAAATAATAAAGAAACTAAAAAAAATAAAACATGTTTGTTTTACGTCGTAAGCTCGACGCCTGTTATTTCCTCATCAAAAGATTTCAAAGTCAGAGTACCTTTTTGAATATCAACATTGCATCGACTAGTACACAAGAATGGTCTACCAAGAATGATAGGGGTCTTTTCATCTTCTGAAATGTCCATGATCTGAAAATCAACTGTAAAGACAAGTTTGTCAATTTCCACCAATACATCTTCAGCTACCCCATATGACTTGATGGTGTGATCAGTAAATTATAAATTAGTCCCCTACTCACTTACCTTTCCAATTCCAAGCTTTTTGAAGATAGATAACAGCATTAGGATCTCACTAGTACCTGAATCAATTAGAACCTTTTTGAAAGTTCTATATTTTATAGCGCAAGGTATTGCAACCGATCCAGGATCCTTCTGCTTGATTGGGATTCTCCTTGCTGGCGATATTCCACACAATTTCTCATTACATGGCACCGGTCCCTCTCCTATTTTTATCTTTTTTTATAGGACCTCCTTCATGAATTTCGGGTACATGGGCATTTTCTCGAGTGCTTCAAAGAACGACATATTGTTCTCTAAATTTTTGAATAATGTGGCAAATTTCTCAAATTCTTTCTCTTTTGGGTCCTTCTTTGCTACTCGAGAGGGATATAGTAACTTAATCACCAATTTAGTCTCCTTTTTATTCTTCTCTTCAGTTGGCTTCACATGTGGTATAACTTCTTCCAGTTCTTTCTTATCTTCCCTCACTTCCAGTTCTTTCTTATTATTCTCTTCACTTCCAGTTCTTTATCATTCGCAACTTTGTGACTTCTTGTTGTGACAACATTAACATTCTCATGATTTTTTAGATTTATCACTATGGAGTTCGAAAAGATGCCTGGTGCTTGCAGAGATAATTATTGTGCAATCTGTCCCACTTGAACTTCCAAGTTTTTGATTGAAGTTGTGGTATTCCTATGATTTCTCCTTGTTTCTCCTTGGAATTGAGAAGTTTGGTCAACCATCTTTTCAATAGCTACCTCTCAATGTGCCTTCTGTGGAGCTTGTTGCTCACTTTGGACATTTCCCTGTTGATCTTTCCAGGAGAAGTTTGGATCATTATTCCACCTTGGATTGTAAGTATTTGAGTGGGGATTATTCTACTTCAAGAATTTTATCTCTTCATTTACTTGCGGAGTCGCAAGACAACACACAGTATAATGAGGTCCACTACAAATTTCACAACTCACATTTTGAACAGGTTGAACTTGGGAGACCTGTTGGGTGTCTATACCCATTGCCTTCAATTTCTTTTCTACCTCAGTAGCCACTGTGTCTTCTATCCTTACTTTGGTGGTTTCCAACTTCATATTAATAACTCCTCCAGGCTTGCTTTCACACCTATCATACATCCCTAATTCTCATTAGTTGCTATTGCTTCAATTATCTTTTTGATACCAGTGGCTGTCGAAAAATTAGCTGAGCCACCGACAGTTGAATTAATCAATTGTTTGGTCTTAATTCTAAGACCATTCACAAACATCTGCATCTGCTCATTCTGATCCATATTATGATTATGACAGGCCACTAGGATTCTTTTAAATATTTTGTAAGCATCTCCCAATGACTCACCATCTTTCTGCTAGAAGTTGAGAATTTCATATCTTTTTCTCAAGAATACTGATGCTGGAAAGTACTCATTCAAGAAATCTTTTTCCATGTCTTCCCAATAATTAATATTGCTAGCTGGAAAAGAATAGAACCCCTCTTCGGCATCTTGAGATAAGGTAAGCAGAAACATTCTTAATTTCTTTGCTTCATTTGTATGCCCATCAATCTTTAAAGAGGTACTCATGGTTAAGAACCTCTACAAATGTTTATTGGCATCTGCATTGAACTTTCTGGCGAAATATCTCCTCTCAAGTTGAGTGATGGTGCTCGGATGCATTTGAAAATTTGGAACATTCACCAGTTGGTTTACAATTGTCAACCTACCACCCAGTGCATTTGCCCCACCATAATCGTCCAGGAGTCTCTCAGGTGCTGGTGGATCTTCAGCCATTGGTTTTTCTTCCTCTGACTCAGACTCTATATAAATTGAGATTTCTTCTTCATCAGATGCCAATATGTTTAATCGTGCTTGTCTACGCCTTGTATGAAAATTTCTTTTGATTTCTGTGTCAAAAGGAAAATTAGTTGAGGGCTTTCCTCGCATAAAAATATCATACCCATATTAGTAGTAATAGAACAAAAATAATAATAACAAAACTGAAAATAAATTTTTAGTGGATGATGGGAAAAATAGCAAGTGTACTATTTTCACCGATGTAGTAATAATAGGGAAAACCCCTCGAATGTCGATCTCAAAGACTGCATACAATTATCGAGTTCAATTCACATTCAATTAAGCAAAAACTTAATTTTGGTTTTGGTTTTGATATTGTAAATTAACAAATAGTAGAAATATAAAATGAATTTTTCACAAATATGAGGAGCATGCTAGGGTAATGTGTATAATTTTTCCTGTAACTACCTTGAATCCTAATCTCTTCAACAAGTTCATATCCTTCAATTACCAGCCCTTTAGGTTATATTTCCCTAAGTCCTTAGTGGGAAAACCTTTGAATCTTCATCATGAATCCTAAGTCCTTAGAGAATTATGATGAAATCAAGTCTTTGTTTTATCAAGGGTTAAACCCTATAACTATAGAGTATCCCTAGTCCTAGGTGATATCTACTATAGCCTAATTGTACAAAAACCTTAACAACTATGGTGTAGGTGATTGTTAACTGTAAATCAATCCTAATTGGTCTGATCAGGAAAGCTTGAAAACATTGCACGATTAAATTGAATAAAGAAGACTATTGTATTAAAGAAATTCAGGAATCAAAATCGTTTATAGTGTCAAATCAGGACAGCCCCCCTAGCATTGGGGGGTTTAGCTACTCATATGCTCAAAGTAATTTCAGAATAAAAATTAAACATTACAAATAGATGGTGAACTTTGATCTTCAATCGCATCCTCTCATGAAAGGTCTCCGCTTTCGAACACATGTGTAGGCTTCAATCTCCAATCCTTAATTCTTCGTATGGAAAAAAGTCTCTTCTCTCTCATCATCCAACAGTGCAAAAAGTCCAAAGTAATCTTAATGATCCAAGACCACATCAAACTACAAAAATCAGAATTATTATTGCGCCTACCAACACGGGCCGTGTCAGGTTTCACTGGTACCTGTGTTAGCCCTATGCCTTTTTCATTTAAGTTACCAAGTATCAGGCCCGCTGACATGGGCCGTGTCAGGTGACACGGGCACCTGTGTCACACCCCTGACTTCTCTTATTTCTGGCTTTGTCCTGGCTATCATCCTAACACGGCTTGTGTTAGGTGACACGGGTGGCCGTGTCAGGACTCCTGTAGATGGATATTTGCATTTCTTCTGAACCTCTGAGATTTGCACCGATTTGTCTCGATTTAATCTTTTGAACCTGAAAATAACAAACTACACAACCAACACATAAAACACAGAAGAATGAAATAAAAAACTTGACAAAAATAAGAAACGATAACAAAATTAGCTGTAAATGAAGGTGGAAAAACCACTGATCAAACTCCCCCAAACTTAAACTGTTGCTTGACCTCAAACGACCATTACAAGAACTTATGAAAATCATAGCAGCCTAGAACTCATACGTGAGACATCTGTTCAAATTAAAAAAAAAGGTAGTTTGTCTGATGTTCACATGACGCGAAGAGTTTGTGTAAAAACCTTTGAATCTCGAGCTTCCTCTTTGGATACCTCCCTAACTATGCTTTATACTTAAGTCTTTTTCTAATTTTGCTCCTTTTTCATTCTGACCGTCAAATTAAGGCAATGAGAACTATTAATAATCATCACACGTACAAGACTAATCAAGAAAAAATTTGTTTAGACACCAAATAAGTAGCTTTTTCTCCTTTTAAACTCAGATGAAATTTTCCAAACTTTTCAGTTTATATATTGTCCTTTTTGGACGACGTTTGGGGATCAACCCCTTTGGGATGAATAATCGGGTGAGGGATACCCAACTTAGTGAGCCAGTTTATTTTTACCTCCTTTTCATCATTTGGTGCCAGCTTTATTTTTTTCTTAACCAATCATAATTATTGATGCAGTGTATTCGCAAGTGTACGAATCGCGTCAGAGTAATATAAAAGATTATCGATCCACAGAGACCAATCGTCAATCTATCATTTCCTATTGTTACGGTGTTTAGATAAGTCAATATTAAATAGGGAATTGAGCATGCAAGAAAGTAAAGTGCGGCAAAATAAACTTCAGATATAAAAGTAGGGTCAAATGTAATTCACATAGTCAGATGATATCCCCAATGCTTCGGAATAGAACTACTTATAGGGAAATATTTTCTACTAAAGAAAAGAACTAATTTAACAGGAATTGTTGCTTTCGTGTAATCAGAACCGAGTTTACTCTCTAATCAGACCTTCTTATCGTCACTTATAAAAAGGCGCGCATTGCGTTAAAGTAATAAACCTATTTTTAAGAAATAATGTACTTGACCAAGTTGAAAAGTATTTTGATCTGGAATTTCTAATAAAAGGGGACCTAACTTTAACCCTATAAACCCATCCGAAAATAGTTTCAAAATTGATTTCTTTGATAATAAAAATCCCTAACTAACCAGATAAAGCGCTTTCGCTTCCTTTGACCAGTTAGAACTAACCGAGTTTAACAAAGGGTTGGATGGATTTCGATCTTACCCAACAACAATAAAGTATAGAAAACTCGTATTAAATACCAAAATAGCACATAAGAATTTCTATTGACACATTATTTGGAATATCGATCTAACTAGATTCCTTACATTCTAGCCCAGTAAGGTTCAGCTTGACATGGGAATGTAAACAGACATGTTAAAATAAATCATGTGAGAAAGCAAATAATTTAAAGTGCGGTGCGGGAAATAAAAAAAAGTAAAACCAGTGCAGAAAATAAACAAAGTAAAAGTAGGTGCGGGAAATAAACAAAGTAAAAGCAGGTGCGGGAAATTAAATAGAAACCTGCTCCAAACGGAGAGGTTTTAAATGTGGTACAAACTGGAAGTAAAATGCGACTGGAAATAAACAGCAGTTGAAAATAAATGTGGCAGGATAAACTTTTGACTAAGTGCTCCAAACTCGATTAAACTCAATCTACGAACTCGATCACAGACTCAATCAATAGTGCAATAATTCCCCGATCTGAAGAATTATCATTTTACAATGGTGAAATTATATGGCTTAAGTTCGTAACTATGGTTGGATCAAGTTTTAAACTAAGCTTGGGTGAGTTAAAATGAAATCAGGAACTTCTATTTATAGAGAATGAAGAATGCAGGAAATCACAGGAATGCCCCCCAACTAATTTTTTTTTTGGGGGGGGGGGGGAACATCGTCCAAAGATGCCGCCCGCCATGGAGGCCATGGCGTCTGCCATGAGTGTAAATGAAAGGAAGTGGGGAACGTGGCAGTTGAGGTCAGCAGGAGGTGGTCCACGTCATGGCCTATCCTATGGTTGGCGCCATGGTGGACGCCATGAGTGCAAATTTGACCTAAACTCCTGTTTTTCAGCCTGTTTTCCTTCATTTCTTCAGGGGAGCTCTAGATGATTGAAATACCTGAAAAGGAAACAAAATATAGGCATAATACGAGAAAACAATAATAAAAAACCTAAATAACATGTGAAATCAGAGTAAAAAACAAGTGTAAAGTAAGTGTTATCAAATTCTCCCACACTTAAACCTTTGCTTGTCCTCAAGCAAAAACTCTAAATAGATTAAGAAGAAAAATGGTGTTAGTGAACAAGTTGGGCTGCAAGGGGCCTCTGGAATTAAAACAGGGATGTATTGATAGGTACTGACTGATTCAAACCAAGGATATCATAGTGACACTCTTCCATAAAATGGACATAAGCTTCGTTCTTTTACGAACCAATCCATATCATGCCACTATGCTTAGGCCTATATTTTTCCTTTTTAAAAATCCTTTTTCATTCAGGCGCAATCACATTAAGCCTGTTATTCGTACATGCTCATAGTAAAGTGACCGGGTAGTGATTTTGATCATAAAATGTAGGGCTCTGGTATAAAAAGTTGGTGTAACCCCTTTTATTGACCCATTTATAGTTGCGGGGAATCGGATTGTAATCTGCCCTACCAAGTTCAGCACCAGATACCTCTGAACCAACTAAAGATGGGTAAAAAAAACTTCTTTTTCTTTTTCTTCTTCTTTTGCTTTTCCTTTTGCTTTATTTTTCAACATACAACTTTTGTTGAGTTAAATGACATTGTGAGGGTCACCTATCCCATGGTTGTAGTTTATAATAAGAATATAGCATATAGATCATTCACTTCTCATCGGTCCCCTACGTAGAGCATGCTTAGACCGGAGCTGACTGCTAGGATAAACTATTCAAGGATTTAAGAATGAAAATTTTAAGGCCACGACATAGGGGATATCGGGATCGAATTCCTAAATTTATGAAGCTTAAGGTGTAAAAACGAAGTTGGTGCTTCAAAAGGGCTTTCCCAAGTCATACTACATCCAATCTCAACTAGGTCTTATAGCCCAACTAAGTTCAAAACACAGTGTTTTTCTTAGAAAAAAATTTCGGTTAGGCTCAAGAAATGGGGGAGTGGACATACACTAGACCATACAGATATAGATGACTCGTCAAACACATGTATCATTTTGAAAAGAAAGCAAACAAGCAAACTAAAGCAAATAAAGAAGTAAAATAACGAGAAGGAAAATGCAGGAAAGGAAAAATAAAGCGAGAAAAAATAAAGCGAGAAAAATAAAGCGAGTAAATTTCCTCCCACACAAAAATCGAACATTGTCCCCAATGTTACGAAATAAGATAAGGAAAGAGTCACCTGGTAAAGTACTAAGGCTGGTTGGGTCTCTCTCCATCCTGCGGTGAATATCTAGGTGAGATAACTTACTTGTATGACCCAAAGCAGAAGCAATCTGAGTCACTGTCCCTCCCACATGGAGGATACCTTCAGCAGACTTAGAAGTCATCATGAGATTCCACAGCAGAAAATTTCCACATGCTACAGGGCGAGACTGGGTCACACGGTAGAGGAAAAACATCTCCTCCTCGCTAACATGGGTATCAGTGTCGGCCTTCCCTAGGAAAGTGTGAGCAATTACCATCTGAAAATACCTGAAAGCGGGGTTGTGAATAACAGGGGATAGCTGAGTGGAAGGATCAAGGCTCCCTCCAATAGTAATATCTCTCCAGAATTTCTCTATGTCCCTAGTCATGAAATAGCCAACTGGTAGCTCAGGTATAGCATCGGGTGTGGTCTGGAAGCCTATCAAGTCGCCAAACTCCCTCTGGGTAAAACAGTATTCTACCCCGAATAGTCTGAAAGTGAGATATCCATCCTGGCCATAATAGGGCTCAAAATCGAATGAACTGAGGAATTCTAAGGTGAGGTTCCTGTAGGTCACATTTAGGTCATCTGCATACTCGTCCCACTTTAGTTGGTTGCATAGATACTTGATACTGGCTTCAAAGCCAAGAGCTTCCATGAAAATCTGGTCTAGATATCTGGCCGGTGCCATGGGTCGCTGTGAAAGGACCGCATAGCGTTGTCTCTGAGTGTCATCTCGGAAGGAAACATGCATGTCATCGAAATGCTCCATCTTGAAAAATGTAGTTACCAAAGACAGCTAGCAGGTGATGCCTGAAATCATAGATTTTGCAACTGCTAGTATAAAGATAAAAATAAAATTTGAAAAAAAGTAAATAAATGCAAAAAATAAAAATAAGAATTTTTTTTATTAATAACCAAGTATTAAAAAAATATTTCGCAAATAACCGGGTTTCGGAAAAAATTACGCAAATAACCATGTTTGAGATGGCTCCATAAAGGAGGAGCCATCTCATTTGGCGCATCCTCCTATTTTTATAAGGGAGGCGCCATCTCATTTGGCGCCTAAGGGCAAATGGCAAGCCCTAAGCCAAATGAGATGGCGCCTATGTGGAAAAGTAGGTCAAAAAAAAAATTTTTTTTTTCCTTTCCTGCGCGTTGCGTATTAGACAGAGATAACCAAAATTGATTTTTTATTTGAAAAAAAATAATTACATTCAACTGTTTTACATTTAAATAACAGTAAAAAAATAGATACAAAAAATACTGAAAAAAAAAAAGATACATCAATGATCCCCAGGAACCCGGTAATGACCCCCAGTTCCGCATCCCCGTCCTCGCCTTTCTCTTGCTGGGTGCCGTCTCGTTTCCTGTTGCGGCAAGGTCGATGGCCCAGCGAAGTCAATGCGATCCGAATCCATAAAATCAGTAAGATCTCCGTATCTCGAAGATCCGCTCTGGTACAGTCGGTTACCCATGCCCTCGAAGTTTGGTCGTGTTGGCGGTGGGTGGGGTTCCATGGTTGGTCGGTAGCATTGGTCGTCTGAGTATGGGGGGTAGAAAGGAAATGGATCTTGGGGTGTTTGGTACTGTGGATGTTGGGTTGTTTGGTGATATGGTGGTTGATGGTAGGTTTGGTCGGGTTGGTCGTAATCTTCTGACATTCCCATATCAGGGCTAAGGCTGGATGTTGAGGGCCCCATATTGGGATATGTGGAAGACTGAAATTGGGTATGGGGTATGTGGGTTTGCTGGTATTGGGGTTGGTATTGTGGTTGGGTTTGAGGCATATCTGGGTATTGGTAGTTTGGCGGTGACTGTGGTTGGTAGTACGGCATTTGGTTGTAGTTTTGTTGTGGTGGGGAATGTGGTTGTGTGTTTGTTGGTCTGTTTCTTCTTGGGGGTGGGTTTGAGGTTGAAGGATTTTGGGTTTGTTGGTGGGGAATCGAGGGTTGTTCCCATTGTGTGCGTGGGTCAACCAAGTACCTCGGATGAGACACGTGCATATCTGGGTTACTAACCGACCTGTACCACGACATATATTGATCGGTGTGTCGCATGTTACCTTGAGTAAGGAAAACAGGGGATTGCAAGATGTAGCGGTGACGCCTTTGCCACATTTTACACCATTCTGGAGCAAAGTCTTTCCAGTTGGTTAGATTCCACTGGGCGTCGACCCTTTTTAGATGCCAGGGGGACAAATCTGTTGGGTCACTTGGTATCTCTTGGATCATTCCGAACTGCATCTTCACGCGGTCGCTGTGGTGCATCTCCACAATGTTGAACCGAATGAGTGCAGTCTTTGCAGTCCAAGTTGCTGCATCCTCTGGATTTGGAGAATGGTCCAAACCCAAATATGGTCTCCAGACGAACTGCGATAAAATTTAAATCAGGTAAGCGCAAAAGTAATGTATAAATAAATAAAATGAACAAAAGTTAAAAGCTACGACTTACGTCATCTGGGCCTAGGTGATCCAACAGATTCCGGTAGAGTGCGACATTGAATCTGGGATTCTTGCCGTAATCCATACCCCTCACGCAGTACCTATAGGAAATGAGAAACATGTTATTTTTAGCATATATTTTGGAAAGAGAAGAATAGTTATAAATGCTATAACTTAATGACTTACTTTGTTGCGTAAGGGAAACCAAAAGTGTTGTTGTTGATGGGGTTTAAGGACTCCATCCTCCACCAACCCCAGGCTTGTAGTAAAAATGTGCACCCATAAAATGTACATTTTTCCTTGACTGCGTTTTTGCACAAGGAACTGTACAGGTGGGCTAATACTGCAGAACCCCAACTAAATTTTCTAGTTTTATCAAAATTGGTTAGTAAATGTAAGTACATGAAATTTACACTATTTCCCGTACTTTCGGGAAATAAAAAAGTACCAAAAAGTATCATTATATACGTCCGGGCTTTTACTACTCGGTCATTTTCTGAGGAATTTTCATTTAATTCCATACTTGCATAATGCCGTTTCAGGTCAGTGAGTAGTATTCCCTGCCCTCTTGCTCCACCCCCTTCTACCATGTCCCTACCCAACAGTTCTTCACACTGTGAGTTGGGTTGTTGAACCGACCCGTTCACCACTTTACCGTCAATAGGGAGGCCCAGTAGCATGTAGACATCTTCGAGAGTGATGGTACATTCACCTATTGGTAGGTGAAATGTATGGGTCTCCGGTCTCCACCTCTCCAACATTGCAAGGATGAATTTGGAGTCAATGGTGCAGTTTGAGATCTTTATCACGTGTCCAAAACCTGCATATTCCAGATAAGGGACGATAAAAGGGTCGGGGGCCAGGTATTTGTGCGAACGGATTCTGAATCTTTGTGTATCCTGAGATCATAATTAAACAAGAGTAAGATTAATTAAGATGAACAACACGTTTTTTAAAGTATGAAAAATGTATAACCAAAGAAGAGACTTACAAATGCAGCAATGTTTTCCCTTGTGCCTCTGTGAGTATCTCCCATTGTTAGAAGGGCCATTCTTCAGAACGCTTGAGTGAATGAAAGACTTAGGAAGAAATAAGGAGTATGATAGACTTAAGAAATATTTCGTAGCAGAGAGTGAGAGAGTGAGAGTTGTGTGGGTGTGAGATATGTTTCATAAGGTATGTATTTATAGGCAACTAATTCTGATGTAGTGGTTGCATGCATGCGAGGTGTCACATTTGCATGCTTAGGGAGTTACACATATGCATGCATGCATTTACAAATAATGTAAGGTGTCTTTCTCTGTTGCATGCATGCCTATTGGAGCTGACGGGTGGCAGGCTTAGACAAAACTTTTATGTGTGTATTATAGGGCCAGGCTAGGTGGCAGCATAAGCCCATGCATGTAATACGATTGGACAGTAAGGGAGGCGCCATCTCACTTGGCGAAATAGTACAAAAATGAATGTTGTCGCCACCCCATTTGGCGAATAAGAGGTGTCACGTTTTACAGCATTGTCTCAGGCTACGTGACAGCCTTTGGGATTCCTTTCTCTGTTGCATGCATGCCTATTGGAGCTGACGGGTGGCAGGCTTAGACAAAACTTTTATGTGTGTATTATAGGGCCAGGCTAGGTGGCAGCATAAGCCCATGCATGTAATACGATTGGACAGTAAGGGAGGCGCCATCTCACTTGGCGAAATAGTACAAAAATGAATGTTGTCGCCACCCCATTTGGCGAATAAGAGGTGTCACGTTTTACAGCATTGTCTCAGGCTACGTGACAGCCTTTGGGATTCCTTTCTCTGTTGCATGCATGCCTATTGGAGCTGACGGGTGGCAGGCTTAGACAAAACTTTTATGTGTGTATTATAGGGCCAGGCTAGGTGGCAGCATAAGCCCATGCATGTAATACGATTGGACAGTAAGGGAGGCGCCATCTCACTTGGCGAAATAGTACAAAAATGAATGTTGTCGCCACCCCATTTGGCGAATAAGAGGTGTCACGTTTTACAGCATTGTCTCAGGCTACGTGACAGCCTTTGGGATTCCTTTCTCTGTTGCATGCATGCCTATTGGAGCTGACGGGTGGCAGGCTTAGACAAAACTTTTATGTGTGTATTATAGGGCCAGGCTAGGTGGCAGCATAAGCCCATGCATGTAATACGATTGGACAGTAAGGGAGGCGCCATCTCACTTGGCGAAATAGTACAAAAATGAATGTTGTCGCCACCCCATTTGGCGAATAAGAGGTGTCACGTTTTACAGCATTGTCTCAGGCTACGTGACAGCCTTTGGGATTCCTTTCTCTGTTGCATGCATGCCTATTGGAGCTGACGGGTGGCAGGCTTAGACAAAACTTTTATGTGTGTATTATAGGGCCAGGCTAGGTGGCAGCATAAGCCCATGCATGTAATACGATTGGACAGTAAGGGAGGCGCCATCTCACTTGGCGAAATAGTACAAAAATGAATGTTGTCGCCACCCCATTTGGCGAATAAGAGGTGTCACGTTTTACAGCATTGTCTCAGGCTACGTGACAGCCTTTGGGATTCCTTTCTCTGTTGCATGCAAGGCTATTGGAGTAGACGGGTGGCAGGCTTAGACAAAACTTTTATGTGTGAAGAATAGGGCCAGGCTAGGTGGCAGCATAAGCCCATGCATGTAATATTATTGGACAGTAAGGGAGGCGCCATCTCACTTGGCGAAATAGTACAAAAATGAATGTTGTCGCCACCCCATTTGGCGAATAAGAGGTGTCACGTTTTACAGCATTGTCTCAGGCTACGTGACAGCCTTTGGGATTCCTTTCTCTGTTGCATGCAAGGCTATTGGAGTAGACGGGTGGCAGGCTTAGACAAAACTTTTATGTGTGAAGAATAGGGCCAGGCTAGGTGGCAGCATAAGCCCATGCATGTAATATTATTGGCAGCCTTGGGGGGTTGCATCACTTACTTAATTGAAATATTTTGCCTTAGGTTGAACATAACATTCATTCACATAAACTGTAAAATTTTCCAACCTTCGAATCAGTCATCTAACCTTCAAACATTCCAGCATTCATACCTTCATATAATCAATAAACCCAAAACATTCCCACCTTCATACCTAAAACAATTCTACACAATGGCCTCTTCACCACAATTTGTTGTCAAAGCACATTTCAACGGTGAGACATACATGTGTCCCACAGTTGGGTTTTTGTTTAGAAACACCGACAATGTCTGATTTCTCTTAAACGGGAAAGCAAATTTCTCCTACTTTAAGAAAAGATTGGAGGCCAAACTTGAACGAGGCCCTATATCCCAGATATTTTATCAGAGTCCAGTCTATTTTGGAAACAACCAAGTCATATTTTATAAGGTTGCAATTCAAGATGACGAGGATTTCCAGAACATGATTTCCAGCCATGTCTATTCTGGAAACGACTCTATTGAGTTGTACGTTCTGTTTCAAGAGCCTCCGGTGACACAGGAGGTAGAGCCTCCGGTGTTACAGGAGGTTGATCCTTTGGAGAATGAGCAAGCCGAGGTGGATGCAGTTGATGATGAAGAAGAAGATAACGAGTTAGAGTTCGATGAAATGGTGAACGACGATTCTGACGATGATGGCATCCCAAGTATTCCTACCGACAAAATCTACACACCACCTACGCACATGACAAACTTCAACATGGGCGGAGATGAACCTTCTACGGACTTGTTTTTCCAACCGTATATGCAATCAGATGAAAATTTAAAAGAGAAGGACAAGTTTCGTAATAGAGAGGAATGCATAAGGGCCATCAAAAAATTTCACATGCTCAACTCGGTTGATTATAAGGTGGATCGTGTAAACCCGGAAAGGTACAAGATCAAGTGTGTCCACCCTGACTGCATGTTCAAGCTGACCGCTTCATACAGACTAAGGGGTGACTGCTGGGTCATAGGTTCCATGACAACCCATACTTGTGTAAGTTCCACTCAATCACAAGACCACCGAAAACTCAACCATGATCTAATCTGTCAAGAAATCCTACCCCTGGTGAGCAACGACCCTTCTTTGAAGGTGAAAACAATCATCTCCCACATCACCACAGTTTTTAACTACACTCCGTCTTACCGTAAGGCGTGGTTAGCAAAGACTAAGGCGATTGAAAGGGTGTATGGAAACTGGGAGGAGTCATACCGAGAACTTCCCCGCTACCTCAATGCACTAAAGACATATTCTCCAGGTAGTGTTTATGTTCTGGAAACATTGCCCGCTTACGCCCAAGATGGTAGTGTTCTACATGGCAACGGAATATTCAGTCGCGTCTTTTGGGCATTTCAACCATGCATCGCAGGGTTTGCATCATGTAAACCAATTCTACAAATAGACGGGACTTGGTTGTATGGCAAGTACAAAGGCACTCTTTTGATGGCAGTTGCACAAGATGGCAACAATAACATTTTCCCCGTTGCGTTTGCCCTTGTCGAGGGGGAGACCGGTGGTGCTTGGAGCTTTTTCCTGAAAAATCTTCGTACACACGTGGCTCCTCAACCGGATCTATGTTTGATCTCGGACAGACATGCCTCTATTGAAAGTGCCTATAATAATCCGGCAAATGGTTGGCATGACCCTCCTTCTACGCATGTCTATTGCATCAGGCATATCGTCCAGAATTTCTCGAGGGAGGTCAAGGACAAAACATTGCAGAAAGCGGTGATGAATGCGGGATACGCACTGACACAGCCCACATTCAAATATTACCGCAACGAGATCCGTTTGTCTAACCCAGAAGCCGGTACGTGGATCGACAACATACCGGTCGAAAAGTGGACTAGGTCATACGACAATGGCCAAAGATGGGGGCATATGACAACAAATCTCATTGAATCAATGAATGGGGTATTCAAGGGCATACGAAACCTCCCCATCACTGCCTTGGTGAAATCCACGTATTTTAGGATGGCTGCGTTATTTGCCAAAAGAGGTGAAATGTGGTATTCGGTCTTGCAATCAGGACAACTGTGGAGTGAAAGCTGTATGAAATACATTAAGGCTGAAAGTGCAAAAGCCAACGCCCAACTGCGAGAAATGTTCTTGAACCTATCCCAGGGGCAAGAAGAAATAAAGACTCTCCTCACCAGGAACTTGACCTTAGGGAATGCAGGGGGCATCAGGAACGATCAGCTGGAAGGGCTACAAATTGAGTCGGCAACCATGAAGATCCAAATGATGGGGCAGTTGGTGGGCCAAATGACTCTCATTCAGGACTTAGCTCAAAAACAAGAAGAGCTCCGGGTCCTCGTCACCAAGCTGCTTCAAAATAATCCAGTAGGGCAAACAGCCAAGGTGGAAGCTCCAGCCATCATTCAACCACGTGCGGGGCAAGAAGACAAAGGAAAATCTCCTCAGCTTGCTTCAGGGTCACGAGCCCAGCCTCAACGGGGAAGTCAACGTAAACGAAATGCGCCCGGAAGACATTCCTCGGAGACTGATATACCCTCATCCTTTATACTGAAGCGCTTGCTGGAGGTCAATCTGATCACTCTAAAGGACCCTCCCAAAAATCCCAACAGGACAGCTTCGAGGTATAACCCCGACACCCACTGCGCTTATCATTCAGACAGCCCGGGGCATGCTACAGACGACTGTTGGACCTTGAAGAAAAAAATCCAGGATTTGATTGACGAAGGGGTGATAGAGTTCATGCCGGATGGCGAGATGAAAATCTTCCGCTGAGATTTCTCCATCTGAGATAGCTAGTTCAAACTAAGAAACTTTTGTTCATTCGAATGTTCAAGTTGTATTTTTCTTTGATTGTTTAAACATTTTATTCATATCAAACATTGTTATTTCATTAATGCATTGCACATGTCTGTTTTGAAGTAATTATTTCGTATTCACTATATTGCAAATTGCTTTCATATTTTTCTTGATGTTCAACTCTCGATTAAAAATTCTAGGCCTCTTGAGGGAGGATGACGAAAACGATACCGCGATCATTACAGTATGCTTTTGAACAGACCCCGCTTATGAAGTACAGGCATTGTTTCAACCCCTAAACACTGGAGTTATAAGGATGATAATCCCTCGTCAACCCATCAGAGCCAAAGAAGTAGGAGTTTTTTATTTTCGAAAATCAAAACCCTTAATCATAACCTGGGGCAGGGTAGTTCTCTCAGTTGATCCAAGTGCATCTTTACAAAACGAACAAAGACAGTGATGGTTCAGAACAATCAAAAGGACAGGCAGTCATCATCAAAATTCATAAATGAAAAGCCCAAAAAGTCTAAACCTACAAAGGGGACTTATGAAACCGGGGCATCCCGCTGACTGTAATTCCAAAAAGGAAACAGTTCAGGCAAAAAAGAAAGGGATAACAAAATCAAGAAAGAGGTCTCACAAACCCTCAATCAAAGCAAAAAAAAATGACTGCCTATTCATAATAAATCATCGACAGCTGAACCATTATTGGAACATCAAAGCAAAGACTCAAGCAAGGTCTAACGCATGATCAACTGAGTTTAGGTTTGGAGAACATCACGAAGAGCGGGTGGGTACAAATAATTTGAGCCTTTATCCTTTGTTTCTTAAACTGTGAACCAAGCCATGTTATAACCCTTAAAAGTCCTAGCTGAAGCATGGATTAGTTCGAAAGCATACTGTCACGAAAGGTATCCTGACTCCTGAAGGCCTACGGTAAATACGGAGTTGACATCACGTTTTACAAACATTCACTTGTTTTATGAAAAGATGCATTTTCAAAATCTTCGAGACAGACATAAGCTTTGCGTTTTTGACATAACTTTGTTGGCATATGACTTTTGTTTGAACAAGCAGGGAAATTCGCACGATGAACACCTTGTGAACAGAAGAACCTCCAATCAAGGGGCACATTGCTCATTATCTGGGGCATGGCAAAATACTTCCAACAGGGGCAACTCCCTACATTCTGAGAGCGTGGACATAGTCGAAAAATACTACGCACAATCAAAGACCCGCTAGGTTGACATACCTAGGCAAAAATAAGGGCTTCCCGGCGAACCAAAAGGGTTCGGGCAAAATGAGGGATGAAATAAAAAAATCTGTACACCCGGCAAGTCGAAAACCCGAAAAGGCGGCTTGGGCAAAAATGGGTATCCCGGTGGACTGAAAACCCAAAAGGGCGGTCCAGGCAAAAGTTAGGGATCAAAGCGTACGACTATGTCCTGTCATCTCGTCACCTGCCTACCAGAAGAAGGTCTGTCCATCAACAAGCTATCAGCACCTCTCAGGTCTGCCTCTCCCACCTCAGAAACAGGGGCAATGACGAGCTGTCCAAGCAAGCTAATTGTTCTGTCCTCCAAAGGTACCAAGGTAGGTTCAGCTGAAGAACATGACCGAGGATCTTAATTCCCCAGAGAGTAGTTCAGCAAAACAGTACATCCCTCTCCAAGCAAAATTGTCAAATATCAAGGGAATTGAGTATCCTCCAGCCGATCTCAATACTTCCCCAGCAGTATACATAAAGCATCCCCGGCAGTCTTGGTCTAAAGATTGTTCCCCGGCGGTATATCAACATCCTAAGGGATCATCCTCCAGCATATCAAAACTCCCCACGAGAGTCCAATCCGGTTCCCCAAGAAATTTGGAGTTCATACCCCCAAGCAGTAAGCTTATCCCCAGTAGATTCTGGAAGCTTATCCTCAGAGCACGAACGCGTCGTCCCGGCTTGATTTAAAGAGTTATTTCCTTAACAGGATATAACTGGGTTATCCTCAGCCAAAAGCCACGGAAAGAGCGTCCTCGGCAAAGTGTCTTCCTACCCCCAGCGAAGTCTATCAACACTTCCAGCACAACAAGGATATCCCCAGCGGAATTCATCAAATCCCCCAGCATAACTCATCAACGGTATCCCCAGCGGAGTTATCTTCATCAACTCAGCAAAGCATCGCTATCCCCACAGAGTAGCACTCCCCAGCATGATCGCTAGAGTATCTTTTCTCCCGCAGAATTATTCCATTTGCCAAGTTTATTCCTCAACGGAGTTATCTTTTCCTACCGGTATTCTTGCAACAATCATCTACAGCGGAAGCAAAATCTCTTCCTCAACATCAGCCCAGGATATGACTTCCCGGCACCCGTCAAGGATTCATTTTCCTAGACAAAAACATACATGAATCATCACATACATCATTATAGCATGCATGTATGTATCATATCATATAAATCGCATCCATATTGAGAACATCATTGCTTGATCCATATCATGCATTGCATATAGCTGATCTTTATCTTGCAGGAAAGATGCAGGTGAAATTCTCAAACATATTTCAAGGACTTCTCTAGTCCAGTTGAATCGACTCCAAACAGATTTTTCTGATAAAGACTTAGCAGAAGTTCTCTTATGGTCCCCTCTCCAACGGCGTGTGAGGTGGTAATTCCTTCTTCAGATGTTTCCCTCTCCGGCATGAGCGTGAGGTGATATTCTCTTATGGTCCCCTCTCCAACGGCGTGTGAGGTGGTAATTCCTTCTTCAGATGTTTCCCTCTCCGGCATGAGCGTGAGGTGATATTCTCTTATGGTCCCCTCTCCAACGGCGTGTGAGGTGGTAATTCCTTCTTCAGATGTTTCCGTCTCCGGCATGAGCGTGAGGTGATATTCTCTTATGGTCCCCTCTCCAACGGCGTGTGAGGTGGTAATTCCTTCTTCAGATGTTTCCCTCTCCGGCATGAGCGTGAGGTGATATTCTCTTATGGTCCCCTCTCCAACAGCGTGTGAGGTGGTAATTCCTTCTTCAGATGTTTCCCTCTCCGGCATGAGCGTGAGGTGATATTCTCTTATGGTCCCCTCTCCAACGGCGTGTGAGGTGGTAATTCCTTCTTCAGATGTTTCCCTCTCCGGCATGAGCGTGAGGTGATATTCTCTTATGGTCCCCTCTCCAACGGCGTGTGAGGTGGTAATTCCTTCTTCAGATGTTTCCCTCTCCGGCATGAGCGTGAGGTGATATTCTCTTATGGTCCCCTCTCCAACGGCGTGTGAGGTGGTAATTCCTTCTTCAGATGTTTCCCTCTCCGGCATGAGCGTGAGGTAATATTCTCTTATGGTCCCCTCTCCAACGGCGAGTGAGGTGGTAATTCCTTCTTCAGATGTTTCCCTCTCCGGCATGAGCGTGAGGTAATATTCTCTTATGGTCCCCTCTCCAACGGCGAGTGAGGTGATATTTCCTTCCAGATTATAATTTCCTATAGTTCCCTCTCCAACGGTGAGTGAGGTGACTCCCTTTGAGATTATAATGTCCTTTGGTTCTCTTCCTGACACTACGAAGATGGTAATTCTCACCAAGATTTTCTCAACGAGCGTTGTTGAGGTTGAAATCATTCAGGATTCTCTTACCATTCATGCTAAGGCAGTAACCATCCCTGGTTCATTCATCAGCGTTTGAAGCTCCAGACTCAGCTCCTGTAACCAATCAGGACATATCTATATCAAGCATCTAAAATCAGCTCCTGCGACGTGTCAGGTACTCATTTTTCTGTTTTGCAGGTATGCAGGTTCTCGCTAAGGAATCTCCTACGCGATCAACATCCAGATGGCATCTATAAGCCCATCATCCTATCCAGCAATCTCTAAATGGCATCTATAAGCCCATTCCCCCATCACACTGTTACTATGTGAGCGCAAATTTCTGGGCACTCTAGTGTCCAATCATCTTCTACCCTCGGATTACGAAAGGCACGTCAGCCAATCTGCATCCTCAGGTCTAAGAAGATTGAACAGGGGCAACTGTTGTACCCCAAAATTTGCCCTCCCATATTCATCAAGAAATTGCCAAGTCAAGGTCACAAAATTCCCCCAGGGTTGTGCAGCTCAACTGTCTCCTATACAGTCAAAACTAGGGTTTGAGTTCTGGTCAAGCAAATGAACTTTTCAAAGGCCCAATCAAGTCTCATATGCTTACAAAGATGGTCAAGTATCCTCATGTCAAGTTTCAAGGCATTCAGTTCAAAATTGCACAGTCAAAACCCTAGATTGCACTACAGTCAACTGTAGGGGCAAAATGGTCATTTGACAGTCAAAAGTTCAAATTTTTGGTCAACATATCATTTTGAAGCCATAAACATCATTTGATCAATGCTTGATCATGATTCTCAAAATTTGGCTCAAAGATCATCAAAGATGCAAAAGTTGCTATATTTGGACAGCTGAAAAAGTCAACTGAAATTGACCAGGGCATAACTTTCACATGGATTATCAGAAAAATTCCATCCAAAGCTCATTTTGAAGAGAAAGACATTTCCTACAATTCATCTTCATATTCCAAATCCAAGAAATGCTCTCACAAAAAGTTATCAATTTCAACATTATAGGTCATTTTCAAAAGTCAACAAAAAGTGACTTTAAGTCAAAGGCCATAACTTGAGATTGGTAAATCAAAATGACATGGGACCAAAGGCATTGGTTAAAGGACTCAAAGACCTTTCCAAAATGTCCAAGAACATGTGAAAAGCTTAAACATTGACCAAGTTATGCCTTGTGGAAGTTGGGAAATTTTTAGGAATTTTGAAAAGTCAACATTGATGCAAAAGGCCTAAAAATGCAAATGGGCCCATTTTTCTTCCAAGTTTCTTCATGCCAAGCCTATGCACGACCATTAGGCCCAAAGGGAAGTATTCTCATATTTTTTAATTATTTATTTGAATTTATATTAATTTATATTCATTTAAATCATTTTAATATATGAAAAATATAAATTTGACCTAAACAAATCTTTTTATGCATGATTTGAACTTGAGATTTCGTGCACATGCTAATATATAAGGTTTTGGCTTGATTGGAACTAATTGACACCAAAATGCACATGAAAAGATTAGAAAAGATTCTTAAGCAAATCAAATCTTCAAACAATGAATTCAATGGATTTTATTCAATCTTTTTGACCTAACATGCTCTATACATACTCAGCATCACAACCCTAAGGAAAGAAGACTGCAAGCTGCGCCCCAAGAACATTTGCCATATTGAAATTTTTCACAAAAAACTCAAGACTGAAAACTAGCTTTTAGGTCGATTCAAGCTTCAATCTTCATCCCATTCGCATCCTGAGACATCCCTGGACGTTTCCCAATCATCAACAACAACAAAAACACCCTGAATTGGTACCCCATAGTCAAACTGTGAAGCAAAATTTCTGAATTCGCATAGCACGATCCAAGCATATTTGTGCATTTTTATTTATGCATTCATATTCATGATGATGTTTCAAAACTTACTGACGCGTTTGATTGCATTTTTATACCATATATGTGAATCTGCCATGAGCGTCCTCTAGGGTTTGCAGGTTTCAAATTTGGGGGTTTTTGCCCAAGGAAAAATTATGCTTCCAGACTAGTGCCAATGGCTTAAGCAGGTTGAGACGAAGAATATGGCACCCTCGCGCTCAATTTATGAGCGACGAGGGGCTAGTCGCTATTTTCCTCTAGGTCCCCTAAAGCAACGATCAAAAAACCGTTGCCATCGTCCTTCATGTTTCAGAAAACGAAAGAGACGATGAGTTGTCACACGGAGACAGGCCAGTTTGAATTTACGCGCGTTTTAATAATTATGCGTTGATCTTGCTTTTTCTTATTTGTTTGATATTATATGTTAAATGAAACGCAAGTGGCACAGTTGGTAGCACGTGACATGAATGATCCTCAAGACCTGGGTTCAAGTCCCAGGTCTTCAACAATTTCATATTATTTTTTCCTTTGGTAATCTCATGCAGGCATAAGACAAGGATTCACCATACGTCTTCAAATCAAGCCACACACGCGTCCAACATGATCAGATCAATGGCCAATATTCAAGGCGCACCATACGTTAGGTCAACTGCATCATACACCATCCAAAAAGTCAACGAATGTCAAAACTCAATTGGGCCAGGCCTCTCAAATTTACACCTCCATAATGGGACAGAAAACCCCCCTGGTTCCATCTTTTCTAATTTTCTTTTATCCTTTATTATTTTTTTGTTATTTATTTGTTTATTTATTTTCTGATTTAATTAAATATCCTTTTTTACAAAAAAATACAAAAAAACATCATAAAAATAAAAAATGTCCGAATAAAAATATATTTTTTTAATTTTAATTATTTTCATCAATAAATTAATATATGTAAATATTTAGTTTAATTAGGTTATAGTTTTAATCTTTTTAATAAAAAAACACCAAAAATGTAGAATTTAGGTTTTAATTGTTAATTCTTTTATTTCCTTTTTTTCAGAATAACAATATTATTATTTATTATTTTATTTTCGTAAATTAAAAATTGTACATAAATTAATTTAGAGTTTAATTTAGGTTTTAATTTAATTCTTTCATAATAAACTTAAAAAACATTAGATCTAGGGTTTTGCATCTTAATTTTAATTAATTTCTTCTTTTCCTTATTAAATCTAAAAAATACAAAATACCAAAAAAAAAACATTTAATCATTTAATTTGTAATTCATTATTAATTTTAATTGTTTGCAAAAGGGTCCAACGCCCTAATTATGTTTTAATTTCTTTATTTCGCGCATTTATTTTATTATCGCTTATTATAATTTTGTAAATCTCCCAAGGCCATGTACATTTACTTTTCGCACTTTATTTATCGCTTTATTTATTTTCCGCTAAATCGGGTCCGGTTTAATTTTGGCGATGTGGACCCGCGCCATTTGTAATAGTTTAGATTTATTTCCTCGCAAAATATTTAACTGTTAACCAAGCATGCAAGAATGAATGTCTTAATTAAAATCAAGCGTAGAACACGACAAACATGACAAGACAAATAACTGAAACATGACACACAATTCGCACACACCACCCCTAGGGTACGCCCCACTGTTGCCTTTCGAAAGGTGGTCGTCGAGTAGAGGACGTCTTAGTAAGTCCTCATGATCCGGGAACCTGGCATGAGGGTAGCTTCTAAGGTGTCTTCCCATTGCTCTGGTGATCACCACGTCCCTAAAACTCGAATTGACCCGAACACCTCCAACGGTGGTGCTACCTACCTCTCAATGGTGGGATGGCACTACTTTAAAGGACATCTACACAGACGAATTCCTTAGGGTAGGTAGGTTCTCAAGGGTACTTGCTCTAATCTCAAAACAAACTCAAAAAGACTTTTCGCACTGACACTTTTCAAAAGCTTTCAAAGCAAACTTTTCAAACACTCTGACGTACGAGTCGAACTGAGATTTTTCAAAGAAACTTTTTTTTAACCCACATTGAAAAGCAAACAAACAATTTTGAAAACACATTGAGCAAGTATCTAAGAGCCCATGGATAACCATGGATAGAAAGGGTGCTAACACCTTCCCTTTCTATAACCTACCTCCCGAACCGAGAGCAATCTCTTTAAAGGAATTTTTCTGTGCTTTTGTCCTTTCCATTTGGAGAAAATAAAAGACGGTGGCGACTCTTGCTTCCGCGACATTTCGCGAACCAGCGTTAAACAGTCAGTTCCAGATCCACCGATCACAGAACTGGCGACTCTGCTGGGGATACTTTATAAAGTGAGGTGTACCTTAGGGCTAGCTCATAACTATGTTTTCAATTGTTTTCCTTGTGTGCTTTAAATTGTGGGTTGCTTGGGAGTTCTATAGATCCTAAACCCGGATCTGGGGGATACCTTTCTTAGAAAGTAGCAACAAGGCTGTGAGGGAACTGTGCGGGGTATACCGACATGGTTGAAACAGTCTGCTACGTTGATGTGGCACTTTGGTGTGTACCGGTAACCCTTGAGTTCAGTCAAGGAGAGTACGGGGCCTCCGCGTGGTGTCGTGAAGCATCAACAGACCTTAGGAACCTTAATTGAACTATCTTGGCCTCTTTAGGGTAGTGAGATAACTGACTTTGGTGCAGTCCGAGGTTGGTTGATACTCGATACTACACTCAATTGAGGGTTGCTTTCCTGGAATATTTCGGTCGCCAGTTCAGTGGCTAAATCGAAACGATGAACAATGAAAGCAATCCCGTGATATTGGGAATCTTAGAACCCGGTTACTTTGATTAGGACAGGTTGAACCCACCAACTTCAAGAGGGTAATACCCAGACCTCATGCTGGCCTAAACTCTAAGGGTTTCTCTTGTGTGACTTGTGTGCCTTTGTACTTGCCTACTTGCGTACTTGTTACCTGACACTTGTTTCTTGCAGGTCTTGTTTATAGTCCTTAACTAGGACTCATGACAGGGTGCACTAAATTTCTTGCAGGTTTTGTTCATAGTCCTTAATTGGGACTTATAATAGGGTGTACTAACCACTTGCAGGTTCTTGTTTATAGTCCTTAACTAGGACTCATGACAGGGTTTACCAAATCTCTTGCAGGTTTTGTTTATAGTCCTTAATTGGGACTCATAGCAGGGTTTACCTATATCACCCCATGCATAGCATGACATCATACCATCATACCATTGCATACATCCTAATCCATTTCAAGGACCTCAAGGGCTGGTGATGCAGGTCATGATAAATCAAACATCTAGCAAGGGGCAAAGAGGATTTATTTTCCTCTAGCCAAGGTTGCCAGGGGCTATGACCCACTTGATATGGTGAGCTCTGACTCCTGAAGAAGGTTCCCTTAACCCAGGTTGCTGGGAAATCAAAATTAGACCTGATGACTAAAGTCAGGGGCTATGACCCACTGGATATGGTGAGCCTTTGACCCTTGAAGAAGAATTCTCAATAACAAGGGTGTCCTTCAATCAAGCTATAAATTCCAATGCTAACAAATTTTCTTGTTTACCCCGCGAGGTCCTTGAAAACATTGCATACATGTCATACTCATCATTGCATTACAGGTATCCCTTTTGCAGGTCACTCACCATCTTCGCTGTTTATTTCAGCAATGGCTTTCCAACCAGACAACCAAGATCTCCGTACTCAGAACGCCCAACTGCGAGAAATGTTCTTGAACCTATCCCAGGGGCAAGAAGAAATAAAGACTCTCCTCACCAGGAACTTGACCTTAGGGAATGCAGGGGGCATCAGGAACGATCAGCTGGAAGGGCTACAAATTGAGTCGGCAACCATGAAGATCCAAATGATGGGGCAGTTGGTGGGCCAAATGACTCTCATTCAGGACTTAGCTCAAAAACAAGAAGAGCTCCGGGTCCTCGTCACCAAGTTGCTTCAAAATAATCCAGTAGGGCAAACAGCCAAGGTGGAAGCTCCAGCCATCATTCAACCACGTGCGGGGCAAGAAGACAAAGGAAAATCTCCTCAGCTTGCTTCAGGGTCACGAGCCCAGCCTCAACGGGGAAGTCAACGTAAACGAAATGCGCCCGGAAGACATTCCTCGGAGACTGATATACCCTCATCCTTTATACTGAAGCGCTTGCTGGAGGTCAATCTGATCACTCTAAAGGACCCTCCCAAAAATCCCAACAGGACAGCTTCGAGGTATAACCCCGACACCCACTGCGCTTATCATTCAGACAGCCCGGGGCATGCTACAGACGACTGTTGGACCTTGAAGAACAAAATCCAGGATTTGATTGACGAAGGGGTGATAGAGTTCATGCCGGATGGCGAGATGAAAATCTTCCGCTGAGATTTCTCCATCTGAGATAGCTAGTTCAAACTAAGAAACTTTTGTTCATTCGAATGTTCAAGTTGTATTTTTCTTTGATTGTTTAAACATTTTATTCATATCAAACATTGTTATTTCATTAATGCATTGCACATGTCTGTTTTGAAGTAATTATTTCGTATTCACTATATTGCAAATTGCTTTCATATTTTTCTTGATGTTCAACTCTCGATTAAAAATTCTAGGCCTCTTGAGGGAGGATGACGAAAACGATACCGCGATCATTACAGTATGCTTTTGAACAGACCCCGCTTATGAAGTACAGGCATTGTTTCAACCCCTAAACACTGGAGTTATAAGGATGATAATCCCTCGTCAACCCATCAGAGCCAAAGAAGTAGGAGTTTTTTATTTTCGAAAATCAAAACCCTTAATCATAACCTGGGGCAGGGTAGTTCTCTCAGTTGATCCAAGTGCATCTTTACAAAACGAACAAAGACAGTGATGGTTCAGAACAATCAAAAGGACAGGCAGTCATCATCAAAATTCATAAATGAAAAGCCCAAAAAGTCTAAACCTACAAAGGGGACTTATGAAACCGGGGCATCCCGCTGACTGTAATTCCAAAAAGGAAACAGTTCAGGCAAAAAAGAAAGGGATAACAAAATCAAGAAAGAGGTCTCACAAACCCTCAATCAAAGCAAAAAAAAATGACTGCCTATTCATAATAAATCATCGACAGCTGAACCATTATTGGAACATCAAAGCAAAGACTCAAGCAAGGTCTAACGCATGATCAACTGAGTTTAGGTTTGGAGAACATCACGAAGAGCGGGTGGGTACAAATAATTTGAGCCTTTATCCTTTGTTTCTTAAACTGTGAACCAAGCCATGTTATAACCCTTAAAAGTCCTAGCTGAAGCATGGATTAGTTCGAAAGCATACTGTCACGAAAGGTATCCTGACTCCTGAAGGCCTACGGTAAATACGGAGTTGACATCACGTTTTACAAACATTCACTTGTTTTATGAAAAGATGCATTTTCAAAATCTTCGAGACAGACATAAGCTTTGCGTTTTTGACATAACTTTGTTGGCATATGACTTTTGTTTGAACAAGCAGGGAAATTCGCACGATGAACACCTTGTGAACAGAAGAACCTCCAATCAAGGGGCACATTGCTCATTATCTGGGGCATGGCAAAATACTTCCAACAGGGGCAACTCCCTACATTCTGAGAGCGTGGACATAGTCGAAAAATACTACGCACAATCAAAGACCCGCTAGGTTGACATACCTAGGCAAAAATAAGGGCTTCCCGGCGAACCAAAAGGGTTCGGGCAAAATGAGGGATGAAATAAAAAAATCTGTACACCCGGCAAGTCGAAAACCCGAAAAGGCGGCTTGGGCAAAAATGGGTATCCCGGTGGACTGAAAACCCAAAAGGGCGGTCCAGGCAAAAGTTAGGGATCAAAGCGTACGACTATGTCCTGTCATCTCGTCACCTGCCTACCAGAAGAAGGTCTGTCCATCAACAAGCTATCAGCACCTCTCAGGTCTGCCTCTCCCACCTCAGAAACAGGGGCAATGACGAGCTGTCCAAGCAAGCTAATTGTTCTGTCCTCCAAAGGTACCAAGGTAGGTTCAGCTAAAGAACATGACCGAGGATCTTAATTCCCCAGAGAGTAGTTCAGCAAAACAGTACATCCCTCTCCAAGCAAAATTGTCAAATATCAAGGGAATTGAGTATCCTCCAGCCGATCTCAATACTTCCCCAGCAGTATACATAAAGCATCCCCGGCAGTCTTGGTCTAAAGATTGTTCCCCGGCGGTATATCAACATCCTAAGGGATCATCCTCCAGCATATCAAAACTCCCCACGAGAGTCCAATCCGGTTCCCCAAGAAATTTGGAGTTCATACCCCCAAGCAGTAAGCTTATCCCCAGTAGATTCTGGAAGCTTATCCTCAGAGCACGAACGCGTCGTCCCGGCTTGATTTAAAGAGTTATTTCCTTAACAGGATATAACTGGGTTATCCTCAGCCAAAAGCCACGGAAAGAGCGTCCTCGGCAAAGTGTCTTCCTACCCCCAGCGAAGTCTATCAACACTTCCAGCACAACAAGGATATCCCCAGCGGAATTCATCAAATCCCCCAGCATAACTCATCAACGGTATCCCCAGCGGAGTTATCTTCATCAACTCAGCAAAGCATCGCTATCCCCACAGAGTAGCACTCCCCAGCATGATCGCTAGAGTATCTTTTCTCCCGCAGAATTATTCCATTTGCCAAGTTTATTCCTCAACGGAGTTATCTTTTCCTACCGGTATTCTTGCAACAATCATCCACAGCGGATGCAAAATCTCTTCCTCAACATCAGCCCAGGATATGACTTCCCGGCACCCGTCAAGGATTCATTTTCCTAGACAAAAACATACATGAATCATCACATACATCATTATAGCATGCATGTATGTATCATATCATATAAATCGCATCCATATTGAGAACATCATTGCTTGATCCATATCATGCATTGCATATAGCTGATCTTTATCTTGCAGGAAAGATGCAGGTGAAATTCTCAAACATATTTCAAGGACTTCTCTAGTCCAGTTGAATCGACTCCAAACAGATTTTTCTGATAAAGACTTAGCAGAAGTTCTCTTATGGTCCCCTCTCCAACGGCGTGTGAGGTGGTAATTCCTTCTTCAGATGTTTCCCTCTCCGGCATGAGCGTGAGGTGATATTCTCTTATGGTCCCCTCTCCAACGGCGTGTGAGGTGGTAATTCCTTCTTCAGATGTTTCCCTCTCCGGCATGAGCGTGAGGTGATATTCTCTTATGGTCCCCTCTCCAACAGCGTGTGAGGTGGTAATTCCTTCTTCAGATGTTTCCCTCTCCGGCATGAGCGTGAGGTGATATTCTCTTATGGTCCCCTCTCCAACGGCGTGTGAGGTGGTAATTCCTTCTTCAGATGTTTCCCTCTCCGGCATGAGCGTGAGGTGATATTCTCTTATGGTCCCCTCTCCAACGGCGTGTGAGGTGGTAATTCCTTCTTCAGATGTTTCCCTCTCCGGCATGAGCGTGAGGTGATATTCTCTTATGGTCCCCTCTCCAACGGCGTGTGAGGTGGTAATTCCTTCTTCAGATGTTTCCCTCTCCGGCATGAGCGTGAGGTGATATTCTCTTATGGTCCCCTCTCCAACGGCGTGTGAGGTGGTAATTCCTTCTTCAGATGTTTCCCTCTCCGGCATGAGCGTGAGGTGATATTCTCTTATGGTCCCCTCTCCAACGGCGTGTGAGGTGGTAATTCCTTCTTCAGATGTTTCCCTCTCCGGCATGAGCGTGAGGTAATATTCTCTTATGGTCCCCTCTCCAACGGCGAGTGAGGTGGTAATTCCTTCTTCAGATGTTTCCCTCTCCGGCATGAGCGTGAGGTAATATTCTCTTATGGTCCCCTCTCCAACGGCGAGTGAGGTGATATTTCCTTCCAGATTATAATTTCCTATAGTTCCCTCTCCAACGGTGAGTGAGGTGACTCCCTTTGAGATTATAATGTCCTTTGGTTCTCTTCCTGACACTACGAAGATGGTAATTCTCACCAAGATTTTCTCAACGAGCGTTGTTGAGGTTGAAATCATTCAGGATTCTCTTACCATTCATGCTAAGGCAGTAACCATCCCTGGTTCATTCATCAGCGTTTGAAGCTCCAGACTCAGCTCCTGTAACCAATCAGGACATATCTATATCAAGCATCTAAAATCAGCTCCTGCGACGTGTCAGGTACTCATTTTTCTGTTTTGCAGGTATGCAGGTTCTCGCTAAGGAATCTCCTACGCGATCAACATCCAGATGGCATCTATAAGCCCATCATCCTATCCAGCAATCTCTAAATGGCATCTATAAGCCCATTCCCCCATCACACTGTTACTATGTGAGCGCAAATTTCTGGGCACTCTAGTGTCCAATCATCTTCTACCCTCGGATTACGAAAGGCACGTCAGCCAATCTGCATCCTCAGGTCTAAGAAGATTGAACAGGGGCAACTGTTGTACCCCAAAATTTGCCCTCCCATATTCATCAAGAAATTGCCAAGTCAAGGTCACAAAATTCCCCCAGGGTTGTGCAGCTCAACTGTCTCCTATACAGTCAAAACTAGGGTTTGAGTTCTGGTCAAGCAAATGAACTTTTCAAAGGCCCAATCAAGTCTCATATGCTTACAAAGATGGTCAAGTATCCTCATGTCAAGTTTCAAGGCATTCAGTTCAAAATTGCACAGTCAAAACCCTAGATTGCACTACAGTCAACTGTAGGGGCAAAATGGTCATTTGACAGTCAAAAGTTCAAATTTTTGGTCAACATATCATTTTGAAGCCATAAACATCATTTGATCAATGCTTGATCATGATTCTCAAAATTTGGCTCAAAGATCATCAAAGATGCAAAAGTTGCTATATTTGGACAGCTGAAAAAGTCAACTGAAATTGACCAGGGAATAACTTTCACATGGATTATCAGAAAAATTCCATCCAAAGCTCATTTTGAAGAGAAAGACATTTCCTACAATTCATCTTCATATTCCAAATCCAAGAAATGCTCTCACAAAAAGTTATCAATTTCAACATTATAGGTCATTTTCAAAAGTCAACAAAAAGTGACTTTAAGTCAAAGGCCATAACTTGAGATTGGTAAATCAAAATGACATGGGACCAAAGTCATTGGTTAAAGGACTCAAAGACCTTTCCAAAATGTCCAAGAACATGTGAAAAGCTTAAAAATTGACCAAGTTATGCCTTGTGGAAGTTGGGAAATTTTTAGGAATTTTGAAAAGTCAACATTGATGCAAAAGGCCTAAAAATGCAAATGGGCCCATTTTTCTTCCAAGTTTCTTCATGCCAAGCCTATGCACGACCATTAGGCCCAAAGGGAAGTATTCTCATATTTTTTAATTATTTATTTGAATTTATATTAATTTATATTCATTTAAATCATTTTAATATATGAAAAATATAAATTTGACCTAAACAAATCTTTTTATGCATGATTTGAACTTGAGATTTCGTGCACATGCTAATATATAAGGTTTTGGCTTGATTGGAACTAATTGACACCAAAATGCACATGAAAAGATTAGAAAAGATTCTTAAGCAAATCAAATCTTCAAACAATGAATTCAATGGATTTTATTCAATCTTTTTGACCTAACATGCTCTATACATACTCAGCATCACAACCCTAAGGAAAGAAGACTGCAAGCTGCGCCCCAAGAACATTTGCCATATTGAAATTTTTCACAAAAAACTCAAGACTGAAAACTAGCTTTTAGGTCGATTCAAGCTTCAATCTTCATCCCATTCGCATCCTGAGACATCCCTGGACATTTCCCAATCATCAACAACAACAAAAACACCCTGAATTGGTACCCCATAGTCAAACTGTGAAGCAAAATTTCTGAATTCGCATAGCACGATCCAAGCATATTTGTGCATTTTTATTTATGCATTCATATTCATGATGATGTTTCAAAACTTACTGACGCGTTTGATTGCATTTTTATACCATATATGTGAATCTGCCATGAGCGTCCTCTAGGGTTTGCAGGTTTCAAATTTGGGGGTTTTTGCCCAAGGAAAAATTATGCTTCCAGACTAGTGCCAATGGCTTAAGCAGGTTGAGACGAAGAATATGGCACCCTCGCGCTCAATTTATGAGCGACGAGGGGCTAGTCGCTATTTTCCTCTAGGTCCCCTAAAGCAACGATCAAAAAACCGTTGCCATCGTCCTTCATGTTTCAGAAAACGAAAGAGACGATGAGTTGTCACACGGAGACAGGCCAGTTTGAATTTACGCGCGTTTTAATAATTATGCGTTGATCTTGCTTTTTCTTATTTGTTTGATATTATATGTTAAATGAAACGCAAGTGGCACAGTTGGTAGCACGTGACATGAATGATCCTCAAGACCTGGGTTCAAGTCCCAGGTCTTCAACAATTTCATATTATTTTTTCCTTTGGTAATCTCATGCAGGCATAAGACAAGGATTCACCATACGTCTTCAAATCAAGCCACACACGCGTCCAACATGATCAGATCAATGGCCAATATTCAAGGCGCACCATACGTTAGGTCAACTGCATCATACACCATCCAAAAAGTCAACGAATGTCAAAACTCAATTGGGCCAGGCCTCTCAAATTTACACCTCCATAATGGGACAGAAAACCCCCCTGGTTCCATCTTTTCTAATTTTCTTTTATCCTTTATTATTTTTTTGTTATTTATTTGTTTATTTATTTTCTGATTTAATTAAATATCCTTTTTTACAAAAAAATACAAAAAAACATCATAAAAATAAAAAATGTCCGAATAAAAATATATTTTTTTAATTTTAATTATTTTCATCAATAAATTAATATATGTAAATATTTAGTTTAATTAGGTTATAGTTTTAATCTTTTTAATAAAAAAACACCAAAAATGTAGAATTTAGGTTTTAATTGTTAATTCTTTTATTTCCTTTTTTTCAGAATAACAATATTATTATTTATTATTTTATTTTCGTAAATTAAAAATTGTACATAAATTAATTTAGAGTTTAATTTAGGTTTTAATTTAATTCTTTCATAATAAACTTAAAAAACATTAGATCTAGGGTTTTGCATCTTAATTTTAATTAATTTCTTCTTTTCCTTATTAAATCTAAAAAATACAAAATACCAAAAAAAAAACATTTAATCATTTAATTTGTAATTCATTATTAATTTTAATTGTTTGCAAAAGGGTCCAACGCCCTAATTATGTTTTAATTTCTTTATTTCGCGCATTTATTTTATTATCGCTTATTATAATTTTGTAAATCTCCCAAGGCCATGTACATTTACTTTTCGCACTTTATTTATCGCTTTATTTATTTTCCGCTAAATCGGGTCCGGTTTAATTTTGGCGATGTGGACCCGCGCCATTTGTAATAGTTTAGATTTATTTCCTCGCAAAATATTTAACTGTTAACCAAGCATGCAAGAATGAATGTCTTAATTAAAATCAAGCGTAGAACACGACAAACATGACAAGACAAATAACTGAAACATGACACACAATTCGCACACACCACCCCTAGGGTACGCCCCACTGTTGCCTTTCGAAAGGTGGTCGTCGAGTAGAGGACGTCTTAGTAAGTCCTCATGATCCGGGAACCTGGCATGAGGGTAGCTTCTAAGGTGTCTTCCCATTGCTCTGGTGATCACCACGTCCCTAAAACTCGAATTGACCCGAACACCTCCAACGGTGGTGCTACCTACCTCTCAATGGTGGGATGGCACTACTTTAAAGGACATCTACACAGACGAATTCCTTAGGGTAGGTAGGTTCTCAAGGGTACTTGCTCTAATCTCAAAACAAACTCAAAAAGACTTTTCGCACTGACACTTTTCAAAAGCTTTCAAAGCAAACTTTTCAAACACTCTGACGTACGAGTCGAACTGAGATTTTTCAAAGAAACTTTTTTTTAACCCACATTGAAAAGCAAACAAACAATTTTGAAAACACATTGAGCAAGTATCTAAGAGCCCATGGATAACCATGGATAGAAAGGGTGCTAACACCTTCCCTTTCTATAACCTACCTCCCGAACCGAGAGCAATCTCTTTAAAGGAATTTTTCTGTGCTTTTGTCCTTTCCATTTGGAGAAAATAAAAGACGGTGGCGACTCTTGCTTCCGCGACATTTCGCGAACCAGCGTTAAACAGTCAGTTCCAGATCCACCGATCACAGGCGGTATCTAGGGTTCTACTAGCATAATATATAACATGTAATTTCTTGTCTTTTCGTTGTCCTAGAACCGCACCAACTGCATAATTGCTGGCATCGCACATGATTTCAAAAGGTTATGTCCAATCTGGGGGTTGCATGATCGGAGCTGAAATCAGTGCTTGTTTCAAAAATTTAATAGCTTCGAGACATTTCTCGTCAAAAACAAATTCAACATCCTTCATTAGAAGATTAGTCAAAGGTTTTGTTATTTTAGAGAAGTCTTTTATAAAACACCGATAAAAACCCGCATGTCCAAGAAAACATATAATCTCCCTAATGGTTTTAAGTGGGCTAAGGTTTTCTATAACTTCAATTTTGGCTCTATCGACCTCAATGCCTCTTTCAGAGACAATGTGTCCTAATACTAAACCTTCATTAACCATAAAATGGCATTTTTCCCAGTTTAGCACTAGGTTCACCTCTACGCATCTTTCAAGGATTTTTTCGAGGTTGGAGAGACAATCTTTAAAATTGAATCCACACACCGAGAAATCGTCCATGAAAGCATCCATTATTCCATCTAGGTAATCTGCAAATATTGACATCATACAATGTTGAAAAGTGGCAGGGGCATTACAGAGTCTGAAGGGCATTCGTCTATAGGCGAACGTTCCATAAGGACAGGTGAAGGTTGTTTTCTCTTGATCCTCAGGGTGAATAGGTATTTGGAAAAATCCTGAGTACCCATCTAGATAACAAAAGTGCGAGTGTCTGGCTAGACGTTCGAGCATTTGATCTATAAATGGAAGAGGGAAATGATCCTTCCTGGTTGCTTTGTTTAATTTTCTATAATCTATACACATACACCAACCTCCTTATGTTCGTTTAGCAATATGCTCACCTTTCTCATTTTCTATGACTGTGATGCCTCTTTTCTTTGGCACCACATGCACAGGTCTCACCCATTACTATCTGATATTTGGTAAATTATACCAGCCTCTAGTAACTTAAGAACTTCTCTTTTAACAACATCGCTCATTATAGGGTTTATTCTTCTTTGATGTTCTCTTGAGGGTTTTGAGTTTTCCTCTAACAAGATCCGGTGCATGCACACCAATGGACTTATTCCTTTTAAATCGGAGATGTTATACCCTAAAGCTGAAGGATATTTTCGTAAGAAATCTAAGAGTTGAGTTGTCTCGTCTTGACTTAAAATAGCGTTAACTATAATAGGACGATTCATCTCTTTATCTAAGAATTCGTATCTGAGGTTCTTGGGAAGTTCCTTCAGTTCTAAAGATGGTTTCAAAGGGCAAAGCATGGGATCAGGAGTAAGAGATAAACATTCATAGAGGTCATCATCGATGTAAGGTTCTAAACTTTTAAATCCATCATCCTCCATAATGGGGGTCAAAGGTAACTTGATATTTTTGTTAGATTCCTCTCGCTTAAGTTCCAATATACACTCGTCAATGACGTCGATGGCATAACAAGCATCTCCTATGACTGGTGCTATTAAGAACTTTGAAATAATAAATTCTAACTTTTCATCACCCACCTCAAATGTTAATTTTCCTTTCTTAACGTCAATTATGGCTATCTAAGAGGATTGGGATTTCTTTGTCTTCTTTAATATCCATAACCACGAAATCAGTCGGGATATATAGCTGACCGATCTTAACTGGTATGTCTTCAAGTATGCCTATAGGATACTTTACTGATCTATCAGCCAGCTGGGGAGACATTTTAGTCGGCTATAATTCTCCTAAGTTTATCCTTCTATAAACTGCTAAAGGCATAAGGCTGACGCTAGCTCCTAGATCTAAGAAGGCTTTGTCAATAGTATAATTTCCTAAGATACAAGGAATGGAAAAACTTCCTGGATCCTTTTCTTTCTTGGCAAGTTTATTTTCTGAAATAAAATTGCATTCGATAGGTTTGGGATCATCAAGTGTACGCTTGTTGGTCAAGATGTCTTTTAGGAATTTAGCATAAGATGGTATTTGAGTGATGGCTTCGGTGAAAGGAATATCTACATGGAGTTTTTCTATAACTTTAACGAATCTTTGGTATTGATTGTCAAGTTTGGTTTGTTTAAGTCTTTGCGAAAATGGGACCGGGGGTTTGTACGGGGGTGGTGATTTATTAGTTTTATATTTTAATTCTGGTTCTTTTTGCTTTTTGGGTTCCTCTGGTTCCTCCACTTGGTCTGTAGGCAAAACATTTGTCTTAGGTTGTGAGGGTGTACTCATGGCTGGATTCTTGGGTCCATCGTAAGTAGTCCCACTTTGTAAGGAAATGGCATTAGCTTTCCCTTTAGGATTTGGTTGAGGTTGTCTAGAGAATTGTCCTCCAGGTGTAGTTTGTGGGGCTTGTGTTTGGGCTATCTGCGAGATCTGGGTTTCAAGCATCTTGTTATGCGTAATTATCTGATCAACCTTAGTTCCTAATTGCGTGATTAGTTCGTTTACGTGAATATTATGATTTAGGAACTCTTTGTTTTGCTAGGTTTGAGCTTAAATGAAATTTTCCATGATTTTCTCAAGGTTTGGTTTGGGTGCCACAGCTTGCATAGGTTGATTTGGTCTTTGGGCTTGGAAACATGTAGGTCTCGGAGGTGCAGAGTTTTGTATTGGGCTATTGTTTTTATAAGAAACGTTTGGGTGATTCCTCCATCCGGGGTTGTAAGTGTTTGAAAATGGGTTTCCTTAGGTGTAGTTTACTTGGTCTGAGAAAGGCGCATTCAACAAGTTACATTCTGCAAGTTAATGTCCTTGGGTCCCACAAAGTCGCATTATGAAGCTACTGCGGCTACAATATTAGGGTTTTGAGACATGTTTTGAACTTTTAAGGCAAGAGCGTCCATTTTAACTTGCATCATGTCTAGAGAACTTATCTCATGTTTTCCTCCTTGGGTCTCCTTTTTCTCTACCGTAGCTCGTTTTGTTCCCCATTGGTAATGGTTTTGGGCCATGTCCTTAATGAGAGTGCAGGCTTCTAGGTAAGGTTTATTCATCAATGCGCCACCAACGGTAGCATCGATAGACATCTTTGTGTTGTAATGGAGTCCACTATAGAAGGTGAGGATGATTAGCCATTATTCTAGGCCATGGCGTGGACAGGCTCTTAACATATCCTTATATCTCTCCCATGCTTCAAAAAGTGATTCTCCCAGGTTTTGGTTAAATCTAGTGATTTGGTTTCTAAGGGCAGCAGTTTTGCTGGGCGGAAAATATCTTGCGAGAAATACTCTCCTAAGGTCTTCCTAGGTTGTTATTGAATTGGGTGGAAGGGAATCCAACCAATCTCGTGCTTTATCTCTGAGGTAAAAAGGGAATAATCTTAGTCGTATTGCCTCAGGCAAAGCACCATTGCACTTTAAAGTGTCTGCTAATTGTATAAAAGTTTTTAAGTGTTGATTCGGGTTCTCAGTAGCGAGACCTCCGAATTGGTTTTGTTGGACCAATTGAATCATTGAGGGTTTTAGTTCGAAACTATTTGTGGTTATAGCTGGGTTTACGATACTTGAACTAGGTTCCTCATCTGACAGTTGGGCAAATTCCTTAAGGGGTCTTTGGTTACGATTCTCGGCCATAGTTTTTCTAATTCTACGGAGAAAATGGATGTAACGTTCAGGTTCTACTAAAGGATTGAATAAGGTTCCGGTGCTGCGAGAACTTCGCATTAACCGGACTGTAAAACTTAGTCTAGACGGTGCAACTATAGGGTGCAAAATTTGACAAAATTGGTCCCTGGAAACGGCACCAAAAACTTGATGCAGTGTATTCGCAAGTGTATAAATCGCATCAGAGTAATATAAAAGATTATCGATCCACAGAGACCAATCGTCAATCTATCGTTTCCTATTGTTACAGTGTTTAGCTAAGTTAATACTATACAGGGAATTGAGCATGCAAGAAAGTAAAGTGCGGCGAAATAAACTTCAGATATAAAAGCAGGGTCGAATTTAATTCACATAGTCAGATGATATTCGCAATGCTTCGGAATAGAACTACTTATAGGGAAATATTTTCTACTAAAGAAAAGAACTAATTTAACAGGAACTATCGCTTTCGCGTAATCAGAACCGAGTTTACTCTCTAATCAGACCTTCTTATCGTCACTTATAAAAAGTCGTGCATTGCGTTAAAGTAATAAACCTATTTTTAAGAAATAAAGTATTTGACCAAGTTGAAAAGTATTTTGATCTGGAATTTCTAATAAAAATGGGACCTAACTTTAACCATATAAATGCGTCCGAAAATAGTTTCAAAATTGATTTCTTTGATAATAAAAATCCCTAACTAACCGGACAAAGCACTTTTGCTTCCTTTGACCAGTTAGAACTAATCGAGTTTAACAAAGGGTTGGACGACTTTCGATCTTACCCAACAACAATAAAGTACAAAAAACTCGTATTAAAAACCAAAATAGCCCATAAGCATTTCTATTGACACATTATTTGGAATATCGATCTAACTAGATTCCTTACATTCTAGCCCAGTAAGGTTCATCCTGACATGGGAATGTAAACAGACATGTTAAAATAAATCATGCGAGAAAGTAAATAATTTAAAGTGCGATGCAGGAAATAAACAAAGTAAAAGCAGTGCATAAAATAAACAAAGTAAAAGCAGGTGCGGGAAATAAACAAAGTAAAAGCAAGTGCGGGAAATATAAATAGAAACCTGCTCCAAACGGGTAGGTTTTAAATCTGGTACAAACTGGAAGTAAAATGCGACTGGAAATAAACAGCAGTTAAAAATAAATGTGGCAGGATAAAGGTGAAAATAAACCTGCTCCCGATGTGAAGAATTATTGCTTTACAATGGTGAAATTATATGGCTTAAGTTCGCAACTATGGTTGGATCAAGTTTGCAACTAAGCTTGGGTGAATTGAAATGAAATCAAGAACTTCTATTTATAGAGGATGAAGAATGGAGGAAATCACAGGAATGCCCCCCAACTCCTTTTGGGGGGGAAACATCGTCCAAAGGTGGCGCCCGCCATGAGTGTAAATGAAAGGGAATGGGGAACGTGGCAGTTGAGGTCAGCATGAGGTGGTCCATGTCATGGCCTACCATATGGATGGTGCCATGGTGGACGCCATGAGTGCAAATTTGACCTAAACTCCTGTTTTTCAACCTGTTTTCCTTCACTTCTTCAGGGGAGCTCTGGATGATTTAAATACTTGAAAAGGAAACAAAAGATAGGCATAATACGAGAAAACAATAATAAAAAACCTAAATAACATGTGAAATAAGAGTCAAAAACAAGTGTAAAGTAAGTGTTATCACCTGTATGTGAATCTAGATTATGCTAGACTGTATTAATAAACTACTCAAGGAGTACTTCTCAGGATTAAAGCACTATGGTACAAATCTACACGTTAGACTCGTATCCCTGTCACGTTATTTTGAACTTCCTACCCTCAACCAATCATCCCTTTGTCTTTATATGCTATTCCTGATCTCTATGAAATACTCGCTCTTGAGCAAAATGAAAAAAAAAACTGTCAAAATTTAGGAAAGACTTCAACTCGTGGATTTACACAGCAATTAGCATAAGAAACCAGTAAGAATAATAGTAAAGTAAAAACCCCCAAACTTAAACTAAACATTGACCCCAATGTTTCAGAACAAGCGCGAGGAAGGTGACTCACATAGGGAAATGCAACACCAACTGTTGCCTCCTAACTATCACCAGTAAGACCACCTTTTTATTACTTGAAAACAAAACAAAACAAAAAGGTAAACTAAGTTATTAAAATCTTAGGTTGCCTCCCACGAAGCGCTTCGTTTAACATCGCATGGCTCGACGGTTCATCCCCTTATGGGGGTGCTTCCTCTTCCACACCTAGTTGCTTTTCCTTTCGACAACCCAAAACTTATCTAGATCAAAAGAATTAACCAATTTGTGCTTCCAGTTCCTTCCAACTTCCGTCTTCTCACCTTTAATTTCCCCTTTCTTTCTCTTCTTGACTTCTGGACTGAACATAGAAACTTTTACTGATGCCACTTGAGAGCTGATGCTGGAGACTTTTTCTGGAGGTGATTCTAAACTTCTGTTGTCTCCTGATAATTTGATCATACCAGCTGAAGCTTGATTCTTTTCACCTGCACCCTATTTTTTTATCTCTAACACCTTCAAAGTTATATCTTCATCAAATGGTTTCAGTGTCAGAGTACATGTCTCGATATCAAAATTGCACCAACTAGTCAGCAAAAATGGTCGACCAAGAATGATAGGATTCTCTTCATCCTCAGGAATATCCATGATCTGGAAATCAACGGGAAAGACAAAATTGTCAATTTCCACTAATAGATCTTCCGCTATCCCGTATAACTACTTGATGGTGTGATCAACAAATTTTAACTTTGTCCCACTCTCGCTTATCTTTTCAATACTAAGATTTTTGAAAATAGACAATGGCATTAAGCTCACACTTGAACCAGAATCAATCAGAACCCTCTTGAATTTTTTGTCTTTTATTGTGCACGGTATTACAACTAACCCCGGGTCCTTCTGCTTGATATGGATTTTTCTCTCGAGCATGATTGCATACAATTTCTCATCAACGGATACATGTTCATCTTCTGTTGGTCTCTTTTTTTAGAGTATCTCCTTCATGAATTTCTTGTACAATGGCATTTTCTCGAGTGCTTTAAAGAACGATATATGGATTTCTAGCTTTTTGAAAATTTTGACAAATTTCTCAAAATCTTTTTATTTTGTGTCTTTCTTTGCCACTCAAGAGGGATATGGTAACTTGATACATGGTTTAACATCCTTTCCACTCTTATCTTTAGTTGGCTTCAGAGGTGATACCACTTCTTCCTGCTTTTCTTGCTCTCTCTCATTTCCAGATCTACTTTTATGATACTATCACCAAATTTACCTCATCTTATTTTTCTTCTGCAGCTTTTTAACTCCTTGTTGGGACAACATTAACATTCTCATGATTTTTCTGATTTCCTAGTGCTCTCATAGCTACTTGTTGTGCAATCTGTCCCATTTGAACTTCCAAATTTTTATTGCAATTTTGGTATTCATGTGATTTCTCCTTGTCTCTTCTTGAAATTGAGAAGTGTGGGCAATCATCTTTTCAATAGCCACCTCCCATTCTGCTTTTTGTGGAGCTTGTTGCTGATGATTTTTCCACGAGAAGTTCTGATGATTCTTCCACCTAAGATTATAGGTGTTAGAATACGAATTATTCTGCTTCAAAAATTTCATCTCCTTAATTTATTATGGAGATGTAAGATAATGGATAGTCATGTATGGTTCACGACGAATTTCCTCACCTACCTTGTGTGCCTGTTGAAACTGAGCTACCTGTTGAGTACTCATGTTCATTGCTTTCAACTTTTTCTCTACTTCTGCAACAATTGCCTCTTCAATTTTTGGTTGTTTGTTAACTTCTAACTTCAGATCAATCACCCCATATGGTTTACTTACAACCCTGTCATATAGCTTCAAATGCTCATTTGCAGCAATGGCTTCAATAATCTTCTTCACACCAGCGGCTGTTGTAAAGTTGGATGAGCCACTGGCTTCTATATCAATAAGCTGCTTTGTCTTCATTTGGAGGCCATTCACAAACATCTGCATTTGCTCAGTTTGATCCATGTTGTGAGTGGGACAAGCTACTAATAACCTCTTGAACCTCTTATAAGCATCACCTAGTGACTATCCTTCCTTATGTTTAAAATTTACAATATCATATTGTTGTACCCCAAAATTTTCCCTCTCTTTTCTTAAGACATTTCTCACAAGATCTTCAATAGCTCAAGCTTGCACAAGAATTGGCTAAGTCAAATCACCTCCTAAACACTGAGGCCTCAAATTAGGGTTTTGATTTTCACAAGGACAATTGAACTTTTAATTCCCCATATTATTTTCATGGTTCATTATAGACCTCCAAGAATACTCATGTCAAGTTTCAAGTCTTAGATCATAATTTTGCTCAGTCAATTGATTAAATGACTGAAAATCAACAATATTGGGTGAAAAGTCAATTGTGGTCAACCTATAGTCAAACTTAAAGATTTTTGACCAATATCAACATTTTGAAGTCATATTCATCAATTGATCAAGTTTGGATCATAATTCCTCAAGAAACGTGTGCAAATCATCAAAAAGGCAAAATGGTCAAAATTAGGGTTTTTGACTAGAATGACTGATTTTTTTACTTTTGAACTAATACATAACTTATTGGTTTGAAACACGATCTCAAGGATTCAAGTACATCATTTTGACGTAATTGCATGACTCAATTCACCTCTCAAGATCAAACAAATGATAGATGAAATTTGGCCATCTGATGAAAAGACAACTGATACACCAAAAGTCAAACTTTGACTTTTTGACCAAAATTGAGTTTCAAAAGTCAAGATTCATCAAGACATTCAAAAATATGAAGCTTAATCATCAATAAATCAAGAAAGTCAAAAGTCAGTTTGAAAAGTCAAACTTTTCAAGACTTAGAAATTTTTCTAAGTGTTTTTGTAAATGATAATTTCACTACTTCATGCCAATTTTCACCAAGATCCAAGATGATTCAACGAAAACTTTAAGCATGAAAGTTGTAGATCTTGATGAAATCTACAAATTTGTATTAGAGGACTCATATCCAAAAAAGGCTTAGATTTTAAGTTGTAGGCCCATGAAGTCATGCACTTTTTCTTAAACACTTAGTGATATTTTGACCTAGTTTAGGCAGATTTATTGTCCCAACTTCTTGGCCAATTTTCACCTAGCTCTAATTTTATTTAGCAAAAATGGAGAACATGAAAGTTTTAAAGGATATTTCAAGCTTTCCAAAATGTCTAAGAACTTGAAGAGATCGTTTTTGAGCTAAGAGGATCGAAAAGAGGAAATTGGGCATCCATTCTTGAATTGCAAGGCATTTTTGTGATGAATACTTGAGCAAAACCCTAGCCTATGCTGCATAAATTCACTTTGCAGGCTTCTAACTTGTATTTCACTCCATAATTAATTGATTATGCAACTGATAGAGCAATTTTCTAAGCATTTGATCCCTTATCCAAGTTGCATTTTCACTAATGGCACGAAGTAACATTGCCATTCTAGTAAAGTAGCTTTAATCACAAATTTAACTTGTCTTGAGCATTACACTTGTTCTTTCTACACAAGCATCCTCTACAAAGTCAGATAAACATGTTTAAATTTTTCTAGCCCCCTTACAATCCATGTACCTTGCCTTGGAACAATTCTTGTCAAGCTTGCTTCAAAAACAAGTCAAATGGCCATAACATGTGAACTCTTGTTTCTGATCCCTCCAAGCTTCCAAAAATTTTCCTATTAATTGATCCTTCATTTACAATCCAAGGACACAGAAGTAGAAGCCTTGGAACTCCCTCAAACTCCCTTAAACCATAAATTGCTCTGAAAACACCATTGTTATGTCATTTCTTCCTTTGAACATCCATCTCACAATCCCCTCGTGTGTTTTCCATTTTTATCAATCACCAAGATTCTAATACACATATAGAGACAATTAAAACACATGCAACACAATTGTAACACCATTTTCCTCATCTTCCATTTTCAAAAACAATTGCTTGCAGGTTGACTTCTCCAGAACATTTCAGCCATCTTCAATCCAAAGTAAGCATTGCAATAGCTTCCTAGAGGTTCAAGGAAGCTAACCAGATCATTACAACACCTTGAAGGTTGCTCAAACTCAAAACATGATCTCCATCTGCAAGGTGAGTTTTCTGAAATTTTAACTCTTCATACAAGCATCATTTGGCTTCCATTTTAAAAGATAAAATGTAGACATCATAGCCCTGAAACTAACTATGTCCTTAGAATTCATTTATGTTGCCTGAGTAGTGAGAATTTTGAGCCTGAACCTTTTGAAAAAATTAGGTTAAATTTGGTACCATTTAAAATTCGTGCTCATCTTTGATCCATTGCTTAAGTTATTTACATATTTGAAATCATGGTGAAATTTCTAACAATTTTGATGTTTATAATTTCTAAAATAGTTAAGAGTTGAGAAAGTTACAGAGCTTTGGTTATAACGCGAGGAAGAAGATGAAGTTGTCACTAGAACTTGTTTTATAATATAATGTGATGGTTTTGTATAAATAAACTGATGTATAGCAACTCCAGTGGTAGAGAGCGCGCGCATAAGGCATACCTATAGAAGATCTTGGGTTCGAGCCCCAGCGAGACCTTTTGCATTTTTTTTTCATTTTTACTTGTTTCTGTTTTTGTTTTGAACATGCGCGCTTAGGCCTCCCTCCATTGGGCCATGCATTTTTACTCTTTCTCCCTCCCTCTCTCTCTCTCTCTCTCTCTCTCTCTCTCTCTCTCTCTCTCTCTCTCTCTCTCTCTCTCTCTCTCTCTCTCTCTCTCTCTCTCTCTCTCACCCCCTGTTTACTAAACCACGCAACCCATCATTTTTTTATTTCATATTTCTAATTCAAAAACTGCTTGGGCCTTAAACACAAAAACTGATTTTACTCTCTAACCTCCAACAGTCCTTTTCTAACCCCCCTGATTTTCATTTTTTTATTTTTATTTTATTTTCTTTTATTTCCTTTTAATATTCTTATTTTTATTGTTTCTAATTAAAAAATTAAAAAATATATTTTTTATTAAATACTTAGACTAAAATTGTTATTTTTTATTTTCACTTTTTAGTTTTATTTCCTTTAAATAAAAAGACCAAAAAGTATTTTCTTAATAGATTAATTTCTTTTCTTAATTAATTTAGACTTAGGTTTTAACTTTATCTTAATTAAATTAATTTAATTTAGACATTAGAATTATTATTAATTTCTTTTCAATTTGATTAATTATGTTAAAACATTTTTCATACAAAAAACCATAAAACAACATTTTTCTTTTACATTATCTTTATATTCTTGTACATTTTATTTGGAATTATTTAATATGATTTTAATAGTAATTAGGTTTTAATTGCTTTCATCCCCATTTGTAATTTGTATCCCCATCCCCTAAAATGATGTAATAGCGTAGAACTTTTAATTTTCGCAATTTATCGCTTTCAATATTATTGCTAGTAATTAGGGTTTGTATGGCAAGACATAAAACCAACAAGTAGACTATCTTAATTCAAGACAAAAATGCATGAAAACAAAACACTTTGCACACTTGCACCTCTAGTGTTAACCCACACTTGTTGCCTTAGAATAAACAGTCATGTCCCTCAACATGGGATACTTTAGCAAAGACCCTCGATTACAAGATCGTAGTCCCTCGATGACCCTTCGACGTTGCCTTTGGTAAACGATCTTAGACCCTTATGAAAAATTGCTAAAGTATCCTACAATGTTGCCTTCTATGATTGTAAGATGACTCACGCCCGTCCCTTTACATCCAATGATAGGGATTCTTACCAATCAATGGTAAGATAACAATATCTAAAGGAGGAGGAAAAGAACAAAGACTCTTTGAATAGGTAGAACACTCGTAGTTGCTTTTTCACACACAAAACCATTTTTACACCTCACACTTTTAAAACATTCTTCAAAACAAACATCTCTTTGAACTATTTTCAAAACCAACACTTTGTATACATTCTTATAGAGACGAGAACCATTACAAAGTTTGTTGAAACAAAGGCGTTTTCAAAATATTTTCAAAACTTACACAAAACACAAAAAAAAACATTTCACAAATCATTCCAAAGTGAGCTAGCAATTAAGAGCCCGTAGATAACTACGGATGAAAAGGGTGCTAACACCTTCCCTTTTCATAACCTACCCCTCGAACTCAAGAAAATTCTTGAAAGGTCTTTCCTATTCTTTTCACCCTTTCCTTTATTGGATAAAAGAAAAGTCAGTAGTGACTCTTGCTATCCGCAATAATTGCGATCAAATGCAAAACACCCAAGTTGGTTCTCCCATCGTATTACAGAACTGGCGACTCTACTGGGGAAAATACTTAAAAGTGGGGTTACCTTAAAGACTATATCACCTTTAAATGCTTTCATTTGTTTGACTTGTTTGCTTTACATTTTTGGATCCATGTTTGGGTTTTGAATAGATCTTCTACCTAGATCTGGGAACATTATTAGGTAAGTAGCAATAGATTATGGAGATTGTATGGTATAGACCGATATGGTGAAAATAATAGCTAAGTTAGTGTGACACATTTGTGGATACTGGTATCCTTTGTGTTTATTAAGGGAGAATACGGGGCCGCTGTATGGTGTCATGAAGCACTAAGTGACCATAGAATCTTTATTTGAACCACTTGGCCATTAGGAAATAGTGAGATAGCCGACTTCGGTGGAAAGCTGGAGACTGGTTGATACTCGATACTACACTCATTGAGATCAGAATTTTGGGATATTTTGGCCGCAAGAAAAGATTGATTATGCTGAGAAAATGCCCAATGAAGAAAGATCAATGATATTGAGATTCCCTAGAACCTGATTTCTTTCTAGGACAGGTTGAACCAACTAAACTTAAAGAGGGTACTTACCTATAAACCCCATGCAAGCCTAAACTTAAGGACTTGTTTGCTTCGCTTGTATATGATTATTTATACATAACATCATGACATCATACCATAGAATTTGCACTAACCATTTAAAGGACCTTGGGGTTTATTTTTGTTCTTCTTTGTAGAACATGGATTCCACTCGTAGAAAAACCATTCGAATCGGATTTTTAAAGGTGTCTCCTCAACTCAAAGAGTTAGCGTCAAGGGTTCCTGAGAATTCTCCGTTCACCTGAAGATATGGTCGACTTATCCACTTGGCCACCTCAAGCTTTAAAGAGAAAATGATGGGTGTGCTCTTTTAATTCTTTGACCCTAAACATCATTGTTTCACATTTCCTGATTATCAATTAGTGTCGATGATGGAAGAGTTTTCTCAACTGTTGGGAGTGCCTATTCTTGATAAAATTTCTTTCACTGGTCTAGAGAAAGAGCCACGACATGAGGAGATCACATTAGCCTTACATTTGCAACCGTCTGACATTGTAGCCAACTGGGAAAGAAGGAGCGGAGTCAAGGGTTTCCTAGCCAAGTTTCTATTTGAGAAGGCTCAACAGTTATGGGATGCTCTAGATTTGTAAGCTTTTGAATAAGTTTTGGATCTTCTAATCTATGGGTTGGTACTGTTCCCTAATCAATACCAACTTATAAATGTGAATACAGTCTAAGTTTTTCTCTCTCGTAACCCCGTGCCTACCTTGCTCGGAGACATTTTTCACTCTCTTCACACTCGTACCATGAAGAGAAGAGGGATCCTTATGTGTTTCATACCATTAATGTCTATGGTTTATTTCGCACCTTCCTCAATCTGTTTTGAAGAACGAATAAGGCTTGGGGTGGTCTCAAATGATGATGTCGCTTTCGCATTCGGATATCCATTGGTGTTCCCAATCTTTGGAGGATCTCACCATCATTGACCGTTATGGGGAATTCCCTAATGTCTCACTCTTTAGCATTACGGGAGGTATCACTTATAATCCTTGCTTGGCTCTACGACAGTTTGGTTACGCTCGGAAGGATGGTCCTCATGACGCACTTGTCTAAGGTATTGTATTTGACTATGAGAACAATGTCCAAGGTTATCATCAAAGATTTGTAAGAGCTTGGAGCATGGTAAACAAGGTTGATAGCATGACTTTGGGACATAAGAACTCTATTCCTTTGGAGCATCATCTCAAGTGGGTGAGAGCTCGCGCTTAAAACCTCATGATGCTGTATCCAGCCATCTTACCAATAATTGTGGAGCCTATTGCTGAAGGAGACATTCCCTACATCATTCTTCACCCTGACATGCCTACTAGTCTCGAGGAGTTGCAAAGATTATGGTGTTGTACCCCAAAATTTTCCCTCTCACTTATCAATTATTTTCTCACAAAAGATCTCTCTTGGTTCAAGACTGCACTAGGGTTGATCAACTCAAGACACCTCCTTAAACACTGATGACCAAAATTAGGGTTTGAGATTGCACAAGGATAATTTAACTTTCAATGACTCATATTAATTTCATGGATTATTATGGACCCCCAAGATTACTCATGTCAAGTTTCAAGCCTTGGATCACATTTTTGCTCAGTCAATTGAGCAGTTGACCTAAAAATCAGTTGTATTGGGAAAAAGTCAATTGTAGCCAATTTACAGTCAAACTTCATAATTTTTTATCCATAGCAACATTTTAAACTCACATGTATCATTTGATCATGTTTGGACCATAATACCTCAAGAAATCTGATCAATTCATCAAAAGGGCAAAATGGTCAAAATTAGGGTTTTGACTAAGGAAAGACAAATTCTGATTTTTAACCTAGCAAATGGTTAATTGGTTTGAGGAATGATCTCAAGAGTTAAATTGCATCATTTTGACCTAATGGCATGACCTAAAACATTTCTCAAGATCAATTGGATTGATAGTGAATTTTTAATGAACTGATCAAAAGTCAATTGTACACTGAAAAGTCAAACTTTGTCTTTTTGGCCAAAATGAAGTGTCAAAGATCACAATTCATCAAAACATATCAAAATATGAAACTTATTCATCAAGAAATCAAAAAGTCAAGATTTCATTTTGAAAAGTCAAAGTTTTCTAACTTAGAAATTTTTCTAAGTGTTTAAAACTTCATGTTTTTAACAACTTTGAGCCAATTTTTCACCATGATGTAAGATGATTCAGAAGAAACTTTCAACATGAAAGTTGTATATAGCCATGATATCTACAACATTTCTTTACACAACTTCTTCTAAAAGTGCTTAGATATCAAGTTATTAATTCATAAAGCCATGGTCTTGAAATTGAACAATTAGTGAAAATTTTGCCCTAGTTTTGGTCAGGATTTTGACCTAACTTCATGGAACTTTTTCATATAGTTCCAAGGGGAATTTTCAAAAGTGATTCAAAGAGGGGTTATAGATCACATTACAAGCTTTCCAAAATGTCCAAGAACTCCTTGATATCATTTGTGATCAAGGAGAATCAAAGAGATGAAGTTAGGGTTTTCAAACTTAAATTACAAGCCATTTCATGATGAACAAGAATTCAAATCCGAGCCAAGGCTGCATAATCTTTGCTTTGCAGGCCTCAAACTTGTTTTTCACTCCATAATTAAATGTTTACAAAACTGTTAAAGCTTTAATCCAAGAACTTGAGCCTTTATCCAAGTTACATTTCCATTTATGGCACAAAGTAACCATTCCATTCTTGTAAAGAAGCTTTAATCACAAAGTCAATGCATAGAGATTTGAACTTGTTCCTTCTTATCACAAGCAATGTGAAAGGCAAAAGCAACATGTCTAGAGCCTCCCATAAACTCAGGTTATACTTGTACTATGCTTTGAAACCATGTTTTCACTTTTCTTCAAAATCAAGCAACATAGCCATAACTCTACATCTTGTGCTTATGACCTCCTCAAGTACTCTAACCCTTTCCTTACTTATGCACAATTATATTGCAACATAACACACGATTTCAAGGACCCCAAAAACACTCCCAAGCACTCTGCAACTCATAATCTGCCATAACTTGACAGTTTTGAACCTCACATAGCCATCTTCAAATCCACTCGTGCGTATTGAGTTTTAACCATCCAAACACTTAATATACATCATATCAAAGTGATCCAGACCCCTGTTTCCTGACTGCAACCCCTCCATCACCATCTACCATTTTCAAAACTGAAGCTTACAACTTGACTTGAGTTGAGAGTTTCAGCCATCCTCAAAGAAAAGTAGGAATTGGAACACACTCAAGGAGGTCCAGGCAAGCTACAGAAATCATCAGGCCATCTCAGAGGTTGCTCAAACTCCATACATGACTCCAGCTGCAAGAGGTAAGTTTTCAAACTTTTATCTCTTCATACAAGCATCATTTGATTCTGATTTGTGAAGATAAAATGTAGATACCATTGCCACGAAGCTGTACATATCTATAGTTTGCATTTATATGTCCCGAGCTTAGAGAATTTTAGAGTTGAAGTTTCTGAAATTTTTAGGTTTTAAATTAGGGCCAGAAAAATTCTCACTCATCTTGGATTTATAGCTTTAGTTATTTATATGGTTGCATTCGTGGGAGGAAATGCCACAACTTTCATGTTTGAACTTTTCATTTTTGTTGAGAGATGAAGAAATTACAGATGCTCTAGCTGGCTGAAGGTTGAAGACAAAGTACAGGCCTTGGAAGCATGTTACCTTATGTATTTATCATTTCATTTTAATAAACAGATGTATAGCCACCCCAGTGGTAAGCCAGCATGCTGGTAACCAAGAGGGCGTGGGTTCAACACCCAGCGCGCTACCTTTTTCATTTCTCACAATTTTTCACTTTTTTTGTTTCCAAACAAGCAACGCCTGGGCTTCCAGCTTGGGCCTGATGATGTTTTTTCTTTTACTAACCCCTGATTTACTTGTGAACCCCTGGCCCAATTTCTTTTACTTTTTTCTTTTTTTCTTTTTTTTTTTATTTCTTTTCTTCTTTAATATTTTTATTTATTATTATTATTATTATTATTATTATTATTATTATTATTATTATTATTATTCTCATTAATCATGAAAAATCCAAAAATATTTTATTTACTCTTATTCATTTTATTTTCTTATAAAACAAAAATACAAAAAACATTTCCTTTTAACAAATTAATTTCTCCTTTAAATAATTAAATATTTAGACTTAGGTTTAATAATTATTTTAATTTCTTAATTAAAATTAATTTAGAATTTAGTTTCCTTTTAATTATTTAATTTTTACTTTTTATTATTATTTAACTTAAACCCTTTTTCTTCAGAAAAACCCTAAAAAATATTTTTAATTTAATTACTTTTCTCAATTAGTTTAAGTTAATTTTATTTTATTGTTAACTTATCATTTTTTAATTAGGTATATGTTAAACCCTTTTTTATAAAAACCAAACAAAAATCATCTCTTTTTTATATTCTTGTATTTATATATTATTTATTCAATCATTTGTACATGTTCAATATGGTTGTAATAGATTATTTAGGTTTAATTTTCTTGCAATACTCCCCATTTGTAATTTGTACACCCCTTCCCATAAGTATTGTAATAGCGTAGTAATTTTAAATTCGGTAATTTATAGCTTTATATACAAATGCTAGTAATTAGGATTTTGTATGGAAAGACTAAAACCAATAAAATAATAAACCCTAATCAAGACAAAAACAAAGCATGAAAATCAACACACTTTCACACATACACCCCTAGGATAAATCCACTTGGTTGCCTTACAAAAATGGCCATATTACGTATGTGAGGTATCTTAGCAAAAAACAAACAAAATATAAGATCATAGTCCCTCGATGATGCTATCAAAAGTTGCCTATCAAAATGATCTTAGTCCCTAAAGAAAAATGCTAAGATACCTTACAACATTGCTAATCATGGTTATACGATGACCCACGCCCATCCTTTTTACATCCAAAGATAGGGTTACTTACTAAATAAATGGTAATATAACAATGTCAAAGGAGAAAGGAAATGAACATGAAAGACTTTTTGAATATGTAGATTGTTCCTATTTACTTGCTCCATTTCAAAATAAAAACATCCTTGCTATTTTCAAAAAAACAAACACCAACACTTTCAAAAACATCTTTCAAACTTGAATACATTTTCAAAAGATCAACACCTTTGTATACATTCTTACGAATGAGGATCATTACAAAGTTTTCCTAAACAATAGCCTATTTTCAAAAATATTTTCAAAAACCACACAGAGCACATTTTCAAACAAAAGCAAGTGATCTAGCAAGTAACTAAGAGCCCATGGAAAACCATGGATGAAAAGGGTGTTAATACCTTCCCTTTTCATAATCTACCCCCCGAACTCAAGAAACAATCTCAAAGGTCTTTCATGTGCTTTTTCACCTTTCCTTTTGGATAAAAGAAAAGTCGGTGGCGACTCTTGCTAACCATAACATTTGTAATCAAACGCAAAACACCCAAGTCAGTTCTCCCACCGTATCACAGAACTGGCGACTCTGCTGGGGAATATCTTAAAAGTGGGGTTACCTTAGGGCTAGATCACATTTACTTGCTTTCTTTGTTTGACTTGTATGCTTTATATTATAGTTTTTTGTTTGGGTTTGAATCCTCTACCCAAATTTGGGATACCTTATAGTTAAGTAGCAATACATTGTGGAAACTGTGTGAGGTATACCGACATGGTCTAAGAAATAGCTATGTTAGTGCGACATACTTGTGGGTACCGGTAGCCCTTAAGTAGTCAAGGAGAATACGAGGCCGTTGAGAGATGTCATGAAGCACTAATGAACTTTTAGAACCTTTACTTGACTAACTTGGCCATTAGTATGTAGTGAGATGACCGGCTTTGGTGCAGTCCGAAGTTGGTAAATACTCAATACCACACTCATTGAGGTTTGGTTTTTTGGGATATTTTGGTCGCCATTAAAGAGGCTTGCGCTGAAACAATGCCCAAAGAAAACAAATCAGTGATATCGAGCTCCTTAGAACCTGGTTACTATTACTAGGACAGGTTTGAGCCAGCTAAACTTCAAGAGGGTACTTACCTATGAGACTCCATGCAAGCCTAAACCTAAGGACTTGTTTGCTTTGTTTATATATACTTATTTTCTTTGTTTGTATATACTTGTACATAACATCATAAGCATCATAACATCATACTCATATTCACTAACCATTTCAAGGATCTTGGTATTTATCTTTGTTCTGTTTTGTAGGACATGGATTTTATTCGCAGGAAAACTATTCAAGTCAATATTGTAAGGATCCCTCCTCGTCTTAAAGATCTAGAATCAAGAATTCCTGAAAACTCTCCATTCACTGAAAGACATGGTCGCCTACTAAACTTGGTCACCTCCAACACTGATGAGGACATGATGAAGGTGCTCTTTCAGTTCTTTGATCCTTTACACCATTGCTTCACATTTCCCGATTATCAACTTGTGCCAACTTTGGAAGAATTCTCCCAACTCTTGAGGATTCTCATTCTCAATCAACTACCTTTCAATGGTACGGAAAGAGATCCAAAGCCAGAAGAGATTGCTTAAGCTCTACACTTGCAACCATCTGATATCACAACTAATTGGGAAACAAGGAGTGGTGTCAAAGGTTTCCTAGAAAAGTTCTTGTTTGAGAAAGCCCAAGACTATTGGAACTCTTTGGATTTGCAAGCTTTTGAGGAAATTGTGGCTCTCCTCATCTATGGGATGGTTTTGTTTCCAAATCCTGACCAACTCATAGATGTGAACGCCGTCAAAATCTTCATGTCTCATAACCCGGTGCCTACTTTGTTAGGGGACATCCTACATTCCTTTCACACTCGCACTATGAGGAAAAGAGGTATCATTATGTGTTGTACTCCTCTCTTTGCGAGATGGTTTATTTCGTATCTTCCCCAATCTGTATTAAAGAACGAGCAAGGTTCAAGGTGGTCACATAGGTTGATGACGCTCAAAAATTCAGACATTCATTGGTGTTCCTGATCTATAGAGAATGTTACTATTGTCGACCGTTGTGGAGAATTCCCTAATGTCCCTTTACTTGGAATTAGGGGAGGTATCACCTACAACCCCTGCTTAGCCTTAAGACAGTTTGGTTACGCCCGAAGGGATGGCCCCCATGAGATGCTCATCCAAGGTTTGGTATTTGACTACGAGAACGACGATAAAGGTCATCGCCGGAGATTTATCCGAGCTTGGAGTATGTTGAACAAGGTAGATAACAAGACATTGGGGCATAATAATTCCATCCCTCTTGAACCTTACCTCAAATGGGTACGAGCTCGTGCTCAAAGTCTCATGATGCCTTACCCCTCCATTCTCCCGGTTATCATAGAGCCTGTTGTGGAAGGAGATGTTCCATACACTATCCTGCATCCTGACATGCCCACCTCTCTTGAAGACTTACAAAGGGATTGGATACAGCTTAAGGGGGAGAGAGACACTTTTGAGGCCCAATTCTATGCCAGCGAGAAGAAGGTTTTAGAACTCACTAAGAAACTTCATGAGGAGCGGAGCCTAAACACCTATATCACACCAAAGTGGATGCGTACAACTTTTTTATCTTAGAGTTTTTGTATTTTATTTATAAGCCCAAAAGAAGCATGATGTACTCAAAGATTTAATTTATGAATATAACGTGCATTCCCTTTTTTTTTGTCTAAAGCAAATTTAAATCTCCAATTTCCTTGAAATCATTTGCATATGCATTTAACATTCATCATAACATAAGCAGGTTTTCTCATTACAAGTCTCCTCAACTTTCTACTATTTATTTTAGTAAGATGGATCTCGAGCAGACAGTAAAAGACCTCCAGGCGCAGAATGCTCAATTTCAACAGATGTTCTTGACTCTAGCCAAAATACAAGAGGATCTGAAAAATTTACTGGTTGAAGAAAAGAAAAAGAAAGCATAGAAAGTAACCGGAGTTCTGAATATGGGAAGAAGGTTCCAAGGACAAGCCAGAAAAACCTCTGAATTTGCAACATCATCTGGTGAAAAGGATAATCAAGAAGTGAATGGCAAGGAAGCGATTGTCCAGCTAGAATCTGAAGAGGAAGAAGAAGAATATTACTCTGAAGAGCAATATCCCCCGGCCGACGGCAAATACTAACATTTGGAAGAACGCCTAAGGGAAATGGAGATTCAGAAAATGCCTGGGTTGGACTTTGAAGAGACGGGTTTGGTGTCTGGGATTGTCATCCCACCAAAATTCAAGGCACCAATATTTTCTAAGTACGACAGAGTTTCGTATCCCAAGATGCATCTCTTATCCTATGCAAGGAAGATACAGCCTCGCACTACTGACAGAGATTTATGGGTACACTTCTTTCAAGACAGTATATCCGGAACTCAACTTGATTGGTTCTATCAACTGGAAAGGGCCAATATCCATAATTGGGAAGACCTTGTCGCTGCTTTCTATAAATAGTATCAGTACAACGCGGACCTAGCTCCAACCCGTACTCAACTCTAGAGTATGGCTATGGTTTCAAGTGAAGGTTTCAAAGACTACGCTCAGAAATGGAGGGACTTAGCAGGAAGAGTCCAACCTCCCCTTTCTGAAAGAGAGCTAGTAGACATGTTTTTGGGTACCATGTCCGGTCCTTTCTTTAATCACTTAATTGGGAGCTCCTCAGCAGGCTTTACCGAATTAATCTTGACCAGAGAGAGAGTGAAAGCTGGGATTAAGAGTGGGAAGATTCAAAAAGACGCATCCTCTGCTGCTGTAAGAAGACCATTTATTGGGAAGAAAGAAGTTGGTGTTGTGTATCCTCAAAGTAATCAAGAAAGAGCTGAACACTGTCCAATGGTAGGGGTTGGCATGATCCCTAAGCCTTTACCTACTCAACAAAGGAGCGATCAGCCTATAACTAAAAGTTAGTAAGACAATTTACACTGATTAATATGACACTATCTCAAGTCCTGCTACATTTGTTGAAATCTAATCTGGTAACTTTGAAAGAAGCTCCAAAGAATCCTAACACAACCTCTCCTCACTACCATCCTAATGCTCGTTATGCATACCATTCAGAAAGTCCAGGCCATGACACTAGCAACTATTGGGCTTTGAAAAACAAGGTGTAAGACCTTCTTGAGGCAAAAGAAATTGAGTTTGATGCTCCTGAAATCCCAAATGTTATCACCACTCCTATGCCAAAGCATGGTCGTGGTGTTAATCCCGTTGAAGATGATATGTTTGTTACTGCTATTGATGAACTTGTTACTCCTCTCCTGGCCGTCAAGAAAAACCTATTGAAGGTCGGTTTATTTCTGGGTTGTGATGAAGGCTGCCACTTCTGTCAATCCCTACCAACTGGTTGTAATTTATTGAAAGCATGTGTTCAACACCTAATGGATGACAAAGAGATTTTATTTGAAAAGACTCCAGTTCCAACCATTTCCTACAATGATGTTTCCATAGTAACCATTTCCACCAATCCTTCCAGGGTCTCCACCAAAAGACCCGTTAGGATTACATCAATTCCTAAAGTAGCTCCACTAATAATTACTATGCCTGGACAAATCCCGTACTCATCAGATAAGAATGTCCCATGGAACTATGGGGGCGATGTCTACTATCACAGTGTCAAACAGGATTGCCTGACTGTTGAAGACTCAATTTCTGAGAAGGCTGACCCCGACATCAGTAACATTATGAGAACCAGCAAGATAACCTGAAGTGGTAGATTATTCTCCCCAGAGATTTCTCCTCCGAAGACTATTACCGGTCCTGTGATCATCCCTATTTATATTCCCGTTGACACTACTACAACTACAATTCCTATAGTCACACCTGCTGATACTCCTACCACCGAGTCGACCGAGACTCGGGGCAAGGGCATTCTAGTTGAGCATGTCCGAATGAAGGAACAATCAGTATCTATCTCTGAGGCCTCCCAAAAGGAGATGGAAGAAATTCTGAAGATCATAAAGAAAAGCGACTACAACATAGTCGAATAGCTAGGGCAGACTCCGTCAAAGATTTCAATGTTGGCTTTATTATTGTGCTCTGAGGCTCATGCAAAGGCCTTGGTGAAATTCCTTAAAACTGCCCATGTACCACAAGAAACCTCTGCTGATCAGTTCCAAGACTGTGTGGCCAGCTTGACCGTGGATAATGGTTTAGGCTTTTTTGATGCTTATTTGATACCTAGAGGGAGGAAGCAAAATGAGGCATTGCATGTCTCTGTCGAATGCAGGGGCACAACTTTGGTCCATGTCTTGGTTGATACTGGTTCGTCTTTAAATGTGTTGCCTAAAAAGGCTCTCGATATACTTGACTGTGAAGGCTTGACCTTAAAACCCAGCAACATAGTGGTAAGGGCCTTCGATGGTTCAAAAAGGATGGTGCATGGGGAGGTGGACATCCCCATAAAAATTGTAACTCAAACCTTTGATTCAACTTTTTACATGATGGAAATTCACCCTTCCTATTCCTGCTTGTTGGGCCGACCATGGATTCACAACGCCGGTGCCGTCACCTCTACATTACATCAAATGCTGAAATATCCGACCGAGGGGAAAATCATTACTATCCATGGAGAAGAGGAATATATGGTCAGTCACTTAAACTCTTTCAGATATGTGGAATTGGATGGTGAATTCATTGAAACTCCATTTCAGCACTTCGAGGAAGTCCCACAAACTGTGGCAGTAACCAAGGATGTTTCCCAAATCCCGAAGATTACAAGGCCTCCGCTAAATATGTCTTCTCTGAAAGATGCCAAGGCAGTAATCGAAGAAGGTGGGTGTACTATTTGGGGTCAACTTCCGGATATCCCATACAAGTCTGACAAATTTGGTTTGGGTTTCACTTCAGGAGCCCAGAAAGTTATACGCTGTTCTCGTGCCGGGGGACCACCCTTGAAGATCAGCAACCACAGAGTCAACGCAGTGGAGGATGATGAGGACAGTTATGACATGGAGGAATGGATTTTCCCAACTGTCAATGGAGGACTCAACAACTGGGAAGCTAAAGATTTTGTCCCAATTACTTTTATCCAACAGTAATTCTCTTTAAATTTTGTCGGACCTGTAATAATTAAACAATTCAGACTTTTAAATCCTTGTATCTTACCCGAGGCACAACGGTCCATTTGTAAGGGTTGTTACCTCATTTTCATATGTCATCAATGAATCATGGATGTTTTTGCATACAAAATTTGTGTTCTTTGTCCTTATTTTTATATTTTTTATTGCTTTCAAAGATAGCTATATTCTTACACACACTCACATTCGAAATGCAGATCTACATCCATTCGGGATCCCATGGGTAACGATTCTGTTATGGCCTTCGGTGACTCTAAAAATCTAAGCTACCAAGCCGAAGACGAAGGTGAGGAAGATTGTGAAGTACCAGGGGGACTAGCCAGGTTACTATAACAAGAAGAGAGGACCATTCAGCCCCACGAAGAACCAGTGGACACAGTTAACCTAGGTACCGTAGAGGACAAGAAAGAAGTCAAGGTGGGTGCCAATCTGGAATCCAGTGTCAAGAAGCGTCTGATTCATTTGCTACATTATTATGTTGAGGTCTTTGCTTGGTCGTATGAAGACATGCCAGGACTTGATGCAAATATTGTGGTACATTGTTTACCTATAAAAGAAGACTGCCCACCAATAAAACAAAAGGTATGTCGTATGCGACCAGACATGTCAGAGAAGATTAAAGCCGAAGTCATGAAACAATTCAACACCAGATTCTTGGTCGTCACCTCCTATCCACAATGGGTCGCCAATGTTGTTCCCCTGCCTAAAAAGGACGACAAGGTACGAATGTGCATGGACTACAGAGATTTGAATAGGGCAAGCCCTAAGGATGATTTCCCACTTCCCCACATCGATATTTTGGTTGACAATACAGCACAACATAAGGTGTTTTCCTTCATGGACGATTTCTCAGGCTACAACCAAATCAAAATGGCGCCTGAGGACATGGAGAAAACGATTTTTGTCACACAATAGGGAACTTTCTGTTACAAGGTTATGCCATTTGGGTTGAAGAAGTTTGGGGCAACCTATCAGCGTGCAATGGTAGCCTTACTTCACGACATGATACATCACAAACTAAAGGTCTATGTGAACGATATGATAGCCAGATCTCAAACTGAAGAGGAACATCTTGACCATTTACAGAAACTGTTTGAGAGACTGAAGAAATACAAGCTGAGGTTAAACCTGAATAAATGCACATTTGGGGTGAGGTCTGGTAAACTCATAGGCTTTATCGTCAGTGGTAAAGGTATTGAAGTGGATCCTGCCAAGGTGAAAGCAATACAAGAAATGCCTGCTCCTTGCACTGAGAAGGAAGTCAGAGGATTCTTGGGACGGTTAAACTACACTGCCAAATTCATTTATCACCTAACAGCTACTTGTGAACCAATCTTTAAATTACTGAAGAAAGATCAAGTAGTCAAATGGAATGATGAATGCAAAAATACTTTCGAAAATATCAAAGAGTACCTACAAGAGCCTCCTGTTTTGATGCCACCAGTCGAGGGAAGACCCTTGATTATGTATCTAACTATTTTGGAAAATTCAATGGGGTGTGTGTTGGGGCAGCATGACGAGTATGGCGAAAAGAGCATGTTATTTACTACCTGAGCAAAAAGTTTACCGACTGTGAAACAAGATATTCACTTCTCGAGAAAACTTGCTGCGCTCTAGCATGGGATGCTCGCCGGCTAAGATGGCAAATGTTGACCCATACTACCTTATTGATATCCAAAATGGATCCAATAAAATACATATTCGAGAAGCATGCCCTCTCTGGGAGAATAGCGAGATGGCAGATGATCCTGATGGAATATGACATTCAGTATACTACCCAGAAAGCAATAAAGGGCAGTGTACTAGCCGATCACCTTGCTCATCAAGTTGTGGATGACTACCAGTCCATAAAGTTCGAATTCCCAGATGAAGACATCATGATGGTAAACAACTGTGAAGAACTCAGACCATATGACTGACCTGAACAAGGATCCTGATGGACCCTGGTTTTTGATGGGGCGTCCAACGCACTCGGCAATGGTATAGGTGTTATACTCATATCTCCTTAAGGATGTCACACCCCCTTCACGGCAAGACTGTGCTTCAACTATATAAATAACATGGGAGAATACGAAGCGTGCATTTTTGGTCTCAAAGCCGCCATAGATTTGGGGATCAAGTCCTTAAGTGTATTCGGAGATTCAGCTTTAGTCATCAGCTAGATCAAAGGAGAATGGGACACCAAACACCCTAACCTTATCCCCTACAAATAACATGTGTTTACATTAATCCCACACTTTGAGAAGATTACCTTCGAGCATTTCCCGCGAGACGAAAATCAACTAGCGGATGCGCTAGCCATGATGTCGTCCATGTTTAAACTTAAATGGGATGACGAGGCTCCCCAGATCACCATTGAACGAATGGATGAACCAGCTCACGGTTACGAGATCAATACTGAAGAAGTAGTGGACCATCCTTGGTTCCACGAAGTCAAGAGGTATCTCGAGGCTCAAGAATATCCGGAAGGAGCTTCAGTCAATGATAAGAAGTTCCTAAGGAGATTCTCTGCTAAATTCTTCCTTAGTAATGGCATTCTCTACAAACGCAACCATGACTCTGTTTTGCTCCGTTGCGTAGACAAGGTTGAAGCTAAAAAGATCAAGGATGATCTACATGAAGGCACTTTAGGCACCCATTCTAGTGGGCATACGATGGCAAAGAAGATCCTACGGGCAGGTTATTACTGGTCTACCATGGAAGCAGATTGCTATCAGCACTCTCGAACATGTCATAAGTGTCAGATCTATGCTAACAAAGTGCATGTACCTCCAGTTCCTCTGAATGTCTTGACTGCTCCCTGGCTATTCGCGATGTGGGGAATTGATATGATTGGAGAAATCAAGCCCACAGCCTCTAATGGGCACCGCTTCATCTTGGTGGCCATTGACTATTTCACAAAGTGGGTTGAGGTAGCTTCGTTTGCTTCTGTCACCAAAAATGTCGTTTCCCGGTTCATCTAAACAGAATCTCATTTGTCCGTACGGTATCCCATAGAGGATCATCACAGACAACGATATCAATCTCAACAACACTATGATCACCGTACTATGCGCACAATTCAAGATCCAGCACCATAATTCTTCCCCTTACCGTCCAAAGATGAATGGTGTTATTGAAGCCGCAAATAAGAACATTAAGAAGATCGTACAAAAAATGACAGTCACATATAAGGACTGGCATGAGATGCTACCATTCGCTCTCCATGGTTACCGTACCATGGCGCGCACATCCACCAGGGAAACACCTTACTCTCTGGTATACGGCATGGAGGTTGTCTTGCCTATTGAGGTCTAGATCCCTTCGTTGAGAATCATGAAGGATGCAGGGTTGAATGAAGACGATTGGATCCAAACTCGACTTGATCAACTAAATTTTATTGATGAGAAAAGACTTACTGCTGCCTGTCATGGTCAAATGTATCAAAAACGGATGATCAAAGCTTTCAACAAAAAGGTCATACGCCAAGTGTATTAAGTCGAGGATTTAGTGATCAAGCGTATCATATTACCACAAGGTGATCTCAAAGGCAAATGGAATCCTACGTACGAAGTTCCGTTTGTAATCAAAAGCATATTCTCTGGTGGAGCAATGATCTTGACCACTATGGATGGCGACGAACTGTCACACCCTGTGAATGCTGACATAATCAAAATATACTACGCATAAGAGACCCGCTAGGTTGACACACCTAGGAAAAACAAGGGAATCCCGGAGAACCAAAAAGGTTCGGGCAAAAATTAGGGATAAAAACAAAAAAATTTGTACACCCGACAAGTTGAAAACTCGAAAGGGCGACTTGGGGAAAAAAGGGTATCCCGGTGGGCTGAGAACCCGAAAGGGCGGTCCAGGAAAAAGTTAGGGATTGAAAGCGTATGACTATGTACGGTTGGATCACCTTGTAGGAAACCTTTGGCTTCGACTGACAAACTCAACAGTTTTGATCAATCCAATCAACTTCGAAAAAGGCAGCAAATGGACAAGACGCTCAGAGACACGAAGGCTATAACAGAATGGGAACCCCATAGGATTATTGCACATAGCTATCTTTTCTTTGTATCAAATTTTCATTTTTTACGACGACATTCTCTTACTAGAGTGTTTATCTCATTGTACAAAAATACTTATTCAAGTTAATACAAAGACACTCCTTTGAAAGTGCAAAACTATTTGTTTTTCCTTATTTGAGTGTTGTTTACAAAAACGTACAATGATTTATTTTTGAACATATGCATTTGAACATAACTACTATTTACAAATAAACAAAAGGGAACGAAAAATAGAAAGACAATCATTAATGGCTTTAGGAAACAGGATAATATCTTTAAACTATTCCATAAAATCCCCTACCGTGTACAACTTAATCCCCAACGGAACATAACTTCCAATTTATCACTCCCCAGTAAAGGTCGTCCAATTTCTCAGGATTCCCCAACAGGATTTCACAAGCAATACACAGAGTTTCCCTTACAACAAAGTTTATTTCTCTACCAAATAGAAGCTCATCAACTCATCAACACTTCAAAGCATGAAGAATTACACTCCACGTCCCCAACAACAGTCAGGGATTTATTTTCCCTAATCTAACAATATTACAGCAGCATAGCTTACATGCCCATACATCGCATCCATACGTCATGACATTGACAACACGAACGCATACAACATAATCTCATTCATTTTATTGAGAACATCATTATACAATGCATTTCATACATCATGACATTGCATACAACTAATCTTTCATCTCTTCAAGAAAGATCAGTCAGCCGATGGCTATCATCAACAATTTAAAAAAAGGTCAGAGATTGATACCTGAAACAGGCCGGGATAATTATCTACACAACCAACTGAACATTCGGATACAACTTTTAGATACAGTTCAGACACGCTCCAGACACGGACGCCATCCTGATACTCATTCAGATACAACTTTCAGATACGCTCCAGACACGGATGCCATCCTGATACTCATTCATATACAGCTTTCAGATACAACTTTCAGATACGCTCCAGACACATATTCCATTCTGATACTCATTCAGATACAACATTCAGATACAATTCAGATACGCTCCAGACACGAATGCCATTATGATACTAATTCAGATATAACTTTCAGATACAGTTCAGATACGCTCTAGACACGGATTCCATTCTGATACTCATTCAGATACACCTTTCAGATACAGTTTAGATACGCTCCAAATACTGATGCCATTTTGATACTCATTCAGATTCAGCTTTCAGATACAGTTCAGATACGCTCCAGACACGGACGACATTCTGATACTCATTCAGAATCAACTTTCAGAAACGAGTCAAATATAATCCACCTATGGATATTATTCTAGTACTCAACCTGACACATCCACTACTCCAGTGTAAATCAACCAGAGGTTTATTCTGACACTTCTTCTATTCCCATCAACAATCATTTTTGGATGGCATCTGTAAGCCCATCTCCAAAAACTTCTCATCTCCTCTCCAAATGTCATATTTAAGCCCATTCCCTATACCTTCAGCCATCACATCCTCGAGTGCAAAATTTTGGGCACTCTAGTGTCCAATAATCTTCCACCTTCAAGTCACGAATGGAAAATCCGCTAATCTAACTCTTCAGGTTTAAGAAGATTGAACAGGGGCAGATGTTGTACCCTAAAATTTTCCCTCTCACTTATCAATTATTTTCTCATAAAAGATCTCTCTTGGTTCAAGACTGCACTAGGTTTGATAAACTCAAGACACCTCCTTAAGCACTAATGACCAAAATTAGGGTTTGAGATTGCACAAGGATAATTGAACTTTCAATGCCTCGTATGACTTTCATGGATCATTATTGACCCCCAAGATTACTCATGTCAAGTTTCAAGCCTTGGATCACATTTTTGCTCAATCAATTGAGCAGTTGACCTAAAAATCAACTGTATTGGGAAAAAGTCAATTGTGGCCAATTTACAGTCAAACTTAATAATTTTTTATCCACAGCAACATTATAAACTCATATGTATCATTTGATCAAGTTTGGACCATAATTCCTTAAGAAATCTGATCAAATCATCAAAAGGGCAAAATGGTCAAAAATAGGGTTTTGACTGAGGAAAGGCAATTTCTGATTTTTGACCTAGCAAATGGTTAAGTGGTTTGAGGCATGATCTCAAGAGTTCAATTGCATCATTTTTACCTAATGGCATGACCTAAAACATTTCTCAAGATCAATTGGATTGATAGTGAGTTTTCAGTCAATTGTACACTGAAAAGTCAAACTTTGACTTTTTGGCCAAAATCAAGTGCCAAAGATCACAATTCATCAAAACATGTCAAAATATGAAACTTATTCATCAAGAAATCAAAAATTCAAGATTTCATTTTGAAAAGTCAAAGTTTTCTAACTTAGAAATTTGTCTAAGTGTTTAAAACTTCAAGTTTTTTCACAACTTTGAGCCAATTTTTCACCATGATGCAAGATGATTAAGAAGAAACTTTCAACATGAAAGTTGTAGATCTCCATGATATCTACAACATTGCTTGAAACAACTTCTTCTAAAAGTTCTTAGATCTCAAGTTATTAATTCATAAAGTCATGGTCTTGGAATTGAACACTTAGTGAAAATTTTGCCCTAGTTTTGGTCAGGATTTTGACCTAACTTCATGGCACTTTTTCATATAGTTCCAAGGGTAATTTTCAAAATTGATTCAAAGAGGGGTTATATAGCACACTACAAGCTTTCCAAAATGTCCAAGAACTCGTTGAGATCATTTTTGAGCAAGGAGAATCGAAGAGATGAAGTTAGGGTTTTCAAACTTAAATTACAAGTCATTTCATGATAAACAAGAATTCAAATCCAAGCCTAGGTTGCATAATCTTTGCTTTGAAGACCTAAAACTTGTTTGTCACTCCATAATTAAATGTTTACATATCTGTTAGAGCTTTAATTCAAGCACTTGAGCTTTTATCCAATTTACATTTCCATTTATGGCACAAAGTAACCATTCCATTCTTGTAAAGAAGCTTTAATCACAAAGTCAATGCGTAGAGCTTTGCACTTGTTCCTTCTGATCACAAGCAATGTCAAATGCAAAAGCAACATGTCTAGAGCCTCCCATAAACTCAGGTTATGCTTGTATTATGATTTGAAACCATGTTTTAACTTTTCTTCAAAATCAAGTGACATAGCCATAACTCTACATCTTGTGCTGCAGACCTCCTCAAGTACTCTAACCCTTTTCTTACTTATGCACAAGTATATTGCAACATAACACACGATTTCAAGGACCCCAAAAACACTCCCAAGCACCCTAAAACTCATAATCTACCATAACTTGACAGTTTTGAACCTCACATAGCCATCTTCAAATCCACTCGTGCGTATTGAGTTTTAACCATCCAAACACTTAATATACATCATATCAAAGTGATCCAGGCCCCTGTTTCCTGATTGTAACCCCTCCATCACCATCCACCATTTTCAAAACTGAAGCTTACAACTTGACTTGAGTTAAGAGTTTCAGCCATCCTCAAAGCAAAGTAGGAATTGGAACACACTCAAGGAGGTTCAGGCAAGCTACAGAAATCATCAAGTCATCTCAAAGGTTGCTCAAGCTGCAAAAGGTAAGTTTTCAAACTTCTATCTCTTCATACAAGCATCATTTAATTCTGATTTGTGAAGATAAAATGTAGATACCATTACAACGAAGTTGTACATATCCATAGTTTGCATTTATATGGCCTGAGCTTAGAGAATTTTAGAGTTGAAGTTTCTGAAATTTTTAGGTTTTAAATTAGGGCCAGAAAATGTCTCACTCATCTTGGATTTATAGCTTTAGTTATTTATATGGTTGGATTCGTGGGAGGAATTGCCACAACTTTCATGTTTGAACTTTTCAGTTTTGTTGAGAGATGAAGAAGTTACAGGTGCTCTGGCTGGCTGAAGGTTGAAGACGAAGTAAAGGCCTTGCAAGCATGTTACCTTATGTATTTATCATTTCATTTTAATAAACGGATGTATAGCCACCCAGTGGTAAGGCAGCGCGCTGGTAACCAAGAGGGCGTGGGTTCAACACCCAGCGCGCTACCTTTTTCATTTCTCACAATTTTTCACTTTTTTTTTGTTTCCAAACAAGCAACGCCTGGGCTTCCAGCTTGGGCCTGATGATGTTTTTTCTTTTACTAACCCCTGATTTACTTGTGCACCCCTGGCCCAATTTCTTTTACTATTTTCTTTTTTCTTATTTTTTTTAATTTCTTTTCTTCTTTAATATTTTTATTTATTATTATTATTATAATTATTCTCATTAATCAAGAAAAATCCAAAAATATTTTATTTACTCTTATTCATTTTATTTTCTTATAAAACAAAAATATAAAAAACATTTTCTTTTAACAAATTAATTTCTCCTTTAAATAATTAAATATTTAGACTTAGGTTTAATAATTATTTTATTTTATTAATTAAAATTAATTTAGAATTTAGTTTTCTTTTAATTATTTAATTTTTAATTTTTATTATCATTTAACTTAAAACCCTTTTTCTTCATAAAAACCCTAAAAAAATCTTTTTAATTTAATTTCTTTTCTCAATTAGTTTAAGTTAATTTTATTTTAATGTTAACTAATCATTTTTTTAATTAGATTTAGGTTAAACCTTTTTTTATAAAAACCAAACAAAAATCATCTCTTTTTTATGTTCTTGTATTTATATATTATTTATTCAATCATTTGTACATGTTCAATATGGTTGTAATAGATTATTTAGGCTTAATTTTCTTGCAATACTCCCCATTATTAATTTGTACACCCCTCCCATAAGTATTGTAATAGCGTAGTAATTTTAAGTTCCGCAATTTATCGCTTTATATACAAATGCTAGTAATTAGGGTTTTGTATGGAAAGACTAAAACCAACAAAATAGCAAACCCTAATCAAGACAAAAACAAAGCATGAAAATCAACACACTTGCACACATACACCCCTAGGGTAAATCCACTTGGTTGCCTTACAAAAATGGTCATATTACGCATGTGAGGTATCTTAGCAAAAAAAATAAATATAAGATCATAGTCCCTCGATGACGCTATCAAAAGTTGCCTATCAAAATGATCTTAGTCCCTAAAGAAAAATGCTAAGATACCTTGCGACATTGCTAATCATGGTTATACGATGACCCACGGCCGTCGCTTTTACATCCAAAGATAGGGTTACTTACCAAATTAATGGTAAGATAACAATGTCAAAGGAGAAAGGAAATGAACATGAAAGACTTTTTGAGTATGTAGATTGTTCCTAGTTACTTGCTCCATTTCAAAACAAAAATATCCTTACTATTTTCAAAAAAAACAAACACCAACACTTTCAAAAACATCTTTCATACTTGAAAACATTTTCAAAAGACCAACACCTTTGTATAAATTCTTATGAATGAGAATCATTACAAAGTTTTCCTAAACAATGGCCTCTTTTCAAAAATACTTTCAAAAACCACACAAAGCACATTTTCAAACAAAAGCAAGTGATCTAGCAAGTAACTAAGAGCCCATGGAAAACCATGGATGAAAAGGGTGCTAATACCTTCCCTTTTCATAATCTACCCCCCAAACTCAAGAAACAATCTCAAATGTCTTTCCTGTGCTTTTTCACCTTTCCTTTTGGATAAAAGAAAAGTCGGTGGCGACTCTTGCTAACTGTAATATTTGTGATCAAAAGCAAAACACCCAAGTCAGTTCTCCCACCGTATCACACATGGATTCAAATAAAGGGAGAATGAGACACCTTTGAAGCCCAATTCTATACAAGCGAGAATAAAGTGTTGGAGCTCACAAGGCGACTTCATGAGGAGCGAAACTTGAATGCCTACATTAGTCCAAAGAGGAAGCGTCCATGGGAGACCTGAGTCTTTTTTTTAAATAAGTTCTTTGTATTATTTTTCTTTCGTTGTAAGCCCATGGGGAAATATGTAACCTTTGAACTTATTAATACAATTAATGTTTTGTTTCCTCTTTGTTTAAGCAAATTTAAAGCTTAAAGGTCCTTGAAAAAATTGCATAGGCATAACATGCATCATATCATAAGCAGGTTATCCGACACAGATTTCCTCATCTCTCTACTGTTTATTTCAGAATAAGATGGATCTCAAGCAAATTGTCAAGGACTTGTAGACAAAAAACTCTTAGTTTCAAGAGACTCTACTCAAATTAACAAAGGGTCGGTGTTGTACCCCAAAATTTGCCCTCTCATATTTATCAAAACATTGCAAGAAAAATCTCCAAGTGGATCAAGATTGCTTAAGAGTGGGTTAGACATGTCATCTCCTAAGGCAGTCAACCTCAAATTAGGGTTTTGTGTTGCATCAAGGTCCTTGCATCCAAATGACCTCAAGTGCTCCCCAATGTCCTAATATGTTCTAAAGATCATCCATGTCAAGTTTCAAGCCTTGCAGAGGAAGTTTGCTCAGTCAATTGCTCAAAGGGTCCAAAAATCGACTGTGCTAGGGCAAAAGTCAACTGTGACCTATAAACAGTCAAACTTCAAGATTTTTTGTCAACGTTCTCATTTTGAAGGATATTTCATCATTTTATCAAGGGTTGATCATGATTCATCAAGGTTTTCTCAAAATTCATCAAGACTCAAAAGTTGCTAAATTAGGGTTTTGTAGGAAAAGTCAACTCAACTTTGACCAAGCATAACTTTCTCATACTTTATGATAAATGACCCATACAAATCTCATTTCTAAGAGGATGAAATTTCCTACATTCCATCTTCATACCCCAAGATCAGAAAATGCACTCACAAGAAGTTACAAATTTGGACATTATAGGTCATTTTTGAAAGTCAACAAAAACACCTTTTTTGACAAAAACTTATAACTTGAGCATGGAATATCAAAATGATATGAGACAAAAAGGTTTGGTTATATGACATCTCAAGGTTTCTAAAAAGTCCAAGAACACTTCCAAAAGTTCAAAATTGAAGAAGTTATGCATTGTTGAAGTTGGGCATTTTTGCAAAATTGCCAAAAGTCAACTATCCCCAAAACTTCAAGTTTTGTCAAATGGGCCTATTCTTTTCCACTTGATTTGATCTTGTCACACTACACACGTGTCCTAGCCTCAGCCATGAGTCCATCTGTAAATTTTATTATTTTATTTGATTTTTTAATGAATTATTTCATTATAAATCAATTTAAATCAAATAAAATCACAAAACTTGATTACATGAGATCTTTTTCTATTTTCAGGACCTAATCATCATCAATATCATGATCAAATTTGTATCAAGCATTCCATGTGCAAAAAGATTAGATTTTGGACAAAATAGGCAAGCTTTCAATGGAGGATCAAATCCAATCTCAAGGCATTGATTTGGAAGGATTCCACCCATATTTGTTGACCTAATGCATTGCATATTACTTATACAAGCCAAAGCACACGAGATCAGGACGGAGAGGCTGCAAGAACATCAAAAGCAAAACTTGAAAAAAGTTGAAAAAGTGTGAAATTGAAATCGTGCATAGAGGCAAACTCAGAAACAAAACTCTACACTAATCAATTGCTGGACGATCACTGAAGCAAAACCAACCCCTAGTAATCTCTCATACACGCCCAGAAGCTTTGTAAGTGTCTCAAAAAATCACTTTTCGTTTGAATTCATGGATCCATATTCTTGCATTTTTCTGGCAAATCTTTGACATATTCATGATGCTTGCGAAATTTCTAGACTTTTGGCATTATTTGATTGCATTAATATGGCCTGTAACCCCATAGCCAAATCTAGGGTTCGTGGATTTTTTTTTGGGCGTTTCTTTTTCAGGCAAAATCAATCCCATTGATGGACATGGATGTAACCAGGGGAGGTAGACGAGCATAACCATGTGCTTGGAATCAATTTCCATGGACGGGAATGGATTTTAGGATGCACATACGAATTTAGCTGCGGATATAAATCCGCAGGTAAATTTTCAGGGTTGAAGGAAGAAGATGATGACGCGTCTCCCCCTGGTTGGACAGTTCAATTACTTGGCGCGTTTTTTTTTATTTCTGGCATATTAATGTGTTTTCATTTATAATATTCATTGTCCATTATTTTAACAAATGAAGTGTATTGGTTGAGTGGTAGAAGCGTTGTCCAATGATCAACAGGACCTGGGTTCGAATCCCAGGTCCCCCCATATGCATATTATTATTTTTCTTCAGGTATTCCAGCGCATTTCAGGAGTTGCAGTACACCATACTCCCTCGCTCAATCCCTTGCCAGATGGCCCCAGGCCAGATCTGGTGGTCCAGATGAAACGTGCATCATACTCTTGAGTCAATGGGCGCATAGGAAATCAGGAAGGTCAACACAGGCCTACACAATTGACCCATCAAATTGCTAAACAAGCCTCCCTAATCAGGCCCAAACCCTAAACTCTCTCTATTTTTTATTATTTCTTTTAATTAATTATTGTTATTATTTTTATATTAACTAACCAGTCAAAACTTTTTTTCTTAATAAAATTAAAAACCAAAAAATATTTTATTTATTAAAATTAATTTTAGCATTTTATTTTTGTTAATAAATATTAATTTAATTAATTTAGTTTAATTAGGGTCAACTTTTAATATATTTTGCAATAATTAAAATTAATTTAGACAATTAGGTTTTTATTAACATTGATTAATTTTTTATTTCTTTAAATATCAAAAACCCAAAAATATTTTTATTAATTAATTTATTTATTAATTCAATAATTAACTTAGTTTAATTTCTTTTTAATTCAAAAATAACCAAAAAAAAAATCTTTTCTTTAATAACTAAAGGGTCAAAACCCTAGAACTTGCGCCCGATTTAATTTCCCGCACGCGATCCATTTTATTTCAATATTGTATCTGTTTCCTAGAATGTAATAGCTTAATAGGACTTTACTATTCTTTACCGTTTTATTTATTTTCCGCATTTTAATTTCAAGGGTTGCTTTTGGCGATGTAAATACCCGACGCCTTGTAATAGTTAGCTTAATTTCCGCAATTTAATTTCTGCAACTTATAAACTATTAGATGTTTGGTAATAGGGAATGCATGACAAGATTAATCATTTAAAACCTAAAATCAACATAGGTCACCCATGACATGTACAAAGACAAATTAACTGAAAACAACACACTCGCACATGCGCACTCTTAGGGTACACCTCGCTTGGTTGCCTTCGTAGCGTGGTCATTGGGTATAGGAAGTTTTAGAGGTCGCCCTCTTGTCCAAAGATCATAGTTGCCTCGAAACGGTTGCCTCGGAAAAATGATCTAAGACATTAGGGTTACCGCTAAGGCGTCCTAACATTGCTTTAATGACTGCACGTCCCTTAATCGAATTGACCCTTAAAACTCCAACGACGATGCTACCTACTCATCAATAGTGGGATAGCATTGTCTAAAGGACATTAGCACAGATTGATTCCTTTTTCGAGTAGGTAGATGGTTCTTAAGTACTTGCTCTTTCAAAACAAAACAAATTTTCGCACTTACACTCCTTTCAAAACAAAAACTTCTTCAAATCCACAAACACACAAAAAAAAGCAAATTTTGAAAACACTTTGAGCAAGTACCTAAGATCCCATGGATAACCATGGATGGAAAGGGTGCTAACACCTTCCCTTTCTATAATCTACCCCCCAGACCCGAGAAACATCTCGAAAAAGGAATTTTTCTGTGCTTTTTTCCTTTCCTTGTTGGATAAAATAAAGACGGTGGCGACTCTTGCTTACCGCGACATTTTGCGAAAACAAACGCAAAACGCAAACCAGCATTCCAAAAACAGTCAGTTCGTCCCACCATATCACAGAACTGGCGACTCTGTTGGGGAATATCTTAATAAGTGGGGTGTACCTTAGGATTAGATCATTGTGTTTTCAATTGTTTGCTTTGTATGATTCATATTTGTGGGCTTGAATCGGAGTTTCTATATATCCCAACCCAGATCCGGGGGATACCCTTTAGGTAAGTAGCAATAAACTGTGAGGGAACTGTACGGCGTAGACCGATACGGTTGAAGCAGTAGCTACGTTGGTGTGGCACTTTAGTCCATACCGATATCCCTTGTGTTAGAATGAGGAGAATATGGGTCTTCTAAGGGGTCATTGAGCACCAACTGACCTTAGAACCTTTAAATTGACCAACTTGTCCATAGAACAGTAGCAATATGCTACACTCATTGAGATTAAACTCTCGCGATGATTCTGGCCGCAAGAAAAGGTTGCTAAACTGGAATTATGACCGATTGAGGGTAGTCAGTGATATTGAGATCCTCTAGAACCCAGTTACTATTTTTAGGACAAGTTTAAACCAACTGAACTGAAAGAGGGTAGTACCTAAGCTCCTTGCCAGCCTGAAATCTAAGGGCTCTCTGTGTGACTTGTGTGCCTTTACCATGTTTGCTGTTTGTGGATACTTGTGGTGTGCTTTTTATTATGACATCATGACATCATAACATTGCATACATCTTGCATTGGACTAACCTATTTCAAAGACAGGAGGGATTCATCTTTGTTCTGTTTTGTAGGTTATGATGCCCATGCGTAGGAATACCATCCGGATCAATTTTGTCCAGGTTCCCACCATGCTTAAAGAATTGATTGCAAAGATGCCTAATACAACCTCCTTCATCAGAAGACATGGGTATCTTCTCAGTTTGGTCACCTCCAAATTGGACGAGCAGATGATGAGTGTTTTGGTCCAATTCTATGATCCGTTGTACCATTGCTTTACTTTCCAGGACTACCAGTTGGTTCCCACTTAGAAGAGTTCTCTGATCTGCTCGGTATCTCTATTCTGGAGCAGACCCCGTTTACTGGTTGGGAGAAGATCCTTAGGCCAGAAGAGATTGCTTCAGCCCTTCATATGACAAAGGATGAGGTAATGGCTAATTGGGAGACTAGAAGTGGAGCAAAGGGCTTTTTGACTAAGTTCTTGGTTGGTAAGGCTAATTATTTCTGGGATAGTCTAGACTTCAAGGCATTTGAAGATATTCTAGCTCTTTTGATATACGTCTTGGTATTGTTTCCAAATCCTGACTCCTTTGTTGATGTGAATGCGGTGAAAATCTTCATCTCTCGTAATCCTGTACCCACTCTCTTGGGTGACATTCTTCATCAGCTTTATGCCTGTACTGCCCGAACGTGGGGAACCTTGATGTGCTGTGCTCCATTATTAGCAAGGTGGTTTATTTCGCACCTCCCTAAATCAATGCTGAAGAACAAAGAAGGCATGGGTTAGGCCTATAGGGTTATGTCTCTCTCTCATAATGACATCATCTGGACTATCAAGGGTATGGATGAGGTGTCTATTATTGATCGATGTGGGGAATACCCCAATGTTCCACTGATAGGAACCCATGGAGGAATTTCTTATAATCCGTGCCTGGCCTTACGTCAGTTTGGGCGAGCCAGAAGAGAAGGACCTCATGAGCTGCTAATGCCTAGTATCATCTTTAATTTTCAAGGGGATAGCGACGAGCAACGCCGCAGATTCATAAGGGCTTGGGATAGAGTTCACATATCTGATCCACATGAGCTGGGTCCAAAGACTTCTCTTCCAATGGAGCCATATCTCAGATGGGTTCGTATCCGTGCCCAAAAGCTGGGTATGTCGTAAGAAGCCGTCCTGCCTATCATTGTTGAAGTTGCTAATGAAGAGGGGGTTCTTCCTACCATCCTCCATCCTTACATGCCCACCGACATTGGGGCACTGAAAAGGTCTTGGATGCAGCTGAGAGAAGAGCGGGATGCTTACTGAGAAAAGTTTAACGAGCAAGAGCAGAAGATCCAGAAGTTGACTAGGCAGCTGGAGAACGAGCGGATTCTCAATGACTATGTCCGCACCGACAAGAAGCGACCATGGGAGCACTGATTTTCCTTTGACTATTTCCTTTCCAGTTTTTATTTACTTTTCAGTATTTCCTTTCTTGTAACGCCTTAAGGGCATTTGTTGAACAATTTGAATTTCAAGTTTATCTAATAAAAGTGTGTTTCATTTCTTGTTTATAAATTTGAATCTCTCGATTGTCTTTGAAATCATATCATATGCATTTCATTCCATGCACTTCATAACAGGTACCCATTACAGGTCTCTTATCTTCTTCGCTGTTTATTTCAGCACTCATCATGTCTGCCGAACTATCAACTGAGCAAGCAATCAAGGCCCTACAGGCTCAAAATTCCCAATTTCAAGAGCTGTTCATGAATCTAGCTAAGGGTCAGCAAGATCTGAAGACCCTGATTCTGAAAGAGAAGAAGAAGAAGAAGAAGAGGACAGTCCTGTTTAACACAGGTCACCGGTTTGGAAATAGGCTACGGGATGAAGTTGATTTGACCACCTCATCTGGAGGGAAAGATAATCAAGAAGAAAGGAGGGCTGCTAGCCCTGTGGTCTCATATAATGAGACGGACTTCGACGAAGATCAGTATCCTCTGGCTGAGGATAGATACAAGCAACTGGAAGACCGGTTGAGTGCGATGGAAGTTCAGAAAGTGCTTGGTCTAGACTTTAGTGATCTGGGTCTATCATCTAGGGTGTTAATTCCCCACAAGTTCAAGGCACCAGCCTTTGCTAAGTATGACGGAGTTTCTTGTCCGGAGCTGCACCTCCGGTCATATGTAAGGAAGATTCAGCTGTACACCGCTGATAAGAACCTATGGATCCACTTCTTACAAGACAGTCTCTCAGGGACTCAGCTTGAATGGTTTTACTAGTTGGATGGAGCCAGTATCCGCAGTTGGGAAGATTTGGCTACTGCTTTCTACAAGCAGTACCAATACAATTCCGACCTCGCTCCCACGCGTACCCAACTCCAGGGTATCTCAATGGGAACGGGCGGAGGTTTCAAAGATTATGCTCAGAAGTGGAGGGACCTCGCCGGAAGAGTGCGGCCACCCTTGGCTGATCGGGAGCTTGTGGATATGTTTCTGGGGACCTTGTCTGGTCCATTTTTTAACCATCTGATTCGAAGCTCTTCGTCTGGGTTTACAGAGCTAATCATGATCGGTGAGAGGATTGAGGCTGGTATTAAGGCTGGTAAGATACAAAAGGGTGCTTCATCAAGCACCGAGAAAAAGCCTTTCAAGAAGGAGTCCAATGTTGTCTACAGTTCAAAAAGACATAGTAGACCTGAACGCTGCCAAGCTGTTAATGCGGTTGTTATTTCAAGACCTGCTGGTGCGGCTCATCACAACAATCAACAAAAGGAAGAGAGACCTCGAAGGCAATTCACCCGTCTCAGCATGACTTTGTCTCAGATTATGTCGCAGTTATTGAAAACTAATCTAGTGATTCCAAGGGAGGCCCCGAAGAATCCCAACACTACATCACCAAAGTATAACCCTAATGCCCACTGTTATTTTCACTCTGATAGCCCGGGACATAATACAGATGATTGTTGGGCTTTGAAGAAAAAAATACATGACTTAATTGATGCTAAGGAGATTGAGTTCGAGGCGCCCGAAAGACCTAATGTTGTGACTGCTCCTATGCCCAGGCATGAAGTGAATGCTATAGATAAAGACTCGTTTGTGGTTTCGGTGAACGACATTGTTACCCCTTTGATGACTGTGAAGAAGAACCTTTTGCTAGCCGGTTTATTTTCGGGCTGTGACGAAGGTTGCCATATGTGTTCTACCCTACCAACCGGTTGCCCACTTTTGAAATCAGGTGTCCAACGCCTGATGGATAGTAAAGAAATTCTGTTTGAGAAGACTGTTGTTCCCTTAGTTCATACTGAAGAAGTTGCCATTATCACCATTTTCGACAATTCTTCCAAGGCTTCCTCGAGAAAGCCTGTTAGAATTACATTTGTTCCAAGAATCGCACCATTGATCATCATTGTTCCTGGGCCTATCCCCTACACCTCTGATAAAGCTGTCCCTTGGCACTATGGGGCTGATGTTTATTTTCATGGAGTTAAACAAGAGTTAGACGCTGATACTGACGTCAGCAATATTGTTGGACCTGCTAAAGTCACCCGCAACAGAAGACTTTTCTCACCTGATATCTCTCCACCAACTGCTCGGAAACCTATTGTTATTACACCTGCCAGTGTACCTGTTTCTATTCAATGTCAAGTTCCTATTCTTACCCATGTCGCCGAGTCGTCTGACACTCAGGGCAAAGGGATCACCAGTGAGCCTGCCCAGACGGAGGCACCAAAGACAATTACTGTTGAAGCTTCTAGAAAAGAGATGGAAGAGATTTTAAAGATCATTAAAAAGAGTGACTACAATGTAGTTGAACATCTGGGGCAAACCCCATCCAAGATTTCTATGTTATCCCTATTGCTATGCTCAGAGGCCCATGCCAAGGCTCTGATTACATTTTTGAAAACTGCACACGTACCACAAGAGACATCGGCTGATCAGTTTAAAGATTGCGTGGCCAGTCTGACTGCTGATAATGGGTTGGGTTTCTCTGACGCAGATTTGACTGCTAAGGGGAAGAATCACAATGATGCCCTGCATGTCTCCATTGAATGCATGGGCACTACTCTTGCTCATGTATTGGTGGATACTGGTTCCTCGTTGAATGTTTTGCCTAAAAAGGCTCTAGACCGGTTGGACTGTGAAGGATTGGAGCTGAAACCAAGCAACATTGTTGTTAGGGCCTTTGATGGGTACAAAAGAATGGTGCATGGAGAAGTTGATATCCCGATTAAGGTTGGTTCTCAGGTTTTCAACTCTACATTCTATGTGATGGACATTTGGCCATCTTATTCTTGTTTGCTGGGTCGCCCATGGATCCACAAAGTTGGCGCCGTAACCTCAACGCTCCACCAGAAGCTGAAGTACCCAGTGAAAGGGAAAATTGTGATAGTACAAGGAGGGGAAGAGTACATGGTGAGCCACCTCAACTCTTTCCGATATGTAGAGATGGATGGGGATTTCATTGAGACCCCATTTCATCATTTTGAAGAGGTTCCCCAGACACTGGCATCAACTGAGACTGTTGTTGAAGATTCTCCTATGAAGATGGCTTCCTTTAAGGATTCTCGGGCTGTTGTCGAGAAAGGTGGGTGTGCGAATTTGGGCCAACTCACTGATTTTACACAGAAGACTAACAAGTTTGGTTTGGGTTTCATTGTAGAAGCTCAGAAGGTTGTTCGGAATGCATGGATTGGAAGACCTCCTGTGTTCATCAGCAATTCGGGAGTGAATGCCATTGAAGACGGTGTGGAGGAGTCTGAGTTCGACAGCTTGATCTATCCTACTACTGACGGTGGACCAAGCAACTGGACAGCAAAGGACTTCATCCCTATTTCTTTTGTTACCCAGTAATGAAACTTTTTGTTTTAAATATGTAACAGACAATGTTTTAAACTTTACGGCCCGGTGTCTTACCCGGGGCACCGTGGCTTCATTTGTGAGGGCTTTATGTGTGTCATTTTCATATATCATTAATAAAAGCATTGGACGTTTCATGCATTTCAAATTTTGTGCTCCTTGTTTTTCTTTTATTACATATTGTAAAACAGCTATTTTACACACACTCACATATACAGGTCCACATCCACTCTGGATCTCACTGGTAACGACTCTGCTACTGCCAGTTATGACTTCGAAAGTATGATAAACTTAGCCGAAGACGAAGGTGAAGATGATTGCGAAGTGCTTGGTGAACTTGCAAGACTGTTACTTCAGGAAGAGAGGGCCATTCATCCGAACGAAGAGCCAGTGGAAACAGTGAATCTGGGTACAAAGGTAGACAAGAAAGAGGTCAAGATCGGGGCAAACCTGGAGCTTAGTGTGAAACAATGGTTGATTCAGATGCTGCGTGACTACATTGAGATCTTTGCCTGGTCTTATGAAGACATGCCTGGGTTGGATACAGATATTATGGTTCACCGCCTGCCTACCAAGCAAGACTGTCCTCCAGTGAACCAGAAAGTCCGCCGAATGCGCCCAGAGATGTCTGAGAAAATAAAGGCTGAAGTTATGAAACAGTTTGACGCCGGTTTTCTAGCAGTTACTTCTTACCCACAGTGGGTAGCCAACGTAGTTCCTGTACCGAAGAAGGATGGTAAGGTTCGAATGTGTGTTGACTATAGGGATCTGAACAGGGAAAGCCCCAAGGACGATTTCCCTCTACCTCATATCGACGTTCTGGTTGACAACACCGCTCAGCAAAAGGTATTCTCCTTTATGGACGGTTTCTCCGGTTATAATCAGATTAAGATGGCTCTCGAATACATGGAGAAGACAACCTTTGTTACTCAATGGGGTACCTTTTGCTACAAGGTCATGCCTTTTGGATTGAAGAACGCTGGGGCAACGTATCAGCGTGCCATGGTTGCTTTGTTTCATGACATGATCCATCGCGAGATTGAGGTATACGTCGACAACATGATTGCAAGATCTCAGACAGAGGAGGAACACCTTGACCATCTGCAGAAGCTGTTTGACAGATTGAAGTTGTACAAGCTGAGGTTAAACCCGAACAAGTGCACCTTCGGGGTGAGATCTGGTAAGCTGTTGGGTTTCATCGTGAGCGATAAAGGTATTCAGGTGGATCCGGCAAATGTGAAAGCTATACAGGAGATGCCAGCTCCCAGAACAGAGAAAGAAGTCAGAGGCTTTCTGGGACGACTAAACTACATTTCCCGATTCATCTCGCACCTGACTGCTACTTGTGAGCCAATCTTCAAGCTACTGAAGAAAGATCAAGTAGTACGATGGAACGATGAACGCAAGACCGCTTTCGAAAGGATCAAAGAGTATCTCCAAGAGCCACCTATTCTGATACCACCAGTTGAAGGGAGGCCTCTGATCTTATACTTGACAGTACTCGACAACTCAATGGGGTGTGTGCTGGGGCAGCATGACGAGTTTTGCCTAAAAAAGCATGCTATTTATTACCTTAGCAAAAAGTTTACCGACTGTGAGACCCGATACTCACTGATCGAGAAAACTTGTTGCGCTTTGGCATGGGCTGCTCGCCGGCTGAGATAGTATATGCTGACTCACACTACTCTGTTGATATCAAAGATGGATTGAATCAAGTATATCTTCGAAAAGACTTCTTTGTCCGGAAGAATAGCAAGATGGCAGATGATCTTGACTAAGTATGACATCCAATATATGACTCAAAAGGCAATTAAGGTAAGTGTGTTGGCAGACCATTTGGCACATCAAGCAGTGGATGAATACCAGTCTATGAACTTTGAATTCCCAGACGAGAATATCATGTTGGTAACTGATTGTGAGACACCTGGAACGGATAAAGGACCTGAGGAAGGATCCCGATGGTCTATGTACTTTGATGGAGCTTCAAACACTTTGGGTAACGGCATTAGCACTGTGATCATATCTCCTAAAGGCTCTCATACTCCGTTCACCGCCCGACTATGTTTCAACTGCACCAACAATATGGCGGAGTATGAAGCGTGCATCATGGGTCTTCGAGCAGCAATTGACTTAAGGATTAAGTTTCTGAGTGTTTTCGGAGATTCCGCTCTCGTGATCAGTCAGATCAAAGGCGAGTGGGATACGAAACACCCAAATCTTTTTCCTTACAAGGAGTATGTATTGATGTTTCTCCCACATTTCGAGGAAATAACCTTTAAACACTTCCCTAGAGAGGAGAATCAGTTGGAGGACGCGCTAGCTACGATGTCTTCTATGTTCAAAGTCAATTGGGACAACGAAGCTCCCCGGATTATCATTGAAAAACTGGACGAACCTGCGCATTGTTGTGATATTGAGACTGAAGAGGTAGCGGATAAGCCCTGGTTTCATGAAGTAAAGAGGTACCTTGAGGCTCAGGAATACCCCGAGGGTGCATCTGTTAATGACAAGAAGTTTCTGAGAAGGTTCGCGGTGAAGTTCTTCATCAGCAATGGCATTCTTTACAAGCATAACCATGATTCGACCTTACTGCGATGTGTGGATAAGAACGAGGCATAAAGGATCATGGCGGAGTTACATGAAGGTACTTTCGGAACTCATTTCAGTGGACACACCATGGCAAAGAAAATCCTTCGGGCAGGATATTATTGGTCCACAATGGAAGCTGACTGTTACCAACATTCTCGGACATGTCACAAGTGCCAAGTCTATGCTGATAAGGTTCACATACCTCCAGTTCCTCTGAATGTCTTGATAGCTCCGTGGCCTTTTGCAATGTGGGGCATTGATTTGATCGGAGAGATCAGACCTACGACATCAAACGGACACCGTTTCATCCTGGTGACTATTGATTATTTTACGAAGTGGGTTGAAGCAACTTCCTTTGCTACCGTAACCAAGAATGTCGTGGCATGGTTCATTCGGCACAATCTGATCTGTCGATATGGTGTACCAGAGAGGATCATTACGGATAATGGTACCAATCTCAATAACAAGATGATCACCGAGCTCTGCGAGCAATTCAAGATACAACATCATAACTCTTCTCCCTACCGGTCGAAGATGAATGGGGTTGTCGAAGCGGCTAATAAGAACATTAAGAAGATTGTGCAGAAGATGACAGTGACATACAAAGATTGGCACGAGATGTTACCATTTGCTCTTCATGGGTACCGTACCTCAGCACGGACGTCAACAGGGGCAACACCCTATTCCTTGGTGTATGGTATGGAGGTTGTCTTGCCCATCGAAGTTCAGATACCCTCTCTCCGAATCATGAAGGATGCAGGTTTGAGCGAAGATGAGTGGATTCAGACCCAACTTGATCAGCTGAACCTAATCGACAAAAAGAGACTGACTGCTATTTGTCATGGTCAGACGTACCAAAGACGGATGATCAAAGCATTTAACAAGAAAGTTAGACGACAAGAGTACCAAGTTGGGGACCTAGTAATCAAGCGCATTATCTTACCTCAAGGTGATCCCAGGGGCAAATGGACCCCTACTTACGAAGGGCCATTTGTGGTTAAGAACATTTTCTCAGGAGGAGCTATGATTCTAACCACCATGGATGGTGACGACCTTCCTCACCCCGTCAATGCAGACATAGTAAAAAGATACTACGCATAATCAAAGACTCGCTAGGTTGACTGGCCTAGGAAAAAATAAGGGCTTCCCAGCGAACCAAAAGGGTTCGGGAAAAAATAAGGGATGAAAATGAAAAATCTGTACACCCGGCAAGTCGAAAACCTGAAAAGGCGGCTTGGGCAAAAAAGGGTATCCCGGTGGACTGAAAACCCGAAAGGGCGGTCCAGGAAAAAATTAGGGATCAAAGTGTAACACTATGTCTCATTAGATCATCTTGCATCCAGACTTCGGTCAACTATCAAGCTCGGACGACACTAATCAATCTGATCTACCTTCAACCAAGTAGCAAAGTGATAAGATGCTTGAGGACATAAGGGCAATAGCAGAGCTGGAACCCAGTGGGATCATTCACATAGCTGTTTTGTTTTCTTTTTACAAATTGTGTAAATTCTATCTACTCGGCGGCGTTCTCTTACTAGGACGTCAACCTCTTGTACAAAAAAAAGCCTATTTACAGGCCAAACTTCAAAATTAATACAATTCATTTTCAAAGAAATTTCAAACTGCTTTTCCTTTATCTGTTTTGATTTGCAAAGAACGTCCAAGGTTCGTTTTTGATATATGCATTTGACATTAATTGTTGTTCATAAATATTTACATGTGAAGCAAAAGATGATTACTGGTAATAGCAGAAACAGGGGCAATAAGAAGTGTACAAGTTGTATAGTTGCTCTGTCCACCAGGTACAAGGGTAGATTCAGCTGAAGAATATGACTAAGATACCTTCACTCCCCGCAGAGTAAGACAGTAATGATAGCTCTCCCAGCTGGGACTTGCAACTATGAACAAATCAGCAATGCTCTCCCCAAGCAGAGTTGATCTACCATCAGCACTAAAAAGGCTTGATATCCCCGACACTCTTAATATTCCCTAGCGAAGTATAAGAATATTCCCCGGAAGAATACAAGATACCCCCAGTGGCGTTAAAATTTTCCCAGCGCAGTTTGAAAAAGCTTCCCCAACGGAGTTGAGGCATCATCCCCAGTAGACTCTGGAAGTTTATCCCCAGCGGAGTACAAAAATAAATCTCCCCAACCAAGTTCAAAGGATCATTCCCAACAGAACTAAAGGGTTGCCCCCATAAGAGTCTAAAGGGTTATCCCCAGCAAGTTGCAACTGAAAGATCATCCCCAATGAAGTTCTTTCCTTTCACAAACAGGAATTCAATCCTCAACAGATTCAATATCACCAACAACGGTATTTCATCCCGATAGAATTTATCAGTGGAATCCTCAGCAAAGCATCTCTTCCCCACAGAGTAATCTCCTCATCAGTATTATTCCCCAACGGAGTTATCTTCTCCTGCAGGTTTATTCTCCCAATCACCTTCGTTCACCATCCCCAGCGGAAGCGAAGAATTCAACTCCTATCTCCAGCAGTTGTCCGGGATTTATTTTCCCCAGCTAGAACATTACATTTCCATACATCATGATACATGCATATACGCATCATACCACACAATCTCATTTATGTTGAGAGCATCATTGCCTGACATATATCATGCATTTCATACATCATGACATTGCATATGACTGACCCTTCGCCGTTTCAGGGAAAGACGAATCAGTAAACACCATTGACTGCTCATATGACTTGGTAGTCCCCTCAAAAGAAAAACTACATTTGTGGAAGACTTTTGTCTGGTCCAGTTAAACCGATCCTAAGATTTTTCTGATGTCGATCCAGTCAAAGTTAATCCAAGACCTTCTCTGGTTCAGTCAGATCGACCCTAAGATCTCCCTGATTTGTATTCCGGTTGAAGATGTTCCAAGACTTTTGTCTGGTCCAGTTAAATTGATCCTAATATTTTTCTGATGCCGATCCAGTCAAAATTAATCGAAGACCTTCTCTGGTTCAGTCAGATCGACCCTAAGATCTCCCTGATTCGTATTCCAGTTGAAGATATTCCAAGACTTTTGTCTGGTCCAGTTAAATTGATCTTAAGATTTTTCTGATGCCGATCCAGTCAAAGTTAATCCAAGACCTTCTCTGGTTCAGTCAGATCAACGCTAAGATCTCCCTGATTCGTATTCCAGTTGAAGATATTCCAAGACTTTCGTCTGGTTCAGTTAAATCGATCCTAAGATTTTTCTGATTCTTATCCAGTCAAAGTTAATCCAAGACCTTCTCTGGTTCAGTCAGATCGACGCTAAGATCTCCCTGATTCGTATTCCAGTTGAAGATATTCCAAGACTTTTGTCTGTTTTAGTTAAATCGATCCTAAGATTTTTCTGATTCTTATCCAGTCAAAGTTAATCCAAGACCTTCTCTGGTTCAGTCAGATCGACGCTAAGATCTCCCTGATTCGTATTCTAGTTGAAGATGTTCCAAGACTTTTGTCTTGTCTAATTAAATCGATCCTAAGATTTTTCTGATGCCGATCCAGTCAAAGTTAATCCAAGACCTTCTCTGGTTCAGTCAGATCGACCCTAAGATCTCCCTGATTCTTATTCCAGTTGAAGATATTCCAAGACTTTTTTCTGGTCCAGTTAAATCGACCCTAAGATTTTTCTTATGCCGATCCAGTCAAAGTTAATCCAAGACCTTCTATGGTTCAGTCAGATCGACCCTAAGATCTCCCTGATTCGTATTCCAGTTGAAGATGTTCCAAGACTTTTGTCTGGTCCAGTTAAATCGATCCTAAGATTTTTCTGATGCCGATCCAGTCAAAGTTAACCCAAGACCTTCTCTGGTTCAGTCAGATCGACCCTAACATCTCCCTGATTCGTATTCCAGTTGAAGATATTCCAAGACTTTTGTCTGGTCCAGTTAAATTGATCCTAAGATTTTTCTAATGCCTATCCAGTCAAAGTTAATCCAAGACCTTCTCTGGTTCAGTTAGCTCGACGATAAGATCTCCCTGATTCATATTCCAGCCGAAGTTTGGACCACCTATCAACAGTCTCCAAATTGCATCTGTAAGCCCATTCCCGACATCACCAGGCTGATACCACTTCATGCGAGTGCAAATTTTTGGGCACTCTAGTGTTCAATCATCTTCCACCTTCGGATCACGAAAGGCCCGAAAGCCAATCTATATCCTCAGGTTTAAGAAGATTGAACAGGGGCAGATTTTGTACCCCAAAATTTTCCCTCTAATATTTCTCAAAACATTGCAAGAAAAATCTCCAAGTGGATCAAGATTGCTCAAGAGTGGGTTAGACAAGTCATCTCCTAAGGCAGTCAACCTCAAATTAGGGTTTTGTGTTGCATCAAGGTCCTTGCATCCAAATGACCTCAAGTTCTCCCAAATGTCCTAATATGTTCTCAAGATCATCCATGTCAAGTTTCAAGCCTTGCAGAGGAAGTTTGCTCAGTCAATTGCTCAAAGGGTCCAAAAATCGACAATGCTAGGGCAAAAGTCAACTGTGACCTATAAACAGTCAAACTTCAAGATTTTTTGTCAAAATTCTCATTTTGAAGTATATTTCATCATTTGATCAAGGGTTGATCATGATTCATAAAGGGTTGCTCAAAATTCATCAAGACTCAAAAGTTGCTAAATTAGGGTTTTGCAGGAAAAGTCAACTCAAATTTGACCAAGCATAACTTTCTCATACTTTATGATAAATGACCCATCCAAAGCTCATTTTTAAGAGGATGCAATTTCCTACAATCCATATTCATACCCCAAGATCATAAAATTCACTCACAAGAAGTTACAAATTTGGACATTATAGGTCATTTTTGAAAGTCAACAAAAACACCTTTTTTTCCAAAACTTATAACATGATCATGGAATATAAAAATGAGGTGAGACCAAAAGTGTTGGTTAGATAACATCTCAAGCTTTCTAAAAAGTCCAAGAAAACTTCCAAAAGTTCAAAATTGAAGAAGTTATGCATTGTTGAAGTTGGACATTTTTGCAAAATTGCCAAAAGTCAACTATCCCCAAAACTTCAAGTTTTGTCAAATGGGCCTATTATTTTCCACTTGATTTGATCTTGCCACACTACACACGTGTCCTAGCCTCATCCTTGAGTCCATTTGTAAGTTTTATTATTTTATTTGATTTTTTAATGAATTATTTCATTATAAATCAATTTAAATCAAATAAAATCACAAAACTTGATTACATGAGATTTTTTTTTTCTATTTTCAGGACCTAATCATCATTAATATCATGATCAAATTCGTATCAAGCATTCCATGTGCAAAAAGATTGGATTTTGGACAAAATAGGCAAGCTTTCAATGCAGGATCAAATCCAATCTCAAGGCATTGATTTGGAAGGATTCAGCCCACATTTGTTGACCTAATGCATTGCATATTACTTATACAAGCCAAAGCACACGAGATCAGGACGGAGAGCCTGCAAGAACACCAAAAGCAAAACTTGAAAAAAGGTGAAAAAGTGTGAAACTGAAATCGTGCATAGAGGCAAATTCAGAAATAAAACTCTACACTAATCAATTATTGGACGATCACTGAAGCAAAACCAACCCCTAGCAATCTCTCATACACGCCCAGAAGCTTTGTAAGTGTCTCAAAAAATCACTTTTCGTTTGAATTCATGGATCCATATTCTTGCATTTTTCTGGAAAATCTTTGACATATTCATGATGCTTGCGAAATTTCTAGACTTTTGGCATTATTTGAATGCATTAATATGGCCTGTAACCCCATAGCCGAATCTAGGGTTCGTGGATTGTTTTTTGGGCATTTCTTTTTAAGGCAAAATCATCCCCATTGATGGACATGGATGTAACCAGGGGAGGTAGACGAGCATAACCATGTGCTTGGAATCAATTTCCATGGACGGGAATGGATTTTAGGATGCACATACGAATTTAGTTGCGGATATAAATTCGTAGGTAAATTTACAGGGTTGAAGGAAGAAGATGATGACGCGTCTCACCTGGTTGGACAGTTCAAATACTTGGCGCGTTTTTGTTTATTTCTGGCATATTAATGTGTTTTCATTTATAATATTCATTGTCCATTATGTTAACAAATGAAGCGCATTGGTTGAGTGGTAGAAGCGTTGTCCAATGATCAACAGGACCTGGGTTCGAATCCTAGGTCCCCCCATATGCATATTATTATTTTTCTTCAGGTATTCCAGCGCGTTTCAGGAGTTGCAATACACCATACTCCCTCACTCAATCCCTTGCCAGATGGCCCCAGGCCAGATCTGGTGGTCCAGATGAAACGTGCATCATACTCTTGAGTCAATGGGCGCATAGGAAATCAGGAAGATCAACACAGGCCTGCACAATTGGGCCATCAAATTGCTAAACAAGCCTCCCTAATCAGGCCCAAACCCTAAACTCTCTCTATTTTTTTATTATTTCTTTTAATTAATTATTGTTATTATTTTTATATTAACTAACCAATCAAAACTTTTTTTCTTAATAAAATTAAAAACCAAAAAATATTTTATTTATTAAAATTAATTTCAACATTTTATTTTTATTAATAAATATTAATTTAATTAATTTAGTTTAATTAGGATTAACTTTTAATATATTTTGCAATAATTAAAATTAATTTAGACAATTAGGTTTTTATTAACATTGATTAATTTTTTATTTCTTTAAATATCAAAAACCCAAAAATATTTTTATTAATTAATTTATTTATTAATTCAATAATTAACTTAGTTTAATTTCTTTTTAATTCAAAAATAACCAAAAAAAAATCTTTTCTTTAATAACTAAAGGGTCAAAACCCTAGAACTTGCGCCCGATTTAATTTCCCGCACGCGATCCATTTTATTTCAATATTGTATCTGTTTCCTTGAATGTAATAGCTTAATAAGACTTTACTATTCTTTACCGCTTTATTTATTTTCCGCATTTTAATTTCAAGGGTTGCTTTTGGCGATGTAAATACCCGACGCCTTGTAATAGTTAGCTTAATTTCCGCAATTTAATTTCCGCAACTTATAAACTGTTAGATGTTTGGTAATAGGGAATGCATGACAAGATTAATCATTTAAAACCTAAAATCAACATAGGTCACCCATGACATGTACAAAGACAAATTAACTGAAAACAACACACTCGCACATGCGCACTCTTAGGGTACACCTCGCTTGGTTGCCTTTGTAGCGTGGTCATTGAGTATAGGAAGTTTTAGAGGTCGCCCTCTTATCCAAAGATCATAGTTGCCTCGAAACGGTTGCCTCGGAAAAATGATCTAAGACATTAGGGTTACCGCTAAGGCGTTCTAACATTGCTTTAATGACCGCACGTCCCTTAATCGAATTGACCCTTAAAACTCCAACGAAGATGCTACCTACTCATCAATAGTGGGATAACATTGTATAAAGGACATTAGAATAGATTGATTCCTTTTTCGAGTAGGTAGATGGTTCTTAAGTACTTGCTCTTTCAAAACAAAACAAATTTTCGCACTTACACTCCTTTCAAAACAAAAACTTCTTCAAATCCACAAACACAAAAAAAAAGCAAATTTTGAAAACACTTTGAGCAAGTATCTAAGAGCCCGTGGATAACCACGGATGGAAAGGGTGCTAACACCTTCCCTTTCTATAATCTACCCCTCGGACCCGAGAAACATCTCGAAAAAGGAATTTTTTCTGTGCTTTTTTCCTTTCTTTGTTGGATAAAATAAAAGACGGTGGCGACTCTTGCTTACCGTGACATTTTGCAAAATCAAACGCAAAACACAAACCAACATTCCAAAAACAGTCAGTTCGTCCCACCGTATCACAGTCGACAAGAAATGATGACACTTCTTGTCACGAAGAAGAATACCAAAAAGAAAGTTGTAATCAACATGGGGAAGAGGTTCAAGGGCCCCATTCGACAAGTTCAAATTGAAGAGGACTCCTCAGAAGAGAACGAAAATAAAGATGAAGATGCTAGAAGTACCCATGCTAGGGGTGGAAACAATCAAATCTCTGAAGACGGGGACTATTCTGATGAGCAATACCCACCGGCCGACGATAAGTATAAGCAACTAGAAGACAAATTGTAGGTTGTAGAAATCCAAGTTGTGTCTGGCTTGGACTTTGGTAACTTGGGTTTGGTTCATGGGGTAGTCATTCCCCACAAATTCAATATCCCTATTTTTGCCAAATATGATGGTGTTTCATTCCAAAGCTTCATCTAAGATCTTATGTTCGTAAGATTCAGCCGCATACCGCTGATAGGAAATTGTGGGTGCACTTTTTTCAAGAAAGTCTATTTGGGATGCAGTTAGAGTGGTTTTACCAATTGGAAGGGACTAACATCCATACTTGGGAAGATTTAGCCACCGCCTTTTACTGCCAATATCAATATAATGTTGATCTTGCGCCAACTAGTATGAAATTGCAAGGAATGACCATGGGTTCAAACGAGGGCTTCAAAGAATATGCCCAAAAATGGAGAGACCTGGCTGGCAGGGTACAGCCACCTTTGACTGATAGAGAGTTGGTAGATATGTTCATGGGAACATTGACTGGACCATTTTTCAACTTACTGATTGGAAGTTCATCATCTAGATTTACTGAATTGATCTTAACTGGTGAGAGGGTTGAAAGCAGGATCAAAAGCGGGAAGATACATATGGCCTCCACCTAAAATGTTGTGAAAAAGCCATTTATTGGTAAAAAAGAGACTAATGTTGTGTATGGGTCAAGAAGCCGTACTAAGAATGAACATCATCATTCAGTAGGGGCTGTACTGATTTCCAATCAAACTCCAACTCAACGACCGCGTCAACATAATAACCAACAAAGACCGAATGTCCAAAGAATACAATTTACTAGAATTAATATGCAACTATATCAAGTTATGCAACACCTATTGAAAGTTTATTTGGTGACCTTGCGGGATCGCCCTTCCAACCCTAACACTGATTCCCCAAAATATAACCCCAATGCCAAATGTGCTTACCATTCGAATAGCCCCGGACATGATACCAATGATTGTTGGGCACTAAAGAACAAAATCCAAAACCTAATTAATAACAAGATGATTGAATTCGACCCTCCGCCAACTCCTAACGTGATCACCGCACCCATGCCAAATCATGGTAAGGGTGTCAATGCTATTGAAGATGCCTCTTTTGTTTCTTCCGTCAATGACTTGACCACTCCTTTGAAGACTGTTAAAGAGAATTTTTTGAAAGTCGGGGTATTCCCTGGCTAGCTTGAAGACTGTTATTATTGTACTGTACAAATTAATGGTTGTGAATGGCTGAAGAAAGGTGTCCAACACCTGATGAATAGCCATGAGATTCTATTTGAGAAAACTCCATCTGTGAAAGGTCTGACCAAAAGCATATCTCAAGAGTTTGAAGATGTTTCCATCATTACTATATCAAATAAAACTATTAGGATCACCTCCAAAGGTCCTATTAGGATTCCCGTTGAACCAAGAATAGCTCCACTAATTATCACCATACCGGGGCCAATCCCCTACTCTTCTGATAAGGTTGTGCCCTGGAATTATGGGGCGGAAGTGTATTACCATGGTATCAAACAAGATTCATGGATTACCAAAGATGAAACTGTTGACCTTACAAACATTGTTGGATCAAGTAAAGTTACTAGGACGGGGAGGATCTTCTCTCCAGAGATTTCACCTATGACAACCACAACTACACCCATTCATATTACTATTGTTAAACCTGTTGCTGATACTCGAGGAAAGGAAAAAAATAACTGAGCCTGCCAGGATGGAGTCGCCCATAAAATATATTACCATTGAGGACCCGTCTACCCAACAGATGGAGGAGATTTTAAAAATTATCAGAAAAAGTGATTACAAGATAGTGGAACCGTTGGGGCAAACACCCTCGAAGATTTCCATGTTATCTTTGTTGCTATGCTCTGAGGCGCATGCTCAAGCACTGATAAAATTCTTGAAAAATTCACATGTTCCTCAATAAACTACGGCCGACCAATTTGAAAACTGTGTAGCCAGTTTGACTACTGACAATGGTTTGGGATTTTTGGATGTAGATTTGACCCAGGAAGGGAAGAATCATAATAAAGCTCTGCATGTTTCCATCGAGTGTAAAGGAACCACTTTAGCCCACGTGTTGGTGGATACTGGGTCCTCCCTGAATGTCTTACCTAAATGTGCTTTAGATAGGTTGAACTGTGAAGGTTTGGTGCTGAAACCTAGTGACATCATGGTGAGAGATTTTGACGGATCAAAGAGAATGGTCCATGGAGAAATTGATCTCCCTATCAAAGTTGGGTCGCAAGTATTCAACTTAACATTCTATGTGATGGATATTCATCCTTCTTATTCTTGCCTGCTTGGACGCCCATAGATCCATGGGACAGGTGTAGTAACTTCCATACTACATGAAAAGATGAAGTACCCGGTCAAGGGGAAAATTGTCAATGTATGCGAAGAAGAAGAGTTTATGATTAGTCATCTAAATTCATTCAAATATGTTGAAATGGATGGCGAGTTCATAGAGACTCCTTGTCAAGCCTTTTAAGTGATCTCTCTCATGGGTGTTGTTGCCAAAGCCACTCTCGACATTCCCAAAGCTGCTAAAGATACACCAAGGATAGTGTCTCTAAAAGACGCCTATGTTGTTGTTGAAGACAAAGGTTGCATCATTTGGGGACAACTTCCTGATTTCCCTTTCAAGTCAAACAAATTTGGGTTGGGATTCACTTCAAAAGCTCAAAAGGAGGTTCGACGTGCTCGTGTAGGGAAACCACATCTCCGCATTAGTAACCATGTGGTTAATGCTCTTGAAGACTCTGATGTTGATTGTGACTTTGATGATTGGATCTACCTGACTGCTGGTGGAGGACCCAATAACAGGCAGACCAAGAACTTCATCCCAATCTCCTTCATCCAGGAGTAATTGCCATTTCCTATTTTTGTTTACTTTGAAGAATTTGTCTGTAATTTCCATTAAAACAATGACTTTAAGCCATGTGCCTTGCCCGGGGCACAATGGTCCATTTGTTAAGGGTTTGTCATTTTCATATGCCATATGCTCATTTTAATGAAAAATATTGGACTATTTTTCATTCAAATTTTGCGCTCTCTGTCTTTTTCTTGCTTTACTACATTTTCAAAATAGCCATGTGACCTTACATGCACACACACACGTTTGCAGATCCACATCCATTTCGGATCTCATTGACAACGACTATGCTATTGTAATCTATGACTTTGAAAATCCAATCTATCAAGCCGAAGACAAAGGAGAAGAAGATTGTGAAATACCTGGAGAACTCACCAGACTTCTGATACAAGATGAAAAGGCCATTCAACCACACGAGGAACCAGTTGAAGTGATAAACCTGTATACTATGGCAGACAAGAAAGAAGTCAAGATCGGCGCCAATATAGAAGACAACATCAAGAGAAGATTGGTCTAGATGTTGCACGACTATATTGAGGTGTTCGCTTGGTCGTATGAAGATATGCTTGGGCTCAATACTGATATTGTAGTTCATCGTCTGCCAATGAAGGAAGGTTGTCCTCCAGTCAAAAAAAAGGTTCGACGCATGCAGCCAGATATGTTCGAGAAAATAAAAGTTGAGGTAATAAAACAGTTCAATGCAGGTTTCCTGGCAGTGAAGTCATATTCGCAGTGGGTTGCAAATGTGGTCCTGGTGCCAAAGAAAGATGGAAAAGTCCATATGTGCGTAGAGTACAGAGATTTGAATAGGGAAAGCCCCAAAGATGGTTTCTCACTACCACATATCGATGTCTTGGTTGACAACACTGCTCAATATAAAGTGTTCTCCTTCATGGATGGCTTCTTCGGTTACAACCAAATCAAAATGGCACCCGAAGACATGGAGAAAACCACTTTTGTCACACAGTGGGGTACCTTCTGTTATAAGGCCATGCCTTTTGGTTTGAAGAATGCAGGCGCAACCTATCAACGGGCTATGGTGATGATATGATTGCAAGGTCGCAAACTGAGGAAGAACACCTTGATCATTTATACAAGCTATTTGAAAGGTTGAAGAAATACAAGTTGAGGCTGAATCCCAACAAAGCACCTTCAGGGTGAGGTCTGGAAAACTCCTAGGGTTTGTCGTCAATGGAAAAGGTATTGAAGTCAATCCCGCAAAAGTCAAAGCCATACAAGAAATTCCATCTCCCTGTACTGAGAAGGAGGTCATGGGTTTCTTGGGTCGACTCAACTATATTTCCCAGTTCATATCTCACTTAACTGCAACTTGTGAGCCAATCTTCAAACTATTGAAGAAAGATCAAGTAGTCAGTTGGAACGATGATTGACAAGTAGATTTTGACAAGATTAAGGAGTACTTTCAAGAACCTTCAATCCTGATGCCTCCAGTTGAAGGAAGACCTTTGATCATGTACTTGACTATATTAGAGAATTCAATAGGGTGTGTGTTGGGCCAACATGACGAATATGGTCGAAAAGAGCATGCAATATACTACCTTAGCAAAAAATTTACCGACTGTAAAACCAGATATTCACTACTCGAGAAAACTTGTTACGCTTTGGCATGGGCTTCTCTCCGGCTAAGACAGTAAATGTTGACTCACACCACTCTATTTATTTCTAAGATAGATCCCATCAAGTATATCTTCGAGAAGTCAACTCTCTCTGAACAAATAGCTAGATGGTAAATGATTTTGACTGAATATGACATCCAGTACACTATACAAAAAGAAATAAAGGGAAGTGTGATGGCGGATCATTTTGCCCATCAAGCTGTTGATGACTACCAATCCATGAACTTTGAATTCCAAGACGAGAATATCATGCTGATAACTGATTGTGAAAATCCTGGACCGTATGAAGGACCTGAACAAGGACCCCGATGGACTATGGTTTTTGATGGAGCTTCCAATGCCTTAGGAAATAGAATTGGTGTTGTGATCATTTCTCCTGAAGGTTTCCATACACCTTTCACTGCTAGACTTTACTTCGACTGCACGAATAACATGGCCGAGTATGAAGCATGCATCTTAGGTCTAAAGGCCGCCATTAACCTAAGAATCAAATTCTTGAGTGTATACAGAGACTCAGCCCTAGTGGTAAGTCAAGTTAAACGAGAGTGGGATACCAAACATCCAAACTTGATCCCTTACAAAGAGCTTGTGCTAACATTGATCCCATACTTTGAGGAGGTCACCTTTTGAACATTTCCCAAGGGAAGAAAATAAGTTGGCAGATGCTTTAGCCACTATGTCATCTATGTTCAAGGTTAATTAGGACAACCAAGCTCCCAGAATTACTATCGAAAGATTTGACGAACCTGTGCATTATTATGAGATCGACACTGGTGAGGAGAAGCCTTGGTACCATGAGGTGAAGAGGTACCTTAAAGAACAAGAGTATCCCGAGGGAGCCTCAATCAACGACAAGAAATTCATGTGAAGGTTCTCAGCCAAATTCTTGCTAAGAAACAGGATCTTGTACAAACGCAACCATGATTCAACTCTGCTCCGTTGTATGGACAAGAAGGAGGCAGAGAAGATCGTGGAATACATGTATGAGGGTATCTTCGGAACTTACTCTAGTGGACACACTATGGCAAAGAAGATTCTGAGGGCTGGTTACTATTGGTCGACTATGGAAACTGATTGTCACCATCACTCGAGGACTTTCCATAAGTGTCAGATATATGCCGACAAGGTTCATGTACCTCCAATACCTTTAAACTTCATGGCCGCTCCATGGCCATTTGCAATGTGGGGCATTGACATGATTGGAGAAATCAAGCCCACCGCCTCTAATGGACATCGCATCATCCTCGTTGCCATTGATTACTTCACCAAATGGGTCGAAGATGCTTCATTTGCTTCAATTACCAAGAACGTTGTATCCCAGTTTATCAAGCATAATCTTATCTGCCGGTAGGCATCCCTGAAAGGATCATCACTAACAACAGAATCAACCTCAACAATGCCATGATTACTGAACTATGCACGCAGTTCAAAATCAAGCATCACAACTCTTCTCCATACAGACCTAAGATGAATGGCGCAGTAGAAGCTACTAATAAGAATATAAAGAAGATTATGAAAAAGATGGTGGTGACCTATAAAGACTGGCATGAGATGCTACCATTCGCTCTTCATGGCTATAGTACCTCAGACTGAACATCAACTGGGGAAACCCCATTCTCTTTAGTTTATGGCATGGAAGTCGTCCTGCCTGTTGAAGTTCAAATTCCTTCTTTGAGGATTATGAAAGAAGCAGACTTAGGTGAAGATGAATGGATTCATAAAAGATTGGATCAGTTGAACTTGATTGACGAGAAGAGACTAGTTGTTGTTTGTCATGGTCAAATGTATCAAAAGCGTATGATTAAGGCATTCAATAAGAAGATCAAACCTCGAGTATACCAGGCTGGCAACTTGGTAATAAAGCGCATCATTTTACCACAAGGTGATCCCATGGGCAAATGGAATCCCACTTATGAAGGACCATTTATTGTCAAGAAAGTATTTTCTGATGGTGCTATGATGTTAGCCACTATGGACGGTGAAGATTTCCCACATCCTGTGAACGCGGACATAGTCAAAAAATACTACGCATAAGAATGACCCGCTAGGTTGACATACCTAGGCAAATATAAGGGCATCTCGGCGAACCATAAAGGTTTAGGAAAAAATTAGGGATGTATACAAAATATTATACACCCGACAAGTCAAAAACCATAAAGGGAGGCTTGGGCAAAAAAGGGTATCCTGATGGACTGAAAACCTGAAAGGGGGATCCAGGAAAAAGTTAAGGAATAAAGCATACGACTATGTTCCGTTGGATCACTACAGCCAGTTTTATTACCAAGGTCAAAGTTCAAATGGTACAAGATCAATTCAATCAACTTCTTTCAACAGCAAGGGATGATGTTCGAAGACATAGGGGCAATAGCAGAGTTGGAACCTAATGAGATCACTTCTGTTAGAACAAAGTTTGAATCTACTACCCTACATTTAAGTTTTGATGATAACAAAGTGAAAAGATATATCATTTATGTGATTCATGTATGAACTATCTGCTGCCTAAATTATTATGTTCTAATTTGCAGATACTCTGATTTATATAAGCAAGAACACACATATTCAGCATCAGAATTTGGTTCCTGACATCAGCATCAGAAGTTGCCATATCAGAATGTCAGAATCAGATGATCAACTCACGTACATGCTGAAGCCTGATGAACAAGTGTGTGCTCAACACTCTGATAAAGAAACACAACAGTTCATCAGCAGCTAAGCAGAGTCAGAATGAGCCAAGCCAGAACTTGCATTAAGTAATCAACGGTACTGTGCATTGAAAGCAAATTAATACCAACGGCCTCATTCCAGACAAGATCTGCTCGATAAGGAAAGTTTGTTATTAGCATTGAATCAAGAATATTGCATCCAACGTTCAACATCTCAGTGCTATATAAACAAGACTTTGAAGATTGAAATGGCTAATGCTCTCCAAATCTTTACACGCACAAAAGCTGATCAAAATCTTCTTTCTCTCAGTTTTGCTAAATACTACACATTCTGATATTCTATCATTGTTTAGCAATCCAGTTTCTAAGCTTTAATTTGTGTATACATCACAGTTGTGATACAGTTTTGTAGAAAACATTCACACACTTAGATTTGATCTCTTTGTAAGAAAGTGTTTCCTTGATAAACCGGGTTGTGGCTTGCATCAAGAAGGCTTTAGCAGTTGTTAAAGCAGTCTGTAATATTCAGTTGAATATAGTGGATTAAGACCTCGTTGGAGAGAGGAGAAATCACCTTGACGGGTGGACTGGAGTAGTTTGAGATCAAACGAACCAGGATAAAAATATCTTGTTCATTGCATTAGATTTCAGTTTTACAATTCAACCCCCCCCCCCCCCCCTTCTTGTGTTTTTCACTACTTCAATTGGCATCAGAGCGCCTGGTTCTGAGCTAAAACACTTAACCGTGTCAGTACAAGATCCAGCGTCAGAAAAACACAATGGCGGGAAACAACTCTCACATCAGCAATGACAACAATGAGGACAGAGACAGATTCAGCGGAAAACCTCCAGTCTTTGATGGAGAAAACTTTGATTACTGGAAAGACAGAATTGAAAGCTTCTTTCTGGCACATGATACTGATCTGTGGGATATGGTGACAGATGGATACACGCACCCTGTCAATGCAAGCGGTCAGAAGATTGATAGAAAAACAATGTCTGACCAACAAAAGCGTGACTTCAAGAATCACCACAAGGCCAGAACCATCCTCCTCAGCGCCATCTCCTATACTGAATATGAAAACATCTCCAACAGAGACACAGCAAAGAATATTTTTGACTCACTCAGAATGACGAATGAGGGCAACGTTCAGATCAAAGAAACTAAAGCTCTGGCGCTCATTCAGAAGTATGAGGCGTTCAAAATGGAAGAATCTGAATCCATTGAAACAATGTTCTCAAGATTCCAGATTCTGGTAGCTGGTCTCAAGGTTCTGGATAAAGGATACTCTACTACTGACCATGTCAAGAAAATCATCAAAAGTTTACCCAAGCAGTGGAGACCAATGGTTACAGCTCTGAAGCTAGCTAAAGATCTCAACAAAATCACTCTGGAGGAACTTATCAGCTCCCTCAGAAGTCATGAGATAGAGCTAGAAGATGACGAGCCTCAGAAGCAAGGTAAGCCTTTAGCATTAAAATCTAACAAAAAATTTGAGTCTAAAGTTTTGCAGGCAGTTGAAGAAACATTTGATGGATCCTCATCAGAAGAAGACGAACTCTCTCTCCTCTCCAGAAGAGTAAATCAACTGTGGAAGCAAAGACAAAGGAAGTTCAGGAATCCCAGAAGATCTGATCAGAACGAGTCTTCTTCCAGATACAGAAGGACAGATTCTTCCTCTGGATACAGAAGATCTGAAGGCTCCTCCAGTAGCAAAAAGCCAAACACCAAGGACATCATATGCTATGAATGCAATGAGAAAGGACACTATAAGAGTGACTGCCCAAAGCTTCAGAGGGAAAAGCCCAAAAAGAAGTTTGGAAGAGAGAAGAAGAAAAGTCTCATGGCCACATGGGATGACTCTGACTCGTCTGAAGCTGACTCAGAATCAGATGATGAGAGGGAAAACATAGCTCTCATGGCTAACATCTCAGAAGATAGTGAAGCTTCTGAATCAGACTCAGAATCAGATACTGAAGAGGTATTTCCTAACTTTGCTGTTAACTTTACAAAGGCTGAACTTGCTGAAAACCTTAATGAGATTCTGGAACGGTATCAGCAAATTAGAGTTAAATTCAGAGACCTGAAAAGGAATCTTGAATCTGACTCTAATAAGACTGAGAGTCTCAAATTGGAGAATTCTGAGCTGAGAAATAAGATTTCAAAATTAGAAAACACTTTACAAAACTCTCAGAAGGAACCAATTTCTGAAACTCCCAGCAACACTGATGAGATTATCAAGGAGTATGATCACAGTTTCCAGAAGTTCCTAGCTAAAAGCATAGATAGAAGCAAAATGGCTTCAATGATCTATGGAGTTAGCAGAAACGGCAGGAAAGGAATAGGATACCAAGGTAAGGTTCCTACACCAAAGAATGTCATGGACTTAACCATTAAACACACTCCTCTGAATTCACACTTTGTGTATGGTCACACACATGATATTAAATACACTAGCAGTAAGCACTTAGTGAAACCAAAATTCAACCAGAGTTTTGGTAAAACTAACAAATCAGGACCCAAGAAAATCTGGGTACCTAAGGATAAAATAATACATGTTGCAGATATCTTTAGCAGCAAGTCAGAAACACCAGTCATGGTACCTGGACTCTGGCTGCTCACGACACATGACGGGAAGAAGGAATATGTTCCAAAGCCTGGAACTTAAGCCTGGAGGCCACGTTGGGTTTGGAGGCAATCAGAGGGGAAAGATAATTGGCTCTGGAACTGTAGGTAATGGTAATCTTCCCTCTATTAATAATGTTCTGCTAGTAGATGGATTGATGCATAATCTGTTATCCATAAGTCAATTAAGTGATAACGGTTATGATATAATCTTTAATCAAAAATCATGTAAAGCTGTTAGTCAGAAAGATGGGACTATCCTGTTTAATGATAAGAGGAAAAACAACATTTACAAAATCAAACTTTCTGAACTAAAGAGTCAGAATGTAAAATGTCTTCTGTCTGTTAACAACGAGCAGTGGATCTGGCACAGAAGATTGAGGCATGTTAGCATGAGAAGAATATCTCAGATTAACAAACTCAATTTGGTCAGAGGACTTCCTAATTTAAAGTTCAATTCAGATGCTCTGTGTGAAGCATGTCAGAAAGGCAAATTTGCAAAACCTTCTTTTAAATCCAAAAATGTTGTTTCTACCTCTAAGCCATTAGAACTTCTGCACATTGACTTATTTGGACCAGTTAAAACTGCTTCAGTCAGTGGCAAGAAGAATGGGTTAGTAATCGTAGATGACTATAGCAGATGGACATGGGTAAAGTTCTTAAGACACAAGGACGAGTCACACTCTGTGTTTGTTACCTTCTGTAACCAAGTTCAGAATGAAAAGGATCTTAGAATCGTTAAAGTCAGAAGTGATCATGGTGGAGAATTTGAAAACAAAGACTTTGAGTCATTCTTTAATGACAGAGGCATTCTGCATGATTTCTCTTGTCCTAGAACTCCCCAACAAAATGGAGTTGTAGAACGAAAGAACAGAACATTGCAAGAAATGGCCAGAACCATGATCAATGAGACAAACGTTGCTAAGACCTTCTGGGCAGAGGCAATAAACACAGCGTGCTACATTCAGAACAGAATCTCAATAAGACCTATTCTGGAAAAGACTCCATATGAATTGTGGAAGAACAGAAAGCCCAACATTTCATATTTTCATCCATTTGGATGTACTTGCTTTATATTAAATACAAAGAATTATTTGAACAACTTTGACTCTAAAGCACAGAAGTGTATTATGTTAGGATACTCTGAACGCTCAAGAGGGTACAGAGTATACAATACAGAAACACAGATTGTGGAAGAATCAATCAGTGTTCGTTTTGATGATAAGCTTGACTCTGAAAAGTCAAAGCAGAATGAAGTTTTTGCAGGTATGGAAATTGAATTTACAGGTTTTGAAGACAAGTCATCAGAAGCTCTCAACACAGACACTCCTTCAACGTCTGAAAGGAGCACTGCTAGCAATCCTACAGCAGCTGCTGATCAACCTCAGAAGAGATTACCCAGAAGCAGCTTGGATCACCCAGAAGAGACTATCTTAGGAAGAAAGGAAGATCCAATCAGAACAAGAGCAAGCTTCAGAAACTCTGAAGAAACTCTCATGGGACTTGTGTCTCTGATTGAACCTTCTTCTATTGATGAAGCACTTCTGGATAATGACTGGATTCTGGCAATGCAAGAAGAGCTGAATCAATTCACCAGAAACGACGTATGGGATCTCGTTCCCAGACCAAGAGGATTCAACGTCATTGGAACAAGATGGGTGTTCAGAAACAAGCTAAATGAACAAGGTGAAGTCATCAAAAACAAGGCACGACTGGTTGCACAAGGTTATAGTCAGCAAGAGGGGATAGACTATACAGAAACCTTTGCCCCAGTCGCCAGGTTAGAATCTATCAGACTTTTAATTTCATTTGATGTTAATAGAGGCATCACTCTGTATCAGATGGATGTCAAAAGTGCATTCTTAAATGGTTATATAGAAGAAGAAGTTTATGTACACCAACCCCCTGGTTTTGAAAATACAAAACATCCAGAACATGTTTTCAAACTAAAGAAGTCACTATATGGTCTGAAACAAGCTCCCAGAGCTTGGTATGAAAGGCTAAGTAACTTTCTGTTAGAAAATGAATTCACCAGAGGGAAAGTGGACACTACTCTCTTCTGTAAATCAGTTAAGAATGACATCTTAGTCTGTCAAATTTATGTTGATGATATTATTTTTGGTTCTACTAATCCTTCTCTTGGAAGAAAATTTGCTAAGTGTATGCAGGCATAATTTGAGATGAGCCTCATGGGGGAACTGAATTTCTTTCTAGGAATTCAGATCAATCAAACTCCAGAGGGAACTTACATTCATCAGAGCAAATACATCAGAGATCTTCTGAAGAAATTTGACCTCTCAGAATGTAAGCCATCAAAGATTCCAATGCATCCCACGTGCATTCTGGAAAGAGAAGAGGTAAGCAAAAATGTAGAACAGAAAGTCTACAGAGGTATGATTGGTTCTCTCCTCTATCCGACTGCTTCAAGACCTGACATATTATTCAGTGTTTGTATCTGTGCTAGATTCCAATCAGATCCTAGAGAATCTCACTTAACAGTTGTTAAGCGAATTTTCAAGTATCTGAAAGGTACTACTAATCTGGGTTTGTTTTATAGAAAATCTAGTGATTACAGCTTAGTAGGCTACTGCGATGCTGATTTTGCTGGAGACAGAGTGGAACGTAAAAGTACTTCTGGAAGCTGCCAGTTTCTGGGAGAAAATCTGATCTCTTGGTCCAGCAAAAGGCAATCAACAATTGCACTATCAACAGCAGAAGCTGAGTACATAGCAGCAGCAGGATGTAGCACACAAATGCTCTGGATGAAAAGTCAGCTTGAAGACTTCCAGATTTTTGAGAGTAACATTCCTATACTCTGATAATACTTCTGCTATTTGCTTAAGTAAGAATCCCATTTTACATTCTAGAGCTAAGCATATAGAAATAAAACATCACTTCATTAGGGACTATATTCAGAAAGGTATTTTGAACTTAAAATTTATAGATGCAGACCATCAATGGGCTGATATATTTACTAAACCCCTTTCAGAAGATAGGTTTAATTTCATTCTGAAACATCTCAGCATGAAAATCTGTCCAGAGTGAAAATGTTTTAATTCCATATATTTACTTTCAGAATGTAATTATTTTACTGTGAACTTCTGATCAATCTTCTTTCAGAAAGATAGAACATGCAGATTGTATCAGATGCAAGTCTAAAGATCTGAGAGTCTAAGCTCAAAGACAGACGTGCTGATCACTACATCAAACAAGTGTCATCCAATCATCAGCAAATCTCTGAAGCAGAACGCGTGCACGCTTCTGAGAAGGCAAAGCGCTGATTGGGTGCATTGAGACACATGTCTGGTAACCGTTTTTAAGTATCTTTCTCAAATCCCCCAAAATCAGCAAGCATTTAATGAAAAGTAATCATGCTTTTAAAATGCAATCATGATTTTTCTCTTTCTTAAAAACGTTTATCTTTTCAAAATATTTTGAAACTCTATTTAAACACATTAACCTCTCACTCCAATTCTTTACAGTTTCTCACTAATACTAAAGCATTCTCTGCATTTTTCTGTGTTCATCTCTTGCAAAACCTTTTTTCCAGTTTCTTCTCAAAATCTTTAGCGTGAACATGGCAACCTCCAGCAGTGCTTCTGCAGATCCTCAGAAGAAAGCATCATCTGAGCAGTATCAAGTGCCATTCAGAACACTCCTCACTCCTGTGAAGAATCTTGAAGTGTTATCTGAATTGATCATTGATTTTGGAAGCTTGAAGGAGAACGGTTTTGACCTAACTGAAGAAGTTAGGGCACAGAAGTGGGAAAGGTATTTTGACAGATTGGTTGGACCAACATTCCCTATGTTAGTCAAGGAATTCTGGATTCATGTCAAGGCCTCAACACATCTAGTCACCTCCTTCGTTATGGGGAAGAAGATTGTGATCACTGAGGATCACATTGCAAGGTTAATCGGTTACAGTGGCGGTGGCGTCCGTTGTATGGACATGGCTGAGAGATGTGCTGATGTGGGCGTGATAGCTGCAAGGATTTTCACCCATGGGGTGCCCAGCAGCAAGATCAAAGATCTGAAGGATCATTACAGAGTTTGGGCTAAGATAATTCTGGGGTGCTTCAACCATAGGAAGCCAACCAGTTCACCTGATTACATAAATGTGGATCAGCAGTTTCTGATCTACTTTATTGATCAGAAGGTAAAAATCAATTTGGCTCATTTTCTGTTCAACCACCTCAGAACAAGTGTGAAGGAAACCAGGGAAGAGGAAAGAACCAAGAGGGATTGGATACCCTTTGGAAGGTTGATATCAGATATTCTGACAGAGAATAGGCTGATAGAGCATCTGATAGAAGCTCAAGAGCTAAGCACCATTGAACCAACAGTGGGGAAACCTCTGAACGCAAAGAACTTGAAGAAAATGAAGTTGATAGAGAATATCCAAAAGGAACCCAGAGCTACTCCTATTGCTGATATCACCAGCAGAAGAGTTCCTCTGAGTGGCTTTCCTTTATTTTCTGAGATAGAATCTAAACCAGAGGTGGTTCTCAGATACTTGGATGCGTGCAAGGCAGATGGTACAGATCCAAATCTGATTATCAAAGCTCTGCATCAACCTCAGCAAGAAGTGACTCTGAAGAAGACGAAGAAGAGGAAGGCACCTTCAGAAGGATCATCCCAGCAGACACCCAAGAAAAGAGGTAATTTATCTGCTGCTTCTGTTTTAAATTCTTCTACTATTCCAGCATCTATTCCTCCTCAAACCTCTCATAGAATCTCAATCCCCATCCCTACAATAGATGAAACTGTACCAGAAGAGGACCCTTCTGAGGCATTAGAACTCAGAAGACCCAGAACCAAACATCCCAAACCAACAATCTCAACAACATCAGCAATTGACAAAGTGTTGTCTGACATTGATCAACACACTTCTGATCAACCAAACTCTGAACCACAAATTGTCCCTCCTCCACAACCAGAACAACAGCAATCTTCTGAAGAACCAGAACAACAACAACCACTCTCATCAATTCTAGAAGAACCCCTTATCCCTGAACAACCAGAAATTCCAACAACTTCTCCTCAACCAGCAATTCCGTCTCCCTCTCCTCAACCAGAAATTAATCCACCATCACCTCAACCAGAGTTTCATCACTCTGAAACTCCTTCTCCTCAACCATATGAACCTCATTCACCTCAACCATCACCTCTGGAAATCCAGCTGCCAGGTGGAACAACAATCACCTTGGCACAATTGCCATCCTCACCAGAATCTACACCACCAAATACTCCCAAAACACCACCCAGTCCTATCATAATTTCTGATTCTGAAACTCCATCTCCAAAACAAACTGCTGCCAAGAAAACCTCTGAAAACCCCAGCAGGACCTTCATAGACTTAACCAGTCTTGACCGTCTTGCTGATCTGAAACATAAAACAGCCATCCCTAAACCAAAACAACCAGATGTTGGCTCTGGTATTATGAATTTTGAAACAGGTGTGCAGCAATGGATTGCTTCTTTGAAGCAAGTCTGTCCTGGAATGATTGACCCAGCTGCTTCTGATCAGCTCTGGTCATAATCCAGTCTTTGGGTACGTGCTGAAGCCCTCAAGTTGCAGGATATCAACTATGAGCAGGCACAACAGAATTTCAGCAAGCTTCTGAATGAAGTTGGAAGTCAGCTTCTGAAAGAAGACGTGCTCCCTCTGGATAGTGAACCTTGGTCTGAGAAACAGCTAGCTTCAAAGGTGCAACCAGAAGAAGACAAGACTATTCAAGCTGAAGAAAGTCAAGCAGAAGATGTTGCAGAAAGCTCTCAGAAGCTTCCTGCTTCTGATGCTTCTCAAGCTGCCTTGGACAGGCAGACTCTGGAAGAACTAAAGCTGAATGACATGCGTCTGCAGCAGAGGATGGATGAAAACGACCAGAAGATAAAAGAAAGAATGGATGTGCAGGATAGCAAGATTGACACTGTTGTCAGCATGGTGCATAAGCAGAATGAGACTGCTGATCAGATCAAAGCCATGCTGGAGAACCTGTTCACACGCTTACCTCCCCAACCTTAGTCTTTTTTCATTCATGTCTTTTTCATGTTTTCTTTGATTTTCTGATGTACTATTTGAATATGTTTTGTACTATTTTCATGTTTTGATTCTGAACCTTTCAATATGACAAGTTTTTCTGATCTTAATTGTTTTAGCACTCACCTACACTTTTTGATTGCTGACAAAAAGGGGGAGAACAAGGATGATATTTTAAACAATAACGGTTAACTAAGACAGAAATTCTCAAACATTCTAACTCTACTACTTGAAAATGTTTTTTCTGTTTTGCTTAAAGTCTACAGGTACAAGGAAGCTCCTGGACACTCTGAAGACTAAAAGCTATGAAGCTCTGATCACTATGAAGCTCTGATCCGCTCTGATACTCTGATCCAAAGAAAAGCTCTGACAAGAAAAGCTCTGATACGCTGATCTGAAGCTCTGCTCTGATATGCTGATCTAAAGCTTCTGATAGTCAAAGACTCTGATACTCTGATGATTCAAAGAAAGGCAAAAAGATCTGATCCTGAAGAACACGTGTAATCAAAGGGAAGTAATAAACTCAGGGGGAGTATCTCTCAACTCTGATATCTCCTTATCCCTCATCTTTGATAAACTCTTACTCTGATGCATCTCTCTGATACCTTTTCACGTTATTTTCATTTAAAAAATATCTAGTTTTTGTCATCATCAAAAAGGGGGAGATTGTTAGAACAAAGTTTGAATCTACTACCCTACATTTAAGTTTTGATGATAACAAAGTGAAAAGATATATCATTTATGTGATTCATGTATGAACTATCTGCTGCCTAAATTATTATGTTCTAATTTGCAGATACTCTTATTTATATAAGCAAGAACACACCTATTCAGCATCAGAATTTGGTTCCTGACATCAGCATCAGAAGTTGCCATATCAGAATGTCAGAATCAGATGATCAACTCACGTACATGCTGAAGCCTGATGAACAAGACTGCGCTCAACACTCTGATAAAGAAACACAACAGTTCATCATCAGCTAAGCAGAGTCAGAATGAGCCAAGCCAGAACTTGCATTAAGTAAGCAACGGTACTGTGCATTGAAAGCAAATTAATACCAACGGCCTCATTCCAGACAATATCTGCTCGATAAGGAAAGTTTGTTATTAGCATTGAATCAAGAATATTGCATCCAACGTTCAACATCTCAGTGCTATATAAACAAGACTTTGAAGATTGAAATGGCTAATGCTCTCCAAATCTTTACACGCACAAAAGCTGATCAAAATCTTCTTTCTCTTAGTTTTGCTAAACACTACACATTCTGATATTCTATCATTATTTAGCAATCCAGTTTCTAAGCTTTAATTTGTGTATACATCATAGTTGTGATACAGTTTTGTAGAAAACATTCACACACTTAGATTTGATCTCTTTGTAAGAAAGTGTTTCCTTGATAAACCGGGTTGTGGCTTGCATCAAGAAGGCTTTAGCAGTTGTTAAAGCAGTCTGTAATATTCAGTTGAATATAGTGGATTAAGACCTCGTTGGAGAGAGGCGAAATCACCTTGACGGGTGGACTGGAGTAGTTTGAGATCAAACGAACCAGGATAAAAATATCTTGTTCATTGCATTAGATTTCAGTTTTACAATTCAACCCCCCCCCCTTCTTGTGTTTTTCACTACTTCAACTTCCACATGGCTATACATTTTTGTTAGCACTTTGTATTCTTTTCATTCTTTCGACGACTTCCTCTTACTAGGGTTTCTATCTCCCTGTACAAAAATGCTTGTTTATAGGTAAAATATCAATACAAATATACTTTGAAGTGCATACTTTTTGTTTTTCTACTTTGATTGCAAAAATGTCCAATGACTAAAATTGAATGAACATATGCATATGAACATTGATTAACTGCTAACAAATATACGCACAAAACAGTAATAAGTGTTTACTTAAGGATTTGGGATATCCCCACAGAGTCACTTCAATGGGATTATCCCCACATAGTGAATTCATACATTCTCCCAGCATATCTCCTTGAAATTCTCTTCCCCGGCCGAGTTTGGTCTTCCAAAATTGAGAAAGAAACCTTGCAAAGTTCTTCCACAGAAGAATTCACTTCTCCGATAAGGTCGCCATAATACTTTCCTCAACAGAGTTTATTTCCCCAACGGACCACAGTCTCCCCAACTTGAGTTTTCTCCTCAGACTTCTACAAATCAACGGACACAACTCCTCTTCTCCAATATAGTTGATACTATCCCCAGAAAATCGCTGCAAAGCTTGGAATCCAACCAGATACCAACTAACTTTATCCTCCCCAGACGAATCAGAAGTTTAGTCATCTCTTTTATCCCCAGTCAGGTTATATAAGAATTAAATTCCCTGGTAGAGAAATGGACGACCAAGGTTCTTGAACTCTAATCCCAAGCAGAAATCAACATTCCCTGCAAAGTTTCCTCAAAATAGAAAACATGAATTGCCAACGGCAGCACTCTAAACAAGGTCGAAGATACACATACTCTTCATCTCCAGCATTAGTCCAGAGTTTAGCTTCCCAAAACTTCCCAGCAATAGTCAGGGATTTACTTTCCCATACAAAGATACACTTCAATGACATTTCATATTCATGCATCATGACATATGAATACAAAACATATAGCATAATCTCATTAATTTTGAGAACATCATTGAGCAATACATTTCATACATCATGGTATTACATACAACTAACTCTTTACCTTTTCAGGAAAAGATCAGTCCACGAATGAATACCATTTACAACAAACATTTCCTTCACAAGATATTTTCCGATTCAGTTTAAATCGACCAATGATTTATCTTAATTTTGTTTCGATAGACGCTTTCTCTGGTTCAGTTAAATCGCTCCTAAGATTTTTGCTGATTCGCTATCCAGTTAAAGATTATTCAAGACCTCTGTTGGTTCAGTTTAAATCTACCAATGATTTATCCTGATTCCGTTTCGGTAGACGCTTTCTCTAGTTCAGTTAAATTGCTCCTAAGATTTATGCTGATTCGTTGTCCAGTTAAATATTATTCAAGACCTCGGCTGGTTCAGTTTAAATCGACCAATTATTTTTCCCGATTCCGTTCTGGTAGACGCTTTCTATGGTTCAGTTAAATCAACCCTAATATTTATGATGATTCATACCTGTTGTACCCCAATTTCCCCCCCTAAGATTCCTCTATCATCTCATACTATCACAATGCAATCAGATCACAAATTAGGGTTTGGGGTTTTTCTCCTACTGCATCATGTCTTAGGGTTTTCCTATGGGAATCACCAAGCACCTTGAAGCACCTTGAATTGTGTATCTTTGTACATGTATGTTTTTAACTAACCTCAAGATGTGTATATTTTGTCTCTTGGAATATCATATTGTAGGTAATGGCACAATTGTCTTCATCTCACCATCTCTTAGCACACAGGATCAAAACTAGGGTTTGGATTTTAATCAGAAAGTATTTGGATTTTTGGGCAATACTTGATCCCATACTTCTCTACATAGTCATTAGCATCTATAATTGTAAGTTTGATCATCAATTTTGACTTGTAAGGGTTTAATTGATGAAAGGGGGTAAAATGGTCATTTTGTCAAAAGACTGTCAAAATCAGTTGTTGACCAAGTGGACTTTTGGTCAACCATCAATTAAATATCCCTATTCTCATATTTAATGGTCAATATTGGCAAAAATATCAAGAGGAAGTGTGAATTGGAGATAACTTGTCAAGGAAGTTATTTGAAGTTTTGAAATTTTTCTAAGTATCCATAGGGCTGAATTTTGACTGGCTACAACTTTCTCAATTTTTATTGAAAATGTGCAAACTTTATATGCCTAGAAAGAGGATGAAAAATTATACAACCTTTGTAGGAGTGGCCACAAGTCCAAAAAATGAAAGGAAAAAAAGTTATGAAGCTTGGAAGATTTTGACACTTAGTGAAATTTTGGTTAAAAATGCAAAAATTTGATTTCTTCATGTCCATTTTTGAATGACCATTTAGACTCAAATCAAAAAGTTGGAAACATGAAAGTTGTAGATTGAAGTTTTCTATTTATTTTTCATTCAAGAATCATCTCAAATGGTTAAGTGTAGAGAAAGATATTGTGATTAGGATTTTGAGCTGAAAACTGAATTTTTGCCCAGCACAAGACAAGGCACGCGCGCTAGCTAGGCATTTTATCAAACATGTTGTGGGTGCGCATTCATCATCATTTTTATATGTGAAATATTCATTATTTTGAAAAATGTCCAACATCAAAGATCAAACTCTAAATGTGAGGAACAACTTTTCTTCAGAAAGTTTCTCCAAATTCTTCCTACACTTTGAGATATAATTGTGAGAAGTAGGCACCATGCATGCTGAATTTTCTGCCCAGCAAGCCATCACGTGCGCGCAGCCAGGCCTGGAATTTTAACAAATAGTTTGTAAGCACGTATTCATGTCCAAATATCGCATTGATTCAAGCCTCATTTTGAAAAATTTTGAACATGAAAGTTGGAGTATGAAGTGTCCTCTCCATTTTTTATTCAAAGTTTATGACGTTTCATGCACCATAGAGAGAGAGAGAGAGAGATATAATGGAGCAAAGAGATATTCATGAAATATCATATTTTCATGAAAATGCTTGGGAATTTTTTGTGCCAACCCAAAGTCTAATTGCCAGCTCACACTCTAACACTTCTCACTCGATCCAAAAGCACGTGATTTGCACCCTCAAGCAATACAAAACGCATCTCACTCTCATTTCCCTCATTTCTCATTTTCCCTCACTCTCTTATTTCCAAACTCTATAAAAAGCAAGGCATTCAATAAGTAAAGGGGTTGGTTAAAAAGAAGAAAATCATAAGGCAAGCTTATCTCTCTCACGTCAAAACAAGTGTTTCTCTCTCTCTCTCTCTCTCTCTCTCTCTCTCTCTCTCTCTCTCTCTCTCTCTCTCTCTCTCTCTCTCTCTCTCTCTCTCTCTCTCTCTCTCTCTCTCTCTCTCTCTCTCTCTATCTCTATCTCTCTATCTCTCTCTTTGAATTTCAAAAAATTTCACCATTGATGTCAAAGCAAGCTTCCACAATTTCAAAGCTTCTTCGTATCTCTCTCCATTTATTATCTTTGCATATTCAAGCAAGCTTCTCTCTATCTCTTGCTCTTTATTTGAGCCCAAGCACCATCAATTTTATTTCAAAGGTAGATGATACATTTTCTCTATCTCTTACTACAGCCTTGCGTGTTGTTTGAATCCATGATTTTTTTTTTAAATCCAATTACATATTCATAATCCCTGCATTTTTCTGATCAATTTTCATTCTTGGATCGTGCATTTTGGTGGAGAATTGAGGGAGAAAACTTAATCACAAAACTGTTTGTTGTAATGTTCAAATCAAAAAAAAGTGTTCATGTAGCATTCTTCACGCGCGTTTTTCTCCATCATCCAGGCATCATTTCATGAAATTTTTTATCCTAACATGTTATACTAATTTCCCTCTTGAATTTTGGTGTTGGAATTTTTGAATTTCATCAAGAATTGAATGAGATATCGTGACATGAAAGTGGTGTTGCAAAACTAAAAAAAGCTGGAAAATATTATGGGATATGGTAGGGACGATGACGTGTCCCATTCTGATTGAATATGGCTTTGCTTTCTTTTTACAGCGCGTCTTCTCAATAGTAGGTGTAATAGCCTTTGAATATTAATTTGCTTTGTTTCTTTTCTTATTTTCTTTTGATATTTTCTTCACTTCAAAAATTATGAAAAAAATATTTTAGACTAACTTTTCAGTATATTTTTATATTTTGATTTTTATTTCATTTTTTTAAATCATTTTTCTTGATTAAATAAAATCATGTACATAATTAGGGTTTTATTATTCTTTTAAATCTTTAATTTTATTTTCCTATTTTTTATTAAATAAAAAAATCATAAAAAATATTTTTTGGCTCCTCTCTGAGTTTATTACTTGAAAATAATTTTTGTCCAATTTTATAAAAAAAATTGGTTACATTATAAAATCATTTGGACATAATGTCTTTTATTTGCATTAATTTTGTTATTTTGTGTAAATTATTTCCATCTATTTTTTCTTTTTGAGATAAAATTCAAGAAAAATATGTTTGCTGATCATTAGAGTTTTCTAGACATTAAGGTCATTTTACATCAAATTTATTTGAACTTTATATCTAATTGATTAATTTTGAACTTAATTGCCTTTTTTTAGGGTTTTTGCTTGATCATGCAGATTAATTGATTTGAATTTCTAACTTTATATACCTATAAAATCAGAGATGGAGTTGTTTGAAATGCTTGAACATGTTGAAGCCATAAAAATCATTTTTCTGGAATTTTACAATGTGATTTCATATTTTTCACAAATTATTTCCCAAAATCATCTAGTTTAAGGCTTAAACTTGCTAGTTTCCAAGTTTGCATTTCTAAAGAAAATTTCCACCTCAATACAGGAACTCTAAATTTTATTTCTGACTTTTATAGGAATTTAGGAAGTTAATATTTTAATTTCATGATTTTTCAAGTCATTTTCATATTTTAAAACTAATTTTTGACTTAAGATTGCATTTTGGGTTTTGCCTTTGAGTAATGCTTGTAATTGAAAACTTTTGTACATGATTCTTGTTTAATTCTTGAAATAGCATGTGGTACTGACTTGAGGCATATTGTGAGCCAAATTCTTCAACCTCATTGGGTCTTGGGTGTTGATAGGTTGATAAATCAAATCCACTAAAATGGACGAATGATTTTGATGATATTTGAAACTCTAATCCCTTCCCTCTTCATCTTATCCCCCTTTCTTATTGTATTACATGCTATGGGATGATGATCTCTATATTATTTATCCAAACATGAAGTACATAGATTGCTATTGACCGGTCTCAAAATAGGTGCGACTTCTACATAAGTCTGTTAGAACATAGTTTGATTCTACAACCCTTGATTAGAGTTTTGATGATAACAAAATACAAAGAATAAATTATTTCAAAGTTATATATAAAGAACAATTATGCTCCTTAAAATTATGCTTTGTATATACAGAAGTTCTGATGGAATCAGCATTAGAATGAAATCATCATCAGAAGATAAGCAACTTATGGTACACGCTGAAACCACCAGACCACACTGAAAGTTTGATGACCAGAATATGCGCCTAAACAAATACACTCTGACTCTAATCAAAGACATCTTTACCAAGTCATCAACACTCTGAAGCATTATCAGCAGATACAACAAAGAAGATTCTGAAGTGTTACTGGCTATTCAAGGCAGAATTAAATGCTAACGGCTTTCTTCAGACAAAGATCTTCTACAAAAGGAAAGTGCATTATTATCATTTAACCTGCTTTATGGACAATGTATCCTTGCTTGCCTATATAAACAGGATTGCTTGTGAAAAGAAGTACGTACATACGCACTCAATTTTGCTAAGCTATCCAAACCACGCATATTCAAAGCTTAAGTAAATTCATTTTAATCCAAGCTTATTTTAGTGTAATTATCACAGTTGTGATATACAGTTTTGTAAGAAAACAAAAACACACTTGTTCAATTCATTTGTAAAAGAAGTTCCTTGAGATTAACCGAATTGTGGTTATATTCAAGAAGACTTTAACAGTTGTTAAAGTAGCTGTTGTAATTCTTTGAGAATAGTGAATTAAGACCTCGTTGGAGAGAGGCGAAATCACCTTGACGGGTGGACTGGAGTAGTTTGAGATCAAATGAATCAGGATAAAAATACTGTGTTGTCAAGCCATTTGTTTTAAGTTTTACAATTCAACCCCCCTTCTTGTGTTTTTCACATCTTCAATTGGCATCAGAGCGCCTGATTCTGAGCTCAAACACTTAACTGTGTCAATACAAGATCCAACGTTAGAAAAACACAATGGCAAGACCAAGTCAAAACATCAGCAATGACAACAATGAAGAAAGGGACAGATTCAGTGGCAAACCTCCAGTCTTTGATGGAGAAAACTTTGACTACTGGAAAGACAGAATTGAGAGTTTCTTTCTTGCCCATGATGCTGATCTATGGGACATGGTAACTTATGGATACACGCACCCAGTGGATGGACGTGGTTAGAAGATTGACAGGAAAATGATGTCTGATCAGCAAAAGCGTGAGTTCAAAAATCATCACAAGGCCAGAACAATTCTTCTCAGCGCCATCTCATATTCAGAATATGAGAAAATATCAAACAGAGAAACTGCTAAGAATATGTTTGATTCTCTGAGAATGACGCATGAAGGCAACATTCAAGTCAAAGAAACAAAAGCCCTTGCGCTCATTCAGAAGTATGAGGCATTCAAGATGGAAGACAGTGAATCAATAGAAGCTATGTTTTCAAGATTTCAAATTCTTGTTGTTGGTTTAAAAGTTCTTGACAAAGGATATTCCACTGCTGATCATGTCAAAAAGATCATCAGAAGCTTTCCAAAACAGTGGAGGCCAATGGTCACAGCGCTTAAGCTAGCCAAGGATCTCAACAAAATCTCTCTGGAGGAACTTATCAGCTCCCTCAGAAGTCACGAGATAGAGCTAGAAGCAGATGAACCTCAAAAGTAAGGTAAGCCATTAGCATTAAAATCTAACAGAAAATTTGACTCCAATGTTTTGCAGGCTATGGAAGAAACCTCTGATGGATCCTCATCAGAAGAAGATGAATTGTCTCTTATCTCCAAAAGGGTGAACCAACTGTGGAAACAGAGGCAAAGGAAGTTCAGGAATCCTAGAAGATAAGAAAATCAGAATGAATCTTCCTCCAGATATAGAAGGTCAGAATCCTCCTCTGGACACAAAAAATCAGAAGGCTCTTCAGGATACAAAAATCCAAACTACAAAGACATCATCTGCTATGAATGTAACGAGCAAGGGCACTACAAAAGTGATTTCCCAAAGCTTCATAAGGAGAAGCCCAAAAATAAGTTTGGCAAAGAAAATAAGAAAAGTCTCATGGCTATATGGGATGATTCTGATACATCTGAAGCTGACTCAAAATCAGATGATGAAAGAGCAAACATAGCTCTCATGGCAAACGTCTCTGAAGATAGTGAAGCTTCTGGTTCAGATTCAGAATCAGATACAGAAGAGGTATTCCATGACTTCACTATAAATTTTACTAAGGCTGAATTAGCTGAAAGCCTCAATGAAATTCTGGAAATGTATCAGCAAATCAGAGTCAAATTCAGAAACCTGAAAAGGAATCTTGCTTTTGACTCTGATAAGACTGAGAGTCTCAAATTGGAAAATTCTGAGTTAAAAGATAAAATTTCAAAATTAGAAAATCAATTGCAAAACTCTCAGAAGGAAACAATCCTAGAAACTCCCAGCAATGTTGATGAGATCATCAAAGAGTATGATCACAGCTTTCAGAAGTTTCTAGCTAAAAACATAGACAGAAGCAAAATGGCTTCAATGATCTATGGGGTTAGCAGAAATGACAGAAAAGGGATAGGATATCAAGGTAAGGTTCCTACACCAAAAAATGCCATGGATTTAGTTATAAAGCGTAATCCACTTGATTCACACTTTATATAAAATATACAAGTAGTGATTACTCTGTCAAACCAAAATTCAACCAGAGTTTTGGTAAAACTAACAAATCAGGACCCAAGAAAATGTGGGTACCTAAGGATAAAATAATACATGTGGCAGATATCTTTAGCAGCAAAGCAAAGACACCAGTCATGGTACCTGGACTCTGGCTGCTCACGACACATGACGGGAAGAAGGCATATGTTCCAAAGCCTGGAACTTAAGCCTGGAGGCCACGTAGGCTTTGGAGGCAATTAGAGGGGAAAGATTATTGACTCTGGAACAGTAGGTAATGGAAATCTTCCCTCTATTAGTAATGTTTTATTAGTTGATGGATTAATGCATAACCTGTTATCCATAAGTCAATTAAGTGATAACGGTTATTGTTGTACCCAAAAATTTTCCCTCTCAATTCTCAAGGCTTTTCTCATAAAGATTCTCAGGATTTTAGCTTGCACAAGTGCTTTGGAATTTTCCAGTACCAAAATTAAAAGGAAACTGTCAAAAAGGGGAGAAAACAGATAAAAATATTATTTTGACAAAAATTGGAGAGATACAAGTGTTCTTCGTTTCAGCTCTTTCGATTAGCCTTTTGGCCTCTTTCGACACAAGCTTGGCTTTAATCCTTCGATTGGCCTTTTGGCCTCTTTCGACACAAGCTTGGCTTGCATCCTTCGATTAGCCTTTTGGCCTCTTTCGACACAAGCTTGGCTTGCATCCTTCGATTGGCCTTTTGACCTCTTTTGACACAAGCTTGGCTTGCATCCTTCGACTGGGCATGGGCCTCTAACACAGTTTGGTTTGGATTCACAAGGAAAAGAGCCTCTTGTAATCTATTTCATTTCCAAGGCAAAAGGCTCTCTTTTAACATCCTTCGATTTGCACCTCTTGCTCCCTATTTATCTCTTTCGAATATGAACATTTTGTCTTTCGTTTGACCAAATGTACCCCCTGGCGTGCAAGCTTTCGATTAGACATGAGCCACCTTCACACAAAGGCTTCGATTAGAGTTTTGGTTCCCTTTGAATCACCATCTCTCAAACCCAACTCTAAATCCTTCGAACACGGACTTTCGATTGGGAAATATGTTTGCTTCGACCCAGGCTTTCGATTGGGCAATATGCTTCCTTCGAGCATGAGCTTTCGATTGGGAAATAACTTCCTTAGAGTTAGCTTATTTTGACCACAAGCTTCGACTGAGGAAAAGGCTTCCTTCAAACAGATGTGCTTCGATCTCACTCTTGCATTTGACTCAAGACCAAATCTCGTTTGCCAGGCTATGTTGCGTCCAAATCTTTACATAGTCAGAAGCTTGTACAAAGGTTTTAAACTTTGTCTTTTAGATACTACTATTCTAGGTTAAAGACTACATACTCTTTCTTTTCATAGAGAGTACTTTTATCACAAAAGCAGCTTCCAACCTGAATTTGGTCTGAGCACAAGCAATGTTAGAAGCATAAGTCATATCTTCTGCACCCGAACTGCCAGGAGGCCCCCCACATGTACTTTCACGTTACCTACTATTTTATTATTTTTGCAAGGCTGGCTTTGGACAACATGTCCATTTCTTTCTCTATAAATAGAGGAATTTATGCAAAGCTAAAGAGAGGATCTTTGGACCAGAGGAACGAATCCCCCAAATTTTCTCAAACACAATAAATCTCTCAAGTCCCTTCAACACTTGTGAGAAAAAACCCAGAATCACATACTTACTTCCTTCGATTCTGAAGAACAAATACTCTTCAGTATCCTTCGAATCCAGTTTGGAAAGAAACATAAGACTTGTTTCTTTCCTTCCTTCGGATCCAGCATTCCAGGGGCAACTGTTGGCCCCCTCTTTCAAATCCAGAACCCTGGGCCTCCACTCAAGGTCCCACACCCATTCAAAGCCTCCAGCATGGTAAGTCACTCTTACCCTTGAACCTTTCGTTTCATGGCATAGTATGTGAATAATCTTCCCTTTCATTTCGAAACATGTACATAACACTTTGGTTCTTTTCGTTTCCACCTACTTAATTTTTTTTCAGAGCTAAACCCTTTCGTTTTTGCTTTCTGTTTACCTGAACTTGCTTTAACTGTTAAACTGTTTGAAAGTCAAATACTAGCATGGCCTCAGGCCATGTTTCCATTTAATGCTTGAAATGAAAGAAACAGGAAACAGGAATAAGGAAACTAAGCTTCTGGCTTCTATCCTCTTTCTCCAAGTCGAACGAAAGATACAAAGAGGAGGAAAACTATACACTGACTTCCAGGATCAGTCGAAAGGCATTCCCTCACTGCTTTCAACCTCCAGTCGAAGAAGGCAACAAGGCAGAACCAGAAGGCTTCGCCATACACTGACTTCCAGGCCCCAGTCGAAGGATACAACTTGCTGCTGCCTTTTCCCAATCGAAGGACAGGACCTCGCCCCTGCCAAGGCCCAATCGAAAGACGTGACTTTGCTGTTGCCAGCCCCAATCGAAGGAGGCCAACAGAATGCAAATCGAAGGCTGCTACTGCCCGGGTCGAAAAACCCTCATTTTTCTTGCTTTTATTTTATTTTTACCTTTAAATTTCTATGCACTTCAATATGGTTGTAATAGTGTAGGATTTATTTTTTGCACTTTTTGTTACTTTTGTACAAATGCTAGTAACTAGGTGTGTATGGCAAGATAAAACCAACAAGTAAACAGCCTAAAAAATCAAAGACAAATGCATGCAATAAAACACGCTTTGCACACATGCACCCTTAGGGTAATCTCACTTGTTGCCTCGGAAAATAGTCATGTCCCTCGAGCATGGGCGTTTTAGTAAAGACCCTCGATAAAAGATCGTAGTCCCTCGATGTTTCCTTCGGTAAAAGATCTAGTCCCTAAAAACGACATTGCTAAAACGTCCCATATGTTTCCTTCTATGACTATACAAACGTCCCATGCCCGTCCCGTTCAACATCCTAATGCAAGGTTGTTCATCAAACACAATGGTGAAACAACACTATTAAAAGGATTAAAACATAAGAAAAATCTTTGAGTAAAATAGGGTAGACAACTCTTAGTTACTTGATCAAACTTGCAAAACATCCTTGCCATTTTTCAAACACACATCTCAACACAATTTCAAAACAAATTTTCAAAAACATTGAAACATCTTTTCAAAAAGACAAACACCTTTGTAAAACATTCAAACAAGAATTGTTACAAAGGTTGCCTAGACAAGGCATCTTTTTCAAAACATTTTCAAAACCACACACAAAGCACCATTTCAAGCAATTGAAAAGCAAAGGCAAGTGATCTAAAACAAGTAACTAAGAGCCCATGGATAACCATGGATAGAAAGGGTGCTAATACCTTCCCTTTCTATAATCTACTCCCCGAACCCATGAAAACATCTCAAAGGTATTTCCTGTGCTTTTTTACCTTTCCTTAGGATAAAATAAAAAGTCGGTGGCGACTCTTGCTAAACCGAAACATTTGCGAACACAAATGCAAATCCCAAGTCAGTTCTCCCACCGTATCACAGAACTGGCGACTCTGCTGGGGAAGTTTCTAAAAGTGGGGTTACCTTAGGGTTTTAGATCACCTATACATGCTTACTTTGATTGCTTTGATTGCTTTACTTTTTGGGTTCCTTGTTTGGGTTTGTTTTAAATCCTACACCCGGATTTGGGGGCACCTTTTTAGGTAAATAGCAATAAACTGTGAGGGAGCTATGCGGGGTATACCGACATGGTTGAAGCAGTAGCTATGTTAGTGTGACATATTTGTGGGTACCGGTAGCCCTTGAGTAGTCAAGGAGAATACGGGGCCGCTGAGTGATGTCATGAAGCACTAACGAACTCTTAGAACCTTACTTGACCATCTTGGCCTTTTTAGGGGTAGTGAGATGACCGACTTTGGTGCAGTCCAAAGTTGGTAGATACTAGATGCTACACTCATTGAGGATTGTTTTCTTGGGATATTTTGGTCGCCAGTTAAGTGGCTAAACCAAAACAATGAACATAGAAAACAATCCAGTGATATTGAGCTCCTTAGAACTCGGTTTCTATTTTAGGACAGGTTGAGCCAACTAACTTCAAGAGGGTACTTACCTACAAACCCCATGCAAGCCTAAACCTAAGGACTTGTTTGCTTTGTGTGAATATGACTACCTGTATATACACTTGCTTATTTCTGCATACATGTACATAACATCATAACATCATACCATAGCATTTTCAATAACCATTTCAAGGATCTCGAGGGTCTTTTGATGCAGGGTCACGTTGAACCAGACATCTACCAAAGGGCAAGAGGGTTCCCCTCTAAACAAACGCCGTTAAAGATCAAGTGCAACAACTTGAATCAGGGGCTATGACCCACTTGACATGGTGAGCTTGATTCTCGTGGAAAGTCATCCACCGATACAAAGTTCTCCAATCAAAGATGTTGATCAAAGTTCAACCTCTAACATTTTCTTGTGTTTACCCCGTGAGATCCTTGAAAACATGCATCCACATATCATGCATCATATCATGACAGGTTTCTCCCATACAGGTCTCCTTATCTTCCTACTGTTTATTTCAGTAAGATGGATATGGAACAAACGGTGAAAGATCTCCAAGCTCAAAACGCTCAATTCCAACAAATGCTTCTGGCTATGGGTAAAGGGCAAGAGGACCTGAAAGCTCTCCTTCTCAAAGACAAGAAGAAGAAGTCCAAGAAGACAGTAGGTGTCCTGAACTTGAGAAGAAGACCTAAAGCCTTAGATCTTTCAACTCCATCCAACATAGGGGATAGTCTTGAAGAAGACCACAATTTAGAGATCAATGATGTTGAAGCTGACTACTCCGAAGAACAATATCCTCCCGCTGATGACAAGTACAAACAGTTGGAGGATCGCCTCAGTGCTATGGAGATTCAAGAAATACCTAGCTTGGATTTAGGAGACATGGGTTTAGTTCCTAGGTTGGTCATCCCGCCAAAGTTCAAAGTCCCTACCTTTTCCCTATACGATGGAGTCTCTTGCCCTAAGATGCACCTAAAGTCTTATGTCCGCAAGATTCAACCATACACAACTGATCCAAAGCTTTGGATCCATTTCTTCCAAGAAAGCCTGATAGGGACTCAACTCGAGTGGTTTTATCAATTTGAGAGTTCCCGCATCCACACCTGGGAGGATCTAGCTGCTACTTTTTACAAACAGTATCAGTATAATGTTGATCTTGCACCAACTCGTGTGCAATTGCAAAACATGACCATGGGTTCCAACGAGAGCTTCAAAGGATACTCCCAAAAGTGGAGAGATCTGGCTGGTAGGGTGCAACCCCATTTAACTGACAGGGAGCTGATTGACATCTTCATGGGAACATTGACAGGGCCTTTCTTCAAACACTTGATCGGAAGCTCTTCAGCCGGGTTCACCGAGCTAATACTGACCGACGAAAGGGTCAAAGCTGGCATCAAAAGTGGGAAGATTCAAGAAGCTACACCTTCTGATGCTCAAAAAAAGCCCTACAATGGGAAGAAAGAGTCCAATGTTGTGTATGGTCAAAAGAGTCGTCATGACCAACACGTAGGAGAAATCTTGATCTCTAATCCTACGCCTGCTCAACAAAGACATGGGCATCAGCGTAAGGAGGTCACGCCTAAAAGACATTTCACTAAGATCAACATGTCACTGACTCAAGCGCTACAATGCATGTTGAAGGCAGAGCTGATTACATTAAAGGCTCCTCTCCGGAACCCAAATACTTCCGCTCCTACCTATCATCCCAATGAAAGGTGTGCATACCACTCTAACAGTCCGGGACATAACACAAACAACTGTTGGGCTCTGAAGAACAAGGTCCAAGACATGATTGATACCAAGGAGATCAAGTTTGACCCTCCGGAGACTCCAAACATAATCACTGCTCCTATGACGAATCATTAAAAGCTTTTGTTCATTTGAATTTTCAAGTTGTAATCTCTTTGTTATTCAAACAATTATCTATTAATGTCAAACTTTGTTTCATTAATGCATTGCATATGTTTGTCTTGATTTGATCCACTCATTTTCATTACATTTAAACTATGTTTTTTACTCACTTTATGACATTCAACTCATGCTAAAAGTTACAAGCCTTTAGAGGGAGGATGACGAAACAATGCCATAATCTCATACAGTATGCTTTTGAATAGACCTTGCTGACGATGTACAGGCATTTCTTTCAAATCCTAAACACTGGAGTTATAAGGAAGATAATCCCTAGTCAACCCCTTCGAGCCAAAGAAGTAGAAGTTTTCTATTTTAACACAAATTGAAACCTTTAATCAAAACCTGGGGCAGGGTAGTCTCTCAGTTAATTCAAATGCGCTTTAAGTCACAAACTCTCAGTTCATAATACAACGAACGACATCAAAAGCATTCCTCTGGAATCAAAAGACAGTGGTAGTTCCTTATCTCATAGGCAGTCAATCTCTCAAAAGAGAAAAGCCCACTGAGCCAAAACCTATAAAGGAGGCTTAAGAAAGCTGGGGCATCCCGCTGACTGTAATCTCGAAAACAGGAACAGTCAGGCAAAAGTTAGGGATAACAAATCAAAAGAACGGGGTCGCTACAAATCCTCAACAACATGAAAAATGTTGCAAAAATGACTGCCTTCCAACAAATTCAACTTGTGTGAACCATCACCAAAAACATCGTTCCAAACTCATTTGGAGTTCAAATGCACAATTAACTGAGTTTAGGATTGAAGAACATCACGAAGAGCGGGTGGGTACAAATATACTTTGAGCCTTTATCCTTTTCTTCTTAAAACCGTGAACCAAGCCACGTTACAACCCTTCAAAAGTCCTAACTGAAGCATGGGTTAGTTCGAAAGCATACTGTTACAAAAGGTATCCTGACTCTTGTAAGGCTCTGCTCTAAATACTGAGTTTGAATTTTCTTAGCAAAATTTCTTTACTCGCTAAAGCGCATTTTTCAAATTTTCAAGACAAGCATAAACTTTGCATTACTTGAATATCACTGTTTGCATTTGTCTATTTGTTTGACAGCGGAGAAGTTCACACAATGAATATCTGATGAACGAAAGCTCTCCCAGTGAACAAAATCACTTCAAGTGGGATGAAACTTCCAACGACAAATCTCCTATCAACAAGAGGGCATGACATGTCACTATCCAGCACACCTGGGGTAGTCCAGTCAAGATTTCAAGAAATCTCTGAAGAAGTGCAGAGTAACCAGGGGCAAGTCTCCATCTCCGTCACTTGGGGCATTGAACGTCAACCCCGACAAAGGGTTACATACAATCAAATTTTCTGGAAATGCCACAAACATTCGCTACTAGGGGCAATGACAAGTCTCTCCAAAGTCCTTCTCATAGGATGATTCCCCAACAAGAGTTTAATCTCTGAAAACCTTTCCCCAGCTGAATCAACCTCAAGAATCCTCGAGGACTTCCCCCAACGAAGATGTCACCTCTCTAGCGGACTAACGACAGGGTTTATTTCCCCAACAACACCAGGATTCCCCAGCTTGAGTTTGCCTCTCCGACTACTACAAATCAAAGGACCACAAATCCTCTTCCCCAGTAGACTACTCTACAATCCCCAGCAAGTTACTGCGAAACCTGGACCCGACCAGATATCAGTTCAACTTCGACTCCCCAGTAGAGCAACGGACGACTAAGACTCCTAAACTCTTTTCCCAAGCAGAAATAAACATACTCCCCACATAGTTTTCAATATCCCCCAGCGGAGTTCTCCTCAAACAACAAAACGAGAATCCCTGGTGGAAACATTTTGAGCAAAGTCCAAGACAAAATTACACTTCAACAACATTCATAACATATGCATACAAAATACATATGACACAAATCTCATTTTATTTTGAGAACATCATTACACAATGCATACATCATGACATTGCATACAACTAACTCTTTACCTTTTCAGGAAAGATCAATCAACAGGCAAAGATCATCATCTTCTGAGATTCCTTCTAGAGACAGTTTAGATGCGATCCAGATATGGCTGACATTCTGATACTTATTCCAGATTCCTTCTAGAGACAGTTCAGATGCGGTCCAGATACGGCTGACATTCTGATACTTATTCCAGATTCCTTTTAGAGACAGTTCAGATGCGATCCAGATATGGCTGACATTCTGATACTTATTCCAGATTCCTTCTAGAGACAGTTCAGATGCGATCCAGATATGGCTGACATTCTGATACTTATTCCAGATTCCTTCTAGAGACAGTTCAGATGCGATCCAGATATGGCTGACATTCTGATACTTATTCCAGATTCCTTCTAGAGACAGTTCAGATGCGATCCAGATATGGCTGACATTTTGATACTTATTCCAGATCCCTTCTAGAGACAGTTCAGATGCGATCCAGATATGGCTGACATTCTGATACTTATTCCAGATTCCTTCTAGAGACAGTTCAGATGCGATCCAGATATGGCTGACATTCTGATACTTATTCCAGATTCCTTTTAGAGACAGTTCAGATGTGATCCAGATATGGCTGACATTCTGATACTTATTCCAGATTCCTTCTAGAGACTGTTCAGATGCGATCCAGATATGGCTGACATTCTGATACTTATTCTAAATTCCTTATAAATACAGTCCAGATACGATCCAGATTCGGATGTCATTCTGTCACTCATTCAAAATACAGTCCAGATACGATCCAGATTCGGATGTCATTCTGTCACTCATTCAAAATACAGTCTAGATACGATCCAGATTCGGATGTCATTCTGTCACTCATTCAAAATACAGTCCAGATACGATCCAGATTCGGATGTCATTCTGTCACTCATTCAAAATACAGTCCAGATACGATCCAAATTCGGATGTCATTCTGTCACTCATTTAAAATACAGTCCAGATACGATCCAAATTCGGATGTCATTCTGTCACTCATTCAAAATACAGTCCAGATACAATCCAGATTCGGATGTCATTCTGTCACTCATTCAAAATACAGTCCAGATACGATCCAGATTCGGATGTCATTCTCTCACTCATTCAAAATACAGTCCAGATACGATCCAGATTCGGATGTCATTATGTCACTCATTCAAAATACAGTCCAGATACAATCCAGATTCGGATGTCATTTTGTCACTCATTCAAAATACAGTCCAGATACGATCCAGATTCGGATGTCATTCTGTCACTCAAATACATTTCAGATACGCTCCAGACACGAACGCCATTCTTTGGCTCATATTGACTCAGTCTCCAGATACAGTTCAAATGCATTCCAGACATGGATACCATTTTGATGCTCATTCTTCTGACCTACAACATTGCACTTACAACAAACATTCTTGGATGGCATCTTTAAGCCCATCTCCACAACTATCCATTACCTCTCCAAATGGCATCTTTAAGCCCATTCCCTCTACCATCACATCACCGAGTGCAAATTTCTGGGCCCTCTAGTGTTCGATCATCTTCCACCTTCAAGTCACAAATGGCATATTCGCCAATATAACTCTTCAGGTGTAAGAAGATTGAACAGGGGCAGCTGTTGTACCCCAAAATTTTCCCTCTCAATTCTCAAGGCTTTTCTCATAAAGATTCTCAGGATTTTAGCTTGCACAAGTGCTTTGGAATTTTCCAGTACCAAAATTAAAAGGAAACTGTCAAAAAGGGGAGAAAACAGATAAAAATATTATTTTGACAAAAATTGGAGAGATACAAGTGTTCTTCGTTTCAGCTCTTTCGATTGGCCTTTTGGCCTCTTTCGACACAAGCTTGGATTGCATCCTTCGATTGGCCTTTTGGCCTCTTTCGACACAAGCTTGGCTTGCATCCTTCGATTGGCCTTTTGGCCTCTTTCGACACAAGCTTGGCTTGCATCCTTCGATTGGCCTTTTGACCTCTTTCGACACAAGCTTGGCTTGAATCCTTCGACTGGGCATGGGCCTCTAACACAGTTTGGTTTAGATTCACAAGGAAAAGAGCCTCTTGTAATCTATTTCATTTCCAAGGCAAAAGGCTCTCTTTTAACATCCTTCGATTTTCACCTCTTGCTCCCTATTTGTCTCTTTCGAATATGAACATTTTGTCTTTCGTTTGACCACATGTACCCCCTGGCGTGCAAGCTTTCAATTAGACATGAGCCACCTTCACACAAAGGCTTCGATTGGAGTTTTGGTTCCCTTCGAATCACCATCTCTCAAACCCAACTCTAAATCCTTCGAACACGGACTTTCGATTGGGAAATATGTTTGCTTCGACCCAGGCTTTCGATTGGGCAATATGCTTCCTTCGAGCATGAGCTTTCGATTGGGCAATAGCTTCCTTTGAGTTAGCTTATTTCGACCACAAGCTTCGACTGAGGCAAAGGCTTCCTTCAAACAGATGTGCTTCGATCTCACTCTTGCATTTGACTCAAGACCAAATCTCGTTTGCCAGGCTATGTTGCGTCCAAATCTTTACATAGTCAAAAGCTTGTACAAAGGTTTTAAACTTTGTCTTTTAGATACTACTATTCTGGGTTAAAGACTACATACTCTTTCTTTTCATAGAGAGTACTTTTATCACAAAAGCAGCTTCCAACCTGAATTTGGTCTGAGCACAAGCAATGTCAGAAGCATAAGTCACATCTTATGCACCCCAACTGCCACGAGGCCCCCCACATGTACTTTCACGTTACCTACTATTTTATTATTTTTGCAAGGCTGGCTTTGGACAACATGTCCATTTCTTTCTCTATAAATAGAGGAATTTATGCAAAGCTAAAGAGAGGATCTTTGGACCAGAGGAACGAATCCCCCAAATTTTCTCAAACACAATAAATCTCTCAAGTCCCTTCAACACATGTGAGAAAAAACCCAGAATCACATACTTACTTCCTTCGATTATGAAGAACAAATACTCTTTAGTATCCTTCGAATCCAGTTTGGAAAGAAACATAAGACTTGTTTCTTTCCTTCCTTCGAATCCAGCATTCCAGGTGCAACTGTTGGCCCCCTCTTTCAAATCCAGAACCCCGGGCCTCCACTCAAGGTCCCACACCCATTCAAAGCCTCCAGCAAGGTAAGTCACTCTTACCCTTGAACCTTTCGTTTCATGGCATAGTATGTGAATAATCTTCCCTTTCATTTCAAAACATGTACATAACACTTTGGTTCTTTTCGTTTCCACCTACTTAATTTGTTTTAAGAGCTAAACCCTTTCGTTTTTGCTTTCTATTTACCTGAACTTGCTTTAACTGTTAAACGGTTTGAAAGACAAATACTAGCATGGCCTCAGGCCATGTTTCCATTTAATGCTTGAAATGAAAGAAACAGGAAACAGGAAATAGGAAATGAAGCTTCTGGCTTCTATCCTCTTTCTCCAGGTCGAACGAAAGATACAAAGAGGAGGAAAACCATACACTGACTTCCAGGCTCAGTCGAAAGGCATTCCCTCACTGCTTTCAACCTCCAGTCGAAGAAGGCAACAAGGCAGAACCAGAAGGCTTCTCCATACACTGACTTCCAGGCCCCAGTCGAAGGATACAACTTGCTGCTGCCTTTGCCCAATCGAAGGACAGGACCTCGCCCCTGCCAAGGCCCAATCGAAAGACGTGACTTTGCTGTTGCCAGCCCCAATCGAAGGAGGCCAACATAATGCAAATCGAAGGCTGCTACTGCCCGGATCGAAAAACCCTCATTTTTCTTGCTTTTATTTTATTTTTACCTTTACATTTCTATGCACTTGAATATGGTTGTAATAGTGTAGGATTTATTTTTTGCACTTTTTGTTACTTTTGTACAAATGCTAGTAACTAGGTGTGTATGGCAAGATAAAACCAACAAGTAAACAACCTAAAAAATCAAAGACAAATGCATGCAATAAAACACACTTTGCACACATGCACCCTTAGGGTAATCTCACTTGTTGCCTCGGAAAATAGTCATGTCCCTTAGCATGGGCATTTTAGCAAAGACCCTCGATAAAAGATCGTAGTCCCTCGATGACCCTCGATGTTGCCTTCGGTAAACGATCTAGTCCCTAAAAACGACATTGCTAAAACGTCCCATATGTTGCCTTCTATGACTATACAAACTTCCCATGCCCGTCCCGTTCAACATCCTAATGCAAGGTTGTTCATAAAACACAATGGTGAAACAACACTGTTAAAAGGGTTAAAACATAAGAAAAATCTTTGAGTAAAATAGGGTAGACAACTCTTAGTTACTTGATCAAACTTGCAAAACATCCTTGCCATTTTTCAAACACACATCTCAACACAATTTCAAAACAAATTTTCAAAAACATTGAAACATATTTTCAAAAAGACAAACACCTTTGTAAAACATTCAAACAAGAATTGTTACAAAGGTTGCCTAGACAAGGCATCTTTTTCAAAACATTTTCAAAACCACACACAAAGCACCATTTCAAGCAATTGAAAAGCAAAGGCAAGTGATCTAAAACAAGTAACTAAGAGCCCATGGATAACCATGGATAGAAAGGGTGTTAATACCTTCCTTTTCTATAATCTACTCCCCGAACCCATGAAAACATCTCAAAGGTCTTTCCTGTGCTTTTTGACCTTTCCTTAGGATAAAATAAAAAGTCGGTGGCGACTCTTGCTAAACTGAAACATTTGCGAACACAAACGCAAATCCCAAGCCAGTTCTCCCACCGTATCACAGTTATGATATAATCTTTAATCAAAATTCATGCAAAGCTGTTAGTCAGAAAGATGGGACTATCCTATTTAATGGAAAGAGGAAAAACAACATTTATAAAATCAAACTTTCTGAACTGAAAAGTCAAAATGTAAAATGTCTTATGTCTGTTAACAACGAGCAATGGATCTGGCACAGAAGATTGGGACATGTTAGTATGAGAAGAATATCTCAGATTAACAAACTCAATCTGGTCAGAGGACTTCCCAACTTGAAGTTCAATTCAGATGCTCTATGTGAAGCATGTCAGAAAGGCAAGTTTGCAAAACCTGCTTTCAAACCCAAAAACGTTGTTTCCACCTCTAAGCCATTAGAACTTCTGCACATTGACTTATTTGGACCAGTAAAAACGTCCTCAGTTAGTGGCAAGAAGTATGGGTTAGTAATCGTAGATGACTATAGCAGATGGACATGGGTAAAGTTCTTAAGGCACAAGGACGAGTCACACTCTGTGTTTGTTACCTTCTGCAACCAAGTTCAGAATGAAAAGGATCTTAGAATCGTCAAAGTCAGAAGTGATCATGGTGGGGAATTTGAAAATAAAGACTTTGAATTATTCTTTAATGAAAAAGGCATTATGCATGACTTCTCTTGTCCTAGAACTCCCCAGCAAAATGGAGTTGTAGAACGAAAGAACAGAACATTGCAAGAAATGGCCAGAACCATGATCAACGAGACTAATGTTGCTAAGATCTTTTGGGCAGAAGCAATAAACACAGCGTGTTACATTCAGAATAAAATCTCCATCAGACCTATTCTGGAAAAGACTCCATATGAATTGTGGAAGAACAGAAAACCCAACATTTCCTATTTTCATCCATTTGGATGTACATAATTTATTTTTAATACAAAAAATTATTTGAACAAGTTTGACTCTAAAGCACAAAAGTGCATTATGTTAGGATACTCTGAGCGCTCAAGAGGGTAGAGTATACAATACAGAAACACGGATTGTTGAAGAGTCAATCAGTGTTCGGTTTGATGATAAGCTTGACTCTCAAAAGTCAAAGTAGAATGAATTCCTTGCAGGTATGGAAGTTGAACTCACAGGTACTACCGATAACTCAGAGGCTCTCAACAGAGACACTCCCTCAACATCAGAAACAGTCACTACAAGCAACCCAGCACCTTCTGTTGATCAACTCCAGAAAAGACCATCCAGAAGTAGAATTGATCACCCAGAAGAAACAATCTTAGGAAGGAAGGAAGATCCAATCAGAACAAGATCTACCTTTAGAAACTCTGAAGAATCCCTCATGGGACTTGTTTCTCTGATTGAACCAAAAACAATTGATGAAGCACTTCTGGACAATGACTGGATTCTGGCAATGCAGGAGGAGCTAAATCAGTTCATAAGAAATGACGTATGGGATCTTGTTCCCAAACCAAAAGGATTCAACGTCATAGGCACAAAATGGGTGTTCAGAAACAAACTGAACGAACAAGGTGAAGTCATTAGAAACAAAGCACGGCTGGTATCACAAGGTTATAGTCAGCAAGAGGGGATAGACTATACAGAAACCTTTACTCTAGTCGCCATGTTAGAATCTATCAGACTTTTAATTTCATTTGTTGTTAATAAAGGCATCACTTTGTATCAGATGGATGTAAAGAGTGCATTCTTAAATGGCTATATAGAAGAAGAGGTTTATGTGCACCAACCCCCTGGTTTTGAAAGTTCCAAAAACCCAGAATATGTGTTCAAACTAAAGAAGTCACTCTATGGTCTGAAATAAGCTCCCAGAGCTTGGTATGAAAGACTAAGTAACTTCCTACTAGAAAAGGAATTCACCAGAGGGAAAGTGGACACAACCCTGTTTAGTAAGACAGTTAAGAATGACATCTTAGTATGTCAGATTTATGTTGATGACATTATATTTGGATCCACTAAACCCTCTCTGGGAAGAGAGTTTGCTAAATGTATGCAGGCAGAATTTGAGATGAGCCTAATGGGGGAACTAAAGTTCTTTCTGAGAATTCAGATTAATCAAACTTCAGAAGGAACCTACATTCATCAGAGAAAATATGTCAGAGAACTTCTGAAGAAATTTGATCTCTCAGAATGTAAGCCCTCAAGGATTCCAATGCATCCCACGTGCATTCTGGAAAAAGAAGAGGTGAGTAACAAGGTAGAACAGAAGGTCTACAGAGGTATGATTGGTTCTCTTCTCTATCTGACGGCTTCAAGGCTTGACATTCTATTCAGTGTTTGCATTTGTGCTAGATTCCAATCAGATCCTAGAGAATCTCACTTAACAGCAGTTAAGCGAATTTTCAAGTATCTGAAAGGTACTACTAATTTGGGTTTGTTTTATAGAAAATCAAGTAATTACAGCTTAGTAGGATACTGTGATGCTGATTTTGCTGGAGACAGAGTATAACGCAAAAGCACTTCTTGAAGCTGCCAGTTTCTGGGAGAAAATCTGATTTCATGGTCCAGTAAAAGACAATCCATAATAGCTCTATCAACAGCAGAAGCTGAATACATAGCAGCAGTTGGATGTAGCACGCAAATGCTCTGGATGAAAAGTCAACTTGAGGACTTTGATATATTTGAGAGTAACATCCCTATTCTCTGTGACAACACTTCTGCTATTTGTCTCAGTAAAAATCCTATCTTGCATTCTAGGGCTAAGCATATAGAAATAAAACATCATTTTATTAGGGACTATATTCAGAAAGGGATTCTCAATTTAAAATTTATTGACACAGACCATCAATGGGCTGATGTCTTTACAAAACCTCTTTCTGAAGATAGGTTTAACTTCATTCTGAAACATCTCAGCATGAAGCTTTGCCCAGAATAAAACAGTTTTATTTTCATATCTTAACCTTCAGAATTTTGGTTATCTTCTGTGAACTACTGATTAACCTACCTTCAGATCTTTAGAAGTACAGATTGTATCAAATCTATCCATGAAGATTTGAGAGCTTCATTTCAAGGATAGAAATGTGTTGTTCACTCAAGCAAACAGTTGTAATCCATTCATCAGCTACTTTCTAAGGTTGAACATGCGTTCGCTTTTCTGAAAGGTCAAAAGCACTGATTGGATGCATTGGGACACATGTCATAAGTAACAGTTCCAATATCTTTCTGAATCCCCCAAAATCAGCTGTCATTAATGCTCATAATCATTATAATTTATTTCTCTTGCCGTTTACGTTTTCAAAATCTTTTTCAAAATCTATTTAAACATATTTCTCATTCTTTACACTCTTTCACTTTCACTTTCTCTACAATCTAATTGATTTCAGTTTGCACCCTTTTCAAAACCCTTTCACTTTCCTCTCAAAACTTTCTGTGTGAACATGGCTTCCTCAAGCAACCCAACTTCCAGTACTCAGAGAAAAGATTCCTCAAAACAATATGAAGAACCTTTCAGAACTCTCCTCACGCCCATTAAAAATCTAGAAGTTCTCTCAGAATTGATTGTGGACTTTAACAGTCTACAAGAGAACGGGTTCAATCTCTCTGAAGAGGTAAAGGCTCAAGGATGGAACAGGTATTTTGACTGTCTGGTAGGTCCAACGTTCCCAATCCTTGTGAAGGAATTTTGGATTCATGCTTCATCTTCCAACCATCAAGTTACTTCATATATAATGGGGAAGAAGATAGTCATAACTGAAGACCTTATTGCAAGATTGATAGGTTACAGTGGTGGTGGTGGTGGTGGTGTAAGATGCATGGACATGGCTGAAAGATGTGCTGATGTCGCCCTAATTGCTAGAGAAATCTTCACTCTGGGTCTTCCCTCCAGCAAGATAAGGGATTTGAAAGACCATCACAGAATATGGGCTAAGATTATTCTGGGATGCATAAACCACAGGAAGCCAACCAGCTCTCCTAACTACATCAACATTGATCAGCAGTTTCTGATCTACTTCATCTCCCAGAAGATTAAAGTGAATCTGGCTCATTTGCTGTTCAACCATCTAAGGACTAGTGTTAAGGAAACCAGAGAAGAGGAGCGTATAAAAAGGGACTGGATACCCCTAGGAAGGCTTATATCAGATATTCTAACAGAGAATAAGCTGATAGATCATCTAACAGAAGCACAGGAAATCAGCACTTTAGAAGCAACTGTTGGCAAACAGTTGAATGCAGTGAATCTGAAGAACATGAAGATCATTGAGAACATCAAGAAGGAACCCAATGTCACTTCTTTTGCAACCATCTCCAGCAGAAGAATCCCTCTGGATAACTTTCCCATGTTCTCAGAAATTGATTCCAAACCTGAGATAATAGTCAGATATTTGGATGCATGCAAGGCAGATGGTACAGCACCAGATTTAAACATTCAAGATCTGCAGCAGAAGGCTCCAGAAGTTGTGCTGAAGAAAAACAAGAAAAGGAAGGCTGCAGTAGAAGGATCATCCCAGCGGACTCCCAAAACAGCTAAAAAGAGAGGTAATCCTTCTTCTGTAACTTTTTTAGATTCAGTATTTGTATCAACATCTGTACCAATCCCCACTCAATCAGAAAATCCTACTCCACATACACTTGATGATTTTGACATTGAATTTGACCCCTCAGAAACTTTAACTCTTAGAGGATCTCACTCCCTACCTATAAATCCAAATATTGAAGTAACTCAACAAGAACTTGCAAAAGTTCTATCAGATATTGAAACCTTTGACCAGCATATATCTGCTCCCATACCAGTAAATCCAAACTCTGAAACCATTTCAAAAGCACCTCAACCAGAAATTTCACTCTCTCCTCTACCAGAAACTCATCCACCTTCTCCACAACCTGAACCATTACAACCAGAAGTGCAAACTTCTGAGATCCAACCCCCTGAATCCTACGAAACAGAACTTCATCACCATCAATCCAACCAAAATATTGATTCTGATCCCATTCCCTTGCCTGGAATCACTGAACCTTTGACCATCAGTATACCCCTGACCATTCTGGATATTCCCCAAATTCCCTCCTCACTAGAATCAACTCCACCAAACTCCCCAACAAGTCCAATAATCATTCCAGACTCTCCCACTTCCTCAACAAAGATCAATCCAAACGACAATGCCAAAACTGTCATTGATTTAACTGTTTTTAAACGCCTGGCTTCCATAACCAACAAAACAGCCATTCCAAAACCAAAACCATCTGAACCTACACCAGATGTTGGTACAAGTTTATTGATATTTGAAACATAAATGCAGAAGTGGATAACTTCACTGAAGTAAGCTAGTCTTGAGCTGATTGATCCTGCTGCATCAGATTATCTTTGGACAAGTTTCAGAAAATGGGTATGTTCTGAAACTCATAAAATGCAAGAACATAGCTATGGACAAGTTCAACAGAACTTTAGTAACCTGCTAAAAGTTTTTGAAGATCAATTTCTGAGCCAGCTGCTCAAGGAAGAAATTCTCCCTCTGGACAATGCTCCCTGGTCTGAACATCATCCAGCAGACAAAGTTCAACCAGAAGATCTCAATCTGACTGATACTCCAGAGCAAATGATTCCTACTGAAGAACTGGGTCAAAAAGAGGACATTACAGAATGCTCTGAGAAGCATCAAGTTGCTGAAGATCCTCAAGCTTCCTCCTATGAAAGGCAGACTTTAGAAGACCTGAAGAGATCTGATTTTTGATGCAGGAAAGAATGGATAAACAGGATGACAAAATTTCGGAAATCAAGAGCATGTTAACCAAGAAAGAGGAAACCAACATCCAGATCAAGGGCTTGTTGGATGCTTTGTTCACGCGTCTTCCTCCTCCCTCTTAGATTTTCCTCTGTTTCAAATTTTGTTTATCTTTAATATTCTCTACATAGCTCTGAACTTATCGTTGATTCTGATTATAATATAAACTCATTTTGGCTCTGATTATTTGTTCTTTTTTATAACTGACAAAAAGGGGGAGAAAGAAAAAGATATTTTCAATAACAGATTACTGAGACATAAGTCTCAAACATTCTAATCTACCTAAATTCTCTCTTCTAAAAAGCTTGAACAGGTACAAAACTCTGCTGAAAGATACAGTAAGATTCTGATGCTCAAAGACTCATGGAATTAAAAGGAAGTAATCAACTCAGGGGGAGTTTTTCTACTTAACTCTATACTTTTTATTCTTTATTCTTTATTGAAAAATCTGGTTTTTGTCATCATCAAAAAGGGGAAGATTGTTAGAACATAGTTTGATTCTACAACCCTTGATTAGAGTTTTGATGATAAAAAAATACAAAGAATAAATTATTTCAAAGTTATATATAAAGAACAATTATGCTCCTTAAAATTATGCTTTGTATATACAGAAGTTCTGATGGAATCAGCATCAGAATGAAATCAGCATCAGAAGATAAGCAACTTATGGTACACGCTGAAACCACCAGACCACACTGAAAGTTTGATGACCAGAATCTGCGCCTAAACAAATACACTCTGACTCTGATCAAAGACATCTTTACCAAGTCATCAACACTCTGAAGCGTTATCAGCAGATACAGCAAAGAAGATTCTGAAGCGTTACTGGTTATTCAAGGCAGAATTAAATGCTAACGGCTTTCTTCAGACAAAGATCTTCTACAAAAGGAAAGTGCATTATTATCATTTAACCTGCTTTATGGACAACGTATTCTTGCTTGCCTATATAAACAGGAATGCTTGTGAAAAGAAGTACGTACGTATGCACTCAATTTTGCTAAGATATCCAAACCACGCATATTCAAAGCTTAAGCAAAGTCATTTTATTCTAAGCTTATTTTAGTGTAATTATCACAGTTGTGATATACAGTTTTGTAAGAAAACAAAAACACACTTGTTCAATTCATTTGTAAAAGAAGTTCCTTGAGATTAACCGAATTGTGGTTGTACTCAAGAAGACTTTAACGGTTGTTAAAGTAGTTGTTGTAATTCTTTAAGAATAGTGAATTAAGACCTCGCTGGAGAGAGGCGAAATCACCTTGACGGGTGGACTGGAGTAGTTTGAGATTAAATGAACCGGGATAAAAATATTGTGTTGTCAAGCCATTTGTTTTAAGTTTTACAATTCAACCCCCTTCTTGTGTTTTTCACATCTTCAAAGTCCACTTACGATTTCTTAACATAGTGCTAAACTTTGTCCCGATTTAAGAAAATGTTCATTCGTGGCCCAAACCTATGTTTGCAAGCCCGAGTATGTTAATTAGATCCCTTTGATCCAATAACCTTGAGATTCATTGTTAGGAGGCTTTGGTTCTTCCAATCCTCCAATAGATCTTCATCAATTTTGGTCAACGCGGATCACTTACACATCGTTGATCATTAAATGTTGCCTTGAGAATTCTAAAATGGATTATATACTTGACAAAAACCAAATATAACTTGTTGTTGAGAGGCTTTAGTTCTACCAATCCTCTAATGAGTTCTAAATGCAAGTTTTAAAATGGTCATCCAACTAACCATTAACTTCTAACAATTGACTTTATTTCTTTATGCTTTTACTTTATGTACCATTTACTTTAGCATTTACATTTTATGATATTTTCATCTTTGCTCACTTGAGCATTTACTTTTATGTCATTTTCATTTTTATCACTTGAGCTTTTCTTTTCTTTTTGAAGATACTTAATAATCAACATGAACCATAAAAAACATTAATGATACTTGGACTATTTGGTTACTATCCTTGGCATTATGGAGTATTGGACTTCTTGAACTTAGAATTAGAGACCTTGATCATATGTTGGAGACCTTGTGGCCTTAATTGATATTTTGTATGGAGTTCTTGAGGTTTACCTCAAGACATTGGGTTGTTTGTTTATTTTGTGTGCAGGTTATTGTGATTGCATACTTTGTTTGTAATCTGGAATTCATCTGTATACAACTGTTACTCTACCCAATTTTTGTGAAGACTTCATACACTTGAAGTTTGGTTCTCTCAAGAGGTCTAGTATATTTGCTTACTTTGTTTTCAATACAAAGAATATGAATTCTATCTTGACTCATAATGTCAAGTATTGGCTTCTTGTTGGTTAGATGGTTCTTCTCCTTAGTTTTTACGTTACGCTTTAGGATAGTCCCTTCTTCTCCTCCCATCTTCTTTAATTTCAAAAATATTCTCCCTCCTTTTGAAAACTCTTCTTGTTTCTAAACTTGAACCACTTTCATAATAAACTTGGACTTAGGTCCATGCATTTTCAAAACATTTTCATAAATAAACTTCAATCAACTTAACAATACCTTGACCTTTTTTGTGAGAAGACTAAAAGTCAATCAATCTCATTCAAACCATTTTGCCACTTTAGCTTTTACTTTAAAAAAAATCTCAAAAGATTAGACTCTTGTCAATCCTTTTAGAGATGCAAACAACTATACTTCTACAATATATAGTGGAGAGATATTTTCCACTTGGGTGTTGAGTGAGGCATTGTTGATTTTAAGATCCAAGCCATATCCTGCACTTTTAGATAATGTAAATTCTCCTTTATCATAATTGTGGGTAGTAAGTATGTTTTCCACACGGACAATGACGATGATGTCTTATCTCATAAAATTAACCAACACACTTGTGTTTAAAAAATTTTAAAGGTGAACTACGTGTACCCTGATCCCCTATTGCACGAAAGGTGGTACGTAGGCACTAAAGGTTCACAACTGCGGCGGGTGAAAAAATCAAAAAACATTTCTTTTCTCACCTCCACCATCTATTTTTATACAACATTTTATAGCCAAAATATACAGATTTTACAAAGAGGTTCATGCGGAGTACCGTAGATGTTTAGGGTGCTAATACCTTCCCTTTGCATAACCAACCCCCTTACCTTGAATCTTTCCCCCTCTTTTGGGTTATTCGCTCTTTTCCCATTCCTTTGGAAACAATAAAGCGCGGTGGAAATTTTTATTTTGATCTGTACAAGTCTAGTCAATGCAATGGCTTAGTCTTAAACATTTCAACCGCTACAATACCCAATCAAAGATAAACTCAGACATTTATTGTTTCAGTATAAATCGACCAAAGGTTTATTCTGGTACTTCTTCTAATCTCTATTAACAGTCACCTTGGATGGCATTTATAATCCCATCTCTGGTAACTCTTTATTACCTCTCTAAACGACATATTTAAGCCCATTCCCGATACGATCAACCAACAACATTACCTCATGCATCAGCTAGTGCAAATTTCTGGGCACTCTAATGTTCAATAATCTTCCACCTTCAAGTCACGAATGGCGGACACGCCAATCTAACTCTTCAGGTTTAAGAAGATTGAACAGGGGCATTTGTTGTACCCCAAAATTTTCCCTCTCTTTTCTCAAGACATTTCTCACAAGATCTTCAATAGCTCAAGCTTGCACAAGAATTGGCTAAGTCAAATCACCTCCTAAATACTGAGGCCTCAAATTAGGGTTTTGATTTTCACAAGGATAATTGAACTTTTAATGTCCCAAATGATTTTAATGGTTCATTATAGACCTCCATGTAAAGTTTCAAGTCTTAGATCACAATTTTGCTCAGTCAATTGATCAAATGACTGAAAATCAGTTGTATTGGGTGAAAAGTCAATTGTAGTCAACCTATAGTCAAACTTCAATATTTTTGACCAATATCAACATTTTGAAGTCATATTCATCAATTGATCAAGTTTGGATCACAATTCCTCAAGAAAAGTGTGCAAATCATCAAAAGGGAAAAATGGTCAAAATTAGGGTTTTTGACTAGAATGACTGATTTTTTAAGTTTAAGCTAATACATGACTTATTGGTTTGAAACATGACCTCAAGGGTTCAAGTACATCATTTTTACCTAATTGCATGACTCAATTCAGCTCTCAAGATCAAACAATTAATAGATGAAATTTGGTCAACTGATGAAAAGTCAACTGATACACCAAAAGTCAAACTTTAACTTTTTGACCAAAACTGAGTTTCAAAAGTCAAGATTCATCAATACATTAAAAAATATGAAGCTTAATCATCAAGAAATCAAGAAAGTCAAAAGTCAATTTGAAAATTCAAACTTTTCAAGACTTAGAAATTTTTCTAAGTGTTTTTGTACATGATAATTTCACTACTTCATGCCAATTTTTCACCAATATCCAAGATGATTCAATGAAAACCTTCAGCATTAAAATTGTAGATCTTGATGAAATCTACAACTTTGTATTAGAGGTTTCATATCCAAAGAAGGCTTAGATTTTAAGTTATAGGCCCATGAAGTCATGCACTTTTTCTTAAACACTTAGTGAAATTTTGACCTAGTTTAGGCAGATTTTTTGTCCTAACTTCTTGGCCATTTTTCACATAGCTCCAATTTGATTTAGCAAAAATGGAAAATATGAAAGTTTTAAACGATATTTCAAGATTTCCAAAATTTCAAAGAACTTGAGGAGATCATTTTTGAGCTAAGATAATCGAAGAGAGGAAATTGGGCATCCATTCTTGAATTACAAGGCATTTTTGTGATGAACACTTGAGCAAAACCCTAGCCTATGCTGCATAACTTCACTTTGCAGGCTTCTAACTTGTGCTTCACTCCATAATTAATTGATTACACAATAGATAGAGCCATTATCCAAGCATTTGAGCCCTTATCCAAGTTGCATTTCCATTAATGGCACAAAGTAACATTGCCATTCTAGTAAAGTGGCTTTAATCACAAAGTTAACTTGTCTTGAGCATTGCACTTGTTCTTTCTGCACAAGCATCCTCTACAAATTCAGATAAACATGTTTAAAGTTTGCTAGCCCCCTTACAAGCCATGTACCTTGCCTTGGAACAATGCTTGTCAAGCCTGCTTAAAAAACAAGTCAAATGGCCATAACATGTGAACTCTTGTTTCTGATCCCTCCAAGCTTCCAAACATTTTCCTATAAATTGAGCCTTCATTGAAAAGACAAGGACACGAAATTAGAAGCCTTGAAACTCCCTCAAACCATAAATTGCTCTAAAAACACCATTGTTGTGTCATTTCTGCCTTTGAACATCCATCTCATAATTCCCTCGTGCATTTTCTATTTTTTTTCAATCACCGAGATTCTAATACACATATAGGGACGATCCAAACACCTTCAACACAACCGTAACACCATTTTCCTCATCTTCCATTTTCAAAAACAGTTGCTCGCAGGTTGACTTCTCTAGAACATTTCAGCCATCCTCAATCCAAAGTAAGCATTGTAATAGCTTCCTAGAGGGTCAAAGAAGCTAACCAGATCATTACAACACCTTGAAGGTTGCTCAAACTCAAAACACGATCTCCATCTGCAAGGTGAATTTTTTGAAATTCTAACTCTTCACACAAGCATCATTTGGCTTCCATTTTAAAAAATAAAATGTAGACATCATAGCCCTGAAACTAACCATGTCCTTAGAATTCATTTATGTTGCGTGAGTAGTGAGAATTTTGAGCCTGGACCTTTTGAAAAAATTAGGTTAAATTTGGTACCATTTAGAATTTGTGCACATCTTTGATCCATTACTTAAGTTATTTATATATTTGAAATCGTGGTAAAATTTCTAACAAGTTTGATGTTTATAATTTCCTAAATGGTTGAGAGTTGAGAAAGTTATAGAGTTATGGTTATGGTGCGAGAAAGAAGATGAAGTTGTCACTAGAACTTGTTTTATAATATAATGTGATGGTTTTGTATAAATAAACGGATGTATAGCCACCCAAGTGGTAGAGAGCGCGCACGTAAGGCATACCTATAGAAGGTCCTAGGTTTGAGCCCCAGCGAGACCTTTTGCATATTTTTCATTTTTTTGTTTGAACATGTGCGCTTGGGTATCTCTCCATTGGGCCATGCATTTTTACTCCCTCTTACCCCCCCCCCCCCTGTTTACTAAACCATGCAGCCTATCATTTCTTTTATTTCATATTTCTGATTCAAAAATTGCTTGGGCCTTAAACACAAAAACTGATTTTACTCTCTAACCTCCAATAGTCCTTTTCTACCCCCCACCCCCACCACCCCCCCCCCCCCCCCCCACACACACACACACACTTATTTTCATTTTTTAATTTTTATTTTATTTTATTTTATTTCCTTTTAATATTATTATTTTTATTATTTCTAATTAAAAATACAAAAATATATTTTATATTAAATACTTAGACTAAAATTGTTATTTTTTATTTTCACTTTAGTTTTATTTCCTTTAAATAAAAAGACCAAAAAATATTTTCTTAATAAATTAATTTCTTTTCTTAATTAATTTAGACTTAGGTTTTAACTTTCTCTTTATTAAATTAATTTAATTTAGATATTAGATTTATTATTAATTTATTTTTAATTTGATTAATTAGGTTAAAACATTATTCATACAAAAAATCATAAAAAAACATTTTTTTCTTTTACATTATCTTTATATTCTTTTACATTTCATTTGGAATTATTCAATATGGTTGTAATAATAATTAGGTTTTAATTGCTTTCATCCCCATTTGTAATTTGTATCCACATCCCCTAAAATGATGTAACAGTGTAGAACTTTTAATTTCTGCAATTTATCGCTTTCAATATTATTGCTAGTAATTAGGGTTTGTATGGCAAGACATAAAACCAACAAGTAGAAAATCTTAAATCAATACAAAAATGAATGAAAACAAAACACTTTTCACACTTGCACCTCTAGGGTTAACCCACACTTGTTGCCTTAGAATAAACAGTCATGTCCCTTGAATGTGGGATACTTTAGCAAAGACCCTAGATTACAAGATCGTAGTCCCTCAATGACTCTTCGACGTTGCCTTCGATAAACGATCTTAGACCCTTATGAAAAATTGCTAAAGCTTCCTGCAATGTTTCCTTCTATGACTGTACGATGACTCACGCCCGTCCCTTTACATCCAATGATAGAGCTTCTTACCAATCCATGGTAAGATAGCAATATCTAAAGGAGGAGGAAAAGAACAAAGACTTTTTTAGTAGGTAGAACGCTTGTAGTTGCTTGCTCATAAACAAAACCATTTTTACACCTCACACTTTCAAAACATTCTTCAAAACAAACATCTATTTGAACTATTTTCAAAACTAACACTTTGTATACATTCTTATAGAGACGAGAATCATTACAAAGTTTACCGAAACAAAGGAATTTCCAAAATATTTTCAAAACTTACACAAAAAAAAAAACATTTCACAAAGCATTTCAAAGTGATCTAGCAACAAAGAGCCCATAGATAACTACAGATGAAAAGGGTGCAAACACCTTCCATTTTCATAACCTACCCCCCGAACTCAAGAAAATTCCTGAAAGGTCTTTCTTATTATTTTCACCCTTTTCTTTATAGGATAAAAGAAAAGTAGATGGTGACTCTTGCTATCCGCAACAATTGTAATCAAACGCAAAACCCCTAAGTCGGTTCCCCCATTGTATTAAACATATCTTTTGCAAATATAAATAGAACCAGGAAAGTACTCATCAATAAAAGTATTATCTATCTATTCTCAAGTAGTAATACTCCCAGCAGGTAGTGAATAAAACCATTCTTCGGCATCTTCAGAGAGCGTGAATGGAAACATTCTTAATTTCTTCGCTTCTTCTGAATGGCCCTCAATATTTAAAGTAGTGCTCATAGTCCAAAACCTTTACAGGTGCTTATTTTCATCTTCATTGATATTTCCAGTGAAAGATCTATTCTCAAGCTGACGAATTGTTGAAGGGTGCAGCTGAAAGTTTACAACATTTACATGTTGATTCATAATAGTCAACCGACCTGCTGGAGCATTTTCTCCTCCATAGTCCCCAAGAAGTCTCTCTAGTGGTGGTGGATTTTCACCATATTTTCGGGTTCTGATTCTGAACCTGAGTCTGTATGAACTGAATGCTCTTCGTCGGGGGCCAGTCTAGCTAGCCGAGCTTGTATTTGCCTTGCGTGAAAGGTTCTTTCTAACTCTACGTCAAAATAAAATTTAACTGATGGATTTCCTCGCATGCAAAGGTTAGAAAAATCATTAATAACCAAAATATCAAAATTACAGAAAATAAATTTTAGTTGCAAAGCAACAAAATTCTAATTAAACTTAAATTACACTCAATAACTAGACAGTCCCTGGCAACGGCACCAAAAACTTGATGGGAAAATAGCAAGTTTACTGTTTTCAATGATGTAGTAATAATAGGGAAAATTCCCCGAATGTCAATCTCAAGGACTGCATACAATTATCGAGTTAAATTCATGTTCAATTAAATAAAAACTTAATTTGGTTTTTGGTTTTGATATTGAAACTTAACAAATAGCAGAAATATAAAATGGCTTTTTCAAAGATATGAGGAGCATGCTAGGGTAATGTGTATCATTTTCCCTGTAACTACCTTGTATCCTGATCTCTTCAACAAGTTCATATCTTTCAATTACAAGCCCTTTAGGTTATCTTTCCCTAAGTCCTTAGTGGGAAAACCATTGAATCTTCATCATAAATCCTAAGTTCTTAGAGAATTATGATGAAATCAAGCATTTGTTTTATCAAGGGTTAAATCCTATAACTATAGAGTATCCCTAGTCCTAGGTGATATCTACTATAGCCTAATTGTACAAAAACCTTAACAACTGCGGTGTAGGTGGTTGTTAACCGTAAATCAATCCTAATTGGTCTGATCCGGAAAGCTTAAAAATATTGCACGATTAAATTGAATAGAGAAGATTATTGTATTAAAGAAATTCAGGAATCAAAATTGTTTACAGAGTCAAATAAGGACACCCCCTAGCATTGGGGGTTTATCTACTCATATGTTCAAAGTAATTTCAGAATAAAAATTAAACATTACAAATAGATGGTGAACTTTGATCTTCAATCGCTTCCGCTCATGAAAGCTCTCTGTTTTCCAACACATGTGTAGGCTTCAATCTTCAATCCTTAATTCTTCGTGTGGCAAAAAGTCCCTTCTTTCTCATCATCCAACAGTGAAAAAAGTCCAAAGTACCCTTAATGATCCAAGACCACATTAAACTACAAAATCAGAATTATTATCGCGCATACCAACATGGGCCGTGTTAGGTTCCACTGGCACCTGTGTTGGCCCTATGCCTTTTTCATTTAAGTTACCAAGTATCAGGCCTGCTGACACGGGTACCCGTGTCACACCCATGACTTCTCCTATTTCTGGCTTCGTCCTGGCTATCATCCTAACACGGTCTGTGTTAGGTGACACGGGTGGCCGTGTCAGGCCTCCTGTGGATGGATATTTGCATTTCTTCTGAAACTCCGAGATTTGCACCGATTTGTCTCGATTTAATCTTTTGACCCTGAAAACAACAAACTACACAACCAACACATAAAACATAGAAGAATGAAATAAAAAACTTGACAAAATGAAGAAATGATAACTAAAATCAGTTTTAAATAAAGGTGGAAAAACCACTGATCAAACTCCCCCAAACTTAAACTGTTGCTTGACCTCAAGCGACCATTGCAAGAACTCATGAAAATCACAGCAGCCCGGTACTCATACGTGAGACATCCTTTCAAATTGAACAAAAGGTAGTTTGTCTGATGTTCACATGGTGCGAAGAGTTTGTGTAAAAACCTTTGAATCTTAAGCTTCCTCTTCGGATACCTCTATAACCATGCTTTGTACTTAAGTATTTTTCCGATTTTCCTCCTTTTTCATTTGGACCGTCAAATTAAGGCAATGAGAACTATTAATGATCATCACATGCACAAGACTAATCAAGAAAATTTTGTTCAGGCACCAAATAAGCAGCTTTTGCTCCTTTTTAAACTCAGATGAAATTTTTAAAACTTTTCAGTTTATATATTGTCCTTTTTGGATGATGTTTGGGGATCAACCCCTTTGGGATGAATAGCTGGGTGAGGGCTACCCAACTTAGCAAGTCGGTTTCATTTTACCGCCTTTTCATCATTTGATGCCAACTTTTTTTATTTCTTAACCAGTCATACCTGCATGTGAATCTAGATTATGCCAGACTGTATTGGTAAACTACTCAAGGGGTACTTCTCAGGATTAAAGCACTATGGTACAAATCTACACGTTAGACTCGTATCCCTGTCATGTTATTCTGAACTTCCTACCCTCAACCAATCATCCCTTTGTCTCTATATACTATTCTTGATCTCTATGAAATACACGCTCTAGAGCAACACGAAACAAAAAATTCCTGTCAAAATTTAGGAAAGACTTCAACTCGTGGATACACAACAATTAGCATAAGAAAAGCAGTAAGAATAGTAGTAAAGTAACCCCCGCCCCCCCCCCCCCCCCCCCCCCCGAAACTTGAACTAAAAATTGACCCCAATGTTTCAGAACAAGCGCGAAGAAGGTGACCTACAGAGGGAAATGCAAAACCAGCTGCTGCCTCCTAACTTTCACCAGAAAGACCCCCTTTTTATTACCTGGAAAAAAACAAAACAAAAAGGAAAAATATTTTATTAGAAGCGTGGGTTGCCTCCCACGAAGCGCTTCATTTAACGTTGCATGGCTCGGAGGTTCATCCCCTTATGGGGGGTGCTTCCTCTTCCACACCTTTTTGTTTGTCCTTTCTGCAACCCAAAACTCATCTTGATCAAAAGCATTAACCACTTTGTGCTTCCAGTCCCTTCCAAATTCCGTCTTCTCACTTTTTGAGTTCCCTTTTCTTTCTCTTCTTGACTTTTGGACTGTACTTAGAAATTTTTATTGATGTCACATGAGAGCTAATGCTGGAAACTTTTTATGGGGTTGATTTTTTAAAACTTCTGTTGTCTCCTGCTAATTTGATAATACCAGTTGAAGCTTGATTCTTTTCACCTGCACCCTGTTTTTTATCTAACACCTTCAAAGTATCTCTTCATCAAATGATTTCAGTGTCAGAGTACATGTCTTGATATCAAAATTGCACCGACTAGTCAGCAGAAACAGTCGACCAAGAATGATAAGAGTCTCTTCATATTCAGGAATATCCATGATCTGGAAATCAACGGGAAAGACAAAATTGTCAATTTTCATCGATACATCTTTCAATACCCTGTATGACTACTTGATGGTGTGATCAGCAAATTTTCACTTTGTCACACTCTCGCTTATCTTTTCAATACCAAGCTATTTGAAAATAGACAAAGGCGTTTGTGATGCGGTGGGAAAACTGACTTGAGGTTTTTCGTTTGTGTTCGCAAATGTTGCAGTTAGCAAGAGTCGCCACCGACTTTTCTTTTATCCAAAAGGAAAGGTAAAAAAGCACAGGAGAGACCTTTGAGATGTTTTCTTGAGTTAGGGGGATAGATTATGAAAAGGGAAGGTGTTAGCACCCTTTTCATCCATGGTTTTCCATGGGCTCTTAGTTACTTGTTTAGATCACTTGCTTTGCTTTTGAAATTGTTTGAAATGGTGCTTTGTGTGGTTTTGAAAGTATTTTGAAAAGAAGCCATCGTTTGGGCAATCTTTGTAATGATTCTCGTTTGTAAGAATGTATACAAAGATGTTTGTCTTTTGAAAAATGTTTCAATGTTTTGAAATATGTTTGGAAATGTTTTGAAATGTGTATGTGCTTGTTTTTGAAAATAGTAAGGATTGTTTTGAAATTGATCAAGTAACTAGAAGCTATATACCTACTCAAAAGTCTTTCTTGTGCATTTTTATTCCTTTGACATTGTTGATTTACCATTGATTTGGTAAATAACCCTATCTTTGGATGTTAAACGGGACGGGTGTGGGTCATTGTATGACCATGATAGAAATATTGTCAAGTATCTTAGCATGCTTGAGGGACCAAGATCATTTGTTTAGGAAACCTTTTGATAGCGTCATCGAGGGACTACGATCTTATTTTGTTTTGTTTTGCCAAGATACTATGCATGCATACCATGGCCATTTTTGTTTTAGGCAACCAAGTGGGTGAAACCCTAAGGGTGCTTGTGTGCAATGTGTGTCATTTTACATGCATTTGTCTTGTATTAGGTTTTGTCTATTTGTTTGTTTTTGGTCTTATCATGCAAAACCCTAATTTACTACACATGGTATAAATGCGATAAATTGCGTAAAAGTAAACTAAGCTATTACAATAATTATTATGGGAGGGGGGATACAAGTTTTTGAATGAGAATATTGCACAAAAATAAACCCTAAAATACTATTACAACCCAATTGAATTATGTGCAAATAAATAAATGTACAAATATTAAAAATGCAATAAAAATGTATTTATGCAAAAATGTTTTTGTATTTGATTTTTTGTATGAGAAAAAATGATTTATTAAACCCTAGAAAAAGAGAAAAATAATATGGTTATTTTTGAAAAGGGGAAACCCTAGTTTTTTAATTAAAATAAAACATATGTCTTATATTTTTATTTTGTCCATTTTTTGTATAAGAAAATAGTAAATAATATGTACAAATATTAAAAATTAACATGTGTATGAAAATAAATAGTTTATGTATAAAAATAATAAAATAAAAAATGTATGGTATTTTTAAATGTATTTACAATTTTTTATAAGAAAATAGATTCTATTTATTAAAATAAAACTATTTTTATATGTGGAAAATATTTTTTGTGATTTTTTAATGTTCAGAAAAAATATTAAAATCAATAAACACAAAAAATATGAGAAAATATGCAAAATATAAAATATGAAGCAGGGGTGCAAATAGTGGTCAGAGGGGTGTGAATAACAAAAATAAACAGGCCCAGGCACGCCAAGGCCCAGAACAGGTCGTCCCTGTCCTCCAGCTCCCTCCTGCGCGCCGCGTTTTGCTTCAACCCTGAATCTCTCTATTGCTTGCATAAAAACAAAAACTTATAACACAAAACATGTAGCATTTTAACTCACGATTCCAATGATATAAAATTTGTAACCTAACTCTCAAAGATCAGAGAGAGTTTAATCAGCCCTAATTTGTGACCTAATTATTTCAGCAACTTCAAGGTTCAAATTATCTTAGCTCAGTTAACATAAATGAAAAGTATGCATATGTACAGCTTCACCATGTTAAGGACTACATTTTTTCTTCACAAATCGTGGCTTGAGGATGCCTAAATAGAGAGATAAAGTTTTGAAAAATACCTCCTTCAGCTGGATTTGGATATGGCAATGTGAGGACTTTGAGTGAGGCCTGAGGATCGTGTGAGCTTCCTTGAAGTTCCTTCAAGCTATTCCAATGCTTATGGTGCTTTGTGGATAGCCAAAACTTCCTGTAAAAGTCAAGTTGCAAGCTTCCAAAGTGAAAATGGAAATGGATGAAACAGGGGCTACATGTGTAGGATGAATTCTTGGATAGATTTGGTAGGATGTGCGGAAGATGTTTGAAGTGTTAAAGGGCAAAACGCACGAGCAAATATTGAGCTTGCTATGATTTTGCAGAATTGCTGTATGTTGGGCAGAAATTTGGAGTTTTGGAGTTTTGGAGTGTTTCAGAGGTCAGGCATTCGTGTCTTGGCTTGTGATAAGTTTGTGAAGGTGTCTAGAATGATACCAAGTCCTCCCTTTATCAGCTTGTACCAGTTTTTAACTTTTGGCCAACTTTCTTGCATTTTAAGAAAAGTTGAAGTGACTTGTGCAACAGGCCTGTACTGTTTAGTTCTTGAGCTGATGAGAGTTGGTATGCTTTTCTTAATTCCTGTGGAAATTGTTTGTACCAAAGGAACAAGTCCAAGGCTCAAGGCTGATAAAGTTGGAAAAGCTTGCCTTTATGAAAATGGCAATGTGCCCTTTATGCCATTAATGGATTTATTTCTTGTACAATGTTCCAAAAGTGAAAACAAAGCCTTTATCCATTATGTTAGCATTTAATTATGGAGTGTAGAATGAGTTTAGGACCTGTAATGCAAGGTACAAGCATGCTAGGATATGATTTGCAACTTGATCTCATGTAAAAATGACTTGAACAAAAGTGACAAAACGCCAACTTCCCTTCTTCAATTCTCCCTAACCACAAATGATCTTGGAGAGTTCTTAGAAATTTTGGAAAGCTAGCAATGTTATCTACAATACATCTTTGAAATGAAACTTGAGATACTTCTTGTAACTAGGTGAAAAGTTGCCGTGAAGTTAGGTCAAAAACCTGCCTAAATTAGGGCAAAATTTCACTAAGTTATTTAGTTCCTGGACCCCTATTCACAAATTCATAACTTAAGATCCAAGAATCTTTTGGTAAAACTTTGTGAATCAAAGTTGTAGATTTCATGGAGAACTACAACTTTCATGTTTGAAGTTTTCTTTGAATCAAATTGCATCATGGTGAAAAAGTGGTGGACAGTTGGGAAAAAATAAGAAAGTTTTCATACTTAGAAAAATTCTAAGTTATGAAAAATTTCAAATTCAAAACCCTAATTTCCAATTTTGAGTTTCTTGATCAACAAATTTCACATTTTGACATATCTTGATGAATTATGACCCTTGGCATTTGATTTTGACCAAAAAGCCAAAGTTTGACTTTTTAGTATACAGTTGACTTTTGATCAGTTGACTGCAAAATTCATTTGTCAATCCAATGAACTTGAGATCTTTTGAACTATGTAAATAGATCAAGATGATTCCATTAGATCCTTTAAATCATGTTTGAACCCAATTGGTAATTGGCTAGGTTAAAAATCAGAAATTGCCCTTTCTCAGTCAAAACCCTAATTTTGACCATTTTGCCCTTTTGATTATTTGATCAAATTTCTTGAGGAGTTGTGATCCAAACTTGATCAAATGGTACATATGAGTCTAAAATGTTGTTGTGGATCAAAAATTATGAAGTTTGACTGTAAATTGGCCATGGTTGACTTTTTCCCTAATACAGCTGATTTTTAGGTCAAATGTCCAATTGATTGGTCAAAAATGTGATTCAAGGCTTGAAACTGGACATGAACAATCTTAGGGGTCCAAGATGGTGTATGAAAGTCACATGAAGCAATGATGGTCCAAAAATACTTGTGGAAACTCAAACCCTAATTTTGGGGTATCAGTGCAAGATGAGGTATCTTGAGCTGACCAAACCCTAATCCTGTCTTGAGTCCAAGAAGTCTTGTGAGGAAAATCTTGATAAATGAGAGGGAAAATTTTGGGGTACAACAACTGCCCCTGTTCAATCTTCTTGAATTTGAAGAGTTAGATTGGCGAGTTTGCCATTCGCGACTCGAAGGTAAAAGATTATTGGACACTAGAGTGCCCATAAATTTGCACTCGACGAAGTGTAGTTGAGGGAATGGGCTTAAAGATGCCATTTGGAGAAGTAATAGAATCTTGTTGGAGATGGGCTTAAAGATGCCATCCAAGAATGTCTGCTTAGTTGTAAGAATAAGTATCAGAATGGTGTTCGCGTCTGGAACGTATCTGAGCTGTATCTGGAGATTTGAAATCTGAATGAGAAACAGAATAGCATCCGTGTCTGGAGCGTATCTGAATTGTATCTGAATTTAAAATCTGAATAAGAGTCAGAATGGCATCCGTGTCTTGGAGCGTATCTGAACTAGAAATCTGAATGAGTATCAGGATGGCATCTGTGTCTGGAGCGTATCTGAACTGTATCTGAATAAGTGACAGAATGGAAACCGTGTCTGGAGCGTATCTAAGCTGGGGAAAATCAGAATAAGTGACAGAATGGCGACTGTGTCTGGTGCGTATCTGAACTTGAATCTGAATAAGTGGCCGAATGACTTCCGTGTTTGGAGTGTATCTGAACTTGAAATTGAATAAGTGACAGAATGACTTCTGTGTCCAGAGTGTATCTGAACTTGAAATTGAATAAGTGACAGAATTACTTCCGTGTCTGGAATGTATCTGGACTGTATCTGAAGTTGAGATCCGAATGAGTATCAGAATGGCACCCTTGTCTGGAGCATATCTGTGTTGTATCTGAAATCTTTGAACATTGTCAATGGTAGCTATTAATCTTATCCTGAAAAGGGTAAAATGTTAGCTGAAACACAAAGTTATGATCCATGAAATGTATGATGCAATATATTTGCTTTATCAAATGTTTATGATATATGGATGTAATATACGCGCATGTAAGCTGATGTGTTGTATTGCTGAGGAAAATAAATCCTTGACTGCTGCCGGGGAAAATAAATCCTTGACTGCTATCGGGGAAAATAAATCCTTGACGACTGTTGGGGATGTAGGGATCCTTCATGCCTTGAAGTTGGAGTATTGACAAAAATATATGTTGCAAACAATTCCATATACTGCCTGAGTAATCTGCTTGGGGAATCCAAAGAATTTTGATGACTTCTACTGGGGATTGCACGATGGGAATCCTTAATCTGCTGGAGAATAAGGAAGACTCTGATGACTTCTGCGGGGAATTAATAAGGAGAATCTTCATTCCGTTGGGGAGCAATGAAAACTTTGGCGAATTCACTGGGGAATTAAGAATGAGAATCTTTATTCTGTTGAAAAATAAAAATTCTGTGGGGAAGAAAACTTACTGCTGGGGAGTAGGTTCAGGAGTTTGGGTTGTCTGCCACTCTACTGGGGAATTATCCTAGGTTGGGGAGAGACAAACGTTAACTGCTATCTAGTTGATTTTCAGGCTTCAAGACAGCTTGCTAGGGAATTTGGAGAAACTGGATGGTTTCCGCCGGGGATTGATAGTTAGAAGTTTTGGCTTCGCTGGGGATGGGTAGTTTGAAGTTTTAACTCTGATGGGGATTAAGGGTTTGAAATTTTAGTTCCGCTGGGGATCTAGATGATGTACTGTAGGGATTGCTTGTGGAATAGCCTAAAGACGTTTTCCTATCCTTTCAACCTGTCAGTAATTGATCTTTTCCACTTTGTTTATTTGTAAACAGTAATTATGTTCAAATGCATATGTTCATCAATGAATCAGTGGACGTTTTTGCAAATAAAAACACAAGTGTAAATAAAAAGGCAAATAGTTTTCTGTACTTTGAAAGAGGTATATTTGTATTTACTTTGAATAAGTGTTTTGTACAAAGGAGACAGACATCCTAGTAAGAGGATGGTGTCATAAAAGTAAGAAAATTTTATACAAAGAAAGATAACTATGTGTAAAATTCCCATGGGGTTCCCATTCTGCTATAGCCTTCGTATCTCCGAATATCTTGTTTGTCTGTTGCTTCATTTGAAGATGATTGAATTGATCAGAAGCTCAGAGTTTGTCAGTGAAGAGATTGTCCTTAAAGTGATTCGACGAGACATAGTCATACGCTTTAATTCCCTAACTTTTGCCTGGACTTCCCTTTCGGGTTTTCAGTCCACCGGGAAACCCTTTTTTGCCCAAGTCGCCCTTTCGGGTTTTTAACTTTCCGGGTGTACAGATTTTTTTATTTTATCCCTAATTTTTGCCCGAACCTTTTTGGTTCGCCGGGATACCCATGTTTTGCCTAGGTGTGTCAACCTAGCGGGTCATTTATGTGTAGTATCTTTTGACTATGTCTGCGTTCATAGGGTGTGGCAGGTCTTCGCCGTCCATGGTGGTTAAGATCATTGCTCCACCAGAAAAGATGTTCTTGATTACAAATGGCCCTTCATAGGTAGGAGTCCATTTGCCCCTGGGATCACTTTGTGGCAAGATGATGCGCTTGATCACTAGGTCCCCAACTTGATATACTTGGCATCTGACTTTCTTGTTGAAAGCCTTGATCATTCGTTTTTGATACGTCTGACCATGACAAACAATAGTAAGTATCTTTTCGTCAATTAAGTTCAGTTGATAAAGCCGGGTCTGGATGCAATCATCTTCACTCAAACCTGCATCCTTCATGATTCTCAAGGAGGTAATATGAACCTCAATGGGCAAGACATCCTTCATGCCATAAACCAAAGAATAGGGTGTTGCCCCAGTTGACGTGCGAGCCGTGGTACGGTACCCGTGGAGAGCAAACGGTAGCATCTCATGTCAGTCCTTGTAGGTGACTGTCATCTTTTGTATGATCTTCTTAATATTTTTGTTAGCAGCTTCGACTGCACCATTCATCTTTGGCCGATAGGGGGATGAATTGTGATTTTGAATCCTGAACGGCTCGCACAAGGCGGTGATCATAGTATTGTTAAGGTTTGTACCGTTATCAGTGATGATCCTTTCGGGGATACCGTACCGGCAAATAAGATTCTGCTTGATGAAACAGGCAACAACATTCTTAGTAACGGATGCGAAGGAAGCTGCTTCGACCCACTTGGTGAAGTAATCAATGGCCACTAGAATAAAGCGGTGTCCATTGGATGCTGTAGGCTTGATCTCTCCAATCATGTCGATTCCCCACATAGCGAAGGTCCAAGGAGCTGTTAAGACATTTAGAGGAACAGGAGGCACATGCACCTTATCTGCATAGATTTAACATTTATGGCAAGTCCAGGAGTGTTGATAGCAGTCAGCTTCCATGGTAGACCAGTAATAGCCTTCCCGTAGAATCTTCTTTGCCATCGTATCCCCGCTAGAGTGAGTGCCAAAGGTACCCTGATGCAATTCAGCCATGATCTTTTCAGCTTCAATCTTGTCCACACAACGGAGAAGAATAGAATCATGATTACGCTTGTACAGGATGCCATTACTTAGGAAGAACTTAGATGAGAATCTCCTTAAGAACTTTTTGTCATTGACTGAAGCTCCTTTCGGATATTCTTGAGCCTCGAGATACCTTTTGATTTCATGAAACCACGGTTGGTCCACTACTTCTTCGGTATTAATCTCATGACAATGTGCTGGTTCATCCATTCGTTCAATGGTGATTTGGGGAGCCTCATCATCCCAATCAAGTTTAAACATAGATGACATTGTAGCTAGAGCATCTGCTAGCTGATTTTCTTCTCGCGGGAAGTGCTCGAAGGTAATCTGCTCGAAATGTGGTAACCATGTCAAAACATGTTCTTTGTAAGGGATGAGGTTTGGATGCTTAGTGTCCCACTCTCCTTTGATCTGACTGATGACCAAAGCTGAGTCCCCAAACACATCTAAAGATTTGATTCCCAAGTCTATGGCAGCCTTGAGTCCAAAGATGCATGCTTCATATTCTGCCATGTTGTTCGTACAGTTGAAGCAAAGTCTGGCGGTGAAAGGAGTATGGCAACCTTCTGGAGATATAAGCACAACATTGATATTGTTACCAAGTGCATTGGATGCCCCATCAAAGTACAGGGTCCATCGGGATCCTTGTTCAGGTCCGTCATATGGCCTGATCTCTTCGACGTTGTCCACTGTCATGATGTCTTCGTCAGGAAAGTCAAACTTCATGGATTGATAATCTTCTACAGCTTGATGAGCCAGATGATCAGCTAGCACACTGCCCTTTATAGATTTTTGGGTAGTGTAATGTATGTCGTATTCGGTTAGGATCATCTGCCACCTAGCTATCCTCCCAGACAGAGCAGGCTTCTCAAAGATGTACTTTATCGGATCCATCTTAGATATCAGCAAAGTGGTATGAGTCAACATATACTGCCTTAGCCGGCGAGCAGCCCATACCAAAGCGCAGCAAGTTTTCTCGAGCAATGAATATCTGGTTTCACAGTCGGTAAACTTTTTGCTAAGGTAATAAATGGCATGCTCTTTTCGGCCAGACTCGTCATGCTGCCCCAGTACACACCCCATTGAATTCTCTAAGACGGTCAAATACATGATTAGCGGTCTTCCCTCAACGGGTGGCATCAAGATAGGAGGTTCTAGCAAATACTCCTTGATTTTATCGAAAGCAATATGACATTCATCGTTCCATCTGACTACTTGATCTTTCTTCAACAGCTTGAAGATCGGTTCACAAGTAGACGTTAGGTGAGAAATGAACCTGGCAATGTAGTTTAGGCGTCCCAAAAAACCTCTGACTTCCTTCTTAGTGCGAGGAGCAGGCATTTCTTGTATAGATTTGACTTTGGTAGGATCAACCTCGATGCCTTTGTTGCTGACAATGAAACCTAAGAGTTTACTGGACCGGACTCTGAATGTACACTTGTTTGGGTTCAATCGTAGCTTGTACTCCTTCAACCTGACAAACAGCTTTTGCAAGTGATCAAGGTGTTCTTCTTCAGTTTGTGATCGGGCTATCATGTCATCTACGTAGACCTCTATCTCATGATGTATCATATCATGAAATAAAGCTACCATGGTGCACTGATAGGTTGCCCCGGCATTCTTCAGTCCGAATGGCATCACTTTGTGGCAGAACGTACCACTGTGTGACAAATGTAGGTTTCTCCATGTCCTCAGGTGCCATTTTGATCTGGTTATAGCCTGAGAATCCATCCATGAAAGAAAATACTTTGTGCTGAGCTGTGTTGTCGACCAGGATGTCAACGTGTGGAAGTGGAAAATCATCTTTAGGGCTGACCCTTTTTAAATCTCTATAATCCACGCACATTCTTACTTTGTCGTCCTTTTTAGGCACGGGCACAATGTTGGCCACCCATTGAGGATAGGAAGTAACAGCCAGAAATCCAACATTGAATTATTTCATAACTTCTGCTTTGATCTTCTCTAACATGTCAGGTCTCATGCGGCGAACCTTTTGTTTCACTGGTGGACAGTCTTCTCTTGTTGGTAGACGGTGTACCACAATGTCTGTATCGTGTCCCGATATGTTTTCGTATGACCAGTCAAAGATCTCAACATAATCATGCAATAGCTGAATTAGGCGTTCCTTGACACTCGGCTCTAGATTGGCACCTATCTTGATCTCCTTTTTATCATCCTCAGTACCCAAGTTGATTGTATCCAACTGCTCCTCATGAGGCTGAATTTCTCTTTCTTCTTGCTGTAATAATCTGGCCAATTCCCCTGGCACCTCACAATCTTCCTCACCTTCGTATTCGGCTTGGTAGATCAGATCTTCAGAGTCACTGAAGGCTATAGTAGTATCGTTACCCATGGGATCTGGAATGGAAGGGTACCTGCATTTGTGAGTGTGGGTGTGTGTATGGGTATAGCCATCTTAAAACAATAAAATTTAAAAGAAAGACAATGAGCAAAAAGTGTATATGTGAAAAAGCGTCCATGATTCATTGAATGACATATGTAGATGAAATAAAAACCCTTACAAATGGACCATTATGTCTCAGGTAAGACACAAGGTTTTTAAAGTATGAATTGTTTGTGAATTATTACAGTCCAACAGAAATGTAAAAGGTAAATTACTGCGGTATGAAAGTTATCGGGACAAGGTCTTTGGCTTCCCAGTTGCAAAGTCCTCCGCTGACAGTAGGAAATATCCAATCTTCCAGGCTGTCATCTTCTTCATTGTCTTCCACTGTGTTAATTCTCCGGTTGCTAATCTTTATGGGTGGCCCCCCAGCGCGGGCACGACGCACAACCTTCTGACTAGTTGAAGTAAACCCCAAGCCGAACTTGTCTGATTTGTAAGGAATGTCTGGAAGTTGACCCCAGATTATGCATCCCCCTTCATCCACTACTGCTCTTGCATCCTTGAGAGATGACATCTGAGGCAGAGGTCTTGTGATATTAAGAACTGAGGATACCGCCTTGGTCGCTACTATTTCCTCAGAGACTTCTTCAAAATGTTGGAAAGGGGTCTCTATGAACTCGCCATCTAACTCCACATAACGGAAGGAATTCGGATGACTAATCATATACTCCTCCTCCCCATGGACAGTTATGATCTTCCCTTGGACGGGGTAATTGAGCATCTGATGCAAGGTGGAGGTTATCGCACCGACATTGTGGATCCAGAGGCGTCCCAATAGACAGGAATAAGAAGGACGGATGTCCATCACATAGAATGTCGAGTTGAAAACCTGAGTTCCCACCTTGATTGGGATGTCCACCTCCCCGTGGACCATCCTCTTCGACCCATCAAAAGCTCTGACCACTATGTTACTGGGTTTTAGAGTCAGCCCCTCACAATCCAACCTATCAAGGGCTTTCTTCGACAAGACGTTCAGAGATGATCTGGTATCAACCAAGACATGAGCTAGGGTTGTTCCTCTACACTCCACTGAGACATGTAGTGCATCGTTGTGTTTTCTCCCTCTGGGTGTCAAGTCAGCATCAGAGAAGCCCAGGCCATTATCAACTGTCAAACTGGCCACACAGTCTTCGAACTGGTCAGCATACGTCTCTTGCGGCACATGAGCTGTCTTCAGAAATTTTACCAGTGCTTTGGCATGTGCTTCAGAGCACAACAGCAGGGCTAGCATAGAGATCTTGGAAGGGGTCTGCCCCAATTGTTCAACCACATCATAATCACTCTTCTTAATGATCTTCAAGATTTCTTCCATCTCCTTCTTGGATGTTTCAGGAATAACTAGTGATTGAGCCTTCGTCTGGACAGGCTCCTCTTGAACATTCTTTCCTTTATTCTCAGCAGTGGAAACAGGGATAGGAATTGTATTGTCTTTGTCGGCGGGTACACTTGTAGGTACAATCACATGGGTAATCTTCGGAATGGCCACGGGTCCAAAGACTGTTGTTGGAGGAGCAATCTCTGGAGAAAAGATTCTTCCATTGTGGGTGATCTTGCTGGTTCCAACAATATTACTAATGTCGGAACTATCCTCTTTGGAGCTTTCTTCTTCGACAGTCTGTTCAATCTGTTTAACACCATGGTAGTAGATTTCTCCACCATAGTTCCATGGTACTGATTTATATGATTTGTATGGGGCAGGCCCGGGCATTGTTATCTTAAGCGAAGCAGTCTTTGGAGCAGGTGTAATCCTAACGGGTCTTTTAGGGGCCCTGGAAGGATTGAAGTAGATGGTTATTATTGAAACTTCTTTCACTGGAACGGGTGAAACAGGAGCTTTCTCAAACAAAATTTCTTGGTTATCAATCATTCGTTGGATACCTTTCTTCAACAGAGGACGGTCAAATGAGGAGGACAGGCAAACATGGCAGTCTTGGTCACAACCTGGGAAGATACCAGCCTTCAAAAAATTCAACTTAATGGTCGGGAGTGGAGTTAACAGTTCATCCACGGTAGCAACAAACAGATCTTCTTCAATAGCATTAGCATTGTGACCATGCCTCGGCATTGGGCCGGAAATAACATTCGGTTTCTCAGGCGCTTCAAACTCGACTTCCTTCGCGTCTATCAGATCTTGAATCTTATTCTTCAGAGCCCAACAGTTGTTGGTGTCATGCCCTGGACTTTCAGAATGGTACGCGCATCTAGCGTTGGGATGGTAATATGGAGAAGTAGTATTAGGATTTTTTGGGGCCTCTTTCAAAGTGGCCAGATTCAACTTCAAGAGATATGGTAGCACTTGGGATGGAGTCATGTTAATCTTGGTAAACTTCCGCACGGGCCTTTCTACCCTTTGTTGATTGGTTCTTGGCTGGTCTGATGCAGGCTTCGGAATCATAACGGCCCCCACTGTTGGTCGGCGCTCGGTTCTTCCCTGTTTTCTCTGTGAATAGACAGCAGATACTTCCTTTCTTCCCGTGAAGGGCTTTTTTACAGCAGTTGAGGCAGACGCGTCCTTCTGAATTTTCCCATTTCTTATACCAGCCTCCACTCTTTCGCCAGTTAGAATCAACTCAGTAAACCTTGTAGAAGAACTCCCAATCAGGTGGTTGAAGAAAGGACCTGATAGGGTTCCCAAGAACATGTCCACTAACTCCCTTTCAGATAAAGGTGCTTTCACCCTTCCGGCTAAACCCCTCCACTTTTGGGCGTAGTCTTTGAAGCCCTCATTGGTAGCCATAGCCATACTCTGTAGCTGAGTACGGGTTGGCTCCAAGTCGGTGTTGTATTGATATTGTTTATAGAAGGCTGCTGCCAAGTCTTCCCAATTGTGAACATATGCCCTCTCCAACTGGTAGAACCAATCAAGCGGCGTTCCTGACAAACTGTCCTAGAAAAAGTGGACCCACAGGTCTTTGTCAGCAGAATATGGTTGAATCTTCCTGACATAGGATCTGAGGTGCATTTTAGGGCAAGACACCCCATCATACTTAGAAAATAGTGGCACTTTAAACTTTGGAGGGATTACAATTCCTGACACCAGCCCTAATTCCTCAAAATCCAGCCCTGATACCCTCTGGATTTCCATAGCAGCTAGACACTCTTCCAAGTGTTTGTATTTGTCATCAGCCAGAGGGTATTGTTGTTTAGAGTAGTCCTCTTCTTCCCCTTCTTCTTATTCTTCAGAATCTGATGGTACTGTCGTTTCTTTTCCTTTTCTTCCCCCTTCATCAGATGTTGTTGGGAATTCCAATGTCCATCTGGCCTGTCCCTGAAATCTTCTGCCCATGATAACCATACCAGCTGGCTTCTTCTTCTTTTTCTCTTTCTCTTTCTCTTGCAGAGTCTTCAGTTCCTCCTGCCCCTTGGCTAAGGTCATGAGCAACTGTTGAAATTGTGAATTCTGAGCTTGCAAATCTTTGACCGTTTGTTCGATATCCATCTTACTGAAATAAACAGTAGAGAGATGAGGAAACTTGGTGTGAAGACCTGTTTATGCTTATGATGAATGATATGTATTCATGCAATGCTTTCAAGGATTCAGAAATTCAAATTTGTTTTAAACAAAAAAGAAACACATGTCATATTAATAAGATAGAACGTGTTAGTACATCAATGCCCCTTGGGCAAAATAATACAGAATTCTAAGGTAAAAAGACGTTGCGCATCCTCTTTGGTGCAATGTAGAAGTTGAGAGTCTGCTCTTTGTGAAGTAACCGAGTGAGTTCTAAAACCTTCTTCTCGCTTGCGTAGAATTGGGCTTCAAAAGTATCGCACTCTCCCTTGAGCTGTATCTAACTCCTTTGTAAGTCTTCGAGTGATGTCGGCATGTCAGCATGTAGGATGGTGTATGGAACCACTCCTTCCTTAACAGGCTCTATAATCACTGGGAGAATGAAGGGGTAAGGCATCATAAGACTTTGGGCACGGGTTCGTACCCACTTGAGGTAAGGCTCAAGAGGGATGGAATTCTTGTGTCCCAGAGTCTTGCTATCCACCTTGTTGGGAATCCTCCAAGCTCGGATGAATCTATGACGGAGTCCTTGGTCGTCATTGTCGTAGTCGAAAACCAATCCTTGAATCAGCATGTCATGTGGGCCATCCCTTCGGGCGTAACCAAACTGTCTTAGAGCCAAGCAAGGGTTGTAGGTGATACCTCCCTTAATGCCAAGTAGAGTGACATTAGGGAATTCCCCACAACGGTCAACAATGATGACATTCTCTCTGGATCGAGAACACCAATGAATATCTGAATGGTTAAGTGTCATTAACCGTTGTGACCACCTCAAACCTTGCTCATTCTTCAAGACTGATTGGGGAAGATGAGAAATAAACCATCTTGCCAGGAGAGGAGTGCAACACATGAGAACACCTTTTTTCCTCATTGTACGAGTGTGGAAAGAATGGAGGATATCCCCAAGCAATGTAGGCACCGGGTTGCGAGTCATGAAGATTTTGACAACGCTTACATCTATGAGTTGGTCAGGATTAGGGAATAAGACCATCCCATAGATGAGAAGAGCTACAATCTCCTCAAAATCTTGCAAGTCTAGAGAATTCCAACAGCTTTGGGCCTTCTCAAACAGAAACCTTGACAAGAAGCCTTTGACACCACTTCTAGTTTCCCAATGTGTTGTGACATCAGATGAGTGCAAGTGCAAGGCTTGAGCAATCTCTTCTGGCTTTGGATCTCTTTCCGTACCGTTGAAGGGTAGTTGATTGAGAATAGGAATCCTCAGAAGTGGAGAGAATTCTTCCAAAGTAGGCACAAGTTTATAGTCAGGAAATATGAAGCAATGATGCAAAGGGTCAAAGAACTGGAAGAGAACCTTCAACATATCCTCCTCTGTGTTGGAAGTGACCAAGTTGAGTATATGACCATGTCTCTCGGTGAATGGAGAATTCTCAGGAATCCTCGAAGCTAGCTCCTTGAGTTGTGGAGGAATTCTTACAAGGTTGATCTGGATAGTTTTCCTGCGAAGTGAATCCATAACCTACAAAACAAGAACAAAGATGAATCTCCAAAATCCTTGAAATGGTTAATGGATGCACATGATGCTCATGATGTCCATGATGTTATGCACAAGTATATATGTACAAGAAAGTCACACAAGTTCCTTAGTTTAGGCTTGCATGGGGTTTCATAGGTAAGTACCCTCTTGAAGTTTAGTTGGCTCAACCTATCCTAATAAAAGTAACCGGGTTCTAAGGAGCTAAATATCACTGGATTGTTTCCTTGTTCATTGTTTCAATTCAAGCCTCTTTACTGGCGACCGAAATATTCCAAGGAACCAACCCTCAATGAGTGTAGTATCGAGTATCTACCAATTTCGGACTGCACCAAAGCCGGTCATCTCACTACATCCTAAAAGGCCAAGTTTGTCAAGTAAAGGTTCTAGAAGTTCATTAGTGCTTCATGACATCACTCAGCGGCCCCATATTCTCTTTTATTGACTCAAAGGCTACCGGTACCCACAAATATATCACACTAATATAGCTATTGCTTAGACCATGTTGGTATACCCCGCACAGTTTCCACAACGTATTGCTATTTACCTATAATGTTTCCCAAATCCGGGTAGAGGATTCAAACCCAAACAATAGAACCAAAGTGTAAAGCAAACAAGCCAAACAATTGTAAGCAAGTAAAGGTGATCTAAACCCTAAGGTAACCCCACTTTTAGAATTCATCCCCAGCAGAGTCGTCAGTTCTGTAATGCGGTGGGAGAACTGACTTGAGGTTTTGCGTTTGTGTTTGCAATTGTTGTGGTTAGCAAGAGTCACCATCGACTTTTCTTTTATCCAAAAGGAAAGGTAAAAAAGCACAGGAAAGACCTTTGAGATGTTTTCTTGAGTTCGGGGGGTAGATTATGAAAAGGGAAGGTGCTAGCACCCTTTTCATCCATGGTTTTCCATGGGCTCTTAGTTACTTGTTTAGATCACTTGCTTTTCTTTTGAAATTGTTTGAAATGGTGCTTTGTATGGTTTTGAAAGTATTTTGAAAAGAAGCAACCGTTTGGGTAATCTTTGTAATGATTCTCGTTCATAAGAATGTATACAAAGATGTTTGTCTTTTGAAAAATGTTTCAATGTTTTGAAAGATGTTTGGAAATGTTTTGAAATGTGTATGTGCTTGTTTTTGAAAATAGCAAGGATTGTTTTGAAATTGATCAAGTAACTAGAAGCTATCTACCTACTCAAAAGTATTTCTTGTGCATTTTTATTCCTTTGACATTGTTGAATTACTATTGATTTGGTAAACAACCCTATCTTTGGATGTTAAACGGGGTGGGCGTGGGTCATCGTATGACCATGATAGAAATATTGCCAAGTATCTTAGCAAGTTTGAGGGACCAAGATCATTTGTTTAGGCAACCTTTTGATAGCGTCATCGAGGGACTATGATCTTATTTTGTTTTGTTTTGCCAAGATACTTTGCATGCATACCATGGACATTTTTGTTTTAGGAAACCAGGTGGGTGAAACCCTAAGGGTGCTTGTGTGCAATGTGTGTCATTTTACATGCATTTGTCTTGTATTAGGTTTTGTCTATTTGTTTGTTTTTGGTCTTATCATGCAAAACCCTAATTTACTACACATGGTATAAATGCGATAAATTGCGTAAAAGTAAACTAAGCTATTACAACAATTATTATGGGAGGGGGGATACAAGTTTTTGAATGGGGATATTTCACAAAAATAAACCCTAAAATACTATTACAACCCAATTGAATTATGTGCAAATAAATAAATGTACAAATATTAAAAATGCAATAAAAATGTATTTATGCAAAAATGTTTTTGTATTTGATTTTTTGTATGAGAAAAAATGATTTATTAAACCCTAGAAAAAGAGAAAAATAATATTGTTATTTTTGAAAAGGGGAAACCCTAGTTTTTTAATTAAAATAAAATATATGTCTTATATTTTTATTTTGTCCATTTTTTGTATAAGATAATAGTAAATAATATGTACAAATATTAAAAATTAACATGTGTATGAAAATAAATATTTTATGTATAAAAATAATAAAATAAAAAATGTATGGTATTTTTAAATGTATTTACAATTTTTTATAAGAAAATAGATTCTATTTATTAAAGTAAAACTATTTTTATATGTGGAAAAAATTATAAAAATAAAGTAAAATTGCAAAAAGTTAAGAAAATATTTTTTGTGCTTTTTTAATATTCAGAAAAAATATTAAAATCAATAAACATAAAAAATATGAGAAAATATACAAAATATAAAATATGAAGCAGGGGGGTACAAACAGTGGTCAGAGGGGTGTGAATAACAAAAATAAATAGGCCCAAGCGCGCCAAGGCCCAGAACAGGTCGTCCCTGTCCTCCAGCTCCCTCCTGCGCGCTTGTTTTGCTTCAAACCTGTATCTCTCTATTGCTTGCATAAAAACAAAAACTTATAACACAAAACATGTAGCATTTTAACTCACGATTCCAATGATATAAAATTTGTAACCTAACTCTCAAAGATCAGAGAGAATTTAATCAGCCCTAATTCGTGACCTAATTATTTCAGTAACTTCAAGGTTTAAATTCTCTTAGCTCAGTTAACATAAATGAAAAGTATGCATATGTACAGCTTCACCATGTTAAGGACTACATTTTTTCTTCACAAATCGTAGCTTGAGGATGCCTAAATAGAGAGATAAAGTTTTGAAAAATACCTCCTTCAGCTGGATTTGGATATGGCAATGTGAGGACTTTGAGTGAGGCCTGAGGATCGTGTGAGCTTCCTTGAAGTTCCTTCAAGCTATTCCAATGCTTATGGTGCTTTGTGGATGGCCAGAACTTCCTGTAGAAGTCAAGTTGCAAGCTTCCAAAGTGAAAATGGAAATGGCTGAAACAGGGGCTACAGGTGCAGGATGAATGCTTGGATAGCTTTGGTAGGATGTGTGGAAGATGTTTTAAGTGTTAAAGGGCAAAACGCACGAGCAAATATTGAGCTTGCTATGATTTTGCAGAACTGTTGTATGTTGGGAAGAAATTTAGAGTTTTGGAGGTTTAGAGTGTTTCAGCGGTCAAGCATTCGTGTCTTGACTTGTGATAAGTTTGTGAAGGTGTCTAGAATGATACCAAGTCCTCCCTTTATCAGCTTGTACCAGTTTTTAACTTTTGGCCAACTTTCTTGCATTTTAAGAAAAGTTGAAGTGACTTGTGCAACAGGCCTGTACTGGTTAGTTCTTGAGCTGATGAGAGTTGGTATGTGTGATACGGTGGGAGAACTGACTTGGGTTTTTGCGTTTGTTTTCGCAAATGTTTTGGTTTAGCAAGAGTCTCCACCGACTTTTTATTTTATCCTAAGGAAAGGTTAAAAAGCACGGCAAAAACCTTTGAGATGTTTTCTTGGGTTCGGGGAGTAGATTATAGAAAGGTAAGGTATTAGCACCCTTTCTATCCATGGTTATCCATGGGCTCTTAGTTACTTGCTTAGATCACTTGCCTTGAATTTTCAATTGTTTGAAATGGTGCTTTGTGTGTGATTTTGAAAGAGGTTTTGAAAAGAGGCCATTGGTTGTGGCAACCTTTGTAATGATCCATGTTTGAACGTATACAAAGGCGTATTTGTCTTTTGAAAAGTTTTCAATGTTTTTGAAAGTTTGTTTTGAAATTGGGTTGTGATGTGTGTTTTGAAAAATAGCAAGGATTTGTTTTGCAAGTTTGATCAAGTAACTAAGAGTTGTCCACCCCTAAATTTACTCAAAGATTTTTCCTATGTTTTAACCCTTTTAACAGTATTGTTCCACCATTGTATTTGGTGGACAATCTTGTGTTAGGATTTTAACGGGACGGGTGCAGGTCATCGTTTAGACCATGAGTGAAATGGTGCCAAGTGTCTTTGGCAATTTTTCCTTTAAGGGACTTGATCATTTTTAGGCAACTTGAGAAAGCGTCATCGAGGGACTATGATCATTTGATTTGTTTTTGTTTTGCCAAAGAAACTCAACATGCAAGCATGGCCCATTTTTTAAGGCAACAAGTGGAGTAACCCTAAGGGTGTAAGTGTGCATTGTGTTGTCCATTTTCATGCATTTTGTCTTTGAATTAGGTCAAGCTATTTGTTATTTTTGATTTGCATACAAACCCTAGGTCTATCATGGCATAATTTGAAAGCTTTTAAATACGGAAATTTAAAGTCCTAAATTATTACAACATGATTATGGGGATGGGGGTACAAATGTTTGAATGGGGGTATTTGACAAGAAATTTAAATCTAGGCTATTACATCCATATCGAATATACAAGTATTTAAATGTACAATATTTACAATGTAAATAAATATCAAAATGCAATGTATTATGCACAAAAATGGTTTTTTATGTATGTAAAAGTATTTTTCAATGTAATATATAAACAAAAATAAAAAGGTTAATTTTTTTGATATTTTTATGGTCTTTAGGGCAAAACCCTAGTTTTTCTAAATAAATAATATTTATTTAATAATATTATACAATATTATATATTAGTTTATATAAAAGAATAAAAAAGAAGTATATTGTAAAAAGTATTTTTGATGTCAAATATTAATAAAAATAAAAATGCATTATTTTCATATTTTATCCTAAATATTCTAATAAATGTACAAGTATTTATATTATTTATTAAATATACTAAATATATACAACATGAAATATTAATTATTTACAAAAAAGTATATTTTTAGAAAATGTTTCCAAAATGTAAATGAAAAATAATAACTAAAAAAAAGTATATTTTTGTATTATTTTCTAGGGTTTTAAATAAAAAGTATATATATTTATTTATATACATATGCTAAATAAAACAAATAAATGTCAAATAAATGCAAAAATGGGTGAAAAAATATTTTTTATATTTTTTATATTTGAGCAAAAAATAATAAGTCAGAATCAAAAAGAAAAAATCAAAAATGATTAAAAAATCACACAATGGGCCAGGGGGGTGCAAAATTGAAAAAAGGGGTGCAAAAAGTAAGGATGACTCAGGCCCAGCCCAAGCCATCATCTTCAACCTCCAGCTTCTGTTTGAAATAAAAAACGCGCGCCTCTTTCTCCACCTGCTAACTCTTGATTCTTTGATCTTTTTACAAAACTTACAACATCAATAATGTAGAGCATCAAGTCACGATTTCAAACATATAAAAATCTTAACCTACCTCTCAAAAACGAGGGAGAATTTCTCCATCCCCAATTTCTGACCTAAATTTTCTTCCATGTTCAGGTCCAAAATTCTCACAGCACACACAATATAAATGAAAAGTAACTACATGGATGGCTTCAGGGCTATGGGTAGAACATGCTTTCTTCTCAAACTTAAGCCTAACTATGCCTGGATAGAGAGATAGAAGTTCATATTGTTACCTGTTCAGCTTGAATCGTGTACACCAATGGAGGTATCTTCAATGGAGTTTGAACTTTGGTACAGCTTGCCTGAAGTCCAAGGATGCTTCCCATATGCTTAGCTTGCTTTGAATCTCTCTGAATCAAGCTATGGAAGTCAACCTGCAAAACTGAAAAGTGAAAATGGCAAACTTGGCTATGGATGTTACAGCTTGTATCTAAGGCTTGGGATAGCTTCAATGGATGGTAGGGAGTGTATTGGAACTTGTTTGGACAAAAACGCACGAGTAGGAATGCCCTGTTTCTTGCAGAAAATTGTGATTTTGTGAATGAGGAGGGATCAAGAGTAGTTTGGTCGTGCTTTAGGCTTAGTTTTGTGTATGGAAAGTGTCTACAAAGTTTGCTTTGGTTGATGTTTTCAGGAATGAGAGCTTGTAGTGTTTTTGCAATCTTGCTTGGTTTGGAAGTAAGGAAATGCAAGTTGGGTTATAGGCCTGTACTAAGTCCTTGAGCATGCTGCATATCTTCTTCTTGATCAGAGGGATTTGCCTACCAACTCTTGCCTCAGAGATTTTGCTTGTACCTCTTGGATTGTGAATTTGACATAAAGCACTTCCTTATCAAAATGGCAAATATGCTTTTTCCATTTATGGATTAATCTTGCATGTAATGACCAAATGATCAAAATAATGCTTGAACACAATGGTTTGCCATTTAATTATTGAGTTTGAAGAGGATTAGAGGCCTGTAATCTAGCTTGTACAAGCTGACTTGAAAAATGCCAATGTATGAACATGTATTTGGTTATGAACAAAAGTGACTTTTGCCCAACTTTGCCAATTCGATTCTCCCTAACCACAAGGGTGTTTGATGAGTTCTTGGACAATTTGGAAAGCTTGGAATGTGTACTACAATCCATCTTTGTAATGCAAATTGAAATTACAAGTGGAAGCATGTGAAAAATGGACATGAAGTTGGTCAAAAATCCTGCCTAGAATAGGTCAAAATTTTTCTAAGTTAAGAATGTTTTGCACCCTTGTTCCAAAAATCATAACTTGAGCTACAAGCTTCTTTTGAGGAAACTTTGTGAATCAAAGTTGTAGATTTTGCAATGGACTACAACTTTCATGTTTTTAGTTTTGTTTGAATCCATTTTCATCTTGGTGAAAAAATGGGACAAAGTTAGGAAAAAATAAGGAAATTTTATAACTTAGAAAATTTCTAAGTTATGAAATTTCTTCATTTTAAACCCTAATTTGCAATTTTAGGTTTCTTGATGAACAAGTTTCATAATTTGACATGTCTTGATGAAAAATGAATCTTGGCACTTAATTTTGACCAAAAAGTCAAAGTTTGACTTTTCAGTATACAGTTAAATTTTGATCAGTTGACTGGAAAATTCATTTGTCAATCTTGTGCATTTGAGATTCTTTGAACTTGTTGGATGGGTCAAGACAATTCCATTGAGTCCTTGAGTCCATATATGAGCTTGGTTTGCCATTGGTTAGGTCAAACAGTCAAAAATTGCCTTTGTGCAGTCAAAACCCTAAAAATGACCATTTTGCCCTTTTGGTGATCTGATCAAATTTTTTGGGGAATTGTGATCCAAACTTGACCAAATGGTTCATATGAGTTCATAATGTTGATGTGGGTCAAATTTCATGAGGTTTGACTATCAATTTGGCCACAGTTGACTTTTTCCCCAATACAGCTGATTTCTAGGTCAACTGTCCAATTGACTGGGCAAAGACTGGAATCAAGACTTGAAACTTGGCATGGATAAACTTGTGAGTCCAACATGAAGCATGAAAGTCACTTTGGGCATTTTAGGTCAAAACAACTTTGTGCAAACTCAAACCCTAATTTGGGTCAACAGTGCAAGGAGGAGTCTTGAGCAGAGCAAACCCTAACTTGATCTTGAGCTCCCAGGAACTTGTGGTGAGAAAATATTGATGAAATGAGAGGGAAAATTTTGGGGTACAACAGTATCCCCTGTTCAATCTTCTTGAACCTGAAGAGTTAGATTGGCAAGTTTGCCTTTCGCGTCTCGAAGGTAAAAGGAGATTGGACACTAGAGTGCCCTTAAATTTGCACTCGTCAAAACAATGGATGCGGGAATGGGCTTAGAGATGCCATTTGGAGATGGGTTTAAAGATGCCATCTGGAGGGGTGACAGAATCTTGTCGGGGATGGGCTTAAAGATGCCATTTGAAATGTTTGTTGAACTGTAATGTGATAGATCAGAAAATGAGGGTCAAAATGGTATCCGTGTCTGGAATTCATTTGAACTATATCTGGAGACTGAGTTTGTATCAGCAAAAGAATGGCCTCCGTGTCTGGGGGTATCTGAGATGTAACTGCATTTGAAGGTAGAATGAATATCAGAATGACTGCCGTGTCTGGAGTGTATCTGTATTGTATCTGGGTAACAGAGAAATATCTGTATGGAGCAACTGCGTGCTGGGGACAAATTCTGAATGAGTGACAGAATGGCAACTGTGTTTGGAGCGTATCTGGACTGTATATGAAGTTGAGATTTGTATGAGTAAATAGAATGACTTCCGTGTCTGAAGTGTATCTGAAATTGTAACTGGGATCTAAATAAATGACAGAATGACTTCCGTGGCGAACGCACTGGGGAGAATCAAACTTCTATTGTAAGGGTCAGAATGGTATCCGTGCTTGGAATGCATTGAACCTTGAGGTGGATAAGTGAATCTGAATGAGAGATAGAATGGCTTCCGTGTCTGGAGCGTATCTAGTCTGTATCTGATCGCTGTAGTCTGAATGAGTAGTAGAATGACCGCCGTGTCTGGGGTGTATCTGTACTGTATCTGACTTGAAATTCTGAATGAGTGATAGAATGATTGCCGTGTCTGGGGTGTATCCATACTGTATCTGAATAATTGTTAATGATAGCCTTTTAATCTTATCCTGAAAAGGATGAAATGTTAGCTAAAACACAAAGTTATGTTGCATGAAATGTATGATGCAATATATGTTATATCAATGTTTATGATATGAATGTAATGAATGCGCATGTAAGCTAATGAGCTGTCTTGCTGAGGATAGATGAGTCCTGGATTGCCGGAGATAATAGAATCTCGACTGTTGCCGGGGAAAATGAATCGTTGACTGCTGCAGGGGATTGTAGGAATCTCTAAAGCTGAGACATCCTTGTTGACTGTTGACTGCTTGGGGAGCCAGATCTTCAATTGTGGAGGGATCTTAGGACCAATGCTGGGGATTGGAACTCCTTGGTGACTGGTAGGGCAAGAGAATTCTGATGATCTCTACTGGGGAATCCAGAACCTGGCAGACTTATGCTGGAGAAGTAAGACTGAGAATCTTCAGTCTGGTGGGAAGCATCTCTGTGAGGAGAAAGTTCACTAGTCTGGTTCTGCTGGGGATTGATAGTTGGAAGTTTTAGCTCCGCTGGGGATACTGAAACTTAACTCTGAGGGGAATTGAGTTCTGGAAGGCCCTCTGGCTGGGGAAATCAGTTTTGAGAAAGCTTTTATTCTGCTGAGGATCCTGAAGTTTAACTCTATTTTGGGGAATTAAGTTCCGGATTGAGGAATTTAGGGTTTAAATCTGCTGGGGATTCCTTCTGAAAGGGCATCAAGATATCTATTTGTACCCTTAAAGTATCTGCAATCCTCTCTTCTTGGTTTGTAAGGAAAATGATTATGTTCAAATGCATATGCCTATTTAACAAAACATTGGACGTTTCTTAAATAAAACATAAGTGCAAAAGAGAAAAAGGAAGACAAAGCAAATTTCTGTATTTGGAAAAGTATTTGTATTAACTTTCTATGAGTATCTTTGTACAAAGGAGACAGACACCCTAGTAAGAGGATGTTGTCGTAAAGAATTGAAAATTTTATACAAAAGAAAGATGGCTATGTGCAACAATTCTATGGGATCTCATTCTGTTATAGCCTTCACAACTCTGAATATCTTGTCCATTCAAAATGCTTCGTTCGTCGACGACTGGATTGATCAGAAGCTTGGAACTGGTTGATGAAGAGATTGTTCTTTAAAGTGATCCGACGAGACATAGTCATACTCTTTAATTCCCTAACTTTTGCCTGGATCGCCCTTTCGGGTTTTCGATCCACCGGGAAACCCTTTTTTTCCCAAGCCGCCCTTTCGGGTTTTCAACTTGCCGGGTGTACAGATTTTTTGTTTTATCCCTAATTTTTGCCTGAACTGCCCTTTTGGGTTTTCGATCCACCGGGAAACCCTTTTTTGCCCAAGCCGCCCTTTCGGGTTTTCGACTTGTCGGGTTATTTTATGCGTAGTATCTTTTGACTATGTCTACGTTCGCAAGGTGCGGCAAATCGTCGCCGTCCATGGTGGTCAGAATCATTGCACCACCAGAAAATATGCTCTTGATTACAAATGGTCCTTCGTAAGTAGGAGTCCATTTGCCCCTGGGATCACTTTGCGGCAAGATAATCCGCTTGATTACGAGATCCCCGACTTGATACACTTGACGTCTGACTTTCTTGTTGAAAGCCTTGATCATCCGTTTTTGATACGTTTGACCATGGCAAACAGCAGCGAGTCGCTTCTCGTTGATCAAATTGAGTTGATCAAGTCAGGTCTGAATCCAATCATCTTCATTCAAACCAGCGTCCTTCATAATCCTTAAAGAAGGAATCTGAACTTCCATGGGTAGGACAGCTTCCATGCCATATACTAAAGAAAATGGGGTTTCCCCTGTTGACGTACGTGTCGTGGTACGGTATCCATGCAGAGTAAACGGTAACATCTCATGCCAGTCCTTATAGGTAACTGTCATTTTCTGAATGATCTTCTTGATGTTTTTGTTCGCAGCTTCAACAGCACCGTTCATCTTCGGCCGATAGGGAGATGATTTGTGATGATAAATCTTGAACTGTTCGCATAGAGCAGTGATCATAGTATTATTTAGATTTGTACCATTGTCTGTGATGATCCTGTCGGGGACACCATACCGGCATATGAGATTTTTCTTGATGAAGCGGGCAACCACATTTTTCGTAACGGAGGCGAAGGAATTTGCTTCGACCCACTTGGTGAAATAGTCAATAGCAACCAGGATGAAGCGATGTCCATTGGATGCTGTGGGCTTGATCTCTCCAATCATATCAATGCCCCACATTGCGAATGGCCAAGGAGCCGTCAGAATGTTGAGAGGAACAGGAGGAATATGAATCTTGTCAGCGTAGACCTGACATTTGTGGCAAGTACGGGAATGCTGATGGCAATCTGCTTCCATGGTAGACCAGTAATAGCCTGCCCTTAGAATCTTCTTAGCCATCGTATGCCCGCTCAAGTGAGTGCCAAATGTACCGCTGTGTATCTCGGTCATGATTAACTCTGCTTCAGCTTTATCCACACAACAGAGTAAAACACAATCATGGCTGCGTTTATAGAGGATGTCGTTGCTCAGGAAGAACTTGGAAGCAAATTTCCTTAGGAACTTCTTGTCATTTACGGAAGCTCCTTCGGGATATTCTCTAGTCTGGAGATACCTTTTGATTTCGTGAAACCAGGGTTGTTCCACTACTTCCTCGGTATTAATCTCATGACAATGCGCAGGTTCATCCATTCGCTCGACGGTGATCTGGGGAGCCTCGGTATCCCAGTTGAGTTTAAACATGGAAGACATTGTTGCCAGAGCATCTGCAAGTTGATTCTCTTCTCGCGGGAAATGCTCGAAGGTGATTTGCTCGAAATGAGGCAACAATGTCAGGACATGTTCTTTATATGGGATAAGATTAGGATGCTTGGTATCCCACTCTCCTTTGATTTGACTGATAACCAAAGTCGAGTCCCCAAATACGATCAAAGATTTGATCCCCAAGTCTATAGCAGCCTTGAGACCAAAAATGCAAGCTTCATATTCAGCCATGTTGTTGGTACAGCTGAAGCAAAGTTGGGCCGTGAAAGGTGTGTGACAACCTTCCGGGGAAATGAGTACTGCACCGATACCGTTTCCTAGTGCATTTGAGGCACCATCAAAGTACAGGGTCCATCGGGATCCATTTTCAGGTCCGTCATACGGTCTGTTACCTTCAATGTTGTCCAAATTCATGATGTCCTCGTCCGGGAAATCGAATCTCATGGACTGATAATCTTCGATGGCTTGATGAGCTAGATGGTCCGCTAGTACACTCCCCTTTATAGCTTTTTGGGTAGTATACTGGATGTCATACTCAGTCAGGATCATCTGCCATCTAGCGATTCTTCCAGATAAAGCAGGCTTTTCGAAGATATACTTGATAGGATCCATTTTGGAAATCAACAGAGTGGTATGAGTCAACATATACTGCCTTAGTCGGCGAGCAGCCCATACCAAAGCGCAGCAAGTTTTCTCAAGCAGTGAGTAGTGAGTCTCACAGTCGGTAAACTTTTTGCTAAGGTAATAAATGGCATGCTCTTTTCGACCAGACTCGTCATGCTGGCCCAACACGCACCCCATTGAGTTATCCAAAACGGTCAGATACATGATCAGCGGCCTTCCTTCGACGGGTGGCATCAGAATAGGAGGTTCTAGCAAATACTCCTTGATCTTATCAAAAGCAGCTTGGCAATCTTCGTTCCACTCGACTACCTGATCTTTCTTCAATAGTTTGAAAATTGGCTCACAGGTAGACGTCAGATGAGAGATGAATCTGGCAATATAGTTCAAGCGCCCCAAGAACCCTCTAACCTCATTTTCAGTACGGGGAGCAGGCATTTCTTGTATTGCTTTCACTTTTGCTGGATCGACCTCAATGCCCTTGTTGCTGACAATAAATCCTAGAAGTTTACCAGACCTAACTCCAAAAGTGCACTTACTTGGATTCAGCCTGAGTTTGTACTCCTTCAACCTGGTAAACAGCTTTTGCAGATGTTCAAGGTGTTCCTCCTCTGTTTGTGATCGAGCTATCATATCGTCTACGTAAACTTCGATCTCATGATGTATCATATCATGAAATAAAGCTACCATAGCGCGTTGATAAGTTGCCCCGGCGTTCTTCAGTCCGAACGGAATCACCTTGTAGCAGAAGGTACCCCATTGTGTAACAAAGGTTGTTTTCTCCATGTCCTCGGGGGCCATTTTAATCTGGTTGTAGCCCGAGAATCCGTCCATGAAGGAAAACACTCTGTGCTGAGCTGTGTTGTCAATCAAAATGTCGATGTGCGGTAGCGGAAAATCATCTTTAGGGCTAGCCCTGTTCAAATCCCGGTAGTCCACACACATTCTAACCTTGCCATCTTTTTTAGGTATTGGCATGATGTTAGCAACCCATTGTGGATAGGATGTAACAGCCAGAAAGCCAGCGTTGAATTTCTTCATTACTTCTGCCTTAATCTTCTCAGACATGTCGGGCCTCATTCGGCGGACTTTTTGCTTGATCAATGGACAATCCTCTCTTGTAGGGAGACGGTGAACCACTATGTCCGTGTCTAAATCCGGCATGTCTTCATAAGACCAGGCGAAGATTTCAACGTATTCATTCAACAGTTGTATCAAGCGCTCCTTGACACTTGGTTTCAGATTGGCACCCACTTGCACTTCTTTCTTGTCTTCCTCTGTTCCCAAGTTGACTGTTTCCAACAACTCTTCATGAGGTAAGATGGCCCTCTCTTCTTGTTGTAGAAGTCTGGCTAGCTCTCCTGGTACTTTACAATCTTCGTCATCTTCATATTCAGCCTGATTGACCAAATCTTCAGAGTTATTGAAGGATATAGCAGAATAGTCACCCATAGAATCCAGAGTGGATGGGTACCTGCATTTGTGAGTGTGGGTGTGTGTAAGGGATAGCCATCCTTAAACAAACAAAAAGGAAAAAGGAAAGAAAATGAACACAGCAGTTTATAAATGAAAAACATCTAATGATTCATTAAACATGGCATATGAATATGAAGAGAATCAAAACCCTTACAAATGGACCTACATGCCCCGGGCAAGGCATGAGGTGAAAAAGTAGTGTGCCGATTGTTTAAAAGTAATTATTACAGACCAACAGGAAATGTTCGAAAGATAAGTTACTGATTAATGAAAGTAATGGGGACGAAGTCTTTCGCCTCCCAGTTGTGTAGTCCCCCTTCGATGGTTGGGAAGATCCAATCTTCAATGTTGGCCTCTTCGTCTTCGTCTTCCAAAGCATTGATTCCATGAGGAGAAATCTTGACGGGTGTCCTTTCAATTTTTGAGCGACGCATAGCTTTTTGCCCCACAGCGGTAAATCCCAACCCAAACTTGTCTGTCTTGTGGGGAAAGTCAGGCAACTGACCCCATGTTGAGCTCTTTCCCTCCTTCATTGCAGACTTTGCGTCTTTCAGAGATGCCATCCGGGCCACCTGCTTGGGCTCTTCAGCTACTGCAACTTCGGGAGCAATTTCCTCGAAGTGTTGGAACGGTGTTTCAATGAATTCGCCCTCCACTTTCACATACCGAAAGGAGTTCAAGTGACTGATCATATATTCCTCCTCACCGTGTACAGTTATAATCTTTCCTTTGATAGGGTACTTCAGCATCTGATGTAGGGAGGAAGTGACTGCCCCAGCATTATGTATCCATGGTCTTCCTAGCAAGCAAGAGTATGATGGACGGATGTCCATCACATAGAAAGTTGAGTGGAATACCTCAGTGCCCACCTTGATGGGAATGTCGACTTCCCCATGCACCATCCTTTTTGATCCGTCAAAGGCCCTGACGATGATATTACTTGGTTTCAGCTCCAAGCCCTCGCAATCCAATCGATCCAGAGCTTTCTTAGGCAGTACGTTCAGAGAAGAACCAATGTCGACCAAAACATGGGCCAGAGTAGTTCCTCGGCATTCTACTGACACATGCAATGCGTCATTGTGCTTTCTTCCTTTCGGAGTCAGGTCAGCATCAGAGAAACCCAGGCCGTTGTCGGCGGTAAGGCTGGCTACACAATCCTAGAATTGATCGGCTGAGGTTTCCTGGGGAACATGGGTTGTCTTCAAAAACCTTATCAATGCTTTGGCATGAGCCTCCGAACAAAGCAGCAATGCTAACATGGAGATCTTCGAGGGAGTTTGCCCCAGTTGCTCTACAACGTCATAATCACTTTTCTTTATTATTTTCAGAATCTCCTCCATTTCTTTCTTAGAGGTTTCGGGGATGACCAATGGCTCAGCCCTCGTCCTGACGAGCTCATCTTGGATCCCTTTCCCCTTATCAACAGAAGTAGCAGGGACAACTGTAGGAGTAACAGCTTCTTCAATCAACGAAATTCTTGCAGAAAGTTTTATCGGCACAGGAGTAACCTTGGCAGCAGCTAAGGGTCCAAAGATTGCCTTTAGAGGGGCAATCTCTGGAGAGAAAATTCTCCCACTTTGGGTAATCTTGCTCGTACCGGCAATGTTTCCAATGTCGGCATCTTCTTCGTCAGAGCTCTCTTCGGTTATCTCAACTTGTTTAACACCATGGTAGTAGATTTCTCCACCGTAATTCCATGGTATTGATTTGTCAGATTTGTAGGGGACTGGCCCAGGCATGGTTATTTTCAGAGGAACAATCTTCGTAGCGGATGTAATCTTAACAGGCTTTTTAGGGACCTTGGAAAGATTGGTGGAAATGGTGATTATTGAAATATCTTTGATAGGGGTTGGAGTAGCATGAATCTTTTCGAAAAGAATTTGTTGGTTGTCCATTAGGCCTTGGATGCTTATCTTCATCAATGGACAGTCGATTGGTAGGGAGGAACAACAGTAGCAGTCTTCTTTACATCCTGGGAAAATCCCAGCTTTCAACAGATTTAACTTGATTGTTAGTAATGGAGTTACCAGATCATCAACAGCAGAAACATACAGATCTTCTTCAACAGCATGAACATGATGGCCATGCTTTGGCATCGGAGTGGATATTACATTCGAATTCTCCGGAGCATCGAACTCAACCTCTTTTGCATCGATCAAGTCTTGAATTTTATTCTTTAGCGCCCAACAATTGTTGGTGTCATGTCTGGCGCTATCAGAATGGTAGGCACATTTGGCATTGGCATGATAGTATGGAGATGTGGTGTTAGGGTTTTTCGGTGCCTCCTTTAAACCAGTCAGATTCAACTTCAACAAATGGGGAAGAACTTGTACAGGCGTCATATTGATGCGGGTGAACTACCGTTGTGGCCGTTCTACCCGTTGCTGATTTGGTCTGGATTGATTGTTACGAGGCTGATCATTTGACGAATTTTGAATCATCACGGCCCCTACAGTCAGCCGGCGCTCAGTTCTCTCCAATCCCTTTTGAGAGTACACAACAGCTGCCTCCTTCTTGGCTGGAAATGACTTTTTAACAGTTGTAGATGCAGAGGCATCCCTTTGAATCTTCCCACTCTTAATACCATCTTCCACCCGTTCGCCAGTCAGAATCAATTCAGTAAACCCTGCAGAAGAGATCCCGATCAAATGGTTGAAGAACGGTCCAGATAGGGTCCCCAAGAACATATCAACTAGTTCCCTATCAGAAAGAGGTGGCTGCACTCTTCCGGCTAAGTCGCGCCACTTTTGGGCGTATTCTTTGAATCCCTCATTTGAGGCAATTCCCATACTTTGTAGCTGAGTACGGGTTGGCGCCAAGTCAGAGTTATATAGATACTGGTGATAAAAGGCAGCTGCCAAATCCTCCCAACTATGTACCTCTGACCTCTCAAGCTTGTAAAACTAATCTAGTTGTGTACCAGACAGGCTATCCTGGAAGAAGTGTACCCAAAGATTTTTGTCGGATGAATGAGGTTGAATCTTCCTGACATACGACCTTAGGTGCATCTTCGGGCAAGACAGCCCGTCATATTTTGCAAAAATTGGCACCTTAAACTTTGGAGGGATCACTATTCCAGCAATCAATCCCAATTCTTCAAAATCTAACCCAGGAACCCTTTGCAACTCCATAGCTTCCAGTCTATCCTCCAGGTTTTTGTATTTGTCATCCGTTGGCGGATATTGCTGCTCTGAGTAGTATTCATCTTCCTCAACCTCTTCCTCTTCTGCTTCGGACTCAGAAGGTAGTGCAGCTCCTTTTCCCTTACTGGTTTCCTCCTCAGATGCGGAGGGAAATTCAAGAACTCTTCTAGCTTCATTCTCAAACCTTCTTCCCAGTGTAGCTACCCCAACTCTTTTCTTCTTCTTTTTTCCTTTTTCTTGCTCTTTATTCCCTAGCAATGCTTTAAGATCCTCCTGACCCTTTGCTAAGGTCATTAGGAGCTGTTGAAACTGCGAGTTGTGTGCCTGCAGATCTTTGACCGTCTGTTCAAGATCCATCTTACTGAAATAAACAGCAGAAAGATAAGGAAACCTGGTGTGGAGACTTGTTTATGCATATGATGAATGATATGTTTATTCATGCAATGCATTCAAGGATTTTAGAAATTCAAAATTGTTGCAAACAAAAATAACACACGTCATATTAATAAGAAGAAATTTTGTCAGTACATAAATGCCCCACGGGCCAAATATTACAAAAACTTCTTAAGGTAAAAAGACGTTGCGCATCCTCTTTGGTGCGATGTAAGTGTTGAGGGTCTCCTCCTCGTGTAGTCGGCGGGTGAGCTCCAAAACCTTCTTCTCACTGGCGTAGAAGTTGGCTTCAAAAGTATTCTTCTCTTCCTTGAGTTGGATCCAACTCTTCTGCATCTCCTCCCATGATGTTGGCATGTCAGGGTGTAGGATGGTGTAGGGAACCTCTCCTTCCTTAACAGGCTCTTTAATCAAAGGGAGAATATGAGGGTAAGGCATCATAAGACTCTGGGCTCGGGTTCGTACCCACTTGAGATAAGGCTCAAGAGGGATGGAGTTCTTGTGCCCCAGTGTCTTGCTATCTACCTTGTTAGGCATCCTCCAAGCTCTGATGAATATTTGGCGAAGTCCTTGCGCATCGTTGTCGAAGTCAAAAACTAGGTCAGGAATCAGCATGTCATGAGGGTCATCCCTCCGTGCATATCCAAATTGTCTCAAAGCTAGACAAGGGTTGTAGGTAATGCCCCCTCTAATGCTAAGTAATGGAACATTAGGGAACTCACCACAATGATCGACGATGATGACATTTTCTCTGGACCGAGAACACCAATGTACATCAGAGTGTGTGAGGGTCATCAATCGTTGTAACCACCTTAAGCCTTGCTCGTTCTTCAAAACAGATTGTGGAAGGTGAGAAATAAACCACCTTGCAAGGAGAGGAGTACAGCACATGAGAACACCTCTCTTCCTCATTGTTCGTGTGTAAAATGAGTGGAGGATGTCCCCAAGCAATGTAGGTATGGGATTCCTGGATAGGAAAATCTTGACAGCGTTGACATCTATAAGTTGGTCAGGATTTGGGAACAAGACCAACCCATAAATAAGGAGTGCCACAATCTCTTCAAAGGCTTGTAGATCCAAAGAATTCCAACACTCTTGTGCCTTCTCAAACAAGAATTTTGCCAAGAAGCCTTTGACACCACTTCTAGTCTCCCAATGCCCCTTGATGTCAGATGGTTGCAAGTGTAGTGCTTGAGCAACATCTTCAGGCTTTGGTTCTTTTTCCGTACCGTTGTAGGGTAGTTGATTAAGAATAGGAATTATCAGGAGTTGAGAAAATTCCTCCAAAGTAGGCACCAATTGATAATCGGGGAATGTGAAACAGTGGTGAAGGGGGTCAAAGAACTGGAACAGCACTTTCACCATGTCTTCTTCAATGTTGGTGTTGACTAGGCTGAGCAGTCTACCATGTCTTTCACTGAAGAGAGAGCTTTCCGGAATTCTGGATGTAAGCTCCTTGAGTTGAGGAGGGATTCTCACAAGGTTGACTTGGATAGTTTTCCTGCGAAGAATTTCCATGACCTACAAAACAAGGACAAAGATGAAGATCCAAACCCTTGAAATAGTTAGTGGATGCACATGATGCTTTATGATGTTCATGATGTATGCACAAACATATGTACAAGCAAGTCACACAAAACCCTAGTTTCAGGCTTGCATGAGGTTTCATAGGTAAGTACCCTCTTGAGTGTAGTTGGCTTAAAAACCTGTCCTATAAATAGTAACCGGGTTCTAAGGAGCTCAATATCATCGGATTGTTTTCCATGTTCATTGTTTATGTTTAGCCACTTAACTAGCGACCAAAATATTCCAAGAAAACAACCCTCAATGAGTGTATTATTGAGTATCTACCAACTTCGGACTGCACCAAAGCCGGTCATCTCACTACCCCTAATAAAAGGCCAAGATGGTCAAGTAAGGTTCTAGGTCATTAGTGCTTAGTGACATCACTCAGCGGCCCCGTACTCTCCTTGATTGAACTCAAGGGTTATCGGTACTCACAAATATGTCGCACTAATATAGCTATTGTTTCAACTATGTTGGTATACCCCGCACAGTTTCCACAACGTATTGCTATCTATGAATGTTTCCCAAATCCGGGTGTAGGATTTCAAGCCCAAACAAGAGAACCAAAAGGTAAAGCAATCAAAGCAAACAATTAGTCATGCAAAAGGGTGATCTAAGCCCTAAGGTTACTCCACTTTTAATTTTGTCCCTAGCAGAGTCGCCAGTTCTATGATACGGTGGGAGAACTGACTTGGGTTTTTGCGTTTGTTTTTGCAAATGTTTTGGTTTAGCAAGAGTCGCCACCGACTTTTTATTTTATCCTAAGGAAAGGTTAAAAAGCACAGCAAAAACCTTTGAGATGTTTTCTTGGGTTCGGGGAGTATATTATAGAAAGGGAAGGTATTAGCACCCTTTCTATCCATGGTTATCCATGGGCTCTTAGTTACTTGCTTAGATCACTTGCCTTGAATTTTCAATTGTTTGAAATGGTGCTTTGTGTGTGATTTTGAAAGAGGTTTTGAAAAGAGGCCATTGGTTGTGGCAACCTTTGTAATGATCCATGTTTGAATGTATACAAATGCGTATTTGTCTTTTGAAAAGTTTTCAATGTTTTTGAAAGTTTGTTTTGAAATTGTGTTGTGATGTGTGTTTTGAAAAATGGCAAGGATTTGTTTTGCAAGTTTGATCAAGTAACTAAGAGTTGTCTACCCCTAAATTTACTCAAAGATTTTTCCTATGTTTTAACCCTTTTAACAGTATTGTTCCACCATTGTATTTGGTGGACAATCTTGTGTTAGGATGTTAACGGGACGGGTGCGGGTCATCGTTTAGACCATGAGTGAAATGGTGCCAAGTGTCTTTGGCAATTTTTCCTTTAAGGGACTTGATCATTTTTAGGCAACTTGAGAAAGCGTCATCGAGGGACTATGATCATTTGATTTGTTTTTGTTTTGCCAAAGAAACTCAACATGCAAGCATGGCCCATTTTTTAAGGCAACAAGTGGAGTAACCCTAAGGGTGTAAGTGTGCATTGTGTTGTCCATTTTCATGCATTTTGTCTTTGAATTAGGTCAAGCTATTTGTTATTTTTGATTTGCATACAAACCCTAGGTCTATCATGGCATAATTTGAAAGCTTTTAAATGCGGAAATTTAAAGCCCTAAATTATTACAACATGATTATGGGGATGGGGGTACAAATGTTTGAATGGGGGTATTTGACAAGAAATTTAAATCTAGGATATTACATCCATATCGAATATACAAGTATTTAAATGTACAATATTTACAATGTAAATAAATATCAAAATGCAATGTATTATGCACAAAAATGGTTTTTTATGTATGTAAAAGTATTTTTCAATGTAATATATAAACAAAAATAAAAAGGTTAATTATTTTTATATTTATATGGTCTTTAGGGCAAAACCCTAGTTTTTCTAAATAAATAATATTTATTTAATAATATTATACAATATTATATATTAATTTATATAAAAGAATAAAAAAGAAGTATATTGTAAAAAGTATTTTTGATGTCAAATATTAATAAAAATAAAAATGCATTATTTTCATATTTTATCCTAAATATTCTAATAAATGTACAAGTATTTATATTATTTATTAAATATACTAAATATATACAAAATGAAATAATAATTATTTACAAAAAAGTATATTTTTAGAAAATGTTTCCAAAATGTAAATGAAAAATAATAACTAAAAAAAAGTATATTTTTGTATTATTTTCTAGGGTTTTAAATAAAAAGTATACATATTTATTTATATACATATGCTAAATAAAACAAATAAATGTCAAATAAATGCAAAAATGGGTGAAAAAATATTTTTTATATTTTTTATATTTGAGCAAAAAATAATAAGTCAGAATCAAAAAGAAAAAATCAAAAATGATTAAAAAATCACACAATGGGCTAGGGGGATGCAAAATGGAAAAAAGGGGTGCAAAAAGTAAGGATGACTCAGGCCCAGCCCAAGCCATCATCTTTAACCTCCAGCTTCTGTTGGAAACAAAAAACGCGCGCCTCTTGCTCCACCTGCTAACTCCTGATTCTTTGATCTTTTTACAAAACTTACAACATCAATAATGTTGAGCATCAAGTCACGATTTCAAACATATAAAAATCTTAACTTAACTCTCAGAAACGAGGGAGAATTTCTCCATCCCTAATTTCTGACCTAAATTTTCTTCCATGTTCAGGTCCAAAATTCTCACAGCACACACAATATAAATGAAAAGTGACTACATGGATGGCTTCAGGGCTATGGGTAGAACATGCTTTCTTCTCAAACTTAAGCCTAACTATACCTGGATAGAGAGATAGAAGTTCATATTTTTACCTGTTCAGCTTGAATCGTGTACAGCAATGGAGGTATCTTCAATGGAGTTTGAACTTTGGTACAGCTTGCCTGAAGTCCAAGTATGCTTCCCCTATGCTTAGCTTGCTTTGAATCTCTCTGAATCAAGCTATGGAAGTCAACCTGCAAAACTGAAAAGTGAAAATGGAAAACTTGGCTATGGATGTTACAGCTTGTATCTAAGGCTTGGGATAGCTTCAATGGATGGTAGGGAGTGTATTGGAACTTGTTTGGACAAAAACGCACGAGTGAATGATGCTGGCCAAGTCAAACTGCAGGAATGCCCTGTTTCTTGTAGAAAATTGTGATTTTGTGAATGAGGAGGGATCAAGAGTAGTTTGGTCGTGCTTTAGGCTTAGTTTTGTGTATGGAAAGTGTCTACAAAGTTTGCTTTGGTTGATGTTTTCAGGAATGAGAGCTTGTAGTGTTTTTGCAATCTTGCTTGGTTTTGAAGTAAGGAAATGCAAGTTGGGTTATAGGCATGTACTAAGTCCTTGAGCATGCTGCATATCTTCTTCTTGATCAGAGGGATTTTCCTACCAACTCTTGCCTCATAGATTTTGCTTGTACCTCTTGGATTGTGAATTTGACATAAAGCACTTCTTTATCAAAATGGCAAATATGCTTTTTCCATTTATGGATTAATCTTGCATGTAATGACCAAATGATAAAAATAATGCTTGAACACAATTTGGCATTTAATTATTGAGTGTGAAGAGGATTAGAGGCCTATAATCTAGCTTGTACAAGCTGACTTGAAAAATGCCAATGTATGAACATGTATTTGGTTATGAACAAAAGTGACTTTTGCCCAACTTTGCCAATTCGATTCTCCCTAACCACAAGGGTGTTTGATGAGTTCTTGGACAATTTGGAAAGCTTGGAATGTGTACTACAATCCATATTTGTAATGCAAATTGAAATTCCAAGTGGAAGCATGTGAAAAATGGCCATGAAATTGGTCAAAAATCCTGCCTAGAATAGGTCAAAATTTTTGTAAGTTAAGAATGTTTTGCACCCTTGTTCCAAAAATCATAACTTGAGCTACAAGCTTCTTTTGAGGAAACTTTGTGAATCAAAGTTGTAGATTTTGCAATGTACTACAACTTTCATGTTTTGAGTTTTGTTTTAATCCATTTTCATCTTGGTGAAAAAATGGGACAAAGTTAGGAAAAAATAAGGAAATTTTATAACTTAGAAAATTTCTAAGTTATGAAATTTCTTCATTTTAAACCCTAATTTGCAATTTTGGGTTTCTTGATGAACAAGTTTCATAATTTGACATGTATTGATGAAAAATGAATCTTGGCACTTAATTTTGACCAAAAAGTCAAAGTTTGACTTTTTAGTATACAGTTAAATTTTGATCAGTTGACTGGAAAATTCATCTGTCAATCTTGTGCATTTGAGATTCTTTGAACTTGTTGGATGGGTCAAGACAATTCCATTGAGTCCTTGAGTCCATATATGAGCTTGGTTTGCCATTGGTCAGGTCAAACAGTCAAAAATTGCCTTTGTGCAGTCAAAACCCTAAAAATGACCATTTTGCCCTTTTGGTGATCTGATCAAATTTCTTGGGGAATTGTGATCCAAACTTGACCAAATGGTTCATATGAGTTTATAATGTTAATGTGGGTCAAATTTCATGAGGTTTGACTATCAATTTGGCCACAGTTGACTTTTTCCCCAATACAGCTGATTTCTAGGTCAACTGTCCAATTGACTGGGCAAAGACTGGAATCAAGACTTGAAACTTGGCATGGATAAACTTGTGAGTCCAACATGAAGCATGAAAGTAACTTTGGGCATTTTAGGTCAAAACAACTTTGTGCAAACTCAAACCCTAATTTGGGTCAACAGTGCAAGGAGGAGTCTTGAGCAGAGCAAACCCTAACTTGATCTTGAGCTCCCAGGGTCTTGTGGTGAGAAAATATTGATGAAATGAGAGGGAAAATTTTGGGGTACAACAGTATGCTATGCTTAATTCCTGTGGAAATTTTTTGTACCAAAGGAACAAGTCCAAGGCTCAAGGCTGATAAAGTTGGAAAAGTTTGCCTTTATGAAAATGGCAATGTGCCCTTTATGCCATTAATGGATTTATTTCTTGTACAATGTTCCAAAAGTGAAAACAAAGCTTTTATCCATTGTGTTAGCATTTAATTATGGAGTGTAGAATGAGTTTAGGACCTGTAATGCAAGGTACAAGCATGCTAGGATCTGATTTGCAACTTGATCTCATGTAAAAATGACTTGAACAAAAGTGACAAAATGCCAACTTCCCTTCTTCGATTCTCCCTAACCACAAATGATCTTGGAGATTTCTTGAACCTTTTGGAAATCTTGTAATGTGCTCTACAATCCATCTTTGAAATGTAACTTTAAATACTTCTTGGAACTAGGTGAAAAGTTGCCATGAAGTTAGGTCAAAAACCTGCCTAAATTAGGGCAAAATTTCACTAAGTTATTTAGTTCATGGACCCCTATTCACAAATTCATAACTTGAGATCCAATCATCTTTTGTGAAAACTTTGTGAATCAAAGTTGTAGATTTCATGGAGGATTACAACTTTCATGTTGGAAGTTTTCTTTGAATCAAATTGCATCATGGTGAAAAAGTGGTGGAAAGTTGGGAAAAAATAAGAAAGTTTCCATACTTAGAAAAATTTTAAGTTATGAAAATTTTCAAATTCAAAACCCTAATTTGCAATTTTGAGTTTCTTGATCAACAAATTTCACATTTTGACATGTCTTGATTAATTATGACCCTTGGCTTTTGATTTTTACCAAAAAGCCAAAGTTTGACTTTTTAGTGTACAATTGACTTTTGATCAGTCGACTGCAAAATTCATTTGTCAATCCAATGAACTTGAGATCTTTTGAACTATGTAACTAGGTCAAGATGATGCCATTAGATCCTTTAAATAATGTTTGAACCAAATTGATCATTGGCTAGGTTAAAAAATCTGAAATTTCCCTTTCTCAGTCAAAACCCTAATTTTGACCATTTTGCCCTTTTGATGATTTGATCAAATTTGTTGAGGAGTTGTGCTCCAAACTTGATCAAATGGTACATATTAGTCTAAAATGTTGTTTTGGATCAAAAATTATGAAGTTTGACTGTAAATTGGCCATGGTTGACTTTTTCCCCAACACAGCTGATTTTTAGGTCAACTGTCTAATTGACTGGTCAAAAATGTGATTCAAGGCTTGAAACTGGACATGAATAATCTTAGGGGTCCAAGATGGTGTATGAAAGTCACATGAAGCAATGATGGTCCAAAAATCCTTGTGCAAACTCAAACCCTAATTTTGGGGTATCAGTGCAAGATGAGGTATATTGAGCTGACCAAACCCTAATCCTGTCTTGAGTCCAAGAAGTCTTGTGAGGAAAATATTGATAAATGAGAGCGTAAATTTTGGGGTACAACAGCGTTAAACTCACACTTGAACCAGAATCAATCAGAACCCTCTTGAATTTTCTGTCTTTTATTGTACACGGTATTGCCACTGGCCTCGGGTCCTTCTGCTTGATATGAATTTTCTCTCGGGCGTGAATGCATACAATTTCTCATTAACGAGTACATGTTCATATTCTGTTGGTCTCTTTTTTGAGAGTACCTACTTCATGAATTTCTGGAACAATGGCATTTTCTCGAGTGCTTCAAAGAACGGTATGTGGATCTCTAGCTTTTTGAAAATTTTGACAAATTTATCAAAATCTTTTTCTTTTGTGTATTTCTTTGCCACTCGAGAGAGATATGGTAACTTGATCACTGGTTTAGCATCCTTTGCACTCTTCTCTTTAGTTGGCTTCACAAGTGATACCACTTCTTCCTGCTTTTTCTTGCCCTCTCTCACTTCCAGATCTACTTCTATGATATTATCACCAAATTTTACCTCATCTTCTTTTTCTTCTGCAGCTTTCTGACTCCTTCTTGCGACAACATTAACATTCTCATGATTTTTTCGATTTCCTTATGCTCACATAGTTACTTGTTGTGCAATTTGTCCCATTTTAACTTCCAAATTTTTGATTGCAACTGTGGTATTTTTGTGATTTCTCCTTGTCTCTTCTTGAAATTGAGAAGTATGGACAGCCATATTTTTATTAGCCACCTCTCATTCTTCTTTTTGTGGAGCTTGTTACTGTTGATTTGTCTAAGAGAAGTTTTGATGATTCTTCCACCCTAGATTATAGGTGTTAGAATACGAATTATTCTGCTTCAAAAAATTTATCTCCTCAATTTGTTATGGAGTTGCAAGACAATGGACAATCATGTGTGGTCCACTACAAATTTCACAACCTGCCTTGTGTGCCTATTGAACCTGAGCTACTTGTTGAGTACCCATGTTCATTGCTTTCAGCTTTTTCTCCACTTCTGTAACAATTGCCTCTTAAATTTTTAGTTGCTTGTTAACTTCTAACTTCAGATCAATCACCCTATCTGGTTTACTTACAACCCTGTCATATAGCTCCAGATGCTCATTTGCAGCAATTACTTCAATAATCTTCTTCACACAAGTGGCTATTGTAAAGTTGGATGAGCCACCGGCTGCTGTATCAATAAGTTGCTTTGTCTTCATTCGGAGACCATTCAAAAATATCTGCATTTTCTCAGTTTGATCCATGTTGTAAGTGGGACAGGCTACTAATAACCTCTTGAACCTCTTATAAGCATCACCTAGTGACTCTCCTTCCTTCTGCTTAAAATTCATAATATCATGTCTTTTGCGAACATAAATAGAAGCAGGAAAGTACTCATCAAGAAAAGTCTTCTCCATAGGTTCCCAAGTAGTAATACTCCTAGCAGGTAATGAATAAAACCATTCTTCAGCATCTTCAGAGAGCGTGAATAGAAACATTCTTAATTTCTTCGCTTCTTCTGAATTCCCCTCAATCTTAAAATTAGTGCTCATAGTTAAAAACCTTTGCAAGTGCTTATTTTCATCTTCATTGATCTTTCCAGTGAAGGATCTATTCTCAAGCTGACGAATTATTGAAGGGTGCGGCTGAAAGTTTGCAACATTTACCGATTGATTCACAATAGTTAACCGACATGCTGGAGCAGTTGCTCCTCTATAGTCCCCAAGAAGACTCTTTGGTGGTGGTGGATTTTCACCATATTTTCGGGTTCTGATTTTGAACCTGAGTCTGTATGAATTGGATGCTCTTTGTTGGAGGCCAGTCTAGCTAGTCGAGCCTGTATTTGCCTTGCGTGAAAGGTTCTTTCTATCTCTGCATCAAAAGAAAATTTAGCTGAGAGCTTTCCTCGCATGCAAAGGTTAGAAAAATCAGTAATAACAAAAATATCAAAATTACAGAAAAGAAATTTTAGTTGCAGTGCAACAATATTCTAATTGAACTCAAATTACACTCAATACTAGGCAGTCCTCGGCAACGGCGCCAAAAACTTGATGGGGAAAATAGCAAGTGTACTATTTTCATCGATGTAGTAATAATAAGGAAAATTCCCCAAATGTCGATCTCAAGGACTGCGTACAATTATCAAGTTCAATTCATGTTCAATTAAACAAAAACTTAATTTGGGTTTTGGTTTTGATATTGTAACTTAACAAATAGCATAAATATAAAATGACTTTTTCATAGATATGAGGAGCGTGCTAGGGTAATGTGTATAATTTTCCCTGTAACTACCTTGAATTCTGATATCTTCAACAAGTTTATATCCTTCAATTACCAGCCCTTTAGGTTATCTTCCCCTAAGTCCTTAGTGGGAAAACCTTTGAACCTTCATCCTAAATCCTAAGTCCTTAGAGAATTATAATGAAATCAAGTGTTTGTTTTATCAAAGGTTAAATCTGGTAACTATAGGGTGTCCCTAGTCCTATGTGATATCTATTATAGCCTAATCGTACAAAAACCTTAACAACTGCGATCCAGCTGGTTGTTAACCGTAAATCAATCTTAATTGACCCGATCAGGAAAGCATGAAAACATTGCACAATCAAATTGAATAGAGAAGACTATTATATTAAAGAAATTCAGGAATCAAAATTGTTTACAGAGTCAAATCAGGGACACCCCCTAGCATTGTGGGGTTTGGCTACTCATGTTGTTCAAAGTAATTTCAGAATAAAAATTAAACATTACAAATAGATGGTGAACTTTGATCTTCAATCACTTCTGCTCATGAAAGTCCGTTCTCCAACACTTGCATAAACTTCAATCTTCAATCCTCAATTCTTCGTGTGGAAAAAAGTCCCTTCTTTCTTCTCAAAAATAAACCTAACTAGTATCAGGTCATCACCCAACAGTGCAAAAAGTCCAAAGTACCCTTAATGATCCAAGACCACATCAGACTACAAAAATCATAATTATTATTGTACCTGCCAACACGGGCCGTGTCAGGTGACACGGGCACCCGTGTTGGCCCTCTTCCATTTTCATTTAAGTTACCAAGTATCAGGCCTGCTTACACGGGCACCTGTGTCACACCCCTAACTTCTCCTATTTCTGCCTTCGTCTTGGCTATCATCCTGACACGGCCCGTGTTAGGTGACATGGGTGGCCGTGTCAGGCCTCCTGTAGGTGGATATTTGCATTTCTTCCAAAACTTTGATATTTGCATCGATTTGTCCCGATTTAATCTTTTGAACCCGAAAACAACAAACTACACAACCAACGCATAAAACATAGAAGAATGAGATGAAACACTTGACAAAATGAAGAAACGATTACTAAAATCAATTGTAAATAAAGGTGGAAAAACCACTGATCAGTTGACGAGCAACAAAATTTCGTTGAACTAAAATTAGAATTTTATATTTTGGCAGTCCCCGACAACAGCACCAAAAACTTGATCAGAAAAATAGCAAGTGTACTATTTTTCCTATGCGGTAATAATGGAGAAATTTCCCAAATGTTTATCTCAAGGACTGCATATAAATATTGAGTTTGAATTATTGTTTAATTAAACAAAAACTATTGTTTGGTTGGGATTTGTGAATTAATGAAATAATTGTGAATAAAGTAAATAATTTTGCAAGGCGGTTTTGACAAATATGAGTAACATGCTAGGGAAGGTGTGTGATTCATTCATGTAACAACTCTGAATTAAAATTGCAATAACATATTTTAAACAATCAATGTCTGGTTCTTAAGGGTGTTTACTCTGAAGTGCTTAGTGAAAAAACCTTTAATCATTCATCGTAAGCCCTATGCCCATATAAACTTACCGATGAAATTAAGCATAATTAAGTCAAGAATAATTCGGTTACTATAAGGTATCCCTAGTCATATGTGATATCTACTATAGCATATTATCATAAAAGAATTATCAGTGGTGGTCCAACCTAATTGATAATCATATAACAATCTTAATTTGTCCGAAAGAGAAGGCATTAATAACATCAAGAGAATAAATTAATAATGAAAAAATAACATTGTTATTGCAAATATAAAATCAAGGTCATTATTGATTCAAATCAGGGACACCCCCTAGCATTGGGGGGTTTAGAGACTCATAATATTCAACAAAAATAACAAAATACTAGGATTAGACATTACAGATACTGTGGTAGAATTGGATCTGCAATCACTTTCGTTCATGAAAATCTGCCTTCCACTGATGTCTTTGCATTCTCCAATCTTTGATATCTGTATGTTTGTCGTATTTCTAAAAGATCCCTAATTCTTATTCCAAACACGCTTAAATAGAAAATTATTTATTTACAATGATTTAAATTCAAGTGGACAAATAAAATTTGGTCAGAAATGTCCAAAACACCCTTACATGCCAAAACACTGATGAAACAGAAGCAAAATTTGAAATCAGCGTGCACGCCTGACACGGGCGCGCGTGTCAGGCTCCTGGCTTATAAAGAATCATGATATCACCCTGACACGGCCAGTGTCAGCTGACATGGCGGTCGTGTTAATCCATTGGCTTCTGATGAATCATGTTATCCCTCTGACACGGGCGGCCGTGTCAGACCTCTTGGAGCGTACAGGAAACTTTTCTGAATTCTCGCGATTTTTCCTGGTTTTTGCTCTGATCCTTCTTGAATATCCATTTGAACCCGAAAGTATTAAAGAGACACAACCAAAGTATAAAATCCAAAAAAAAGGAAAATAAAGTACTTAAAAATAATGACAAATTTAACTAGAATTAACAGTAAACAAAGGTGTAAAAACAACTGATCAAGTCTCATAAAAGAATTGAAATTAAAATTAGTTCAAAATGCAAAATCCTTGTAAAATATGTCAACATAAAAGAAACATGACATCCAAATCAAGCGATCCCAACCCGATGTTACATATCAGAAGAGGACACCTCTAAATAACAGAAAGCTACTAAATACTCCAGACCGGTAACTCCAACGCTTCTCCAAGCTACTCTTGAGTATCTGCGCATTACCCACGTGGAGGCAACATCCAAACAGAAAGGGTGAGTAATCATAATACACTATAAAAGCTATAAAGAAAGAATAGTTAGTACAATTAACATCATTATTATAACAACATATATCATAATTAACAATTCAAGATTCACATACATACATCATAGTTAACACACATCCAAATTTCATCATAGAAGTCATCATATAATCAACTAACATCATAACAAATCAACACATATCATGTCATCAACAAATCTATGCAATTTCACATAAATTTTACGCACGACACTGACTCAATGTATGTGGTATCAATATGAACCCTTAGATTCATTTCACTCACTGATCCTCACCATATGATCGATTCTTTCTTGAAACTGGAGTACATCAAATCACTACCATCATCATAGGTAAAGTTTAACTAAATCCCCAGACAAAGTTTATAGCTAATAGCACTCTAACTATCACCATAGGAAACGAGGCCACGTCCTAATTCACAACATGGATACATGATTCACAACATGTAACAACAACAACTTCACATATATGCTCGACCTCGGTTAGTCAAATGCATCCTCAACAACATCATTATCATCATCATAATTAACATATCATGTATATATATATATATATATTTGAACATTCACATCATTAAAACATCATCACAATACCATCATTAACATCACAACAACATCATTGCAACAACACTCAAGTTTCATCATTTACAACAAGACACCATGGCGCAACATATAGTTACACACCTTAAAACACTATTACAAATCATTTAAATTATTTCCAGAAACATGAAATTATTTTTAAATGAAAGTAAGTTGTCGCATCTCTCTACAGCTTCATACGACGCGCAAATCGGACACACGAAACTAAAGTTATGAATTTTTGAAGTTTTACAAAATTCTATCAGAACAGTGGTAATCGGTTACGCCATGTAGCATAATCGATTACAGCCTCAAAGACAGTCCAGAAACCCATTTTCAAGTGGTAATTGATTACCCATATATCGTAACCGATTACGCCATTGCAATTTGTCCATAAACCCATTTTTCAATAGCATAATTGATTACACCTGCAGCAAAAGCACTTTTCTACTGCTTATCAGCACGAAAATCACTTTTAAGCCATCCCAAAACCCCATTTTTTTACAAATAATTTAGCTTATGTTTTAACACTAAAAATCACTTTTCGAAAGTTTCAAACCCCAAATACTTTTCACCAAACACACTCATAACTTAGTTTTGACTCTGACTCACAACCACACACAATGACACGACATCTACCATCAACAATTCCATCAAATACATAATTTAAGCAACAACATTACACAATTTACCATTCAATCATCAATCACAATATCATCATACAAACAATAGATTCAATTCATGACACATCAAACATCATTATCAACAATTACATCACGACATTCATCATCCATCGACACATACAACAAAACCTACCTTTACCCTTCCATAATACCAATCATAATAAACCAGAATTACCCCCTTACCTCGTATTTCAAGCGATTTATTTCTCTTCAAGCTCTAATGGAGAATCTCCTCTTGGTTCTTCTGTGCCCTAGGCTCTTTTCTCTTGTTTCCCAATTTTTCATGTACAGCCCAAATGAATTCCCTTTTCCTTATTTTCCCTTTTTCTATTAAAATTATCCTCCTTAATTATGCTTTTTCCATCACGTCCCCACTTACTCGCACACACTTACCTTTATGCCATTAGCTCCTCTCTATCGTTCTAATATTCTATTTTATTATTATTATTATTATTATAAACCACTTAAACTACTAATTATTTAATCTAAAATAATTTCTAGTCATCATCTACATCTCACTACTAACACAACAACATAGTAACATCAATCACACAATACTGCATGAATAACTCAATAATTCACTAATATTCATAAATAAACACGTAAGCATCATAATTATTAAAAATGGTTTTCCTAGTTACTCACCGCCTTTAGGACATATAACGTGTATAATAATGTTATCTCCTCACTAGTCGTACAAGAACGATTCATACCATGACTCCCTTGAAAATATGTGGTTTATAGTCTTACTCAATCAAGGGGGGCGGTTACCCTAATGGGAGAAGGACAAATCATAATCTAACCTGCATTACGCATATTACAAAGCCTCTTACCTCACATGAGCTGACCTCTATTACCACCATAAACACCACTAACATGGCCTCTCGTTTTAGCGGGAAAGCCCTAACCACCCTAATTGTTATAAAACTAGTAAAGCATATGAGTATCCCATATCCTTGTAGGGATACCACACACACATGTAATTTTTGATCAGTACATATTAAAAATCTGGATTGCATGAAAAAACATTGGTTACAAAATTGTATGCAAAGGTAAAGATGTGGGCCATAACTCATATACATGACATCTCTTAATGGGTTTAAAACTACCTCATGATGTGAGGGGTTACATTCATCAATGGGGAATTTTTTGTTGAACCTTGTTTTTCAGGTTACTTCTAGGTGACATGTCTTTAATAAAGACGACAACTTTTGATGATTACACTAATGTTTAATGATGCGCTACTATAAAAAGCGCTTTAACCTCATATGCGATATGTATTTTACCTCGGCTAAAGAAGCAAGATAACGAAGGGCGTCATAAAAAGTAAAGACTTAACACCTCAATTTTTAAAACACCAGGGGGTAAATTTATTTGGGCATGGGTTTGAACCCCACCATCTACACTTTTATTACTTACAAAACTAGTGCTCACACATCTCAATTAATCAATAAAATCGAGGGGTAAGATAGATTGTTTTTTTTAATTAAAACTCATTACATTATTTACATAGAAAGTTAATGAAATAATTTTTTTACAAACTACAATGTTTACTCATAATATTACATTGTTTACAAAGAATATTAAAATAAAAATTAATTTTTCCATGAAGATCATAGGTTGGATCTCCAAATCCTTGATATTCTGGGCAAGATCAAATGTTGGGTGCCACTATATTCTCAATTGCTTTTTTATACATTTGTTTCTGATATAAACAAAAAAATGTTAGATAAATAAATGATTTTCTGCTCAAATAAATATTTAAGAACACAAACCTTAAACTTAAATAATTTTCTGCTCTTGTAATCCATCACAGAGAACTCTTCATGGAAAATAATCTTGCAAACCTTAAAGTAGAGGATGTAGATAGTTTCAAGCGCTTCATGATATTTCATTATCAATTTTAGATATCATAATTCTTTTATAATGAAATTTTTTTAGGTTCCATGCAGATCACTAATGATAGTGTCTTGAATGTTGATACTCATGAAATGGACGATACAAATTTATTTAAGGACGGTGATCAATATATTTAATTATCACGCTTAATTATCCCCTCGATTTTGTTAAAACCGAGTTGAAAAAACTTCTTTTTTTACATTACAATGTTTATACAGAATATTTAAACACAATATTACAACAAATCCATATTCTTGTAAAACAACAAATCTTTGTTGTAAGGAGTTATCTATTTCAAACATTGGAAAATTTTATATGGATTGCATGCATCCAACTTTTAAAGGAGTTATCTGTTCCAACCATTGGAAAATGCTTTTTTGCACTTGCAATCCATCATAGAGAACTTTTTCAAGCTTCTTTAAGTTCTAAGATTTCATTATCTTGAGCAAATATTTTCATGGCAAGATTCCATTCTATGATTAGGGTAAAATATATTTAACGAGTATTTTCATAGTAAAATCTGATTTATTTTATCCCCAGTTATTAAGAAAACCGAAAGGATAGATCATTTAGCTTACAAATAAAACATATAAGAAAAATAGAGGTAATAAGTGGATTATAATGAAAAGAAGAAAAATGATGTGCAACCATCAAAATATGATGAGGTTTGCCTCTCGGGCTACAAACCTAAATAAATCGTTGTGTTATCTCTCTCTCTCTCTCTCTCTCTCTCTCTCTCTTATTTACTTTGTATAGTAAATTATTCAATTCATTGATTGTATAATTGATTCGTAGAGACATATCCTTTGATTGTTAAACATTGCTTTGTTGATTATATTACAATCAATTAGATTGTAAGTGGAAATTTCATATCAACAAAGTCAAAGGGAAAATATAAAAAATTGATTGCACGTCAAGTATTTCATTACAAGGATTTGTTAGGTAGTTCACCAATCGTCCTCGATATGGCTATGGCTGCCCCGAATTCTGTTTGGAATTGAGATAAGAATTATTACTATGCAAAATATTGTTTACAAGAGAAATATAGCGATCCAACCCTATTAACCCTATGTTTGATGTTGATCATAACACTTTCTCTTCCCTTGATCTGAGTTTGATCAAGTCACCCAACAATACCAATTTGATCCAATGTCTCGTGCTACTCATTTGCGAGAACCACTATTCTTCAAAGCCTTCACTCGGACGAATCCAAATTGAAAATTTTTGTCACCCAAGATTTCCAATCGATTCACCGTCTCACGCTACTCCTTTACAAGAACATCTCATTCTTCAAAGTTCTTCACTCGATCGGACATGAATTGTGAAACCTTGTCAACACCCACAAATCAACACTATGATCTTGAAGGAAAATCCTCGCAGTTTTTCCGATGAAACCCCCAAAAATTCTCAATTCAATCTTAGGTTACACCAACCTAAATTGAACGTTATCAACACAAGTCTAAATGACACCCAAACAATGAATGATTATGTATACTTTATTTGTGTGTTTGGATAGATGAGGTTGAATATGATGAGCAATTTTTGTATGTGTTTATAGTTTCATCTAGTTGGAAATGGCGCATATATATATATATATATATATATATATATATATATATATATATATATATATATATATATATATATATATATATATATATATATATATATATATATATATATATATATATATATATATATATATATATATATATATATATATATATATATATATATATATATATATATATATATATATATATATATATATATATATATATATATATATATATATATATATATATATATATATATATATATATATGGTGTGCAAGTTGGAGGCAAAAAGAGGGAGGCTTAGAAATTGAAAAGAAATATAAATTTTTTGAAAAATTATAGTATGTGTCTACACATATAAGTCATGTGTCGACACATGTAATGACATGTGCCAATCTGTTCAAGGTCATGTGTCAAAACAACGAAGCAGATGCTTACATGTTTTAAATTTATACATGTGTCGACCTAAAGCACGTATGTGTCGACACATAAATGCAAAATTTCAGCACGTGTCGACCTAAAAGGTTGTATGTGTTGACACATAGTTACAAAAATTACAAGTTCATTATTGATCCACATGTTTCGACTCATATATTGTAAGTGTCGACACAAACCTGTTTTTCATGTAAAAACTCTTTTTTTTTTTAATGCATTGTACCATTTTCAAATAAGTTCTAAATACATTCTGAGATCCCTAATGTAAGGTGCACATAAAAACTCAAAGATATCGTTCAATATACAGAAATACTAAGGTTATCCTAGTTTTGACATCACGTAAAACATGTAATGAGTAAGTGCACTCACAAAAATGACAAAGTTAAATTCAAATCAATATTTTTGATATGTGAGGACAAAGAACAATAACAACCAAAATAAATGGCATTTAATAATAATAATCAATAAGCAGAAAATATAATAGAAAAAATAAAGACGAGAAAGGCGAAAGATTTGTTTATCTAATTCGATCAAAAGATTTATATCTAGGGGGAGCAGCTCTCTAATTCACTATACTCAAAAATTTGTTATAAGAGATTGCACATGAATTACAAGAAAATAACCTTTAAAATATTTATTTTATGATGAAGTCTAAAAAGTTTCCCTAAACTCTAATCCCCTAGAAGGAAGATAAATGCTAATGTAGTAGTCTTTTTTATTTATTTTTTCATTTTTTACCTCTAGAATCTCGCGTAAGCTTAAATTTGAAGACCTGACCTTTGCAATAACAAACTACTCTCTATCTACTAGCCTAACCACTTAATTTATTAACAAAATTTCAGTTCAAATATCTATTACATAACTACGCCAGTAATAAAATTAATTAATTTATTTAATATAAAATACTAATATTAATAAATACTAATATTAATTTATTTAATACTAACTGTTTGATCCTTGAAACATTAATAAATATTAATATTTATTTATTTAATGCTTCAACTATTTAATTAGTACTAATAGTTCAATTATTTATTTAATACTAGTATCAAATAAATATGAAATAGTTAAAATAATATGAATACTAATATTAAATAGTTGAAATATTTAAACTATTAAATAGTTGAAATATTAAATAATTATTTTATATTAACTATTTAACAACTATTTAACTATTTATTATTTATTTGACATATAAAAAATTAAATATTATCTCCGTTTTTTATTATATGTCGTTTGAAAAAAATTGTGTTTAAATATATCTCGTTTTGTAATTTTAATGTAGAATGAATTTTTACAATTTTTATATTGACTTTTTTAATGTTCTATTTCAATATATTAGTCAATTTTTTTAGAGAAAAAGTCTTTCTAAATTTTCCAAAAGGTTCTCTTTATTCAAAGTGTAACTCCTAATTAAAATTCTTAAGAATTTATTCAACGTGAATTTTTTTGAGGATTTTATATATTCTGCAACTTTTTAATTCTTCTTTCTCTCATTAAAAAAAACCTTAATTTTCAAAAAAAAAAAATTACTGATTTTTTAAGGTTGTTTAGCTTATTCTAATTTTATTGAGAGGAAAAAAACGTGGATTCTAGTTTGAGAGGGAAAAATTAAAGAATAACAGATAATGAAGACATGTATAATAACTTTATTTAAGAGAGGAAAGTTTATAAAATGAATTTAATGTTTTTATTTTAAACTTTTTATTTATTAATGGTGATAAATTAAAAACACGTATATTTTTTATTGATTATGTAATTGATGTTTAGATATTTCATTATTAAATTTTGATTGATCTAGTATAAAAAAAACTAACAAACTTTTTCACTAGAGAAAAATAAGAAAAGAGAATAAAAAATAAATATAAGAGAGAAAATAATAAAGTCAATTTAATTATTTTTAAAATAGAAAGTTTTTTTTAATAATGATAGTATATTTTTTATGGATGAAATAAATGAAATCTAGATATTTCATTATCAAATCATATCGTTAATTAATATAAAAAATTTCAAAAAGAAAATAATAAAGTGAATTTTATTTTACTTTAAAATAAAAAGTTTTTTTTTTATTAATGGGACTCAGTTGAAAATTTATGTATATTTTTTGTTGATAAAAGAAATATTAATTATTTATAAAATAGTATTTGTGGGTGATATTGTGATACTTTGATTATGTAAAAATTTACATCGACAATGTAATTTTATAAACACTAATATTGGAACATCCTATAATATATTTATAAAATTAGTAAAATTTAATGATTTCCTTAGTATGTAGAAAAAGGCTAAAGGGGCTTATAATAAAAAAACACAGGAAGTAGTTGAATTAATATTAAATATTAAATAATTATTTCATATTAATACTTCAACTAATATTTATTAATTGTAGTAGCAAATGGTCTCTTTTTTTTTTAATCTAGTAATGTTAAATTTTGTTTAAAATATTAAATAGTAATATTAAATATAATTAAATAATAATTAAAATATTTTGTGTTGAAATAATTATCAATTAGACTATTTAATAGTATTTAACAATCAGTTGAAATGTTTATTAAAATAATTATTTAATAAATTAGATAATTAAAATTATAATAGTTGAAATATTAATAGTTAAAATATTAATAATTAAAAGATTAAATAATAAACAATGATTAATGGAGAGACATAAAATATTAAACACAGAATAGTTGTCACTAATATTAAACACAGATTCTTGGAAATTTGGGCTAGTATTATATACAAAAAATGTAAGTGAGTTAGTGGTAAGGCATGCTTGATCTTAGTATGTGGAACAAGGTTCAAATCATGTTGCGTAGGAGTGTCCAAAAAATCCAAAAACCATAAACTAAATTTCTATCCAAATTTTAAAATCTAATCCAATACTATATTTTAAAACCGGTGGCCCTTTTAATAAATTTAAAAAAAAAACGGTACTACATGCTAAACGATTCAGCTTATCGGATATCAGATTTAGATTTAAAACTCGGCCTCTTTCTCCCTTCTCCCAGCCGCACAACGAAATTGACCGAAATCCAAAACCCTAATCTCAAATCTAATGAAATCTACAAAATCTTTCTTCATATTCAACGAAATTGTCTAAACCACAATTATGGGTTTATTAAAATAGCTCTAAATCCAACGAAATCGTCCTTCGATAATACCGTCAAGCTCTCTTCTGCGTTTGAGGTAAGTAAATTTCTACTTTGAAGCTTTTTAGTTTCATTTGAACTTTCTTTTTTCAATTCAATCGGCTGTTTTCACGATTCATGCTTGTTTTTGAGTTTTGCTTGAACTTGGTGTGAATATTGGTGTGAATTTTCTGAATGTAAAGTAGCATATTATTTATAGTCTCTTCATTTGATTTACTTGTTGGAGAAATAAAGACTTAATATATCTCCATAACATTTGCTTGTGACTAGACAAGTTGACACAAGTGTTGGAAGAAGAGCGAAACTCTCAATAGTTATAAGAGAAATTGCCATTTCACTATGTAGAAATTTCAAGACTTCACTTGATCTGTCATAGTTGCGCATATCAGTTCCAGATCATATTTATCGAATACTTTAGTCGACGAATTACCATTTTTGGGGTCAAAACTTTCTGGCAATGTTTAACATATGATAAGATGTTTGACAATTTAGAATAAATTCAAACTGAGGCTACTTAAATGGTTGATTAGATTACGTTACTTGTCATTGACTGCCATAGTTGTACATCAGTAGTACTATATGGACATGTTCACACACATTTATGATCTTGACTACAATGAAATTGAAGTTGCAAAGAAATATTTTAGAAAGTTTATTACGATTAAATTATAAATTATTTTTCTGGGATATATTTTAATGTGATTTTAACTTTGTAGAAGAGGCATAAAGCAAGTCACATGGGAAGGGTTCTTGCATGTTTTACAATATGGAAGCGTGAGAGTTCAAGGAACCAGCAAGGCAGTGATTATGTGGTGATGCAAGGCAGGGATTTATGTGGTGATGAAGCGTAGAAGTTGTGCCTTAGAAACATTCATCCTGCTCGTTTGCTAACTTTTCGAGTTGTTTCATTCTCTTCTCTTTTGGCGTCGCTAATGCCAAACTCCATGTCAGTCGTAGCGTAACATTTTACTATTACACTCAGTGAGTATTTTGGATTTCTTTTCCTTTGATTCATAAATTGTGATCGTAAACAATTTTATTTTGGATTTCTTCCCGATGGACCATCACTCTGGTTACAATTTATTTTGGGGTATGGTATGGCTCTTATTCTCCTTGGAACTCTTTAATTGATCCAATCCTATTCATATATGATATATCTCACTTTGCACCTTCGTGATGTTTTACTCATTAAGAAATTTTGTAGTCAGGTAAAGGTCAACAAGAATTTTAATTTCTGAAGTTTTATTTATGTCTCATACTTTGAACTTTCTTTTTGTAGTGTGGGTCTATGCTATCAATTTATGGGTGTTTTATTTATGTCTCATACTTTAAACTTTCTTTTTGTTTATGGGTCTATGCTAAGTTTGAATTGTGAATCTGTTACAGGCCTGATGGCACCAAATAGACTTATGTGAGGTAGACTCCTGATTACGATGTATTGGATGTAGTAAACAAGATTAGGATTATCTAAGTTAGTACCTAATTTTGATTTTAGACAGTTCTTTAGTGAACATTGAAGGAAATTTTTGGAAAACAATTTAGTTATTTATTTTGTGTTCTTGTGCTATGTTGTTTTCTATATTTTATTTCAAGTTACAACAATGATTTTGTAATAATTGGTTTTAAATTTTGATTTTTTATAAAATTGGTTTTTTTAAAATTGGTTTGTGATACATATATACTAGTGAAATATAGAGATCAGGTACCAAAATTAAAAACTCCTTCCTTATTGGGATCAAATATTTTTTTTAATATTTCTTAGTGTGGTTCAAATAATTGTACATATAAGAGAAACGCTTTTCTTGGAATCTTGACGATGAAGATGCTTTATTATAGTAGAGTTTATGGAGGCTATTTTGGCCATGGAATTTACTTTATCTTAGAATTTTTTGGCTTCTCAAATCAGTTAGGTTTGAGGTTTCGGTTTGGTTCTGTCATTTATGTACCTATTTTTCTTTTATATCAGGGTTAAAGTCCATTTTTTTATTAAAAAAATATCATAAAAAAATATCTATTTAATAGAAAATAAAAATAATTTTCATATAAAAATTATCATAATCAATTCTCATAATTGATTTTACATTTCTATTAATTTTAAGTCTTCAAAATGAAACCAAACATAAGTTTAAATTAACTTTTTTTCACCGTGTTAACTTTTTTCACTGTTACAACTCTTTTCATGCCACGGCTCTTTAGAGATTAGTTTACTGTGAAAAAGAACTCCTCCTAATATTATCATCAAATTTAGTGACACTCCTTATTACTTATTTGTTGTGTATTCATGGCACTATTTTTTAATGTGAATTAATTCAATATCAAATTCAATATCACGCTTATGTTATTTTGTGGTATTCAATATCACGCTTATGTTATTTTGTGGTACTTATCCCTTTTGTATCTGTGCTCCTTATTTTATTTATGCTGATTTTCATATTTTAGAATTGCTTATTAGTTTTTTAGTTTATATCATTGAAGTCTTTGATATTATATTAATGCATGAGAAGAAAAAATGAGATAATTTAATTTAATGTAGATATTCCTTTAATTTAGATATTTCAACTAAGTTAATTTAATTTAATGTTAATTAACATTAAAATATAATAAAAAATATCTCCATTAATTAAAGATATTTTATAAAAACACAGGAAACATATATCTACGAATACAAATAAAATATAAATTAAAAAAAAAATTTAATATTAAGAACAAACTATTTCATTTATCTAATGAGTTCTTATATTTAATGGTCATAAATCAATATTTTTTAGCAGTGTGATGTAATGTTTTTAAATATAAATGCATTTTAAAAAATATATAATTATAAGTGATGATATAACGGTTGTTCAAAAAACATTACTGGTCCTTTTAAAAAAAAGTAATTGTGAGGTAACATCTATTATTTTATTTATTAATTGTTCAAGTAAAATATAATTGTATATTTGTTTTACAGAAAAAAATTACTAAAAAATATTATTCCTTTCAAATAGAAAATTAGTGATATAATATACGCTTCCCTAAAAAAAATGTGTGCAAGAAAAAAAGGCGTGTAAGTAATATCATATTAAAATATTTTACTTTCTGAAAAAAATAAAATTTATTAATAATTAGATGTGTAAAAATTTGCGGTACTCATGCATTTGTACAAGCATATTTTACTTTATATTTGTTTTCAGAAAGATATATAAAAAAAATGATACAAAGAATAAATGAAGACAAATAGAAACTAAAAAGATAAATAATGTTGTTGATGCTTCTTGTCCAATTTTAAAGTGGTAACTAAATGTAATTTATAATTTATCTATAATAATATAGAATGTTACAAAGCTTAATTTGATTATTTTAATAAAATAATTATTTGATAGATAATAGATACAAAATATATAAAAATAATATGTGTTAGAATTTATATACTTTTTATTTTTAACATATATAATACTCTTCTTCACAAGAAATGCATGAATTAGAGATACATGTTTAATAAACAAAGAATGAGGAAGATGTATGCATTATTTGCAAGATATATAGGTAGTTCATGCATGTAATCGGTGTTGGTATTTGTGAATGAAATGCATGACACTAAAATTCATATTTAATTTTTATGAAAATGTGAGTTACTCTTTTCGTATTCTTAAAAATTCGAGAAATATTTTTTATGTGTTTAAAGATGTATTTTCAAACGTATTTATAAATATATCAGTATTCGCTGCTCTGAAATCTATTCTCTTTAAAATAAAATGTAATTTGGAGATGCATCTACGAAATTTCCCTTGAAGTTTTTTAGAAAGTATCGGAAGCGTGTTAATTGCAAGGGGGAATTATTTCGGAGATGCATCTCTGGAAATCCCTCTAAATCATTTTAGAGCAACACCATTGTCCCAACATTGAAATTTTTTAGGCCAATTTATATTAAAGTAAAATTAAATTAAAATTAAATTATATTAAAGTTAAATGAAAGTAAAAAGTCATACATTAATCCAAAAAGTCAAGACCATACATAACACACTCTTAGCTTTTCAAACTGAACATCATATAAGGCTTTAGTAGAAATGTCTCTCTGACGTTTTACTTGTAGACCAAGAAAGTAAGTGTGATTTCTTACAAAACTCATCTCAAATTCAGACAGTATTTGTTGAACACAATGTTCCGCCATCTTGAGAACATCTCACTTGTCATATTTTTCTTTAAAAATTTGATCTAAGTGTATCTTGAACAATTATTTATACAAACAAAGACATATTTATCCCCGGGCTTTTCACTTGCATAGGTCCCATCAGATCCATATGAAGTAACTCTAAAACTTTTGAGGTGTTTTGAGGTGATAAGATGTTGTAGTTTCTTGTGGGACATCTTAGTCTTCTTGCCTATTTGACACTCTCCACAAATTTTGTCTTCTTCAATCTTGAACTTTGGCAATCCCTTAATAGCATTGTCAGATATGATCTTTTTCGTACTCTTGAGGTTGAAATGACCAAGTTTTTGGTGTTATAACTTGATCTCATCTTTCCTGGATATAAAACACGTCAAGAGCAGACTTTTGTCTTGAGATACCTATAAATAAAATTTGCCTTTGAATTTTGATCCTTTCATCAACACTTCTTGGTCTTTATTGGAAACAATGCAATTTGATTTGTTGAAGCTCACATTCAGACTTTGATCACATAATTAACGTATTATAATCAAGTTTACAATTAATCCTTCTATCAGCAGTACATTATCAAGGCTAGGGAGACCTGGATAAACTAATTTACTTATACTCTTTATTTTTCTTCTTGATCCATCACCAAAGGTAACATAACTATTCAAGTAAGGTTTTAACTCTTCAAGATAGTTCTTTTCTCCAGTCAAGTGTCTGGAACATTCACTATCAAAGTACCAATCTTCTCTTGAGGAAATTCTAAGCGATGTATGAGCTATGAGACTTATAATTGTTTCTTTAGGCTTACACAATTTTCTTGCTTGAGTGTTCTTGCATCTTTTTCTATTGAACCTAGGTTGACTATAGGACTGAGGATATCCATACAGTCTATAATATTAGGGATTTATGATCATATCTTCCAGAGTAATGACATCTCAATGATGAGCTCTTGTTGCCTCTATTTTGAGAATAAACGTGTCAAACCAGATGTTATGACATGTGGTCCAACATTAGAAACTCAGTCTTCTTCTCAGAGGGAACAAATTTCTTAGTGATTTATTTATTCATGGAGCTGTAGTCAAACCGTATTCCCTTTATATTCCTAGACATCTTCTCAACTTCCAAGATCTTATCTAACATATCAGAACCATTGTTCAACATACGAACAAATTGTCTCATATTTTCAAGCTTAGAATTTAACAAAATAACTTCCTCATTCACACCAGTGATGGTTGCAAAAAGCTTTCTTTTTTTGGAAGGAGAGCACTTATAATCGTATTTTGTTTCTCTCCTACCATGCATGCTTCCTTCTGCTGACTGTAAAAGATTTTGTATGTTTCAACTAACTTTTCATCAGTGATTTCTTCATTGCTAGAATCACTACTAGAATCATATTTTCCAGTGAAAGCCATCGCTTTATTAACTGTTTCTTCTTCATTCTCATCAATAGAATCATACCAAGTGATTGACATCTCATTTTCCCATTTCTTTAAAAACGTAGGACATTCAACTTTAAGGTCGCCAAAATATTCACATTCATAACATTGAGCTCCTTTGACTTTATTTAGTTTGTCTTCATCTTTAGTTTTGCATTGGAGACCAATTTCAGACACTTTTTCTTGGATATTTATCCTTCATCTTCTGTCCAATTTCTTCAAAGATTTGTTAAAATTTTTACCAAGAAGTGTTATAGCATATGATAGATTTTCTTGACTTTCACCATGATCTCCATCCTCTTCAGTGTTGGATACAAAGGTTATATCCATATTCTTCTTTTCAGACCTGTCACTTACAGCCATTTCAAAGGCTTATAGAGAACAAATGAGTTTATCAACTTTGATGCTGCTTAAGTTTCAGGCTTCTACAATAGTTGTAACCTCCATATCAAGCTTCTTAGGTAGTGTTCTCAGGATTTTCATGGAAAACTTTTATTCAAACATCTTCTCTCCTAAAGCAAAAGAAGTGTTGGTAATGTCATGCAGTGTGATGTTGAAGTCAGAGATGGATTCATCTTCATTTACTCTTAAATGCTCAAACTTTGTTGTGAGGAGCCACAACCTTGACAACTTTGGATATTCCTTCATGTGAATTTTAATAATCTCACATGCTTCTTTGGCTTCAATACATGTGTTAATTAATCTAAACATGTTATTGTCCATGCCATTGAAAATAACATTCAAGGCCTTGGAATTTCCAAGGGCTTCATCATCTTCAGCATTAGTCCAATTAGCTTCATGATTTAGGGTTAATGTTCCATCTTTCAAGGTAATCATATGGTTTTTACAACCTTTTATAACATTCTTCCATGTTTTGTGTGTGAATGCATTGGCCTCTTTTAGATGTTTTATATGATGTCAAAACTATGATTGATTTAGCTTTTTTGTACATTGAACGGTATCTCTGAGTATTTGTGTGCACCCTTGCATTATAAGTCATTAAGAATCAGTTTCTACACATAAAACAGGTATATATGTTGACACTTGCTGAAAAGCACGTCTATATGTGGACACATGCAGTCTATGTGTCGACACATCCATGGTTCGTGTCAACACATGTGCTGTTGTTTTAAAACCTAAAATTTTCTATTTTTATGTGTCGATTCATCCTTCATTTCGTGTTGACACATGTTGTAGAAAATCTCAATGTGTCGACATATACGTGTTTCGTGTCAGCTCATGTGTTATTGTTTTAAAGCCTGAAAGTTTTTCGTGTCAACACATGTGTCCATGTCTTCCATCATGTATCGACACATGACTTACATGTGTTGACACATACTGAACCAAATCTCAAAAATCAGTTTTCTTTTCAAGTTTCTAGGTTCTTTTTGCCTAAAAGTCTCACACCTATATATACTTCATACATGCAACATTTTCAACTTGGTGAAAATATAAACACATACTTGATTGCTCTTCATCTTCAACCTTGACCCTATGCATACACACAAATAAAGTACAGATAATCATTCATTGTTTGGATGCCATCTAGACTCAATTGATAGCATTCAATTTAGGTAGGTTGTAAACTAAGATTGGGTTGAGAACCAAGTGGGTTTCATCTGGAAAAAACGAGTGTTTGTCCTCCAAGATCATTTTAGATTTGGGGGTTATTTCAATAAGAAAACTGAGTTGGATTTTTACTTCAAGATCATGGTGATTTGAAGGTTTTGGACAAGGCTACGCAATTTGGATTCGATCGAGTGAAGACCTTGAAGAACAGGTGGTTCTTGCAAGCCTAGTAGCGTGAGACGGTGAATCAAATTGGTAGATCTTGGGTTACGATGCATTCACAATTTGGATTCAGACGAGTGAAGACCTTGAAAAACGGGTGGTTCTTGCAAGCCTAGTAGCATGAGATGGTGGATCATATTGGAATTATCATGTTACAACAATTTGCAATTCAGATTTGGCCGAGTGAACATTGAAGACTAATTTCCTTCAACTTAGTAGCGTGAGACGATTGATCATATTGGTTTTTTGGGTGACTTGATCGAGTTAAGATTAGGTACCTATTCTGGTATGATCCTTGGGTGAAGGGTCAGAGGATGTCCATCCCCTACCACGCGAACGGCCACGGGGATGCCAGTGTTTTGAGCTCGTGTTGGGGCGCTAAGTGCATGTCTGCACGGCGCTGGCATTTGTCTCACTTTTTAACGTGCTCCTTAGCATCCTATTACATCATGGGCCAGTAGTATCCTGCTTGCAACACCTTTAGTGCCAAGATCTCCCCCCTAAGTGTTAGGCGTTGATCCCTTCGTGGATATCTCGTAAGATGTCAGGAACATTAGTCTACTCGACACACTTCAAGAGCGGGATCGAGAATCCTCGTCTATAGAGTTTCTACTCGACCATAACGTAAGAGAAAGCTCGTCGCTTGGTTGAGTTGGCCTCTTTTTGATTGACAAGTAGCTCCCCTTGGTGAGGTAATTGTACACTAGGGTCATCCAACATGTATTGTCCCTGATGGAGTTCACCTCGAGGGCCACAGAGGTTTCTCGATGCACGGGCGAGAAAGGGATTCTTGGATGACAAATTTGTTCCCACCTTTCTTCCTTGTGCTCACAAGTTTTGATAGTATGTAAGCTCAAGTGTTCTATTCGCAAGGAAGGTGTTTGATCTACCAGTGGGTAAACCTCTTCATTCTGTCTTTAACCAGGTTTAGGTACTCGATGAGGCTGTCATTCTTAGCCTGGTAGTCTCCTCGTACATGGGATGCATCAAGCTAAGAGTCAGTGAAGATCTGTACTTTCTGGGCGCCCAAGTCTCTGGCCAGTCTCAGCCCCGCAAGCAGGGCCTCATATTCGGCTTGGTTGTTCGACGTTGGGAATGACAGAGTGAGCAAATGTTCGACTACGACACCCTCTTCGTTCTCGAGGAGGATGTCTGTTCCACTTCCTGTCGAGTTGGATGCTCCATCAACGAAGATTATCCATTTTTGGGCTCCAGACGTAGGGGTTTCATGGGTGGTGATTTATGCGACGAAGTCAGCCAACACCTAGACTTTGAGAGTTTTCATGCTTTCATATTGAATATCAAACTCTGAAAGTTCTAGGAACCATTTCAGCATTCGATCGGCCATGTCTGGACGTCCTAGTAGTTTCTTTACAGGTTGATCTGCTCACACAACGATCGTGTGGGATAGGAAGTAGTTCATGTGTCTCCTTGCTGTGTTGATGAGGGCTAAGGCTATTTTTTTTGATTTGTTGATACCTGACTTCAGGGCCTTGTAGTGCTTTGCTGGTGAATTATATTGATTTCTTCTCGTCCGAGGTTTCACGAACGAGGTCCGCGCTTACAGCCTCGGTTGAGACGGTCAGGTAGAGGAACAAAGTTTCCCCGTTCTCTGGTCGTGAGAGCACGGGCGATTGTGAAAGGGATCATTTGAGGTGAATGAGGGCTTGCTTTCACTTGTCTATCCATTTGAATGCTGTCTCTTTGCGCAAGAGTTTGAAAAATGGGAGTGCATGTTGCGCGGACTTCGCCACGAAACGGGAGAGAAAGGTGAGCATACCGTTTAAGATTTGTATGTATTTTTTGAGTTTGGCGTATGGAGCTCGGAGAATGCTCTGAATTTATCAGGGTTCACTTTGATCCCTCATTCGGTCAAATAGAAGCCGGGGAACTTACCTGCCTTAACCCTGAAGGTGCATTTCTCCGATTTAAATCTCATCCTGCATCGCCTTGCTCAGTCGAAGACTCTTTTTAGGTGGGTCGCGTTGTCGGTTTGTGCTCGGGACTTAATGATCGTTTCATCCATGTATACCTCAAGCGTATCCCCGATCTCACCGTGGAAGACTTTGTTCATTATCCGCTGGTATGTTACGCCCCCGTTTTTTAGGCCGAAATACATTACGTTGTAGTAGTAATTGCCCGACCTAGTCATGAAAGTCGTGCATTATTTGTCGCTCATCGCCATGGGAATTTGATTATAACCTGAATATGCATCCATAAATGATAAGATTTTATAGGCGTCCAAATTATCGACTAACATGTTAATATTAGGTCAAAGATATACATCTTTGGAACATGCCCGGTTGATATCAGTATAATCAATACACATACACCATTTTCCATTATTTTTCTTAACAAGTACAACATTGGAGAGTGATATTGAATATCGGGCCTCAGAAATAAAATTTGCCACTAGGAGGTCTTTTACATCTTTTTCGGCAACCTCTGCTTTCTCGAGAGACTACTTACGCCTATGTTGAACTACTGCTCTAGCGGCCGAATCTACCGCGAGCTGGTGGAAGGAGACCTCAGGGTCGAGTCTAGGCATTTCAACACCACTCCATGCGAACAAATCATGATCCATCCTCAAGCAGGATTTGAGCTTCTTCCTCTCCAAATCATGGAGTCCAACTCCAATCTTCACGCCACTGTTTGGGTCCTCGTTGAGGGGGGTGATTTCGAAGTCTCCGTCGGGGATGGGACGAAGAGGATCTTGTTCTCCATTGGGGACTTCAACTTCATCTTTGGTAAATCGAGTGTCGAGATCAATGAAGCCTACATTGGGTGGAGCCTCTCATTCTTCAGCTTGAGCGAGCTTGTTTGCCAAGGAAGTCACTGCTACCGAGGAGGTTGCTCTGTTGGCAGCTCGTGGCTTTGTGTCGACCATGTTTTGTCCCTTGGAGGCCGCACTGAAACATCTTCTTGCGGCTTTGATGTCTATGTGGGTTGTGGCGACGCGGCCCCTCTTTGTGTATAAATTCATCTTTAGATCATGGAGGATACGACGGTCAGCTCGGTCAGTGTCGGCCTCCCCAGAATGCAATTGTAGAGAGATGGGCAGTCAACCACTAGGAAGCGGACCTTGACTTTCCCGGCGGTAACTTCTATCCTGAACGTGATGAGTAACTTGACGTAACCCCATGGCTTGAGGGTTGAGTCGTTAAAGCCTTGAAGATCGAATCCCACATATGGTCACAAGTGGGACCTGTCGAGCTAGAGAGTCTGGAACATCTGGGTGTACATGACATTAATGGAACTCCCCTCGTCGACCATGATGTAATGCACGTCGAAGTTGGCCATCTTTTCTCTCACGGGAAAATGGATGTTTCAGTTGGGAGCTCCTCCGGGAAATTCCTCGAGATAGAAAGTGATAAGCTCAGATTTTCCCTGGAACCTGTCAAGGGTTACGGTCTGGATCGGAGCTGCATTTATCATCTCGTTGAACTTTCTTTCCGCTGAATTCATAGAAAAGACGCAAAATCCACCTCTGGATATGACCATGGCAGAGGGGAATTTTTCCCATATGTTGTGGGTAAATAAGGGCTCCTCATCACCGATGTTGTCGGGGATGTAAAAATCCTCGTGTCACGAGATGTTTAAAGAAACTTGAAGGGGACCAGCCTCGTCGGAGGGTCATGTTTCCTCCTCGATATCTTTTACCTCGCGATTATCACGGCGTGGGGCATCGTTCCTTATGTATTTCCCAAGTTTCCCTGCTTTAATGAGGGTCTCAATAGAGTTCTTAAGGTGGATGCAGTCTTCAGTGACGTGGCCATGACTTCGGTGATACTGGCAGTATTTGGTCTTGTCGACCCCGGCCTTGAGAGTGTAGGTTTGTAGCGGTAGAAATGTGCAAGACTAAGCCATTGGATTGACTAGACTTTATACAAATCAAAATAAAAATCGCCACCGCGCTTTATTGTTTCCAAAGGAATGGGAAAAGAGCGAATAACCCAAAAAGAGGGGAAAAGATTCAAGGTAAGGGGGTTGGTTATGCAAAGGGAAGGTATTAGCACCCTAAACATCTACGGTACTCCGCAGGAACCTCTTTGTAAAAATCTGTATATTTTGGCTATAAAAATGTGTTGTATATAAAATGGATGGTGTAGGTGAGAAAAGAAATATTTTTATGATTTTTGCACCCGCCGCGGTTGTGAACCTTTAGTGCCTACGTACCACCTTTCGTGCAATAGGGGATCAGGGTACACGTAGTTCCTCTAGAAAAGACTTGTTTGTTGATTGTTTTTAAACAAGGAGACAAGTCGTCATTGTTAGGAGAGAAATCTCGACTAACGCCCACAAGGTGTAAGAAAGATGGACCATGCGTCAACAAGAGTGAGGGTTTGAGAACGCCTCTAGTACTCAAGTGGAAAAAGTGAACACCTTTATAACCATAGGGATAGGATAATGTTGCTCGACTATCAATGAATCATGTCTCACCTTGAAAAAAAAGTTTTGAATGTAAAGTGTGCTCGAGCGCACAAAAGAGTTTGAATGTGTTGAATTGTTTTGTTAATTTTGAAAGAAATGTCAAAGTATGATTAAATGAATTGAAGTTTGTTTAAGGAAATAAGTTTTAAAAGAAAAGGCACTCGACAAAGTCGAGGTTTATTATGAAAGCGGTTCGAGTTTAAAAACAAAGAAGATTTTGAAATAAGATGAGAAGGTTTTTAAAATTAAAGAAGATGGGAAGAGATGAAGGGACTATCCTAAAGCATAAGGTAAAATCTAAGGAAGAGAACCGTCTAACCAACATGAAGCCGATACTTGACATTATAAGCCAATGTAGAATTCCCATTCTTTGGAGTGAAACCAAGCAAGCAAAGATACTAGACCTCTTGAGAGAACCAAACTTCAAGTGTTTTAAGTCTTCGCAAAAATTGGGCAGAGTAACGGCTGTATACGGGTGAATTCCAGATTACAAACAAAGATCGTAATCTCAATAACCTGCACACAAAACAAACAAACAACCCAATGTCTTGAGGTAAACCTCAAGAACTCCAGACAAAATATCAAATAAAGTCACAAAGTCTCCAAGATAGGCCAAGGTCTTTATTCCTAAGTCCAAGAAGTCCGTTACTCCATAATGCAAAGGATAGTAACCATGTAGTCCAAGTATCATTAATGATTTTTATTGTTCATGTTGATTATTAGGTGTCTTTAAAAAGAAAGAAAAGCTCAAGTGAGCAAAATAAAAATGACATAAAAGTAAATGCTCAAGTGAGCAAAGATGAAAATAGCATGAAATGTAAAATGCTAAAAGTAAATGGTACATAAAGCATGAAAATAAAAGCGTAAAGTAAAGTTAATTGTTAGTAATTAGTGGTTAGTTGGATGACCATCTTGAAACTTGCATTTGGAACTCATTAGAGGATTGGTAGAACCAAAGCCTCCACACAACAAGTTGCATTTGCTTTTTGTCAAGTATATCATCCATTTTGGAATTCTCACAAGGCAACATGTAATGATCAACGATGTTTAAGTGATCCGCGTTGACCAAAGGTGTTGTAGATCCATTAGAGGATTGGTAGAACCAAAGCCTCCACACAATTAATCTCAAGGTTATTGGATCAAAGAGATCAAATTAACATACTTGGGCTTGCAATCATAAGTTTGGGCCACGAATGATCATTTATTTGAATCGGGACAAAATTTAGCGCTATGTTAAGCAATCGTAAGTGGACTTATGTAGAAGTCACACCTATTTTGAGGCCGGTCAATAGCAATCTATGTACTTCATGTTTGGATAAATGATATAGAGATCACCATCCCTTAACATGTAGCACAATTAAAAAAGAAAGGGATAAGATGAAGAGGGAGGGGAATGATAAGCTAATTTGGATCACCATTTCAAAATTCTTTCATCTTTAAATTCAACCACTCCTCTAGATGGATTAAAGCACTAAACATATCATTAATCCAAAGCACCAAAAAGGAATTAAATAATTCACTCTTAGGTAGATTTGAATTGATGAACATTTATCCAACTTCATCTACATCACAAAGTCCATTGAGTTTAAAGACAAATTGGACATTTAAAATTGCAATCCAAACCAACAATCAAAAGGAGTGAGTAGAAAATCATTTTGGATCAAAGCTGCCCCAAAACAAGGCAAAAAAGTGCATTCTGTTCTGGTGTAAATCGATTGAACTATTGTGTAAATCGATTTACACAGTACAGTTTTCAAAAATCTGCGTGAAATTGCTTTTGTGCAATCGATTGCACTATAGTGCAAATCGATTGCACACCGTTTCAATAGTAAAAACAACATTTTTAAAGGCCAATTTCTTGTTCTAACTTTCCATCAAACACCTTATGATCATGGATCCAATTGAGCATGGAAATTCCATCAAATTATGAGAAAATAACACCATTGGAATCACAAAATAATGCTCAAAGAATCAAACCCAAAGATCAACAAGAGATAACATTGTGAAAGATGAATTATCCAACTTACCAAAGGTAGATCTAGAGAATTATTAAAACAACTTCAAGAATTTGCTTCAATTCAACCACAAGAATCAATTGACCAAGCTTGGATGTAGAGAATTGATGGAGAAAAAGTGTTTGGATGAAGGTTTAGCTCAAAGATTAGTAAGCTTCAATGCAAAGCTTACTAACTTTTTGAAAATGGAGCTTTGAGTGAATTTGGTAGATGGAGAGAATTGAGAGATTTTTTAGCAAGGTGGATTTGGCTATCAAAAGCTTGAAATTTGAATGAAATGAGGGCTCTATTTATAGAGTTTATGATTGGTATTAGTGGTAATTTGGTAATTGATTCTTGGAGCCAAAATTTGAATTAATGATAATTCTTTCAAATATTAGAGCCAAAATTTGAATTAATGATAATTCTTCTTAAAAATGAAAGTTTGACACTAAAAGTTGAATTAATGATACATCTTTAAAAAATGAAGGAAAATTGGAGCCAAAAATTTGACAAGTTTAAAAATTGTTTATTTTTTCAAATTTTCACGTTGTGCAATCGATTGCACTATAGTGCAAATCGATTTGCACAATGTCTTTTTTCAGAAATGGCGCAAAATGCACTATGTGCAATCGATTGCACTCTAAGAGCAATCGATTGCATCAGTGAAAAAAATGGAATTTTTTAATTCTTTTTCTTTGCAAATAGAGATTTTAGGAAAATGATTCTGTAGCGGTAGAAATGTGCAAGACTAAGCCATTGGATTGACTAGACTTTATACAAATCAAAATAAAAATCGCTACCGCGCTTTATTGTTTCCAAAGGAATGGGAAAAGAGCGAATAACCCAAAAAGAGGGGGAAAGATTCAAGGTAAGGGGGTTGGTTATGCAAAGGGAAGGTATTAGCACCCTAAACATCTATGGTACTCCGCAGGAACCTCTTTGAAAAATATGCATATTTTGGCTATAAAAATGTGTTGTATATAAAATGGATGGTGGAGGTGAGAAAAGAAATATTTTTATGATTTTTGCACCCGCCGCGGTTGCGAACCTTTAGTGCCTACGTACCACCTTTCGTGCAATAGAGGATCAGGGTACACGTAGTTCATCTAGAAAAGACTTGTTTGTTGATTGTTTTTAAACAAGGAGACAAGTCGTCATTGTTAGGAGAGAAATCTCGACTAACGCCCACAAGGTATGAGAAAGATGGACCATGCGTCAACAAGAGTGAGGGTTTGAGAACGCCTCTAGTACTCAAGTGGAAAAGTCGACACCTTTATAACCATAGGGATAGGAGAATGTTGCTCGACTATCAATGAATCATGTCTCACCTTGAAAAAAGTTTTGAATGTAAAAGGTGCTCGGGCGCACAAAAGAGTTTGAATGTGTTGAATTGTTTTGTTAATTTTGAAGAAAAAATGTCAAAGTATGATTAAGTGTATTGAAGTTTGTTTAAAGAAAAGAAGTTTTAAAAGAAAAGGCACTCGACAAGGTCGAGGTTTATTATGAAAGCGGTTTGATGTTAAAAATAAAGAAGATTTTGAAAGAAGATGAGAAAGTTTTGAAAATTAAAGAAGATGGGAGGAGATGAAGGGACTATCCTAAAGCATAAGGTGAAAGCTAAGGAAGAGAACCGTCTAACCAACATGAAGCCGATACTTGACATTATAAGCCAATATATAATTCCCATTCTTCGGATTGAAACCAAGCAAGCAAAGATACTAGACCTCTTGAGAGAATCAAACTTCAAGTGTAGTTAGTCTTAGCAAAAATTGGGCAGAGTAACGGCTGTATACGGGTGAATTCCAGATTACAAACAAAGTATGTAATCACAATAACCTGCACACAAAACAAACAAACAACCCAATATCTTGAGGTAAACCTCAAGAACTCCAGATAAAATATCAAATAAAGTCACAAAGTCTCCAAGATAGGCCAAGGTCTCTAATCCTAAGTCCAAGAAGTCCATCACTCTATAATGCAAAGGATAGTAACCATGTAGTCCAAGTATCATTAATGATTTTTATGGTTCATGTTGATTATTAGGTGTCTTTAAAAGGAAAAGAAAAGCTCAAGTGAGCAAAATAAAAATGACATAAAAATAAATGCTCAAGTGAGCAAAATAAAAATGACATAAAAGTAAATGCTCAAGTGAGCAAAGATGAAAATAGCATGAAATGTAAATGGTACATAAAGCATGAAAATAAAAGCGTAAAGTAAAGTTAATTGTTAGTAATTAGTGGTTAGTTGGATGACAATCTTGAAACTTGCATTTGGAACTCATTAGAGGATTGGTAGAACCAAAGCCTCTACACAACAAGTTGCATTTGCTTTTTGTCAAGTATATCATCCATTTTGGAATTCTCACAAGGCAACATGTAATGATCAACGATGTTTAAGTGATCCGCGTTGACCAAAGGTGTTGTAGATCCATCAGAGGATTGGTAGAACCAAAGCCTTTACACAATGAATCTCAAGGTTATTGGATCAAAGAGATCAAATTAACATACTTGGGCTTGCAATCATAAGTTTGGGCCACGAATGATCATTTATTCGAATCGGGACAAAATTTAGCGCTATGTTAAGCAATCGTAAGTGGACTTATGTAGAAGTCGCACCTATTTTGAGGCCGGTCAATAGCAATCTTTGTACTTCATGTTTGGATAAATGATATAGAGATCACTATCCCTTAACATGTAGCACAATTAAAAAAAGAAAGGGATAAGATGAAGAGGGAGGGAAATGATAAGCTAATTTGTATCACCATTTCAAAATTTTTTCATCTTTAAATTCAACCACTCCTCTAGATGGATTAAAGCACTAAACATATCATTAATCCAAAGCACAAAAAATGAATTAAATAATTCACTCTTAGGTAGATTTGAATTGATGAACATTTATCCAACTTCATCTACATCACAAAGTCCATTGAGTTTAAAGACAAATTGTACATTTAAAATTGCAATTCAAACCAACAATCAAAAGGAGTGAGTAGAAAAAGCATTTTGGATCAAAGCTGCCCCAAAACAAGGCAAAAAATACATTCTGTTCAGGTGTAAATCGATTTACACTACTATGTAAATCGATTGCACACATAAGCAGTAGCAAAAACAGCATTTTAAAAGGGCAATTGCTTGTTCAAACTTTCCATCAAACACCTTATGATCATGGATCCACTTGAGCACGAAAATTCCATCAAATTATGAGAAAATAACACCATTGGAATCACAAAATAATGCTCAAAGAATCAATCCCAAAGATCACCAAGAGATCACATTATGAAAGATGAATTATCCAAACTTACCAAAGGTAGATCTAGAGAATTATCAAAACAACTTCAAGAATTTGCTTCAATTCAACCACAAGAATCAATTGACCAAGCTTGGATGTAGAGAATTGATGGAGAAAAAGTGTTTGGATGAAGGTTTAGCTCAAAGATTAGTAAGCTTCAATGCAAAGCTTACTAACTTTTTGAAAATGGAGCTTTGAGTGAATTTGGTAGATGGAGAGAATTGAGAGATTTTTTAGCAAGGTGGATTTGGCTATCAAAAGCTTGAAATTTGAATGAGATGAGGGCTCTATTTATAGAGTTTAGGATTGGGATTAGTGGTAATTTGATAATTGATTCTTGGAGCCAAAATTTGAATTAATGATAATTCTTTCAAATATTAGAGCCAAAATTTGAATTAATGATAATTATTTTTAAAAATGAAAGATTGGCACTAAAATTTGAATTAATTATACATCTTTCAAAAATGAAGGAAAATTGGAGCCAAACATTTGACAATTTTAAAATGCTGATTTTTTTTTTTAATTTTCACTCTATGCAAATCTATTGCACTATATTGCAAATCGATTTGCACAGTGTATTTTTCCAAAAATTGCGCAAAATTCACTTTGTGCAATCGATTGCACTCTAGGAGCAATCGATTGTACAGTGAAAAAAAATAAAATTTTTTTTAATTCTTTTTCTTCCTTTGCAAATAGAGATTTTATGGAAATATTACCGGAAAACCTTATTTGTCAGATACTTCGACTTGGTACCTACAAAACACAAATATGCAAAGACAAAGACATATTTTTTATATTTTGATTAGAAGTTAGTCAACAACACAAGAACAAACTTAAAGATATGATGCACATGTGATGAATGAAGCTATTTATTAATGATTGTGACTGAATGATAAAATATGGTATGAAAGTGCGACTGAAAAAGTTAGGGGCAAAATTTAGGGTACAACAGCTGCCCCTATTTAATTATCTTTTAGCCAAATAGGCGGAAAGTAATTAAATACAAACAGACCTGAATTTTGTCCCTGATGCGATGAGATGATAGCATATGTTATGAATGAATGCATGGATTCTTTTTTTTTGACATATATATTTTTTTGAATGATGTATGAGATTAGACAGAATCTGTGTAAATATGGAAAGACTTAAAACTGGAAACTTGTGGTAGTTCAAATGAAATGACGTGGAAAGACACGCCGGGGAACAACAAGATACTTCTGGATATCTGTCAGGGTAACAAGGAGTAAGCAGCAATACTTGGAAAAAAGAGATAAAACTCAAGAAGGCAAGCATCGACATCCAAGAATGGCATTAAATGAGGCGAGAAACTCTCTGGAAAAGGCAATCAGAAGCATCTAGAAGAACATTAGATGTGGGATGAGACCAAATCTGAAGCTACATCAGAGTCGTCCAAGAAAGACGCTGGACGGAAAAGAAACACGACATCTAATACTGGCTTTGAATGAAGGGAAAACTCAATGTCTAATACTGGCTTTAGACGAGAGAAAAGATCACAACATCCAATACTGGCTTTGAATGAGTGAAAGAGATCTTGACATTCAATATTGGCTTTGAATGAAGAGAAAACTCAACGTCTAATAATGGCTTTAGACGAGAGAAACGATCACAATATCCAATACTGGCTTTGAATGAGTGAAAGGGTTCTTGACATTCAATACTGGCTTTGAATGAAGAGAAAAGCTCAACGTCTAATACTGGCTTTAGACGAGAGAAAAGATCACAACATCCAATACTGGCTTTAAATGAGTGAAAGGGTTCTTGACATTCAATACTGGCTTTGAATAAAGAAAAGCTCAACGTCTAATATTGGCTTTAGACGAGAGAAAAGATCACAACATCCAATACTGGCTTTGAATGAGTGAAAGGGTTCTTCACATTCAATACTTGCTTTGAATGAAGAAAAGCTCAACGTCTAATACTGGCTTTAGACGAGAGAAAAGATCACAACATCCAATATTGGCTTTGAATGAGTGAAAGGGTTCTTAACATTCAATACTGGCTTTGAATGAAGAAAAAGGTAACAACATCCAATACTGGCTTTGGATGAAAAAAGAGAAACAACTCAAACTAATGTTTGCTTTGGTAGGTGCCAAGTAAGTTGGACTTTGATCTCAAGGTGACATGTCAACTGCAATAAGACCTTGGAAAATGAAAATGAGGATGAAACACTCTTGTTATGCATTATGTGTGAATTTTGTTATGCATCATATGTGAATGATTTATGCATGTAATGCAGACGTTTACGACAACGGAGTTTGACTCTTTTGTAGAGAATAGTTTGGAAGTTTGATTCTTCAACACGGAGAACTCTGCCAAATTTGATTGGAAAGAAAATATCCTGAACCCAAATTTGTCACACTTGTAAACTGTATTGAACTGATGATCTTCTGAGGAAGGACATGAAGATCTACTTGGGGACTTGTCCCAGATTAGCTGACTGTTGAAGATAAACTGATCATGGCTTCAGTCTAAAGTTGCTGGAAATGAGCTGATCATGGCTTCAGTTCTGAAATAACTGTTGGAATAAACTGATCATGGCTTCAGTTCTGAAATGACTGTTGGAGATGAATGCCCCTGTATGAGTCTTGAAAATGATTTTCTGGCTAACCAAATCTGAGAAAACTTGCACTGAGCAGCAAATCTTGAACTGACTCACAAATGGATTTGGAAGATACTTGCCCCTGATAAGGTCACTAACCAAGTTTCTCAGTTGTTTGAAATTACTTGATGAGGAAAGCTTGTTTGCAAGCAAAATTGTTTATTCAAACATGGTATTTTTAATGCAAAGTTCATGCAAAAGTTTTGAATCCAAAATCATTTTTGAAATGATGTTATTGGTGTATAGAAAATGCATCACTGGTTAAAACACAGTGGTTTATACTTTTGAAGTGAAAACAAAGGTATGATACCAAAATAAATGATTCGCAAAAGATCATAGGAGTCAGTTTACGCAACCTTGCTTTAGTATGCTTTCAAAAGAAACCTGTCTTCAATTAGGTCTTTTAAGGGTTGTAACGTGGTCGGGTTCACGGTTTAAGAAATAAAGGATAAAGGCTCAAAGTTTTTTTGTACCCACCCCAATCTTCATGATGTTCTCCAGTCCTACATTCAGTTAATTCAGACTATGCATTCAGGTTCCAAGAGATTTTGGAATTGCACTGATGGTAATAATGACGATGGCTCAGAAGCTAAAGGAATTATTGAGAATGACAGTCATTTCTTCTTACATATTTTTGCTGTTTTGAGGACTTTTGTCAATTCTGGTGGAGAATTTTGAGGATTTGAAGACCTCTTCTGATTGAATTTATTATTCCCAACTTTTGCCTGAATTGTTTCATTTGAGATTACAGTCAGCAGGATGCCCCAGTTTTTGCCTGAACTGTTTCATTTGAGATTACAGTCAGCGGGATGCCCCAGTTTTTTGCCTAAGTCTCCTTCATAGGTTTTGACTTAGCGGGATTTTTCTGTTGATTTTTATTTTCATTTCATTTTTCCTTTTTTTGGAAAGATAATGACTGCCTTGCTCAATGATTACGGGGAACCATCTTCGTCATTTTTTGTTTGAGAGCATCTTTGACACTTCTTGTTGTGTGCAAAGGAAAGCTTGATCGCGACCTTTGTTGAAAGGTGTCTTGCACGATTTCTCTTGTAATTGAATGCACAACCAAATTAACTGAGAACTACCCATCCCCGGGTTAAGATTGCGGGTTTTTCTGTATAGAAAGAAACTCCAACTTCTAGGCTCGAAGGGGTGAACGAGGGATTAACTTCCTTATTTCTCCAGTGTTTGGGAGTTGAAACAATGCTTGTATATCCTCAGCAAAGTTTTATTCGAAAGCATACCAGCAACAATTATGGGTATTTCGTTTTCATCATCCTCCCTCCAATCTTTGCATAAACAAAAGCTTGATAAAGGGAGTAAACAAGAGAAATATATTTGAAAGCAGTAAATGAAAATGATTTGAATCAAAACATTGCAATGCTCATTTCATTAAACTTAACATGAAAGTATAAACAGAATTTGAAAGCAACAATTTTAACATAAACAAGGGAAAAATGCAAACAGAAATAAACATGGCCTAGTGACTAATCAGTAACAAGGATGAACTGTCCTGTCTGAAACACTGGCTTTAGGAAGTGACTTGACGGTATCCCGACTCAGTCTTCAGCCACTTTGTTTTGGCAAAGTATTGTTGATAACATTAGGACCTGCCTCTTTGAAAGTGAGCATATTGGTTTTCACCAATTCTTGCACTCTGTTTTTCAAAGCATAACAACTTTCTAAATCATGACCGGCAGCTCCTTGATGAAACTCACAGTGAAGGTCAGATCTGAACCCGACTGGAGGAGGATTTCGAGGAATCAGAGGCCTAGTTGTAATCAAGCCTTTCTGCACCAATGCAGGATACAATTCAGTGTATGTCATAGGGATGGGATCAAACTGAGACCTATTCCGATTCTGATTCTGCGTAATATTTTGTCGTTGAGGGACATGAACTGGTTGAGCATTGACCGCAGAAGTAACAGTCGCTACTTGTGGTTGATCAGTGTATTGAGGCCTACGGCGAGGTCCTCTTCTCTCATTTGAGACAGAATTGGCTTCTACCTATTTCTTCTTCTGAAAGTTCCCAAGGTATTTCTTTGCACCATTAGAAGATTCAGCAGCTTTAGACACTTTACCATTCTTGATTCCTTCTTCTAATCTCTGGCCAATAGTCACCAGGTCTGTGAAGCTGGACGACACACTACCAATCATCTTCTCCCAAAAGAAAGGGGATAAAGTATCCATGAACAAACCAGTTAACTCTTTCTCTGCCAGAGGTGGTTCAACTTGAGATGCCAATTCTCTCCATCGTTGAGCATACTCCTTGAAAGATTCTTTCTCATTCTGAAACATATTTTGCAGTTGGCGACGATCAGGTACCATGTCAAGGTTGTATTTGTATTGCTTTATGAAAGCATCAACAAGATCTTGGAAGCATTGGATACGACCTTTCTCAAGTCCCATATACCATTTCAATGAAGCTCCACTCAGACTGTCTTGGAAACAATGGATAAGCAGCTTGTCATTCTTGGTGTAAGGCAAACATCTTTCGAAAGTACATCACCAGATGACTTCTTGGACAAGTGTGCCCCCGGTATTTCTCAAACTCAGGAGTCTTGAATTTTGCAGGCATAACCAGATCAGAAACTAGGCACATGTTGTTAGCATCAACACTGAAGAACTCATTTCCTTCCATAGCTCTGAGTCTCTTCTCCAAAGTTTGATATTGTTCTTTGAAATCTTCAAACTCACTGAAGTCTCCTTGACTCACACTTCGAGGACTGGAAGCATTGTACTCAAAGAGAGGATTCCCAAAAGCAGCTTGTGTAGCAGGTTGACGAGAAGTAGTATGAACAATTGGCTGAGGTTCAGTTAAAACTGGAGCTTGAAAGACTGGTCGGGAAGACTAACCAACCATTGGAGTAATGGCAACAGGCGGAGAGTAATTTTGAGGTAACCCAAACTCTGGCCATGTAGTAGATGTATGCTGGATAGGTTGAGTGTCAACAGCAGCAGTTGGGATTTCAGATATCATAGTCCTTTGAGGTGGCTCTCCTCTAGAAATCAGGACTTGCATCATCTCAGTAAGTTTTGCCATGCCTGACTTCAACTCGTCGATTTCCATTCTGACTTCCATGTTGTGTTGTTCTTGGTTTTCCATTCTCAATCTGACAGCAGCTCTAGTCCCGTAGTTATGTTGAGGAATCAACTTGACGGTAGACGACTAACTGGAAGGAAGAAGCAACTGGGAATAAGATCCTGAACAGCCTGGGTGTATGTAGAATGATGCAGAAGATGCAAATGATATGAAATGTTATGCAATGCACTGCACAGTAACAAGATCACACGGTTCAGAGTCACGAGCCTGGAGTCAAAGGTACAACCCATAAGTTATTGACTAATGGTTATCACCTGCCTAACAAGGTTCTAAGAGGTTCCCAGAGTCTACATCCTTCCTTCGGATATTACCAACTTCCCAATTAACTCGGTAATTAGTAATATTCTCAAGAAAGACTCGTCCGAGCATAGTATCGCGTGACAACTACTTCCGGATTACTCCGTCATAGCTTCCGCACTACACCTAAAAGGCCAAGAGGGGTTAGGTAATCTACGGTCCTCAGCTTCGCAGGCTCCCAGGTCGAAAGCAGTATGTCTTCCCGATTACTCGGTAAACGATACTACAGTCAAAGGGGCCTCCACTGAGTGGGGGATCCCATGCCTCCTTTTTTGGGATTACTCCCTCAAAGTTAACATGACTATACCGCTCGTCCTATCTTAAAGTTTGCCCAAGTCCGGGTATAGGACTTATGAGTAATCCCCAAGCACCCTGTGAACCAGGAAAATCCAGACAAACATATATACAAAATATAACACATAAACAACAATAGCACATATACAGATATAAACAAAGATAGGCTCAACCAACTTAGGGATGGACCAGCAAGAGGTCAATCTTTCCCCAGTGAAGTCGCCATTTTTTTCTGTAGCGGTAGAAATGTGCAAGACTAAGCCATTGGATTGACTAGACTTTATACAAATCAAAATAAAAATCGCTACCGCGCTTTATTGTTTCCAAAGGAATGGGAAAAGAGCGAATAACCCAAAAAGAGGGGGAAAGATTCAAGGTAAGGGGGTTGGTTATGCAAAGGGAAGGTATTAGCACCCTAAACATCTACGGTACTCCGCAGGAACCTCTTTGAATAATCTGCATATTTTGGCTATAAAAATGTGTTGTATATAAAATGGATGGTGGAGGTGAGAAAAGAAATATTTTTATGATTTTTGCACCCGCCGCGGTTGCGAACCTTTAGTGCCTACGTACCACCTTTCGTGCAATAGGGGATCAGGGTACACGCAGTTCATCTAGAAAAGACTTGTTTGTTGATTGTTTTTAAACAAGGAGACAAGTCGTCATTGTTAGGAGAGAAATCTCGACTAACGCCCACAAGGTATGAGAAAGATGGATCCTGCATCAACAAGAGTGAGGGTTTGAGAACGCCTCTAGTACTCAAGTGGAAAAGTCGACACCTTTATAACCATAGGGATAGGAGAATGTTGCTCAACTATCAATGAATCATGTCTCACCTTGAAAAAAGTTTTGAATGTAAAAGGTGCTCGGGCGCACAAAAGAGTTTGAATGTGTTAAATTGTTTTGTTAATTTTGAAGAAAAAATGTCAAAGTATGATTAAGTGTATTGAAGTTTGTTTAAAGAAAAGAAGTTTTAAAAGAAAAGGCACTCGACAAGGTCGAGGTTTATTATGAAAGCGGTTTGATGTTAAAAATAAAGAAGATTTTGAAAGAAGATGAGAAAGTTTTGAAAATTAAAGAAGATGGGAGGAGATGAAGGGACTATCCTAAAGCATAAGGTGAAAGCTAAGGAAGAGAACCGTCTAACCAACATGAAGCCGATACTTGACATTATAAGCCAATATAGAATTCCCATTCTTCGGATTGAAACCAAGAAAGCAAAGATACTAGACCTCTTGAGAGAATCAAACTTCAAGTGTATTTAGTCTTCGCAAAAATTGGGCAGAGTAACGACTGTATACGGGTGAATTCCAGATTACAAACAAAGTATGTAATCACAATAACCTGCACACAAAACAAACAAACAACCCAATGTCTTGAGGTAAACCTCAAGAACTCCAGACAAAATATCAAATAAAGTCACAAAGTCTCCAAGATAGGCCAAGGTCCCTAATCCTAAGTCCAAGAAGTCCATCACTCCATAATGCAAAGGATAGTAACCATGTAGTCCAAGTATCATTAATGATTTTTATGGTTCATGTTGATTATTAGGTGTCTTTAAAAGGAAAAGAAAAGCTCAAGTGAGCAAAATAAAAATGACATAAAAATAAATGCTCAAGTGAGCAAAATAAAAATGACATAAAAGTAAAATGCTAAAAGTAAATGGTACATAAAGCATGAAAATAAAAGCGTAAAGTAAAGTTAATTATTAGTAATTAGTGGTTAGTTGGATGACCATCTTGAAACTTGCATTTGGAACTCATTAGAGGATTGGTAAAACCAAAGCCTCCACACAACAAGTTGCATTTGCTTTTTGTCAAGTATATCATCCATTTTGGAATTCTCACAAGGCAACATGTAATGATCAACGATGTTTAAGTGATCCGCGTTGACCAAAGGTGTTGTAGATCCATTAGAGGATTGGTAGAACCAAAGCCTCCACACAATGAATCTCAAGGTTATTGGATCAAAGAGATCAAATTAACATACTTGGGCTTGCAATCATAAGTTTGGACCACTAATGATCATTTATTTAAATCGGTACAAAATTTAGCGCTATGTTAAGCAATCGTAAGTGGACTTATGTAGAAGTCACACCTATTTTGAGGCCGGTCAATAGAAATCTATGTACTTCATGTTTGGATAAATGATACAGAGATCACCATCCCTTAACATGTAGCACAATTAAAAAAGAAAGGGATAAGATGAAGAGGGAGGGGAATGATAAGATAATTTGGATCACCATTTCAAAATTCTTTCATCTTTAAATTCAACCACTCCTCTAGATGGATTAAAGCACTAAACATATCATTAATCCAAAGCACCAAAAATGAATTAAATAATTCACTCTTAGGTAGATTTGAATTGATGAACATTTATCCAACTTCATCTACATCACAAAGTCCATTGAGTTTAAAGACAAATTGGACATTTAAAATTGCAATCCAAACCAACAATCAAAAGGAGTGAGTAGAAAAATCATTTTGGATCAAAGCTGCCCCAAAACAAGGCAAAAAAGTGCATTCTGTTCTGGTGTAAATCGATTGAACTATTGTGTAAATCGATTTACACAGTACAGTTTTCAAAAATCTGCGTGAAATTGCTTCTGTGCAATCGATTGCACTACAGTGCAAATCGATTGCACACCGTTTCAATAGCAAAAACAACATTTTTAAAGGCCAATTTCTTGTTCTAACTTTCCATCAAACACCTTATGACCATGGATCCAATTGAGCACGAAAATTCCATCAAATTATGAGAAAATTACACCATTAGAATCACAAAATAATGCTCAAAGAATCAAACCCAAAGATCAACAAGAGATCACATTGTGAAAGATGAATTCCCAACTTACCAAAGGTAGATCTAGAGAATTATCAAAACAACTTCAAGAATTTTCTTCAATTCAACCATAAGAATCAATTGACCAAGCTTGGATGTAGATAATTGATGGAGAAAAAGTGTTTGGATGAAGGTTTAGCTCAAAGATTAGTAAGCTTCAATGCAAAGCTTACTAACTTTTTGAAAATGGAGCTTTGAGTTAATTTGGTAGATGGAGAGAATTGAGAGATTTTTTAGCAAGGTGGATTTGGCTATCAAAAGCTTAAAATTTGAATGAAATGAGGGCTCTATTTTTAGAGTTTAGGATTGGGATTAGTGGTAATTTGGTAATTGACTCTTGGAGCCAAAATTTGAATCAATGATAATTCTTTCAAATATTAGAGCCAAAATTTGAATTAATGATAATTCTTCTTAAAAATGAAAGATTGGCACTAAAATTTGAATTAATGATACATCTTTAAAAAATGAAGGAAAATTGGAGCCAAAAATTTGACAAGTTTAAAAATTGTTTATTTTTTCAAATTTTCACGCTCTGCAATCGATTGCACTATAGTGCAAATCGATTTGCACATTGTGTTTTTTCAAAAATGGCGCAAAATGCACTATGTGCAATCGATTGCACTCTAAGAGCAATCAATTGCATCAGTGAAAAAATGAAAATTTTTAATTCTTTTTCTTTGCAAATAGAGATTTTAGGAAAATGATACCAGAAATCCTTATTTGTCAGATGCTTTGACTTGGTACCTACAAAACACAAATATGCAAAGACAAAGACATATATTTTTTGTATTTTGATTAGAAGTTAGTTAGAAACACAAGAGCAAACTTAAAGATAGGATGCAAATGTGATGAATGAAGCTATTTATTAATGATTGTGACCAAAATGACAAAATATGGTATGAAAGTGCGATTGGAAAAGTTAGGGGCAAAATTTAGGGTACAACAGTTTGGGTCGTCAAACCTTACCATCCTTGAATTCAGCATTGGCATACGCTGCAAGAATACGCTTGCAGGGAGCGGTCAGTGAGGTGTACTCGGTGAAGCGTCCAGCTAGACCTCTATGCTCACAGGAATTGCGGGGTCTTTTTTTTTTTCTTCTCTTCTCCCCAGTTCGTTGAGATGGTCTTGTATCATTGTGCCTCGGGGCACAGAGTGTTCTGCGGATCATAGAATCGTGGGTGTTTTTGGTATCCTTCTTTTCTTCGTACATGATGTAGGCCCGGGCTTTATGGAGGAGTTCATCTAATGCGGGGGGCTCGGTGCCGACTTCCTTCCGGAAGTTGCTGCCTGTGAGAAGGCCTCTTTCGAGCAAGTACCTCTTCATGCAGTCAGTAGTGGGAACTTGGATGGCCTCACGGTTGAACCGTTCAAAGTATACTCTAGGATGCTCGTTGCTTCCCTGGATAATCACCTCGAAGGACGCCTCAGTCTTTGGGTGTTGTCGAGAGGCTGTGAAGCTTCTGGCAAACTAGCTTTTCAGGCTCTTCCACGAGGTGATGGACTCGGGGGGGGGGGGGGAGGGGAGGCTTTTGTACCAGCCCATGAAAGTTTTATTTGGAGTTGTGGGGAATAACCTACACTTTATGGCTCCCCTAACATTGTGGAAGTGGAGCATTGCCTCGAAGCTGTCGAGGTGGTCGTCGGGGTGTGTAGCGCCATCATAGTTGTTCAAAGGTGGAGGTTTTTACATCCCTTTGGGAATAAGGGCTTCCATAATCGCTTCGGATAGTGGACCGTGGGGGTCATCTTCATCACTTCATTATGGGGAATGAGATTGGGAGTTGTCGAAACGGTGGTCCCTACGACGGAGAGAATTCGTTTCCCGAGTTCTCTTCTCTTCCTCGCCTTTTCTCTTTTTGTGAGCAGGGGATCGTCTCTCTTTGCGTGGAGGTGTGCGATTGCGCTTCTTGACAATCTTAGACTGGGTGCTCTCCAGACGAGGGCCTCGTCTGGTACGACGAGGAGAGGAGCTGCGAGAATCCTCCTGTTGGTGTCTCCACAGAGGAGATCGCAAACGGGTTTCACATCGTCGTGGAATTGGGCTACATGAGTCATGTCTTCTGTGCTTTCTAGGGGACTTTGATCGATGGGTCTTCTCTAGCATTTCGAGGTGTTCACCCTGTATGAAGAGCATGTAGTTGGTCTGATTGAGCGCCGCAATCAGGGCCTAGGTCGAGGAGTCAACATTAGCGGGCACTGGGATTTCCTGGTACACTGCGGGTTCCTCGACCTGTTGGTGAGGGTCGTCTGGAGGATGTGGGAAGGTGGAAGAGGAAGTAGTTCTTCCATATTTGATGTCGTGCTCGAGAATACTGACATTGTTGTTATTGCCAAGGTCGACGAAGTGAGCATTCTGGTCACCGTTGTTTGCTTGAGTGGCCATGATGATCGTGAAAGAGTTTGTTTTGATCTTAGTTAGGAAAATACGGGGAAGCAGTGTTTCCCACAGACGGTGTCACTGATCTTACCTTATCATAAGGGATCGTCGATATCCCACAAGTTTGGACTGAGTGGCAGTTGAAAGTGAAGTGGGGGGGTACCTGCAAGACACTCTGATGCCAAAGTAAGATTCAGAGCAGAATGCAAGTAATGAAAAGTGTGAAGAATGATGTACCTGACCCTCTAGTGGAAGAGGGTATTTATAATTCCAGATGCTGGGCCAAGGTCCCCATGTTGGGCCAATTGGGAAAACCCACAATGGAAACTGCCAGGACCTACGTGTGTAATGGAAGCCATCATGTGGTATCTTTCCAGGGTGAACTGCCTCAAAATACCTGGAAGAAGCGGTCTTTCCGGAAGCAAGCGGACCCCCTGATATTCAGAGGGACATTGGTGATGAACCCTACGAGGAGATAGCGTCCCTGTCGGACACGTCAGCGTGATGCTCCCATCGGGCACGTTGAGAGGAGGTCCCCGATGGGTACATTGGGGAGGGACTCAATGTGTGCACGTGTAATACGGTGGTAGAACTGACTTGGTTTGTTTTGCGTTTGATCATAATTATTGCGGATAAGAAGAGTCGCCACCGACTTTTCTTTTATCCAATAAGGAAAGGGTGAAAAGAACAGGAAAGACCTTTGAGATGTTTTCTTGAGTTTGGGGGGTAGATTATGAAAAGGGAATGTATTAGCACCCTTTTCATCTGTAGTTATCTACGGGCTCTTAGTTGCTTGTTAGATCACTTGCTTTGTTTGAAAATGTGTTTGTGGTGGTTTTTGAAAGTATCTTTGAAAAGCGCCTTCGTTTAGGCAAACTTTGTAATGATTCTCATCTCTATAAGAATGTATACAAAGTGTTGGACTTTTTTTGAAAATATTTCATGTTTTTGAAAGTGTTTGGTGTGTTTGAAAAAATGTTTATTTTTTTTAGAATAGATTGTGAGCAAGAAGCTAAGAACATTCTACCTTACTCAAACGTCTTTTGTTCATTTCTCTCTTCCTTTGATATTTCTATCTTACCATTAATTGGTAAGAATCCTTATCTTTGGATGTAAAGGGACAGGCATGGGTCAATTATATAGTCATAGAAGGCAACTATGAGACGTTTTAGCAATTTTCATTTAGGGACTAGATCGTTTACCAAAGGCAACATTGAGGGACATCGAGGGACTACAATCTTTTTATCGAGGGAATTTTTCTAAAATGCCCATATTCGAGGGACATGACTATTTTTCGAGGCAACAAGTGAGATTACCCTAGAGGTGCATGTGTGTGAATAATGTGTTTGATTGCATGCATTTTTATCTTGAATTTAAAGGTTATCTATTTGTTGATTTTATCTTGCCATATAGCCTAATTACTAATAAGAAAGTAATAAAAATGCAAAGAATAAATCCTAAGTTATTTCAACCATAAAAAACAAAATAAAAAAGAGGAAAAGTGAGTCTTTCGACCCAGGCAGTATGCTCCTTCGATTCACCCTATTCCAGCTTCTTTCAATTGGGCCTGTAGGGCAGTATGAATATGTATCCTTCGATCATGCCCTTTTTCTCTGCTTACTTCGATTGGACGTGCAAAACAAAAATGAATGTATCCTTTGACCACATCCCTTTTTCTGCTTACTTCGACTGGACCTGTAAAACAAAAATGAATGTATCTTTCGACCATACCTCTTTCATTTTAGATAGCAGCATGGGGCGAAGCCTACAAGGCTTCGATTTACACAACCTTCTTCCTGTATTCTTTCGTTTGGGGGACTAAGTAGCATCATGGGTGAGGCCATGCTAGTATTGCTTCATGGCTAGATTAATTCTTAACAATATGTTTGATAAATAAAGAAAACAAACCAAAAGACTTAGCCAAGAAAGCAAATGAATAAGGTGAAAACAAAGACAAACAAAAAAGACAATGATAATGCTTGAAACGAAAAGAAATGATTATTCACATGTTGTTCTTGAAATGAAAGGTTAAGGTCAAGAGAACTTACCTTGCTTGAAGCTGGAATGTGGGTCTTGGGCTTGAGTTGTTTCCCTGGGTGTTCTTGAATTCGAAAGGGAAGAAATAAATGTGGTGTTTCTTTGGCTAGATTCGAAAACCAAGAAAAGTTGATTTGTGTTTATTTATTTCTTGATTTTAAAGAAACAAGTGTGGTGTTTCTTTAAGTTCTGGGTTTGGGATGGTGTTAAATGTTAGAGAGTTTTTGAAGATTCTTTTCAAACAACCAAAAAATCTTCTTCAGCGTTCTTCTTCTTTCTTTTTCTTTTTCAGCCTCTTTGATGTGCAAATGAACTCTCTATTTATAAAGAATTTTTTTGGAATGAGCAGCTTTGTGAAGGAATAAAATATAGTATCTTTGAAAGGTCAACATCCACTTGTGTCAACTTTTTATAATCCCAAGATAAAAGTACTAAAATCAATGGTTGAGACGGGTAGCTCCTAGTTTATAGGGGGAAAGTGTGCAGAAGAGGCAGGCACAAGGCTCAAGAACTTTCTAAAAAGGTAGTGATGTCATCAAGAGCAAGTTGGCTTGAAGAACAATTAAATATAGAGAGAGGCACAAGTTTGAGGCCTTTGTAGCCTGACCTATAGACAACTTGAATCTTTGAATCGAATCCTTCATCTTTCCATATCCTTCGACCAAACTTAATAAAGCAACATTCGTTTCCACCAGTTGCATGTCCTTCGAATGGACCAATTGTGTGTTCTTCGGATGGGCCTCTTCAGCTGAATATGCCACTGAGTCTTCTTGCTTTTGATTACTTAGGCCTAACCCTTTGACCAGACTCAAAAGTAAATAAAAACCAATTGTTTCCCGACCATGGCAAGTCCTTCAAATGGGCCACCAAGTTGTGTGTCATAATGTAGCGCTATGTGTGTTGAAAGGTCTGGAGTTGGATTCGAAGGTGATATGTAGGTGATTCAAAACAATCCTGAAGGTGGATTCAAAGGTGATATGAAGGTGTATTCGAAGAAATTTAAAAGGGAATCATTACTTTGTGGGTGCTAGCGTGAGAGAAACCCCTGCCTTGTGCGTGCAAGTTTGTTGGAGGATTCTAAGGTTGCATAAAGATGGATTTGAAACAAGCCTGAAGATTGATTCGAAGCCAACATGTAGGTGTATTCGAAGGAGACATGCATGTGACAATGCCTTATGCACGCTAACATGAGGAAAACCCCTGCCTTGTGAATCAAAACAAACACGTAAGGAGCCAATGTTGCAATCGAAACCAGCATGCAGGAGGCCACATGCTTTGTGTCAATGGAAAACCTTCATAAGGCCATTGCCCTCTGAATCAAAGAAATATTTCAGAAGGTCATAAAGCCCAGTCGAAGCTAGCATGCAGAAGGCAATTGCTTGAATGAAACTTGTGGACCAAAGGATGCCTGAAGGGGTCCAGAGTTGGATTCAACGTATGTTGTTTTGAAAGGAAACCATACCCCAATCTAAGCTTTGTGAGAAGGTAATCCTTGCCCAATGGAAGCTTGCCTGCAGGAGGTCATTGCTCCATGAATTGAAGCTTGTATGCAGGAGGCCACATGCTTTGTTAATCAAAGCGAGCATGTAGAGGGCCATATGATTAATCGAAGCTTGTGGAAAGCTTGCTCGAAGGAAAGCCAAATGTTCAATCGAAGCGTGTGAATCAAGGCTCGCTCGAAGAAGCCAGAATGTTCAGTCAAAGGATGAATGAGTCAAATCAAGCTTGCTTTTCTTCAATTTTGTCAAAAAATCGTTTTTTATTTGTTTTGCCCTTTTTTGTTTGTTTTGTGCTTGTGCAAACTTTGAGCTTTTGAAAATCCTTGTGAGAAAATGCATTGAAAAATGAGAGGGCAAATTTTGGTGTACAACAATTGCCCCTGTTCAATCTTCTTGAACCTGAAGAGTGAGATTGGTAGATCTGCCTTTCGTGACATGAATGTGAAAGATGATTGAACACTAAAGTGCCCATAAATTTTCCCTTAACGTGTTGAATTGCAAATGTGATTATGGATGCAATTTGGAGAGATGATGGAGAGTTGTTGGAAACGGGCTTACAGATACCACCCATAGCGACATAAAAGATATTCGTTTCGCCTGTCTTTTCCTGCTAGGAAGAGGGTTAGTTGCATGCAGAAGTATGCATGGCGTAATGATGTTCTCAAAATAAATGATATTATGTTGTATGTGTATGCTATATGATGTATGAAGGTTAAATATGATTGAAGTGCATCCTTATATGGGAAAAAAATCCTTGACAAATGTTGGGGAGCCTTGGGAAGCTGAATCTCGGACTGCTGCTAGGGATGAAGAGCACGCTCCTCTTCAGACTTTGTTTTAGGATATTTCCGCTGGGGGAATGTTATTTTGTTTGAGAAGACTCTGAGGAGAGTGTTGATCTCCTGCTTAGGGAAGAGATCTCTGGAGTCTTAGTTGTCTATTGCTCTACTAGGGAGTTATCTCTTGAAAATTAATTGTTATCTGGTCGGACTCCAGGCTTCACAACGACTTACTGGGGATAAAGAAGTTGACGGTTATCTAGTTATTTTCCAGGTTTTGCAGCAACTCATCAAGGATTGTAGAAAAGTCTACTGGGGAAGAGGAGTTTTGTTTAGTGATTTGTAAAAGTCAAACTGTTATCTGGTCGGGTCCAGGTTTCAGCAACTTGAATTGGAGGTTAACTGTTATCTGGTTGGGTCTAGGCTTCATCAATTTAAAATTATGGTTTACTGTTATCTGGTCGGATCTGGGTTTCAGTAACTCGAGCTAGAGGTTAACTGTTATCTGGTCGGGTCCATGCTTCAGTAACTTAAAAGGGGATTGACTGTTATCTGGTCGGATCTGGGCTTCAGCAAATGGAGAAGTTAAACTATTATCTGGTCGGGTCCAGGCTTTAGTAACTTGGAATTGTGGTTTACTGTTATCCAGTCGGATCCTGGTTTCACAGTAAGTTGAACTAGTGGTTAACTGTTATTTGGTTGGGTCCAGGCTTCAGTAACTTGGCAAAATGGTTTTACTGTTATCTGGTCAGATCCAGTCTTCATAGTAAGTTGAGGGTAGGGTGAAGTTGAACTAGTATCTGGTCAGGTCCAGGTAGTAACTTGCTTGAAAGGATGAAGTTGACTGTTATCTGGTCGGATTCCAGGCTTTTCAACAACTTTTGGAGATAGCAAAGATTTTTTGGCGACTTCACTGGGGATTAAGGGTCCTGGTCCCTTGATTCGTAATATTCTGAGAGATAAACTCAAGCTGGAGATGATAGACTCAGTCGGGGAAGACAGACTCAGCTAGGGAATTTTGCTGTTTGTTGGGGAAATAAATCCTGTTGAGAAATTTTTGATGAGCTGCTAGGGGAGATGTATTCTTTGGACATAACTCCTTAAGACCTCTTATTGCGACCAACTTAGCTGGGAAGAGAGTTTTCCAGATATTGAAACTTTGGCTGAAGAGTTTATAAATCCAAATTTGTGAGGATAATGCTAATGGAAAAAACTCTGTGGAGATGTCTTGAATGCAATTAGGGAGATGTTTGTCACTGTTTTTGAAGCATGTGTTAAAAGTTTAATCATGTTCATATGCGTACGTCCATTCAATTTTAGCCATTGGACTTCTTCGCATTCAAAATAGGAAAAAACAAAAGGTTTGTACTTCAAAGTATATTTGTATTGATGTTTTGCCCATGAATAGGCTTTTTGTACAAAGAGACATAAATCCTAGTAAGAGGAAATCGCCAAAAGAAATGAAAGTGTACAGAATGAAAACAAAAATAATAGCCATGTGAAAGTGATCTCGTTTTCCCCACACTGCTATTGCCTTTATGTCTTCGAGTAAACCTTTGTCGTTGAACGAAGTCGATTGGATTGATTTTGGACCATTTAAACTTTTAGATTTTTGGTAATAAAACTAGTTGTAGGGATTCCACGGGACATAATCATACGATTTAATCCTTAACTTTTTCCTGGACCGCCCTTTCGGGTTTTCAACCCATCAGGATACCCATTTTTGCCCAAGTCGCCCTTTCAGGTTTTCGACTTGCCGGGTGTATAATCTTTTGCATATATCCCTAATTTTTTCCCGAACCCTTTTGGTTCGCCGGGATGCCCTTATTTTTGCCTAGGTGTGTCAACCTAGCGGGTCATTTTATGCGTAGTATTTTTTAACTATGTCCGCGTTTACGGGATGTGGGAAATCTTTGCCATCCATAGTAGTCAGCATCATGGCACCACCAGAGAAGACTTTCTTTACAATAAATGATCCTTCGTAAGTGAGAGTCCATTTTCCCCTGGGGTCGCCTTGTGGAAGAATGATGCGCTTTATTACCAAATTGCCAGCTTGATACACTTGAGGCTTGATCTTCCTGTTGAACGCCTTAATCATACTCTTTTGATACATCTGACCATGGCAAACAACAACCAACCATTTCTCGTCAATCAAGTTTAGTTGATCCAACCTAGTCTGAATCCATTCATCCTCGCATAGACCTGCTTCTTTCATTATTCTTAAAGAAGGAATTTGAACTTCTATGGGCCAGACGTATTCCATGCCATAGACCAAAGAGAAAGGAGTTACCCCAGTTGACGTGTGAGCCAAAGTACGGTAGCCATGGAGAGTGAATGGTAACATCTCATGTTAATCTTTGTAGGTTACCACCATCTTTTGCACAATCTTCTTGATATTTTTATTGGCAGCTTCCACTGCACCATTCATCTTAGGTCTGTACGGAGAAGAATTGTGATGCTTGATTTTGAACTGAGTACAAAGTTCCATAATCATAGCATTGTTGAGATTAGTTCCATTGTCGATGACAATCCTTTCGGGGTTGCCATAACAACAAATGAGATTATGCTTAATAAACCTGGCTACAACGTTCTTGGTGACTGAGGCATATGAAGCAGCTTTGACCTACTTGGTAAAGCAATCAATGGAAACAAGAATGAAACGGTGTCCATTTGAGGCAGTAGGTTTGATTTCTCTGATCATGTCAATGCCCCACATCGCAAACGGCCACAGAGAAGTCATGGCATTTAAGGGAATAGGTGGTACATGGAACTTGTCAGCATAGATTTGACACATATGGCAAGTTCTTAAGTGATGATGATAATCAGTTTCCATTGTGGACCAATGGTACCAACCCTCAGGATTTTCTTGGCCATAGTATGTCCACTAGAGTGGGTCCCAAAGAGGCCATCGTGCATGTCTTCCATAATTTTCTCTACCTCCTTCTTGTCCACACATCAGAGAAGAGTAGAATCATGATTGCGCTTGTATAGGGTTCCGTTTCTTAGAAATAATTTGGCTAAAAATCTTTGCAAAAACTTCTTATCGTTAACAGAAGCCCCTTCAGGATATTCTTGTGTTTCAAGATATCTTTTCACCTCATGGTACCATGGTTTCTCCTCGTCAGTGTCAAGCTCATAGCAGTGTGCAGGTTCGTCGAATCTTTCGATTTATATCATAGGAGCTTCATTGTCCCATTTGGCCTTGAACATGGAAGACATTGTGGCCAAAGCGTCGGCTAACTGATTTTCCTCCCTAGGGAAATGATCAAAGGTGATCTCCTGGAATAATGGAATCAGAGTTAACACAAACTCTTCGTATGGAATGAGTTTAGGATGCTTGGTATCCCATTCTCCCTTTACCTGGCTAATTACTAGAGCGGAATCTCCAAATACATCAAAGTGTTTGATCCTCAAGTCAATGGCAACCTTCAGACCTAAGATGCATGCTTCATACTCAGCCATGTTGTTCGTACAATCGAAGCATAATCTAGCAGTGAAAGGAGTGTGGAAACCTTCAGGAGAGATTATCATAGCACCAATTCCGTTACCCAGAGCATTGGAAGCCCCATCAAAAACCATAGTCCATCGGGATCCTTGTTCAGGTCAGTCATACGGTCCAGGTTTTGCATAGTCGGTCACTAACATGATATTCTCATCCGGGGATTCAAAGTTCATAGATTGATAGTCATTAACAGCTTGGTAAGACAAATGTTCTGCTAATATACTTTCTTTGATGGCCTTTCATGTTGTATACTGGATGTAAAATCATTTTCCATCTAGCTATCCGTCCGGAGAGAGTGGGTTTTTTGAAGATGTATTTGATAAGGTACATTTTAGAAATCAATAGAGTGGTGTGAGTCAGCATATACTGTCTTAGCCGGCGAGCAGCCCATTCCAGAGTGCAACAAGTTTTCTCAAGTAGTGAATATCTGGTTTCATAGTTGGTAAACTTCTGGCTCAGGTAGTAAATTACATGCTCTTGTCGGCCAGACTCGTCATATTGGCCCAACACCCCCCCCATAGAATTCTCTAGCACAATCAAGTACATGATCAAAGGTGTTCCCTCAACTAGAGGCATGAGGATATGAGGCTCTTGCAAATATTCCTTGAGTTTGTTGAAGGCAGCTTGGCAGTCGTCGTTCCATTTTACTACTTGATCTTTCTTCAAGAGCTTGAAGATTGGCTCACAAGTAGCTGTTAAGTCAGATATGAAGCGAGAAATGTAATTATACGACCCAAGAATCCTCCGACCTCTTTTTCAGAACGGGGGACTGACATTTCTTGAATGGCCTTTACTTTTGTAGGATCAACTTTGATACCTTTTCTACTGACGATGAAACGTAGAAGCTTTCCAGACCTTACTACGAATATACATTTATTAGGGTTCAACCTCAATTTGTACTTCTTTAGCCTCTCAAATAGCTTGTATAGGTGATCGAGATTCTCTTCTTTGGTTTGCGATCTTGCAATCATATCATCCACATAGACTTCTATTTCATGATGGATCATATCATGAAATAATTCTACCATAGCCCTTTGATATGTTTCCCCTGCATTCTTTAATCCGAATGACATAACCCTGTAGCAAAAGGTGCCCCATTGTGTGAAAAAGGTGGTCTTTTCCATATCTTCGGGAGCCATCTTGATTTGGTTGTATCCAGAAAATCCATCCACGAAGGAGAAGACTTTGTGTTGAGCGGTGTTGTCAACCAATACGTCAATATGTGGTAGAGGGAAATCATCCTTGGGGCTCGCTCTATCCAGATCTCTATAGCCCACACACATGCAAACCTTTCCATCCTTCTTTGGCACAGGAACCACGTTTGCCACCCATTGAGGATAATATGTGACAGCTAGAAAACTTGCATCAAACTTCTTCATTACCTCAGCTTTTATCTTTTTGGACATGCTAGGCCGCATGCGACGAACCTTTTGCTTAACAGGAGGGAAATCTTCCTTCATTGGCAAATGATACACCATAATATCAGTATCCAACCCGGGCATATCTTCATACGACTAAGCAAACACTTCAACATAATCATGTATCATCTGAACCAATCTACTCTTGATATCATTTTTTAGGTTGGCATCGATCTTGAACTCTCTTTTATCTGTCTCCGTACCTAAGTTGATAACTTTGATCGACTCTTTGTGAGGTTGAATAAATTTCTCTTCTTGCATTAGAAGTCTGGCTAATTCTCCTGGTATTTCACAATCTTCCTCGCCTTCGTCTTCGGCTTGGTTAACTGGATGTTCGAAATCATAACTGGTAATAGTAGAGTCATGGGCAATGAGATCCAGAGTGGATGAAGATCTGCAAGTGTGTGTGTGTATGTGTGTGTGTGTGCATGTAAGGTTTGTGGCTATTTGAGAAAAATGCAATAAAGGGAAAGAAAGACAATGAACACGAAAATTTGAATGCCAAAAGGTCCAATGGTTTATATTAAATGATCATATGATAGATGAACATGAACAAAACCCTTTAACAAAATATAAAAAAGTTCCCCGGGGCAAGGCACATGGCTTAAAAGTCATTGCTTTGGAATTTAAGATTACATACATAAATTCATGAATTGGAAGAAAATTGTAACAATAATTACTCCTCTATGAAGGAGATGGGTGTGAAGTCTTTTTCCTACCAGTTGGTGAGTTTTCCTTTGACAGTAGGGTAGATCCATTCTTCAAAAGGGCATTCATCATCAAAATCTTCTACAACATTTACTTCATGATTTCTGATGCGGAGAGGTATATTTCTTACGCGAGCGCGCCTAACTTCTTTTTGATCTTGAATGGTGAAACCCAATCCGAATTTGTCTGTTTTAAACGGGATGTCAGGAAGCTGGCCCCAAATAGTACATTCTCCCTCCTTGACCACGACGCGGGCATCCTTGAGCGAAATCATTCTTGGTACAACTTTATCAGCTTTTGACATGTTGGAGGAGGCTTTGGTGGCGTCAATCATAGGAGGAACAATTTCAAAGGCCTGGTGTGATACGGTAGGAGAACTGACTTGAAGGTTTTGCATTTGATTGCAAATGTTACGGTTAGTAAGAGTCGCCACTGACTTTTATTTTATCCAAAAGGAAAGGTGAAAAAACACAGGAAAGACCTTTGAGATTATTTCTTGAGTTCGGGGGGTAGATTATGAAAAGGGAAGGTATTAGCACCCTTTTCATCCATGGTTTTCCATGGGCTCTTAGTTACTTGCTAGATCACTTGCTTTTTTGTTTGAAATTGTGCTTGGTGTGGTTTTTTGAAAGTATTTTGTAAAGAGGCCATTGTTTAGGCTATCTTTGTAATGATTCTCGTTCGTAAGAATGTATACAAAGATGTTGATCTTTTAAAAATGTTTTCAATTTTGTAAGATGTTTTGAAAGTGTATGTGTTTGTTTTGAAAATAGCAAGGATGTTTGTTTTGAAATGGAGCAAGTAATTAGGAGCAATCTACCTACTCAAATGTCTTTCTTGTTCATTTTCTTTTCCTTTGACATTGTTGTCTTACCATTGATTTGGTAAGCAACCCTATCTTTGGATGTAAACGGGACGGGCGTGGGTCATCGTATAACCATGATTAGCAATGTTGCAAGGTATCTTAGCATTCTTTTTTAGGGACTAAGATCATTTGAAAGTCAACTTATATAGCGTCATCGAGGGGACTATGATCTTGTATTTGCTTGTTTTTGCTAAGATACCTTACATGCGTAATATGGTCATTTTGTATAAGGCAACCAAGTGGGATAACCCTAGGGGTGTTTGTGTGCAAGTGTATCATTTTCATGCTTATTTTTTGTCTTGAATTAGGGTTTTCTAAGTGTTGATTTTAGTCTTTCCATACAAACTCTAGTCACTAGCATTTGTATATAAAAGCGATAAATTGCGGAATTTTAAAGTTACTACGCTATTACAATATTTGTGGGGAGGGGGATATACAAATTGAACGGGGATTGCAAGAATGTAAACCCGGTTGATCTATTACAAACAAATTGAATGGGTATTAATGTACAAGGAATTAAAATAAGTAATGTACAAAATGAATAAGTGTACAAAAATACAAAATATAAAGAAAATGGGTCTTTGTTTGATTTTCATGAGAAAGAGGGAAATTGTTTTAACCTAATTAATTTAAAGAAAATAATTAATCAAGTTTAAATTTATTAAGAAAATATTTTTGAATAAAACCCTAATTCTATTTAGTTGATTAAAAGAAAATAAGTTTAGAAAAAAGTGTTTTTGGTATTTTTGTCTTGAAAATATTCATGGTATCATTAAATATTTTGTGGCTTTTTTTTTAATATTAAAAAATATATATTTTAATAGGTGGGAAAAGAAAAATAAATACTAACATAGTTTTAATTTAGTTTACAAGACTAGTTAATAAAAATAAATAATGTATAGTTAAATAAAATATTTTTTATGAGAAAAATAAAATAAACTAAGTTAAAAATAAAAATCTAATTTTTGTATTTTTTTTAATATTAGGAAAAATAATTAAGAAAATATAAATGAAATAAATAAAAATAAAAATAAAAATAAATAAACTTGGGCCAGGGGTGTAAACAGCCTGCAAGGGAGTTAGTCAGCAAAAAAAAAAGCCCAATAAGGCCCAGGCGCTCAAAAAAGTCAGAAATGTCAAAATGTGTAAAAAAGGCAAAAGGGTACCACTGGGGCTCGAACCCAGGTCCCAAAGGTTACAGACGCGCGCTTCTACCACTGGGGTGGCTATACATCCGTTAACATAAGCAAAACAATAAATATACAAGGCAAAACGCGCCCTGATGACTTCATCTTCAACCTCCAGCCAGACCAACTGTAACTTGCTCATTTCTCATCAAAAATGAAAACTGTAAACATAAAACTTGTAGCAAATTTTCTGACGGTTTTAGAAATGTAAAGTATTAAAACTATAGATCAAAGATAAGCATGAATTTTAATGGCCTTAATCTGAACCCTAAAAATTTCATAAATTTCATTTTCAAAATTCTCTAAGCTCAAGCAAAATTAATGGAAACTATAGACATGGTTAGTTTCAGGGCAATGATATCTACAAGTTTTGTTCATAAATAAATTATTGATGATGCCTGTATGAAGAGTTCCAAGTTTAGAAAACTTACCTCAAAACTTGAAATCGTGTTTTGAGTTTGAGCTTGTTTCAAGTGATGGTGATGATCAGGTTAGCTTCCTTGAGGTCCTAGGAAGCTAATGCAATGGTTTACTTGAGTTGAGAGTGGCTGAGATGGCCTGGAAAACTCAGGTTGCAGACTCTATTTTTTGGTTATGGAGGTTATGGTAAATGGTGTTATAGTTCTGAAATAAGGATGGGGATGAGTTGTATTTGATGTAAGGAAGCTTTAGGAATGAATTTGCGGGAAAACGCACGAGGGAAATGGGAGATACAAGTTTAAGGTCAGAATTGTGTATCAATGGAGTTTTTTGTGCAATTTATGGCTAGAGGGAATTTGGGAGTGTTTCAGGGTGCTAAAACTCTTCTCTTAGCTCACAAATAGTGACTCTATTTATAAGCAACAAGTTTGGAGTGCTCTAGTTGATCAGAATTCAAATTTACATGTTTTAGTTCAACATGTGATTTTTTTGACAAAACAAGTTTCCATGCCTTGTACTTGATTCATAGAGTGGTTATGCTTTAAACAAGCTTGCTTCTGATTTTGTGGATGGAGTGTGATCAGAAGGAACAAGTTAGAGGCTCAAGAATGGACTTTATAAAAAAATCTTGCTTTACAAGAATGACAATGTTAACTTTGTGCCATAAATGGAAATGCAACTTGGATAATGGCTCAATTGCTTGGATCAAAGCCCTAACAGCTGTGTAAACATTTAATTATGGAGTGACAAACAAGTTTGAGGCCTGCAGAGCAAAGATTATGCAGCCTAGCATGGATTTGGTTCATGTGTTCATCAAAAAATGACTTGTAATTCAAGTGATGAAACCCATATTTGAATTTCTTTTGAAGATTCCCCTTGGAACTATATGAAAAAGTTCCATGAAGTTGGGTCAAAATCCTGACCAAATTAGGGCAAAATTTCACTGAGTGTTTAGTTTCATGACCACATGTTCATAAAATTATTACTTGATATCCAAGAATTTTTGGAAGCACTTGTGTAAATAAAAGTTGTAGATTTCATGGAGATCTACAACTTTAATTTTGGAAGTTTCTCTTGAATCATCTTGCATCATGGTGAAATTTTGGCTCAAAGTTATGAAAAAACATGAAATTTCCAACACTTAGAAAAATTAAGTTTAGAAATTTTGACTTTTCAAAATGAAATCTTGACTTTTTGATTTCTTGATGAATAAGTTTCATATTTTGACATGTTTTGATGAATTATGATCTTTGGAACTTTAATTTGACCAAAAAGTCAAAGATTGACTTTTCAGTATACAGTTGACTTTTGATCAGTTGACTGCAAAATTCATCTGTCAATCCAATGGACTTGCAATGTTATGAACCATGTCATTAGATTAAAATGATGAAATTGGACTCTTGAGATCATACCTTAAACCAATTGACCATTTTCTAGGTCAAAAATCAGAAATTGCCCTTTCTCAGACAAAACCCTAATTTTGACCATTTTGCCCTTTTAGAGATTTGATCAAATTTCTTGAGGAGTTGTGGTCCAAACTTGATCAAATGATATATATGAGTTTAAAATATTTATTTGGATCAAGAATTATGAAGTTTTACTGTAAATTGGCCATGGTTGACTTTTTCCCCAATACAATTGATTTTTAGGTCAACTGCTCAATTGACTGATAAAAAATGTGATCCAAGGCTTAAAACTTGACATGTGTAATCTTGGGGGTCCATAATGATCAGTGAAAATCATATGGGGCATATAAATTCCAAAAATATTTGTGCAAACTCAAACCCTAGTTTTAGGTCATCAGTGCATAAGGAGGTGTCTTGAGCTGATCAAATCCTAATGCAGTCTTGAGCCCAAGGATATTTTGTGAGAAAATTCTTGATAAGTGAGAGGGAAAATTTTGGGGTACAACAGATTCCCCTATTCAATCTTATTAAACCTGAAGATTTAGATTGGCGAGTTTTCCCATTCGTGACTCGATGGTGGAAGATGATTGGACACTAGAGTGCCCAGAAATTTGCACTTGATGACATGATGGTAGGGGGAATGGGATTTAAAGATGCCATTCGAGGAGATGATAGAAAGTTATTGGAGATGGGTTTGTAGATGCCATCCAAAAGTGATTGTTGAATTGTAATTTGGAAGCTTAACGAATGAGTATTAGAATGGCGTCCGTGTCTGGAGCGTATCTGAACTGTATCTGAAAGTTGAATCTGAATGAGTATCAGAATGGCATCCATGTTTGAAGCGTATCTGAACTGTATCTGAATGAGTATTAGAATGGCATCCGTGTCTGGAGCGTATCTGAACTGTATCTGAAAGTTGAATCTGAATTAGTATCAGAATGGCATCCGTGTCAGGAGTATATCTAAATTGTATCTGAAAGTTGAATCTGAATGAGTATCAGAATGACATCCGTGTCTGGAGCGTATCTGAACTGTATCTAAATGAGTATCAGAATGGCATCCGTGTTTGGAGCATATCTGAACTGTATCTGAATGAGTATCAGAATGGCATCCGTGTTTGGAGCGTATTTGAACTGTATCTGAAAGTTGAATCCGAATGAGTATCAGAATGGCATCCGTGTCTGGAGCGTATCTGAACTGTATCTGAAAGTTGAATCCGAATGAGTATCACAATGGCATCCGTGTCTGGAGCGTATTTGAATTGTATCTGAGAAAGAAATTGAATGAGTATTAGAATGGCATCCGTGTCTGGAGCGTATCTGAATTGTATCTGGAAGTTGAATCCGAATGAGTATCAGAGTGGCATCCGTGTCTGGAGCGTATCTAAACTGTATCTGAAAGTTGAGTCCAAATGAGTATCAAAATGGCATCCGTGTCTGAAGCATATTTGAACTGTATCTGAGAAAGAATCTGAATGAGTATCAGAATGACATACGTGTCTGGAGCGTATTTGAACTGTATCTGAGAAAGAATCTGAATGAGTATCAGAATGGCATCCGTGTCTGGAGCGTATCTGAAAACTTTGAACATTGTTAATGGTAACTGTTGATTAATCTTATCCTGAAAAAGGTAAAATGTTAGCTAATATGCAATGTTATGTTGTATGAAATGCATAGCATAATTGTTGTACCCCAAAATTTGCCCTCTCATTTATCAAGATTTTTCTCACAAGATTTCTTTGACTCAAGACTGGATTAGGGCTTGACCAGCTCAAGACATCTCATCATGCACTGATGACCCAAAATTAGGGTTTGAGATTCCACAAATATTTTTGGACTATCAATGCTTCATATGACTTTCAAGGACAATTATGGACCCCCAAGATTACTCATGACAAGTTTCAAGCCTTGAATCACATTTTTGATCAGTCAATTGGACAATTGACCTAAAAATCAGCTGTATTGGGAAAAAAGTCAACCATCGCCAATTAACAGTAAAACTTCATAATTTTTGATCCACATCAACATTTTAGACTCATATGTATCATTTGATCAAGTTTGGACCATAATTCCTCAAGCAATTTGATTAAATCATCAAAATGGCAAAATGATCAAAATTAGGGTTTTGACTGAGAAAGGGCAATTTCTGATTTTTGACCTAGCAAATGGTCAATTGTTTTAAGGCATGATCTCAAGAATTCAATTGCATCATCTTGACCTAATGACATGGTTCAAAACAGTGCAAATCCATTGGATTGACAGATGAATTTTTCAGTCAACTGATCAAAAGTCAACTGTGCACTAAAAAGTCAAACTTTGACTTTTTGGTCAAATTCAAGTGCCAAGGATCATAATTCATCAAAACATGTCAAAATGTGAAACTTTTTCATCAATAAATCAAATATTGAAGATTTTGTTTTGAAATTTGAAATTCCTTAACTTAGAAATTTTTCTAAGTATAGAAAATTTCTTATTTTTTCTCAACTTTAAGCCAAATTTTCAGCATGATACAAGATGATTCAAAGAAAGTTCCCAACATGAAAGTTGTAGATCTCCATGAAATCTAAAACTTTTCTTCAAACAATTTCTCCTAAAGGTGCTTGGATCTCAAGATATAATTTTGTGAATACATGCTCATGAACTAAAGTAACTTAGTGAAATTTTGCCCTAGTTTAGGCAGGTTTTTGACCTAACTTCATGGCAACTTTTCACCTAGTTCCAAGAGGAATCTTGGAAAGCAATTCGAAGATGAGTTATAGAGCACATTGCAATATTTCCAAAATGTCCAAGAACTCCTTTAGATCATTCTTGAGTAGGGAGAATCAAAGAGACGAAGTTGGCAATTTCTCATGTTGATTTCAAGCCATTTCATGAAGATCAAAATTCAAATCCTCAAGCATGCTGTATAATCTTCACTTTTCAGGCCTCAAAATTGTTTTTCACTCCACCATTAATGAATTTCACAAGGTTTCATGCCCTATAGCCAAGCATTCAATGCTTTGTACATGAACAATTCCATTTTTGGCACAAAGGTGCCATTTCCATTTTGATAAAGTATAACTTTTGCAACTTTTCACTCCTTGAGCCTTGCACTTGTTTTCTCTGCACATAAGCAAAGCCACAACAAAGAGCAACTTGCCTGAAGCGTCTACCAAACTAGACCACGCCTGTACAACACTTAGGGACTTGTCTCCTCACCTTGCTTCAAAAACAAGAAATGTAGAAAGACATGTGATCTTGTACTTCTGAGCAAGCACAAGTCCTCCAACCTTTTGCTTTATATAAAGCCATCACTTTGCAACTAAAACCACAAATGCCCAAGCCTTGAAACACCCTAGAATCAGAAATTGCATACCAAGCCTCCAAACTTGCCATTTCTGACTTGTGAACCGAATCTTCCATTCCACTCGTGCATTTTCAGGCCTTTTGCTTCCCTAAGCTTCCTTACCTTACATGTAAACCATCTCACACCCTGAAACATTACTGTAACTCCATCTTCCCCATTGTTGAACTTCAAAAACAGAGTAACACAGGTGGACTTCTCTAGATCATTCCAGTAACGCTCAAGACAAGCTAAGCATTGCATTAGCTTCCTAGAGGTTCAAGGAAGCTAACCTGATCATCACAGCATCCTAAAGCAAGCTCATTTCCAAAACACGATTTCCATTTTCAAGGTGAGTTTTCTGTTTTTCTAACTTTTAATACATACATAATTAGCTTTCCATTTGTGAATATACAATGTAGAAATCATTGCTACTAAGCTGTACATATCCATAGCTTACATTTATTTGGCCTGAGTTTAGAGAATTTTGAGTTTGAAGTTTCTGAAAAAATTAGGTTAAGAATTAGGGCCAACAAAATTCTCTCTAATCTTGGACTTATAGTTTTAGTTATGCACATGGTTAGAATCGTGAAGTAAAATGCTATAATGTTCATGTTATCACTTTCCATTTTTGTTGAGAGATGAAAGAGTTATAGGGGGTCCGGCTGGCTAGAGGTTGAAGATGAAGTACAGGGCAAGGAAGTATTTTATGTTATGTATTTTTGTTTTCATTTGAACTAACGGATGTACAGCCACCCCAGTGGCAAGGAAGCACGCAGAAATGCCTTAGGTCACGGGTTCGAGCCTTGGCGCTGCCTTTTGCAATTTTTCCATATTTTTTCATCTTTTTTTTGTTTGCAGCGTGGGCTTATGAGCATTGGGCCTGATATTTTTACTAACTTTCTGCCTCCAGTTTACTCATGGCACCCCTGGCCCATATATTTTATTTAATATTTTTATTTTCATTATATTTTATCAAATATATATTTCTCAATAATATAAAATCATAAAAAATATAAAAATGATAAGTATTATATTTTGTTTATTTTATCTTATTTTCTCATAATTTTTTTTTAATTTAGTTATATATATTAACTGTTTTTCTTAATAAACTTGTGAATTAAAATAGAATTAGGTTAGTTATTTATTCTTTTTCTCACACTTATTAATATTTTATTTTAATATATAAAAAGACTAAAATATTTCATAAATACCATTTATTATTTTCAAGACAATAAATACAGAAAGAATACTTAAAGAAATTTTATTTTCTTTTAACAAATTAGAATTAGGGTTAATCAAAATCTTTTTTCTAAAAAATAATTTCCTTTTCTTAATTAATTTAAGTTTAACCTTGACTTATTTATTAGGCTTAGTTTAAAACTTTTTCATATAAAAAAACAAAAAAAAATCTTTTTTTCTTTAATTTATATATCTTTGCATATTTAAATTGCCTTGTACATTATTTATTCCGATACTTGTATAAATTAGATTTGGTTGTAATAGATTAATTAGGTTTATATTATTGCAATCCCCATTCATAATTTGTATACCCCCCCCCCCCCCCCCCCCCCACAAAGTGTTGTAATAGCGTAGTAATCTTTAAATTTTGCAATTTATCGGTTTTATATAATATGCTAGTAATTAGGGTTTGTATGGCAAGATAAAATCAATCAAGTAGAAAACTCTAATCCAAGACAAAATCAAGCATGAAAATGACACACTTGCACACAAGCACCCCTAGGATTACTCCACTTGGTTGCCTTGAACAAAAATGGTCATATTACGCATGTGAAGTATCTTAGCAAAACAAACAAATATAAGATCATAGTCCCTCGATGACGCTATCCAAAGTTGCCTTACAAAATGATCTTAGTCCGTAAAAAATGCTAAGATACTTTACAACATTGCTAATCATGGTTATACGATGACCCACACCCGTCCCATTTACATCTAAAGATAGGTTTGCTTACCAAATCAATGGTAAAACAACAATATCAAAGGAAAGGAAATGAACAAGAAATATATTTGAGTAGGTAGATTACTTTAGTTACTTGCTCCATTTCAAAACAAATATCATTGCTATTTTCAAAACAAACACACACATTTCTAAACATCTTACAAACATTGAAAACATTTTCAAAAAGATCAACATCTTTGTATACATTCTTACGAACGAGAATTATTACAAAGATTTCATAAACAATGGCCTCTTTTACAAAATACTTTCAAAACCACACAAAGCACAAATTCAAACAAAAGCAAGTGATCTAGCAAGTAACAAAGAACCCATGGAAAACCATGGATGAAAAGGGTGCTAATACCTTCCCTTTTCATAATCTACCCCCCGAACTCAAGAAACAATCTCAAAGGTCTTTCCTGTGCTTTTTCACCTTTCCTTTTGGATAAAAGAAAAGTCGGTGGCGACTCTTGCTAACCGCAACATTTGAGATAAAACTCAAAACAATCAAGTCAGTTCTCCCACTGTATCACAATAATGCATTCGTGTTATCAATGTTTGATATATGGGTGCGATGTATACGCATGTGAGCTAATCTGTTGTACTCCTATTGGATTGGGGAAAATAGATCCCTGTCTGCTGCTGAAGATATGGAGTATAAGTCTTCATGTCGTGGAGTTGAAGTGCTGATGAATTTATTTTTAGAGAAATAAACTCTATTGTAAGGGGAATGTTGTGTACTGTTTGAAAAATCCTGGTTGGGGAATTCTGAGAAATTTGGCGACTTCTACAGGGGATTGATAAACTGGAAGCTTTGTTCTGCTGGGGATTAAACTTCACACTGTGGGGAATTTTATGGAGATAAACTTAGAGAGATTTCCCTATCTCTTAAAGCCACCAGCGATTGTCTTTTATTTTGTTTATTTGTAAACAGTAATTATGTTCAAATGCATATGTTCAACAATGAATCATTGGACGTTTTTGTAAACAAAACACAAGCGTAAAGAAAAACAGATAGTTTTTGAACTTCCAAAGGAATATCTTTGTATTGACTTTGAGATAGTATTTTTGTACAATGAGACAAACATTCTAGTAAGAGAATGTCATCGTAAAAAATGAAAATTTTGATACAAAGAAAAGATAGCTATGTGCAATAATCCCATGGAGTTCCCATTATGCTATAGCCTTCATATCTCTGAGCATCTTGTCTATTTGTTGCCTTGTCCGAAGTTGATTAAATTGATCAGAACCTCTGAGTTTGCAGGTTGTCCGTAAGGTGATCCAACGGGACATAGTCATACGCTTTAATTCCCTAACTTTTGCCTGGACCGCCCTTTCGGGTTTTCAGTCCACCGGGATACCCTTTTTTTCCCAAGCCTCCCTTTCGGGTTTTCAACTTGCTGGGTGTACATATTTTTTTTGTTTTATCCCTAATTTTTGCCCGAACCTTTTTGGTTCGCCGGGATGCCCTTGTTTTTCCTAGGTGTGTCAACCTAGCGGGTCCCTTATGCGTAGTATCTTTTGACTATGTCTGCATTCGCAGGGTGCGGCAGGTCATTGTCATCCATGGTAGTCAAGATCATTGCTCCACCAAAGAATATGTTTTTGATTACAAATGGTCCTTCAAATGTATGAGTCCATTTTACCCTGGGATCACCTTGCGGTAGTATGATACGTTTGATCACCAGATCCCCAACTTGATACACTTGGCGTATGAACTTTTTATTGAAAGCCTCGATCATCTGTTTTTGATACATTTGACCATGGCAAACATCATTAAGCCTTTTATCATTAATCAAGTTTAGTTGATCAAATCGATTCTGGATCCAATCATATTTGTTCAGCCATGCATCCTTCATAATTCTTAGAGAGGGGATCTGAACCTCAATAGGAAAGACAATCTCCATTCCGTATACCCTAGAATAGGGTGTTGCCCCGGTTGATGTGCGAGTTTTGGTACGATACTCGTGGAGAGCGAATGGTAGCATCTCATGCCAGACTTTGTATGTGACTTTCATTTTCTTTATTTTCTTTTTAATGTTCTTATTCACGGCTTTAACAACACCATTCATCTTTGGCCGGTAAGGGGAAGAATTGTGATGCTGGATCTTGAATTGCTTGCACAAGGAGGTGTTCATAGTATTGTTCAAGTTTGTACCATTGTCTGTAATGATCCTCTCCGGGATACCGTAACGACAGATGAGATTCTGCTTGATGAACCGGGCGATAACATTCTTGGTAACGGAAGAGAAAGAAGCTGCCTCCACCCACTTTGTAAAATAGTCGATGGCCACTAAAATGAAGCGGTGTCCATTGGATGTTGTTGGCTTGATTTCACCAATCATATCAATCACCCACATAGCAAAGGGCCAAGGAGCTGTCAAGACATTCAGAGGAACCGGAGGCACGTGCACCTTGTCAGCATAGATCTGATACTTATGGCAGGTTCAAGAGTGTTGATAGCAATCTTCTTCCATGGTAGACCAGTAATAGCCTGCCCGTAGGATTTTCTTTGCCTTCGTATGCCCAATGGAATGGGTGCCAAAAGTGCCTTCATGTAATTCAGCCATGATCCTTTCAACTTCAGCCTTGCCTACGCACCAAAGTAACACAGAGTCATGGTTGCATTTGTAAAGAATGCCATTACTAAGGAATAATTTAGTAGTGAATCTCCTTAAGAACTTCTTATCGTTTACTGAAGCTCCTTCTGGATATTCTTGAGTCTTGAGATACCTCTTGACTTCGTGAAACCAAGGTTGGTCTACTACTTCTTCAATATTGATCTCGTGACAGTGTGCTGGTTCATTCATTCGTTCAATGGTGATATGGGGGGCCTCGTTATCCCATTTAAGTTTAAACATAGATGACTGTTGTACCCCAAAATTTTCCCTCCCATATTCTTCAAAGTTTTGACAAGCATCCTCTTCAAATGGATCAAAGTCTACTCAAGGGCTACAAAGTCAACCACTCTCCTAAAGCCAGTCAAATTAGGGTTTTGGTTCTTGCAAGGAAGTTGAGGTTTTCAAGGGCTCAATCAAGTCCCATATGCCCATACACATTGTCAAGCACCTACATGTCAAGTTTCAAGGCTCACAAGATCAAGTTGCACAGTCAAAAACCCTAATTGCCTCACAATAAACATCTTATTTTGAAGCCACAATCATCATTTGGTCAAGTCTTGACCATGATTCCACAAGAATGGCTCAAAAATCATCAAGGTGTCAAAAGTTTCTATTTTTGGACAGCTGAAAAGTCAATTGTAACTTGACCAAGGCATAACTTTTTCATGGTTCATCAGAAAAATCCCATCCAATGCTCATTTTTAAGGGGATGACATTTCCTACAACTCATCTTCACATTCCAAGTCCAAGAAATGCTCTCACAAAAAGTTATCAATTTTAACATTAAAGGTCATTTTCAAAAGTCAACAAAAAGGCACTTTAAGTCAAAGACCATAACTTGAGATTGGTAAATCAAAATGACATGGGACCAAAGGCATTGGTTAGAGGACTTCAAGACCTTTCCAAAATGTTCAAGAACATGTTCATATGATCAAAATTGAGCAAGATATGCATTGGAGAAGTTGGGAAATTTTTGTGAAATGGCCAAAGTCAACTATCCTTGAAACTTCATTTTTGACAAAAAGGACCCACTTTTTCCACTTGTTTCAGCTTGGCCATGCCTCCCACGTGTCCCACAATTTATTTCAAGATTAAAAATTAATTTTTCCATTTTTATTTGATTTTATTTGATTTAATTCATTTTAAATCTTTAAAATTCAAATAAAAATCAAGAAAATTAATGGAGGGATATATTTTGTGTTGAATTGCCTTGATACACCATGAAGTACATTCCAAATTCGTGCAAGACCTATTATGGGCATAAAAATTCAAATTTTCACAAGAATGGCAAGTGGTTTTAATGGTGTTCATGGCATAATCCAAAACATAATGGCAAGGCTTCAAGGCTCTTTATTTGGATTGATACACATTACATAACACATATGCAAGCATTCCATATAGAATTTGGATCTAGAGAGCCCCATACAGCATAAGCCATTTCCAAATTTTGAAGAGAAAAATCACAAACTGAAAACCTAGTTGCAGTACAACTCAAGCTTCCATTTCAATCCAAATACACTCCTTACATTGCCAGGGACAATTTGCAATCATTAACAAGCCAAATCACTCAAGGAATCACTCATCACGCCCCCACGGTTTGTTCAAAACTTTGAGAAACTGAATTCCATTTTTACGCATCCTTGATTCATTTTGAACATTGCTATGTATTGCTGACACCATTACAAAACTTTTTGTATGTTTTAATTTCATTATAAGGCTGTAAAACGCAAATCACCATGGGAGATATTTAGGTTTTCCAAAGCTTTCAAATTGGGGTTTCTCACATACAGAAAAATTGGCCCTCAGGACACCCATGGTTGAATTGAGAGGGACAAGACGAATCGAATGCACACCTCGCGCCTAATTTATGCTTCATGAGCGTCTAATCGCTATTTCCATAATGCTTGTATTTTGTGGGGGTTTAAAACCCCCGCTATATGTTTTATGTTTGCAGGAAAAGCTTGAAGACGATGGCGTGGCAACCAGGCGTTGGTCCATTCAAAATCATGCGCGCTCTTTTTGTTTGTTCAGCATATAACGATTTTGCTTTATATAATATTTCTTTTCTATGTTATTAACAAACACACCAAAGTGATGCAGTGGTTGGTGATGTGTTCGTTCACTACTGGGACCTGGGTTCGATTCCCAGGTCCCCCAGAATTTCCAATATTATTTTTCTCAACGTGTTCTTGTGCAGATCCTCAAATAACTTCCATCATACACCTCCTCCAAGCGCAGGCCAAGTGTCCATGGACGCAGATCTAAAGGTCCAGAAGGCTAGCACACCATACTCTGGAGTCAAGCATGCTGCAGGCAACCAAGGGAAGTCAACGTGGCTTGCTCAAACGGGCCTCAAATTTCAACAATAAACCTCCATTTCAGCCCACACCCCCTCTTGGTTTTTTACTACTCTTTTTATTTTGTTTTGTCATTTTCTCTTATTTTAACTATTAACCTTTTAATTATTTTTATTATTAACAATTAATTTAATTAACATATTTTCATAAAAAAATAAAAAAAAAATAGAACTAACATCATTATTATTATTATTATTATTATATTATTTTGTAAATAAACATTAATTGAAATAGTTTAATTAGGCAATTTTGACTTTTCTTTTAATAATTAAAATAATTTAGAATTAGGTTAACTTAATTTTGTTTCTTTTTATTTTATTTCATAAAAAACATAAAAAACAAAAATATATTTTCTTTTAATTAATTAGATTAGGTTTATTTAATTAATTGCATTTTAATTACAAAAGGACCAAAAAAAATCATTTTCTTTTCTTAAAAGGGTCAACACCCTTAGAACATTCCGATTTAATTTTTATTCGCGCACAATTTATTATTATGTAACTGCTTCCAAGACATGTAATAGTTAATTAGGTTTACTGCTTTACTTTCCGTACTTCTTTACCAAAAACGGGTCTTTGTATTTTTGGCGATGTATAGACCCGCGCCTTGTAATAGCGTAGGATTTATGTTTCCGCAATTTACTTTCCGCACCCTCTTAACTGCTAAACTTGCATGAAAGAATGTATGGTAAATAAAAACAACCCGTAGCCCACAAAATAACATGTACAAGATAACATTAACATGAAAATAATACACAATGCACACACCACTTCTAGGGTACGTCTCACTCGTTGCTTTCGAAACGTGGTCATCAAGTATAGGACGTTTTAGAGGTCACCCTTAGTCTAAAGATCCAGTTGCCTCGAAACAGTTGCCTCGAAATGGTTGCCTCGGATTAAAAAGGATCTAGGACATTAGGGTTACTTCTAAGGTGTCCTACCGTTGCTTCGGTGACCACACTGTCCCGATAATCGAATTGACCCGAACACCTCCAACGATGGTGCTACCTATCTCTCAATGGTGGGATGGCACTACCTAAAGGACACTTACACAGCTTAATTCCTTAGGGTAGGTAGATGACTCATGGGTACTTACTCTCTTCAAAAACAAACAAAATACTTTTCACACCTTACACTTTCAAAAGCTTTCAAAACAAATTTTCAAACACTCTTGAGGACAGATACAAGAGTCATTCAGAAATTTTTCAAACGAAACTTTTTCAAAACCCACGCACATTTGAAAAGCAAACAAATTTTGAAAACATAAGAGCAAGTACCTAAGAGCCCGTGGATAACCACGGATAGAAAGGGTGCTAACACCTTCCCTTTCTATAAATCTACCTCCCGAACCGAGAGACATCTCGAAGAAGGAATTTTGCTGTGCTTTTGTCCTTTCCATGTTGGAGAACATAAAAGACGGTGGCGACTCTTGCTTACCGCGGCATTTCGCGAGACCAGCTAAAAACAGTCAGTTCTATTTCCACCGATCACAATGACATTGTGGCTAGTGCGTCTGCTAGCTGATTTTCTTCTCGTGGGAAGTGCTCGAAGGTAATCTTCTCAAAGTGTGGGAGTAACGTCAAAACATGTTCTTTGTAAGGGATAAGGTTGGGGTGTTTGGTGTCCCATTCCACTTTGATATGGCTGATGACCAAAGCTAAATCTCTGAATACATTCAAAGATTTGATCCCCAAGTCTATAGCAGCTTTGAGACCAAAGATGCACGCTTCGTATTCCGCCATGTTGTTTGTAGAGTTGAAGCAGAGTCTTGCAGTAAATGGAGTATGAAACCCTTCAAGAGATATGAGTACAACACCAATACCATTGCCGAGTGCGTTAGATGCCACATCAAATACCAGGGGCCATCTGGATCCTTGTTCAGGTTCGTCATATGGCCTGAATTCTTCACAGTTATTTACCATCAGGATATCTTCATCTGGGAATTTGAACTTCATAGACTGGTAGTCTTCTACAACTTGGTGATCAAGGTGATCAGCTAGTACACTGCCCTTTATTGCTTTCTGAGTAGTGTACTGTATGTCATATTCTGTCAGGATCATCTGCCATCTCATTATTCTCCCAGAGAGTGCAGGTTTCTCGAAGATGTATTTTATTGGATCCATTTTAGATATCAACAAAGTAGTATGAGTCAGCATATACTGTCTTAGCTGGCGAGCAGCCCATGCCAGAGCGCAGCAAGTTTTCTCAAGCAGTGAATATCTTGTTTCACAGTCGGTAAACTGTTTGCTCAGGTAATAAATAGTGTGCTCTTTTCGGCCAGACTCGTCATGCTGCCCCAATACACACCCCATTGAATTTTCCAAAACAATTAGATACATGATCAATGGCCTTCCCTCGACTGGTGACATCAACACAGAAGGCTCTTGTAGGTATTCTTTGATCTTGTAGAAAGAAATTTGGCATTCATCATTCCATTTGACTACTTGATCTTTCTTCAGTAGTTTGAAGATTGGTTCACAAGTAGTTGTCAGGTGAGAAATGAATCTGGCAATGTAGTTCAAATGTCCCAAGAATCCTCTGACTTCCTTCTCAATACGAGGAGAAGGCATCTCTTGTATCGCTTTCACCTTGGCAGGATCTACTTCAATACCCTTATTACTAATGACAAAGCCTAGGAGCTTACCAGACCTTACTTCAAACATGCATTTATTTGGGTTCAACCTCAGCTTGTACTTCTTTAGTCTCTCAAACAGTTTCTGTAAATGATCAAGATGCTCTTCTTCTGTTTGAGATCTAGCTATCATGTCATCCACATAGACCTCTATTTCGTGATGTATCATGTCGTGAAATAGAGCTACCATGGCACGCTGATAGGTTGCTCCAACATTTTTCAGTTCGAATGGCATAACCTTGTAGTAGAATGTCCCCCATTGTGTGATAAAGGCTGTCTTTTCCATGTCATCAGGCTCCATTTTGATTTGGTTGTAGCCTGAGAAACCTTCCATGAAGGAAAACACTTTGTGATATGCTGTATTGTCAACCAGGATCTCAATATGGGGAAGTGGGAAATCATCCTTAGGGCTTGCCCTATTCAAATCTTTGTAGTCCACGCACATTCTTACCTTGCCGTCCTTTTTAGGCACAAGAACAACATTGGCAACCCATTACGGATAGGAGGTGACGGCCAAGAATCCAGCATTGAATTGTTTCATGACTTCTGCTTTAATCTTCTCCGACATATCTGGTCGCATTCGATGAACCTTTTGCTTTACTGGTGGATAGTCCTCTCTTGTAGGTAGACGGTGTACTACGTTATCTACATCAAGTCCCGACATGTCTTCATATGACCAGGTAAAGACCTCAACATACTCGTGTAACAACTGAATCAGATGCTCCTTGACACTAGTTTCCAAATTGGCACCCACCTTGACCTCTCTTTTGTCTTCTTCATACCTAGGTTGAGTGTATCCACTGGCTCTTCGTGGGGCTGAATGGTTCTCTCTTCTTGTAGTAGTAATCTCGAAAGTTCCCCTAGTACTTCATAATCTTCCTCACCTTCGTCTTCGGCTTGGTAGATTAGATTTTCAGAGCCACAGAAGGCCATAGTAGAACCGTTACCCATGGGATCCCGAATGGATGTAGACCTGCATTGTGAGTGTGAGTGTGTGTAAGGGTATAGCTATCTTTGAAATAAATGAAAATGTAAAAAGAAAAACAATGAGCACAAAATTTGTATGCAAAAATGTCCATGATTCATTGATGTCATATGGAAATGAGATGATAACCCTTACAAATGGACCATTGTGCCTCGGGTAAGACACAAGGTTTTAAGAATCTGAATTGTTTTAATATTACAGATCCAACAAAATGTAAATACAAATTACTGTGGATAAAAGTGACCAGGACGAAATATCTAGCCTCCCAGTTGCTGAGCCCTCCACTGACAGTTGGGAAAATCCAATCCTCTAGGTTGTAGATGTCTTCATCATCTTCCACTACATTGACTTCGCGATTGCTAATCTTCAAGGGTGGTCCTCTGGCACGAGCGCGGCGTACAACCTTCTGGGCACCTGAAGTGAAACCCAGGCCAAACTTGTCAGATTTGTATGGGATATATGGGAGTTATCCCCAAATAGTTCACCAACCTTCTTCTATCACTTCCTTGGCATCCTTCAAAGACGACATCCTGAGTAGAGTCCTTGTGATCTTGGGAACAGCCTTTGTCACTGCCACATCTTGCGGGACTTCTTCAAAGTGTTGGAATGGAGTTTCAATAAATTGACCATCTAACTCCATATATCTGAAGGAATTAAGATGGCTGATCATATATTCTTATTCTCCATGAACGATGATGATTTTCCCTTGAATCATATATTTTAGCATTTGGTGCAACGTAGAAGTAACAACGCTAGCATTGTGAATCCATGGTCGGCCTAGCAAGCAGGAATATGAAGGGCGGATATCCATTACATAAAAAGTTGAATCAAATGTTTGGGTTCCAACCTTTATGGGGATATCCACTTCCCCATGCACCATCCTTTTTGAGCCGTCAAAGACCCTCACTACTATGTTATTTGGCTTCAATGTCAATCATTCATAGTCAAGCCTATCAAGAGCCTTTTTAGGCAATACATTCAGAGACGAGCCAGTGTCCACCAGGACATGAGCCAAGGTTGTGCCCCTGCATTCCACTGAGACATGTAATGCCTCATTATGCTTCCTCCCTCTTGGCGTTAAATCAGCATCTGAAAAACCTAAACCATTATCTGCAGTCAAGCTGGCTATGCAGTCTTGGAACTGATCGACAGATGTTTCTTGGGGTACATGAGAAGTTTTTAGGAATTTCACCAAGGCCTTTGCATGCGCCTCGGAACATAGTACTAAAGCCAACATGAAAATTTTAGATGGAGTTTGCCCCAGTTGCTCAACTACATCATAGTCGCTTCTTTTTATGATCTTTAGAATTTCCTCCATCTCTTTCCGGGAGGTATCAGGTGTTGTACCCCAAAATTTTCCCTCTCATTTTACTCAATACATGCCCAATGAGGTCCTAAATTTGCTCAAGGTTGCCCAAGAGTTGACCAGACAAACTCCCTCATAAGGCAATATACCTCAAACTAGGGTTTCCATTTTCATCAAGATGGGTGAACTTCAAAGACTTCATATGATCTTCATGGTTCTAATATGTTCTCAAGACCCTCGATGTCAAATTTCAAGCATTGCACAAGAAGTTTGCTCAGTCAACTGCTCAGAGGCTTGAGAATCGACTATACTAGGTCAAAAGTCAACTGTGGCCCATATACAGTCAAACTTCAAGATTTTTAGTCAACATCAACATTTTGAAGTTATATCCTTCATTTTATCAAGGGTTGATCATGATTCCTCAAGGAATTCCCTAAAATCATCAAAACCCAAAAGTTGCTAAATTAGGGTTTCTCAGGAAAAGTCAACCAAACTTTGACCAAGCATAACTTCCTCATACTTTATCAGAAATTTTCCATCCATGGCTCATTTTGAATAGAATACAATTCCCTACAATTCAGATTCATCTCTCAAGTTCAAAATATGCACTCACAAAAATATATGGATTTCCATATTATAGGTCCTTTTGAAAAGTCAACAAAACCACTTTTTGGGTCAAAGCTTCTTACATGAAAATGGAAGACTCAATTGAGATGTGACCAAAATGGTTGTTTAGGGGACATACTAAGCTTCCTAAAAAGTCCAAGAACACCTCTCTAGGGTTAAAATTGGAAGAGATATTCCTTGTCAAATTTGACCCTTTTTGCAAAATTTCCAAAAGTCAAAAGTGCTAAAAATGCATTTTTTGCCAAATGGGCCTAACTTTTTATGCTTGAACCTCACTCATGACATGGTCCACGACCCAAATGTTCACTCACATGTTATTTGCTTCATTATTTATTTTATTTTTATTTTTTATTTATTAAAAATTGAATTAAATCAAATAATTGGTAAATAATAACAAAGATTTATTTTGATTGGATTTCTGGACAAAATCACAAGCTCATTATGCTGGCATATCAGAATCAAATCATATCAAAGATAATTGGCACAAGAATGGCATGATCAGGCCAAATTTGGAAGGAGATCATACCACATGAAAACCAAATCAAATCACCATAAATTTCAAGATACAAGTTGTTTTTTATTGACCTAATACACTCCAGTACATATACATAACGCAACCAAGGCAAAAGAGGGTGGTGGCAGTCGTGAGAAAGAAAGAACAAAACTCAAAAAAATTGACAAAAAGTTGTGACTCAGTTTCAAGCTTGGAGGCTAATTCAAGCCATTCTAGCATTGCCCAACGATTACTGGACCTTCCCAGAAGCTAACCCAATCGATTGTAGATCCTTTCACGCACAAAAACGCTTGCTACATCTCATACGGTTTGCCTACATTTTTCAAATTGATTACAATCATTCTCGCATCATTAGCATGATTTGATGATATATTTGTGACCATTGATGTACTTCTAACATGTCTGGATTGTTTAATTGGATTTTTGATGCACATACTGAGGTTTGCCATTGTTAGGTTTTATTTGGTCGTTTTAGGGTTTTTTCATATAGGTAAAATTAGCCACAGAAAAGGGTACTAGGATGCTCGTGGCATCAAGACGGTTTGATCCATGTAACTGGAATTCATTTATCATGCGTTATGTTGATTTTTGAAGGTTGCAGGTTTGTAGCTATGGCAGATGTCCGTAGGTATAAGTATTATACCTAAAACGACGGACAGAGGAAGAAGGTGATAACGTGGCAGCCAACCGCTGGGCCATTCAATTGGCGCACATTTTTTTTGTTTCGTCCACTAAGTCACGTTTTAACATATATTTTCAATTGTTGTTATTTGATTAACAAATAAATTACGTAGCGCAGATGGAAAGCATGCATGTTGGAAAGGGTAGAGGACTTGGGTTCGATCCCAGGTCCCATCAACTTTCTTATTTTAATTCTTCTTTACAGGATCATATGCGTTGCTATCCTAGAGGTCCATCATGCACCTCCATCATCCAACCACAGGATCTAAGCGCGTTCATGATCAACCAGATCCAATGACTCCACTTGCCAGGGACGATGGTGTACCATCAGGAAGACTCCCCACTAGATTACGCGCTGATTGGGCTTCAGCATTCTTGGGCCTAAACATTTCACAACACACCCCCCATTTAGCAATAACAGGCCCAACTTCTTTCTTTTATTTTATTTATTATTTACTAATTATTTATTTATTTTCACAAAAATAACATCAAATTTTTTTCCATTAAATCAACAAATCACAAAAAAACATTGAAAATCATATTTTTCATAAAAAATATTTTATTTCTTTAATTAATTAATTTAGTTCAAATTAGGTTAATTTAATTCCTTTTCATAATTAAAATTATTAGAAATTAGGGTTGTAAATAATTAATTTTTCTCCAAAAATAACCAAATTATTTTTTTAATTAGGTTTTAGGTTTCTTAATTAATTCTCCGCATTTAACTCGCGCGTGTTTTAATTACCTTTTTGATTATTATTTATGTAACTGTTTCGAGGTTGTAATAGATTTCAATTAGGTTTTTAATTTCCGCATTTTATTTTCAATTAAATAATTCTGTATCTGCGAAAGCCATGTAATAGTTGGGATTCCTATTTCCGCACTTTAAATTTCCGCAATTATTAATTGTTAGATGTATGCTAATAGGATTGTATGGGAAGAATGCTTGAAAATTAAAATGGTAGATAACCTAAATGTGTAAAGACAAATTAATTGAAAAAAAGATCACTCGCACATGCTCACTCCTAGGGTTTACTCCACTTCGGTTGCCTTCGATTAAGCGGTCATGAAGTATAGGGTTTGTTAGTGGTCGTCCTCTAGCCCTGAAAGATCTCAAATGACCCATTCAGATGTTGCCTCGAAAACAGATCTTTAAGGATTTAGGATGATTACTAACACCTCCTAACATTGATTTTGTGACCGTATCTATCCCTTAGAACGTCCCTTAAAACTCCAACGACGGTGCTACCTATTCCTTAATAATGGGATATCGTTGTCTAAAGGAAAATGAGCAGTCTTTTCCGAGTAGGTAGATTAACTTTTAAGTACTTTCTTAAACAAACAAAACTTTTCACACAAACACCTTTCAAAACAATTTTCAAAACAACTTCGTCACATCCTTGAGGACTGATACAAGGGTTATCACGAAGTAATTTTTTTTCAAAACAAGCACACACAAGCAATTTTAGAAATGAGAAAGTACTTAAGAGCCCATGGAAAACCATGGATAGAAAGGGTGCTAACACATTCCCTTTCTATAATCTACCCGCCGTACTCAGAAATATTCTCGAAAAAGATTCTTTCTGTTCTTTTTCCTTTTCCTTAGTTGGATGAAATAAAAGTCGGTGGCGACTCTTGCTTACCGCGACATTGTGCAAACACAAAACACAAAATGCAAACCAGTATTAACAGTCGGTTCTGCCACCGTATCACAGAACTGGCGACTCTGCTGGGAAATAATAAAGTGGGGTATACCTTAGGATCTAGGTCATTGCTTTCTTGTTTGTTTGCTTTATTCTTAAAGGGTTATTGCTTGGGTTACTATAGATCCTACACCCGGATCTGGGGGCACTTTTTAGGTAAATAATAATAGATCGTGGAGACTGTACATCATAGACCGATATAGTTTAAGTGATGGCTGTGTTGGTGTGGCACTTTGGTTGGTACCGATATCCTTCATGGGGAAACGAGGAGAATACGGGGCCACCGCGTCGTGTCGTGAAGCACTAACGGACCTTAGAACCTTAGTTGAACAAACTTGGCCATTAGAAAGTAGTGAGATAGCCGGCCTCAGTATAGAGATGAGGATTGATTGATACTTGATGCTACACTCATTGAGATCAGACTTTCGGGATATTTCGGCCGCAAGAAAAGATTGCTTAAGCTGAGACAATGCCCGATAAAGAATGGTCAGTGATATTGAGATCCCTTAGAACCCGGTTACTTTTTAAGACAGGTTTGAAACCAACTAAACTTCAAGAGGGTATGACCTTTAACCTCATGCAGGCCTTATACCTTAGGACTTGGTGTGATTTGTCTGTGTTTGCTATACCTGTGGTTTATCATGACATCGTGCATCATAACATAACATCCATTCTTATTGCACTAACCATTTCAAAGACCAAGGGAATTTATCTTTGTTCTGTTTTGAAGATCATGGCTTCTGTTCGTAGAAACACTATCCGAATCAGCTTTGTGAAGATACCTTCCCAACTCAAAGAGCTAGTATCAAAGGTTTCTGAAACTTCTGCGTTCACTAAGAGACATGGTCAACTTCTCAACCTGGTTACTTCAAACTTTGATGAAAAGATGATGAGTGTGCTCTTTCAGTTCTTTGATCCCAAGCACCACTGCTTGACCTTTCCAGACTATCAGTTAGTGCCTACCATGGAAGAATTCTCTTGGTTGTTGGATATACCCATTCTTGAACAGTTGCTCTTCATAGGCCTGGAAGAAGTTCCTAAGCCAGAAGTCATTGCATCAGCTTTGCATCTGAAACAGGCCGACGTGGTATCCAATTGGGAAACAAGAAGCGGAGTCAAGGGTTTTCTAGCCAAGTTCCTGATAGACAAGGCCCATCTGTTTTGGGATGATATGGATTTTCAGGCTTTTGAGGAGGTCTTGGCTCTTCTAATATATGGGTTAGTTCTATTCCCTAATCCAGACTCATTCATAGATGTGAAGGCTATCAAGATCTTCCTCTCTCGCAACCCTGTGCCTACCTTGCTCAGAGATATTTTGCACACTCTCCTTACTCGTACCATGAAGAGAAGAGGGGTTCTTATGTGTTGCATGCCATTGCTGTCGAGGTGGTTTATTTCTCACCTCCCTAAGTCCATACTGAAGAATGAAGAAGGTTTGGGTTGGTCACAAAGGATCATGTCACTCGCTCACTTGGATATTCGCTGGTGTTCCCGATCTATGGAAAACACTACTGTCATTGACCGCTGTGGGGGATACCCTAATGTCCCTCTACTTGGCATCAGAGGGGGTATAACCTATAATCTTTGTTTAGCTCTGCGACAATTTGGTTACGCTCTAAGAGATGGTCCCCATGAGTTACTTATCGAGGGCATTGTATTCAATTATGAGGATGATGTTCAAGAGTATCGCCGGAGGTTCATACGAGCTTGGGGCATGGTAAACAGATTTGGCGCCAGGGCTTTGGGGCCAAAGGCTTCCATTCCTATGGAACCTTACCTCCAATGGGTACGATATCGCACCCAAAAGCTTATGATGTCCTATATGGCCGTTTTACCAGTGATTGTGGAACCTACTACTGAAGGGGGTATTCCTTACATGGTTCTCTATCCTTATATCCCCATTGATCTTGGAGAATTACAAAGGTCTTGGATTCAGTTAAAGAAGGAGCGGGATACTTACAGGGATCAGTTCTATGCTCAGGAGAGGAAGCTTTTAGAGCTCACAAAGCAGCTCCATGAGAAAAGAGGACTCAATGCTTATCTCGGCATGAAGAGGAAGCATCCATGAGAATTTTGATTTCTTTTCTAGTTTTAGATTTGTTTTAATTGTAACGCCTAAAAGGCATTTGAACTTTGGATTCAGCTAATAAAATCTTCGTTTTATTTTAGTTTGCAAATTTAAATTTCCCAAAGTCTTTGAAATCATTGCATGCGCATCCCATTCATAACATTGCATGTACAGGTACCATTACAGGTTTCTCATATTCTTCGTTGTTTATTTCAGCAGAAATGTCTTCCGAACAAAGCATCAAGGACCTTCAGGCACAAAACACCCAGTTCCAACAAATGTTCATAAGTCTGGAAAAAGGGCAGGAGGATCTGAAAGCCCTCATCCTGAAAGAGAAAAAGAAAAAGAAGAAGGTTGCCAGTATTCTGAATATGGGAAGAAGGTTTAGAGAGCGGTTGAAGCGACAAGTCGGTCTGACCTCTTCATCCAAAGAGGGGGATAATCAAGAAGAAGAGACAAGGGAGAAGGATCTCAATCCGATAGTCTCTGACAATGATACCGACTATAATGATGAGCAGTATCCTCCTGCTGAGGATAGATACAAGCAGTTGGAAGATCGTTTGAGTACCATGGAGGTTTAGAGGATACTTGGGCTGGATTTCGAAGAATTGGGATTGGTTTCAGGAGTGGTCATCCTGCAGAAGTTCAAAGCTCCAGTTTTTGCTAAGTATGATGGGGTGTCCTACCCAAAACTCCACCTCCGCTCTTATGTCAGAAAGTTCCATCCCCACACTGCTGATAGAAATTTGTGGGTTCATTTCTTTCAAGATAGTCTGTCAGGGACTCAGCTTGAATGGTTCTACCAGCTGGAGGGAGCCAATGTTTGAAATTGGGAAGACCTGGCTGCTGCGTTTTATAAGCAGTATCAATACAATGCCGACCTTGCTCCTACTCGTACTCAACTCCAGAGTATGTCCATGGGTGCAAGTGAAGGCTTTAAAGACTATGCACAGAAATGGAGAGACTTGGATGGAAGAGTTCAACCCCCATTGTCTGATAGGGAGTTGGTTGATATGTTTCTGGGGATGCTATCTGGTCCATTCTTTAATCATTTGATTGGCAGCTCGTCAGCTGGTTTCATCGAGCTGATTCTAACAGGAGAAAGAGTAGAAGCTGGGATTCGGAGCAGCAAGATACATAAGGATGCCTCTTCGAGTTCAGTAAAGAAGCCTTTTGCTGGTAAGAAGGAAGCCAGTGCCATCTATAGCCCGAGGGGCCAAAACAGGGCTGAACATCATCACACAGTAAATGTTGTAATGATACATAGACCTGCAGTTGCTCCATAATGTAACAATCAACAAAGGGTGGAAAGACCACAATGGCAGTTTACCCGAATCAATATGACATTGGCCAAAGTTCTACCCCGTCTGCTGAGATCCAACTTGGAAACCTTGAAAGAGGCTCCCAAGAATCCAAATACCACATCTCCCCGATATAATCCAAATGCTCGGTGTGCCTATCATTCTGAGAGTCCTGGCCACGATACCAATGACTGTTGTGCTCTAAGAAATAAGGTACAAGATCTGATTGAAGCCAAGGAAATTGAGTTCGATTCTCCGGAGAAACCCAATGTCATAACTGCTCCCATGCCTAAACACGGTCGTGGAATTAATGCTATTGATACCGACTTATTTGTGACCTTGGTGGATGAAGTTTCTACCCCTCTCATGACTGTGAAGAAGAATTTGCTGTTGGCCAGTTTATTTCCGGGTTATGGTGAAGGTTGCCACATGTGTTCATTTCTACCTTCTGGTTGCCATTTGCTGAAGTCAGGTGTTCAACGCCTGATAGACAACAAAGAAATTTTGTTCGAGAAAACTTTAGTTCCCATTGTTCCATCTGAAGAAATTGCCATTATAACCATTTCCTCCATTCCTTCCAAGGTCTCCTCGAGAAGACCTATTAGAATTACATCTACCCCAAGAATCCCTCCGCTGATAATCATTGTTCATGGTCCTGTCTCGTATGTCTCGGACAAAGCTGTCCCCTGGCATTATGGTGCCGATGTGTACTATCATGGAATCAAACAAGATTTGAAATATGAAGAGGTTGATCCTGATATTGATAACATTGTCGGAACCAGCAAAGTTACCCGAAGTGAAAGGGTCTTCTCTCCCGAGATTTCCCCGAAGACTGTCAACAAGCCTATTGTCATTCCATCTGTTGTTCCTGCTAGTACATCAACTACTGCTCCTGTTCTTACTCCGGTTATTACCCTTGTCGGTGAATCGTCTAATACCCGGGCAAAGAATTTATAAGCGAGTCTGCCCGGAAGGAGGCGCCTAGAAAAATTATTGTGGAAGCCTCTAAGCAAGAGATAGAGGAAATATTGAAAATAATTAAGAAGAGCGACTACAATGTGGTCGAGCAGCTGGGGTAGACCCCCTCAAAGATACCTATGTTGTCTCTGTTGTTGTGTTCTGAAGCCCATGCGAAGGCTTTGATTGCATTCCTCAAGACTGCGCATGTGCCGCAGGAGACCTCAGCTGATCAATTCAAAGATTGCGTAGCCAGCCTGACTGCTGATAATGGGCTGGGTTTTTCAGATGCAGACTTGACACCAAAGGGAAGGAAGCACAATGATGCTTTACATGTCTCGATTGAATGCAGGGGAATCAATATGGCTCATGTGTTGGTAGATACTAGGTCTTCGCTGAATGTTCTGCCCAAGAAGGCATTGGACCAGTTGGATTGTGAAGGCTTGACTTTAAAGCCTAGTAGCAATGTGGTGAGGGCTTTTGATGGGTCAAAGAGAATGGTGCTCGGGGAGGTAGACATCCCTGTCAAAGTGGGTTCTCAGACTTTTGGGTCCACCTTCTATGTGATGGACATCATGTCATCGTATTCTTGTTTGTTGGGTCGTCCTTGGATCCATGAGGCTGGGGAAATTACTTCTACACTCCACCAAATGCTAAAGTATCCGGTAAAAGGGAAGATTGTCACTGTGCGGGGGTGAAGAGGAGTATATGGTGAGCCACCTCAATTCCTTCCGCTACGTAGAGATGGACGGGGAATTCATAGAAACTCCTTGTCAGAACTTCGAAGAGGCCCCTCAGATCTTGGCATCGACTGAAACTACTACCAGAAGCAAACCTATTCTAAAGATGGCTTCCCTCAAGGATGCCAGGGCCGTGGTTGAAGAAGGTGGGTGTCCCAATTGGGGTCCGCTCCCTGATTTCACTCACAAAACTGAAAAATTTGGTATGGGCTTTACTACAGGGGCTTAAAGGGCTGTTCGACGCGCTCGTGCTGGAAGACCTCCCCTACACATCAGTAATCGGGGAATTAATCCCATTGAAGACAACAATGAGGATTCAGACATTGACAGCTGGATCTACCCAACTACCAATGGTGGACTGAGTAATTGGACGGCTAGGGACTTTATACCAGTTTCTTTTATTCCGCAGTAATTGTCTTACTTGTTTTAAGATTTGTAATAAACAATTTAAAACTTTACGGCCTTGTGCCTTGCCCGAGGCACATGGGTTTTGTTTGTGAGGGCTAGTATTTGTCATTTCATATATCATTAATAAAGCATTGGACGTTTCTTGCATACAAATTTTGCGCTCTCTGTTTTTCGTTTCTGTTTTCACTTTATCAAAACAGCTATTCTCTTACACACACTCACGTATCATAATGCAGATCCATATCCACTATGGATCCCATTGATAACAGCTCTACTATTGCCAGTTATAACGTCAAAAATCCGATCAACCAAGCCGAAGATGAAGGTGAGGATGATTGTGAGGTTCTTGGAGAACTTGCTAGACTATTACAGCAGGAAGAAAGGGCCATACAACCTCATGAAGAGCCGATTGAGACAGTGAATTTGGGTACTGAGGAAGACAGAAAAGAGGTTAAAATAGGTGCAAATCTGGAGCTTAGCGTCAAACAGAGGTTGATACAGATGTTGCACGACTATGTTGAGATCTTCGCTTGGTCCTATGAAGACATGCCTGGTTTGGACACTGATATTATGGTACACCGCCTGCCGACTAAAGAAGACTGTCCTCCGGTTAAATAGAAGGTCCACCGTATGCGTCCTGAAATGTCGGAGAAGATCAAGGCAGAGGTCATGAAGCAGTTCAATGCAGGATTCTTAGCTGTCACTTCTTATCCACAGTGGGTTGCCTTAGTCGTTCCGGTACCTAAGAAGGATGGTAAGGTACGGATGTGTGTAGATTACAGAGATCTGAACAGGGCAAGCCCCAAGGATGACTTCCCACTTCCTCACATCGACGTTCTGGTCGACAACACCGTGCAACATAAAATCTTCTCCTTCATGGATGGTTTCTCTGGCTACAACCAGATCAAGATGGCTCCTGAAGACATGGAGAAGAAAACCTTCGTCATGCAGTGGGGCACCTTCTGCTACAAGGTGATGCCTTTTTGATTGAATAATGCTGGGGCAACTTATAAGCGCACCATGGTCGCTTTGTTCCACGATATGATTCACCATGAGATAGAGGTTTATGTTGATGACATGATAGCCAGGTCTCAGACTGAGGAAGAGCACCTTGATCATCTCCAAAAGTTGTTCGACAGGTTGAAGATATATAAGCTGAGGTTGAATCTGAATAAGTGCACCTTCGGGGTAAGGTCTAGTAAACTTTTGGGTTTCATTGTCAGTGACAAATGCATCCAAGTAGATCCTGCAAAGGTAAAGGCTATACAAGAAATTCCCTCTCCCCTTACAGAGAAGGAAGTTAAAGGTTTCTTGGGACGCTTGAATTATATCGCCAGGTTCATTTCACATCTAACTGGTACTTGTGAGCCCATCTTCAAGCTTTTGAAGAAAGATCAAGTGGTGAAGTGGAATGATGAATGCCAGACTGCTTTCAAAAGAATCAAGAAAGACCTTCAAGAACCACCAATTCTGATGCCTCTGGTTGAAGGAAGACCTTTGATATTGTACTTGACAGTGCTAGACAATTCAATGGGGTGTGTGCCGGGGCAGCATGACGAGTCTAGTAGAAAAGAGCATGCAATATACTACCTTGGCAAAAGTTTACCGACTGTGAGACAAGATACTCACTGCTCGAGAAAACTTGCTGCGCTTTGGCATGGGCTGCTCGCCGACTGAGACAGTATATGTTGACTCACACTACCTTGTTGATATAGAAAATGGATCCAATCAAGTACATTTTCGAGAAACCTGCACTCTCCGGAAGAATAGCAAGATGGCAGATGATCTTAATTAAATACGATATACAATATACAACCCAGAAGGAAATCAAGGGGAGCGTATTGGCTGATCATTTGGCTCATCAGGTCATGGATGACTACCAGTCCATGAATTTTGAGTTTCCAGATGAGAATATTATGTTTGTAACTGACTACGAAGAACCTGGACCGGATGAAGGACCTGAGGAAGGATCCCGATGGTCTATGCATTTTGATGGAGCCTCAAACGCACTGGGTAACGACATTGGCGCTGTAATCATATCTCCCGAGGGCGGTCATACTCCGTTCACTGCCCAATTATGTTTCAACTGTACCAACAACATGGTGGAGTATGAAGCATGTATTTTGGGTCTTCAAGCTTCCATCGACTTAAGGATCAAGTTCTTGAGTGTATTCGGGGATTCTGCTTTGGTGATAAGTCAGATCAAAGGAGAGTGGGATACGAAGCACCTGAATCTCATCCGGTACAAAGAGTATGTACTGACATTGCTCCCACACTTTGAGGAGGTAACCTTTGAACATTTCCCATGAGAGGATAACCAGTTAGCGGACGCGCTAGCTACTATGTCTTCTATGTTCAAGGTTAGGTGGTGTGATACGGTGGGAAGAACTGACTGTTTTGAAATTCTGGTTTGCGTTCTGCGTTTGTGTTCGCAAAATATCGCGGTAAGCAAGATTCGCCACCGTCTTTTATTTTATCCAACAAGGAAAGGAAAAAAGCACATAAAAATTCCTTTTTCGAGATATTTCTGAGTACGGGGGGTAGATTATAGAAATGGAAGGTATTAGCACCCTTTCTATCCGTAGTTATCTACGGGCTCTTAGGTACTTGCTCATTGTTTTCAAAATTGTTTTCTTTGTGCTTGTGGGTTTGAAAAAGTTTTTGTTTTAACTTCGATTTAACTCTTGCTTCTGTCCTCAAGAGTGTAAAAGTGTTTTTGAAAACTTTGTTTGAAAATGAGTGTAAGTGTGAAAAATTTGTTTTGTTTTGGATGAGCAAGTATCAAAGAACTATCTACCTACTTGAAAAAGGAACCGTTCTATGCTAATTTCCTTTAGACAATGTTATCCCACTATTAGTGAGTAGGTAGCACCGTCGTTGGAGTTTAAGGGTCAATTCGAATGAGGGAAATACGGTCACTAAAGCAATGTTAGGACACCTTAGCGGTAACCCTAATGTCTTAGATCATTTGTTTGAGGCAACAATATCCGAGGCAACCATTTCGAGGCGACTATGATCTTTAGACAAGAGGGCGACCTCTAAAACTACCTATACTCAATGACCGCGTACGAAGGCAACCAAGTGGGGTATACCCTAAGAGTGCGCATGTGCGAGTGTGTCGTTTTCAGTTTATTTTTATCTTTGTACATGTTAAAGGTGATCTAATTTGATTTTAAGATTAGCATTTAGTCTTGTAATGCAACCCTATTATCAAACATCTACCAGTTATAATTTGCGGAAATAAAATGCGGAATCTAAATTACAAGGCGTCTGGTATTTACATCGCCAAAGACAAACCCTTTGAAGAAATAAAATAAAGCAATAAAAATAATTAAAAGTCCTATTTAACTATTACAATCTGGAAGCAGGTACATTATTGGATAAAAAAAGTAAATCGCGACTCAAAAATTAAATCGGACGCATGATTAGGGTTTTGACCCTTTTGGTTAAAGAAGATTTCTTTTTGTTGTTTTTATTTTAAGAAAGAAATAAATCCTAAATTAATTACTAAATTAAATTAATAAATTAATTAAATGAAAAATAAATTATTTTTGGATTTTTCGATTATTTAGGAAAGAAATTAAAAATGATTAAATTAATGGTTAAAAACTAATTAAGTCTAATTAATTTTATTTACTTTACAAAAGGAATTAAAGTTTTCTAATTAAAACCTAATTAATTAATTAATTAATTAAGAAAAATAAAAGTTTAAAATTTAAAAATAAAATAAAAAACATTTTTTGTGATTTTATTTAATAAAAAGACATAATTTTGATTGTTTAGAAAAATTAAATAAAATAAAAATAAGTAAATAAAATGACTAAAATAAAATATAAAGGGAACGAGGAATTGGGCCTGTTTAGAGGTGTGAGTAGCAATTTCTTAAGCCCAATATTGCTGACCTTTTTTTGACTTTCTCTGATCTGGTACATGTGCATTGACCAACGCTTCTATGGACCTTCAAACCCTGGCCACCAGATCTGGCCAATGGCCATCTGGCTATTGGATGCATGGGGGAATATGATGGACTGCATATAGGCGCTTGTATGGGAACACTTGAAAAGCAAAATTATTAAGAAAGTGGAGGACCTAGGATTTGAACCCAGGTCCTGAAGGAGTTTGCACCAACACGCTTGCCACCACGCTACACTGCTTTAGTTGTTATTATAATAGAAACAAATAATATTATATGAAAAACACAATAATTGCCAGAAAAAACAAAAAGCGCGCGTGATATTCAAATTGTCCAGTGAAGGGATGCCACGCATCACCCCCAACCTCTCGTCCGTGGCCAAAACCTCAAATACCTATACCAACGGACAAAAGTCCGTAGCTATAGGCATGTCCACCTCCCAAATCCTGTACAGGCCATAAAAATGATTTCTAAAGGCATAGTCATGCTCGTCTCAACCTCCCGGTCATAACCATACCTTTCATGGAGGTCAATTGTCCCTGAAACAAAAACGCCTAAAAACAAGAACTGAACCCTAACAATGGTGGTTCTTCATGTAAGCCAGATAAATGCAATTAAATAATATGAAAAGCTTGGAAATGCTCTTGTGATCACAAATATGCCAATAGTTTTCTCAAATGATGCAAGAACAATTCAAATCGATTTCAAGAACAGGGCTATGTTTCGTGAGACTTACAGTGCTTGTAGAGGCCTGAAAATGCTTGCTTTTGATCCAGGTAGCTTGTGTGAATGCCCAGGAAGCGATTGGGACAAGTCTCGTGTCCTGAAACGGCCTCTAACCCTGACTTTGATCTCTCAACTTTTTTGTGTTTTTTCCAATTCTTGTTCTGCCTCTCTCAACAGTTTCCAACCCATGTTTTCGTGTCTTTGCCTTCCTTATGTAATGCTCAGTGCATTAGGTAAACAAAATTGATCCAAATCTTGCCTTATCAATGCTTGCATATTTGATTTTATCTCCCTTTACAAACTTGCCAATTTTGCCTAATTCCAATCTTTTTGCACATGATTTGGTTTGATTCGAATTTGATGATGATAATGATTGTAATAAAAGCCTAAAATAGCCAAGAGATCTTGTGTTATCAAAGTGTTGGATTTTATATGATTTTATTTGATTTAAAATGAATAAATTCAATTAAAAATCAAATTAAATAATAAAAATGAAATATGGGCTCATGGCTGAATCTAGGACACGTGGGAAACTATTCAAGCTCAAATCTAGTGGAAAAGAATGGGCCCATTTGACAAAATTTGACGTTTTGGGGATAGTTGACTTTTGGCAATTTTGCATAAAAATCCAACTTCAACAATTCATAACTTCTTCAATTTTGAACTTTTGGAGGTGTTCCTTGACTTTTTAGAAAGCTTGAGATGTCCTATAACCAACCCTTTTGGTATAATCTCATTTTGATATTCCATGCTCAAGTTATAAGCTTTAGCAAAAAAGGTGTTTTTGTTGACTTTCAAAAATGACCTATAATGTCCAAATTCACAACTTCTTGTGAGTGAATTTTTTGATCTTGAGGTATGAAGATGGATTGTAGGAAATTTCATCTTCGTCAAAATGAGCTTTGGATGGGTCATTTATCATAAAGTATGAGAAAGTTATGCTTGGTCAAAGTTGAGTTGACTTTTCCTACAAAACCCTAATTTAGCAACTTTTGAGTCTTGATGAATTTTGAGAAATCCTTGATGAATCATGATCAACCCTTGATCAAATGATGAAATATCCTTCAAAATAAGAATTTTGACAAAAAATCTTGAAGTTTGACTGTTTGTAGGTCACAGTTGACTTTTGCCCTAGCACATTCGATTTTTGGACCTTTGGTCATTTGACTGAGCAAACTTCCTCTGCAAGGATTGAAATTTGACATGGATGATCTTGAGAACATATTAGGGCATTAGGGAGCACTTGAGGTCATTTGGACTCAAGGATCTTGATGCAACACAAAACCCTAATTTGGGGTTGACTGCCTTAGGAGATAGCTTGTTTGACCAACTCTTGAGCAACCTTGAGCCACTTGGAGATTTTTCTTGCAATGTCTTGAGAAATATGAGAGGGAAAATTTTGGGGTACAACAGCTGCCCCTATTCAATCTTCTTAAACCTGAGGATGTAGATTGACTTTCATGCCTTTCGTGATCCAAAGGTGGAAGATGATTGAACACTAGGGTGCCCAGAAATTTGCACTCGCATGAAGTGGTATCAGCCTTGTGATGTAGGGAATGGGATTACAGATGCCATTTGGAGGTTGTTGGCGAGAGGATCGGCTTAAAGATTCCATCTACAGGATTTTCGATCGCATAAGAGATTCCTTAGCGAGAACTTGTATACCTGTTGTTGTAGAAGATTCCGCTGGGGGAGCCTAATCTTTGCTGAGATTTAGGGACTTGTCTGTATCTCAACTGAGAGAACATCTCTGCTGAGTTTTAAGAACTTGTCCATAATTTAACTGGGGGGAAACATCTTCATCGAGATCTAAGAACTTGCCCGTAATTCAACCGAGAAAACTCTGCTGAGATTTAGGAATTGTCTGTAATTCGACGGAGGAACTTTGTCGAGATTTAGAACCTTATCTGTAATTAAACCGAGGATAATTCAGTTGAGATTTAAGAACCAGTCAGTACTTCAACTGAGGGAAACATCTTCATCGAGATTTAGGGCTTGTCTGTAATTCAACCGAGGATAATTCTATTGAGATTTAAGAACTCGTCCATACTTCGACGGGGGAACTTTGCCGAGATTTAGAACCTTATCTGTAATTCAACTGAGGATAATTCGGTTGAGATTTAAGAACCGGTCAGTACTTCGATTGAGGGAAACATCTTCATCGAGATTTAGGACTTGTCTGTAATTCAATGGAGGATAATTCTATTGAGGTTTAAGAACTGTCACTAATTCGACGGGGGAACTTTGCCGAGATTTAGAACCTTATATGTAATTCAACTGAGGATAATTCAGTTGAGATTTAAGAACCGGTAAGTACTTCGACTGAGGGAAACATCTTCATCGAGATTTAGGACTTGTCTGTAATTCAATCCGAGGATAATTCTGTTGAGATTTAAGAACTCGTCCATACTTCGACGGAGGAATTTTGCCGAGATTTAGAACCTTATATGTAATTCAACCTAGGATAATTCATTTGAGATTTAAGAACCGGTCAGTACTTCGACTGAGGGAAACATCTTCGTCGAGATTTAGGGCTTGTCTGTAATTCAACCGAGGATAATTCTGTTGAGATTTAAGAACTCGTCCATACTTCGACGGAGGAAATTTGCCGAGATTTAGAACCTTATCTGTAATTCAACTGAGGATAATTCTATTGAGATTTAAGAATCGGTCAGTAATTCGACTGAGGGAAACATCTTCATCGAGATTTAGGACTTGTCTATAATTCAACCGAGGATAATTCTGTTGAGATTTAAGAACTCGTCCATACTTCGACGGAGGAATTTTGCCGAGATTTAGAACCTTATCTGTAATTCAACCGAGGATAATTCAGTTGAGATTTAAGAACCAGTCAGTACTTCGACTGATGGAAACATCTTCATCGAGATTTAGGACTTGTCTGTAATTCAACCAAGGATAATTCTGTTGAGATTTAAGAACTCGTCCATACTTCGACGGAGGAATTTTTCCGAGATTTAGAACCTTATCTGTAATTCAACTAAAGATAATTCTGTTGAGATTTAAGAACCGGTCAGTAATTCGACTGAGGGAAACATCTTCATCGAGATTTAGGACTTGTCTGTAATTCAACCGAGGATAATTCTGTTGAGATTTAAGAACTCGTCCATACTTAGACGGAGGAATTTTGCCGAGATTTAGAACCTTATCTGTAATTCAACTGAGGATAATTCTGTTGAGATTTAAGAACCGGTTAGTAATTCGACTGGAGTAAAAGCTTCATAGCTTTGAATTTTGTGAGAATTTAACCGCATCCTTCCTGAAAGGTAAAAGTCAGTTGTATGTAATGCATGATATGTATCAAGCAATGATGTTCTCAAAATAAATGAGATTATGTTGTATGATGCGTATATGCATGTGTCATGATGTATGGAAATGTAATGCTTTTAGCTGAGGAAAATAAATCCCGGCTAGCTGCTGGAGAAAAGAATTGAATTCTTTGTTTCCGCCGGGGATGGCGAACGAAGATGATTGTGAGAATAAACCTGCAGGAGAGGATAACTCCGTTGAGGAATAAATCGATGAGGAGATTACTCTGCGGGGAAGAGATGCTCTACTGAGGATTCCACCGATAAATTCTGCCGGGGATGAATTATCGTTGCTGGTGATACTGAATCCTGTTGGGGATTGACCTCTTGTTTGTGAAAGGAAAGAACTCCATCGGGGATGACCCTTCAGTTGCGACTTCACTAGGGATAACCTTTTAGACTCTTATGGGGATAATCCTTTGAACTTGCTGGGGATAATTTTCCAAAGTTTACTGGGGATAATTCTCCAAACTTCACTGGGGAAGCCTTTTTCAGACTGCGCTGGGAAAAATTTGAACTCCACTGGGGATATTTTGTATTCTGCCGGGGAATATTCTTATACTCTGTTGGGGAATAATAAGACCTTTCAGTGCTGATGGCAAATAAACTCTGCTTGGGGAGAGTATTACTGATTCATTTACAGTTGCAAGTCTCAGCTGGGGAGAGCTATCATTACAGTCTTTTCATACTCTGCAGGGAGTGAATGCACCTTAGCCATATTCTTCAGCTAAATCTATCCTTGTAGCTGGTGGATAGAGCAACTGTACCGTTTGGACATTTCTCATTTGCCCCTGTTTCTGATATTACGAGTAATCGTCTTTTGTTTCAGCCATTAATGTCAAATGCATATATCAAAAATGAACATTGGACGTTCTTTTCAAAAGAAAACAGAAAAAGGAAAAACGGTTTGAAATTTTTCTGAAAATGAATTGTATTGATTTTGAAGTTTGGCCTGTAAGTAGGCGTTTTGTACAAGAGGCTGACGTCCTAATAAGAGAACGCCGCCGAATAATAGAATTTACACAATTTATGAAAAACTAGACAAAACAGCTATGTGAATAATCCCACTGGGTTCCAACTCTGCTATTGCCCTTATGTCCTCGAGCATCTCATCACTTTGCTACTTGGTTGAAGATGTATCAGATTGATTAGTGCTGTTCGAGCTTGATAGTCGATACCGAAGTCTGGTTGTAGGTGATCCAATGAGACATAGTGTTACGCTTTAATCCCTAATTTTTGCCTGGACCGCCCTTTCGTGTTTTCAGTCCACCGGGATACCCTTTTTTGACCAAGCCGCCTTTTCAGGTTTTCGACTTGTCGGGTGTACAAATTTTTTCATTTTCATCCTGTGATCGGTGGGAATGAGACCTGACTGTTTTGGAATGCTGGTTCGCGTTTTGCGTTTGTTTTTACAAAATATTGCGGTAAGCAAGAGTCGCCACCGTCTTTTATTTTATCCAACAAGGAAAGGACAAAAGCAAAGAAAAATTCCTTTTTGAGATATTTCTTGGGTTCGGGAGGTAGATTATAGAAAGGGAAGGTGTTAGCACCCGTTCTATCCGTGGTTATCCACGGGCTCTTAGGTACTTGCTCATTGTGTTTTCAAAAGTTTGCTTTTCTTTGTGTTTGTGGGTTTGAAAAGAGTTTTTTATTTGAAAGGAGTGTAAGTGCAAAAGTTTTGTTTTGTTTTAAAAGGAGCAAGTACTTAAGAACCATCTACCTACTCAAAAAGGAATTAAACTGTACAAATGTCCTTTAGACAGTGCTATCCCACTATTGAGGAGTAGGTAGCACCGTCGTTGGAGTTTTTGAGTCAATTCGATTAAGGGACATATGGTCACTAAAGCAATGTTAGGATGCCTTAGCGGTAACTCTAATATCCTAGATCATTTTTCCGAGGCAACCGTTTCGAGGCAACTATGATCTTTGGACAAGAGGGCGACCTCTAAAACTTCCTATACTCAGTGACCACGTTTGAGGCAACCAAGTGAGGTGTACCCTAAGAGTGGCAAGTGCGAGTGTGTTATTTCAGTTAATTTTTATCTTTACATGTCAATGGTGAGCTATGTTGATTTTAGGTTAAAGATTGATCTTGTCATGCATTGCCTATTTATCAAACATCTAACAGTTAATATGGTGTGGAAATTAAATTGCGGGAAATTAGATCTAAGCTATTACAAGGCGTCGGGTATTTACATCGCCAAAAACAAACCCTTTAATTTAAATTGCGGAAATAAAAGAAAGCGATAAATAAAAGTCCTAATTAAACGTTATTACATACCGGAAGCAGTTACATTATTGGATAAAAATAATACGCGTGAAAAATTAAATCGGAGCATTTTTAGGGTTTTGACCCTTTTTTATTAAAGAAAGCATATTTTTTGTTATTTTTGAATTAAAACAAATTAAGTCTAAGTTAACAATCGAATGAATTAATTAAATGAAAATATTTTTGGGTTTTTTATAATTAAGGAAATAAAATAAGAATGGTTAAAAGTTATTAAAAACCCTAATTCTATATTAATTTTAATTTGTTGCAAAAATGTTAAAATTAACCTAATTAACACTAAATTAATTAATTATTTGTTTACAAAATAAAATAGTGAAATTAATAATAATAATTTTTTTTTTGTTTTTTTTTTTATTTTTATTAGGAAAAATAAATTGGTTAGTATAATAATAATAATAATTAATGAAAACAATTAAATAATAAAATAAATGAAATATGAAAAGAAATAACCAAGGGGGTGCTGGGCCCAAAAAGGAGGTATGATTTTCAATTTCCAGGCCCAAAAACGTCCCAGCCTGTTTGACTTTTCCATCCAATGCGTGCTTGTTGACCAGGGTTCATGGTGAACCTTCAATCTTAGCCACCAGATTTGGCCTGAAGGCCATCTGGCACGTTGATCTTTGAGGTATATGATGGACCAACGCCTTGGAGAGTACATGCAATCACCTGAAGAAAAAATCAAATAAGTGTTTTGGGGGACCTGGGATTCGAACCCAGGTCCCAATGGTATCCCACTCACGCTTCCACCAACTGAGCCACGCTGCATATTTGTTATTGGAATACAAAGCAAATAATATATTGAAAACATTCATTATGCCTGGGAATAAAAAAAAACACGCTAAACAATTTGAACAAGCCAATGACGCAGGGACACGTCTTCGTCTTCTTCAACGAAGACTGTAATTTTTCCTGCGTATTTTATTCCGCAACAAAATTCGTGGCATCATCCTATCATGAACTACAGGCTATATAAATGCAAATGGAGACCATCACTGCATTCGTCTCTCTTCCCTGATCATCTTTATACCCATTATCAGTCCTAATTTAACATGCATCAAAAATGCCTAAAAAACAAGAACAAGAACCCTAGCTTTGGATACAGGGTTATAAGCCATGAAAACAAAATTAAATAATACAGAATCAATGGAAATTGAATGGCAAGTATGAATGTACAAGAAAATTGGCAAAAAGATGCAAGAGAATGGATTTACGATGCCATGTTCAGAGCCATGTTCGTGATGACTTACAGGACGATTCAGGAGGTGAGAAGGCTTGGTTCTGATTGCTTTCACTTCAGGGGATTGCCAGCAAGGGAGCTATGTGAAGATTTGGCTTTGAATCGTGCTCTAAGGTGGATTTCAGATTCCAAGTTTTCAAGCTTTTTCTCAAACTTTGTCTGGCCGTTTCTGCAATGCTTAGGTCGTATTCTTGATAGGTCTCACTTGTGTATGTATATTGGAATGCATTTAGGTCAAAACTTGGGCTTGAATCCATAAGAATTGATGAATGGAGATTTGATTTGATCACCATTGATAAGGTTTCCATATTTGCCTCAAATCCAAGATTTTGTGCATGTTTTAACTTGGCACGAGTTTGACTGAGTGTATCATGATATTTGCAAGCTGTAATGATCACAAGAATCTAATTCCATTAATTTTTGGATTTTATTTGAATTAATATTGATTTAAAATGAATTAAATCAATAAAAATTAAATAAAATAGAAAAATAAGTGATTGGTCATGAAATTAAAGATGGGACACGTGTGTGGCATGACAAGACCATATCAAGTGGAAAAAAGTGGGCCCTTTTGTCAAAAATTGGAGTTTTGAGGATAGTTGACTTTTGGCAATTTTGGAAAAATGTCCAACTTCAACAATGCATAACTTCTTCAATTTTGAACTTCTGGAGGTGTTATTAGACTTTTTAGAAACCCTGAGATGTCCTCTAATCCACCCTTTTGGTCTTATCTTATCTTGATATTTGGGTGTGAAGATGGATTGTAATAAATTGCATCCTCTTCAAAATGAGCTTTGGATGGGTCATTTCTCATAAAGTATGAGAAAGTTATGCATGGTCAAAGTTGAGTTGACTTTTCCTACAAAACCCTAATTTAGCAACTTTTGAATCTTGATGAATCTTGAGAAATCCATGATGAATCATGATCAACCCTTGATCAAATGATGAATTATCCTTCAAAATGAGAATGTTGACAAAAAATCTTGAGGTTTGACTATTTGTAGGTCACAATTGACTTTTGCCCTAGCACAATCGATATTTGGGCCTCTTGAGCAATTGACTGACCAAACTTCCTCTGCAAGGCTTGAAATTTGACATGGATGAACTTGAGAATATATTAGGACATTGGGGAGAACTTGAGGTCATTTGGATGTAAGGATCTTGATGCAACACCAAACCCTAATTTTGAATTGATTGCCTTATGAGGTGATTTGATTGTCCAACTCTTGAGCCATCTTGAACAACTTGGAGATTATTCTTGACATGTCTTGAGAAATATGGGAGGGCAAATTTTGGGGTACAACAGTTTCCCCTGTTCAATCTTCTTAAACCTGAGGATATAGATTGGCGTTCAGGCCTTTCGTGATCCGAAGGTGGAAGATGATTGAACACTAGAGTGCCCAGAAATTTGCACTCGCATGAAGTAGTATTTGTCTTATGATGTCGGGAATGGGCTTACAGATGCCATTTGGAGATTGATAATGGGAGATGGGCTTAACGATGCCATCCGAAGAAGTTTCGATCGCGTAAGAGATTCCTTAGCGAGAGCTTGTATATCTGTTGTTGTCGGAGATTCCGCTGGGGAATGCTGTTCTTTGTCTTAGGAGAAATAGAACTTTAGGAGCTTTGGTCGTCTGTTATTCTACTGGGGAATAATCTCTGTGGAAGAGGTGAGAGTGAACTACTATCTGGTTGCAACCCAGGCTTCATAGTGATAAGACCGACTGCTATTTGGTCGTAATCCAGGCTTTACAGTGATTTACTGGGGAGATGAGATTAAACTTGCTATCCGGTCGTAATCCAGGCTTTGCAATACCTCACTTCTTATCTGGTAGAAATCCAGGCTTCAGAACAAATCAAGTGGTTATCCGGTCGCCTCCGGGCTTTAACTTGAATTTAGGGCACACTAATATCCGGCCGACTCCGGGCTTCTTAGTAACTGGCTGGGTAAACTGTTATCTGGTCGTAATCCAAGCTTCACAGTGTCCCTTAACAATATCTGGTCGTAATCCAGGCTTCACGATGTGTTATACCATTATCTGGTCGAATCCAGGCTTCATGGTGTCGCGTACTGTTATTTGGTCGAATCCAATCTTCACAATACCTCACTTCTTATCTGGTCGAAATCCAGGCTTCAAAATAAATCAAGTGGTTATCCGGTCGCATCCGGGCTTCCTTCTGACTGTTGGGTTTACTAGTATCCAGTCGAATCCGGGCTTCACAGTAACTGGCTGGGTAAACTGTTATTTGGTCGTAATCCAAACTTCACAGTGTCCCTTAACGCTATCTGGTCGTAATCCAGGCTTCACGATGTATCATATGACTATCTGGTCGAAATCCAGGCTTCTTAGTACCCTTGGTTGCTATCTGGTCGTAATCCAGTCTTCACAACATCTTCTATCCTTATCTGGTCGTAATCCAGGCTTCATGGTCTTGTATTGCTTTCTGGTCGTAATCCAGGCTTCATAAAAACTTGCTGAACTGTTATACGATCGTGATTCGGGCTTCACGACTTGTGTTTATGATATACCACTATTTGGTCGAATCCAGGCTTCATGGTGCTTATTGAGCTGTCATCCGGTCGTAATCCGGGCTTCATGGCTCACTGGGGAATAAACTATTATCTGGTCGTTCTCCGGGCTTCATAGCTTGCTTTTGAGAGATATCACTATCTGGTCATAATCCAGGCTTCGCGGTAGTCTGATATTGTTATTCGTTCGTAATCCGGGCTTCACAATATGCTGTAGAAATCAAGGTACTATTCGGTCGTACCCGGGCTTCATAACTTGAATTTTGATTGTATCTTTCCTGAAATGTAAAGGTTATCTGTATGTAATGCATGATATGTATTAGGCAATGATGTTCTCAAAATAAATGAGATTGTATGGTATGATGCGTATATGCATGTAGCATGATGTATGGACATGTAATGTTTTAGCTGGGGAAAATAAATCCCGGAGCTGCTGGAGAATAAAGTTGAATGCTTCGCTTCTGCCAGGGATGGTGAACAAAGATGATTGTGAGGATAAACCTGCAGGAGAAAAGAAACTCTGTTGGGGGATGAACTGATGAAGGGATTACTCTGAGGGGAATTACTCTGTGGGGAAGAGATGCTCTACTGAGGATATTAACGATAAACTTCGCTGGGAATTCCGCTGATAAACTCTGTTGGGGATTTCAATGATGAACTCCGCTGAGGATGGATTACCGTTGCTGGTGATATAGAATCTGTTGAGGATAGAACTCCTGTTTGGGGAAAGAAAGAACTTCGCTAGGGATGATCTTTCAGTTGCAACTTGCTGAGGATAACCCAGTTAGACTTTTGTGGGGATAACCCTCTGAATTGGCTGGGGAGATTTATTTGCGCTCTGCAGGGGACAAGCTTCCAGAATCTACTGGGGATGATGATTCAACTCTATTGGGAAAGCTTTTTTAGACTGCACTGGGGAACCGGCTCCACTGGGAGTATCTTGTATTCCACCGGGGAACATTCTTATACTCCATTGAGGAATATTAAGACTGCTGGGGATACTCTTATGCTTACTGGAGAATATTCTTATACTCCACTGGGGAATATTAAGACCTTCTGGGGATACCCAACCTTTTTAGGGCTGATGGTAGACTAACTCTGCTTGGGGAGAGTAATGCTGATTCATACCTAACTGCAAGTTTCAGCTGGGAGAGCTACCATTACTGTTTTACTCTGCGGGGAGTGACGGTATCTTAGCCATATTCTTCAGTTAAATCTACCTTGTACCTGGTGGACAGAGCCACTATGCAGCTTGGACATTTCTTATGCCCCTGTTTCTGATATTACCAGTAATTCATCTTTTGTTTCGCATGTAAATATGTATGAGCAGCAATTGATGTCAAATGCATATATCAAAAATGAAACTTTGGACGTTCTTTGCAAAACAAAACAGGTAAAGGAAAAGCAATTTGAAATTTGTCTGGAAATGAATTTGTATTGATTTTGAACTTTGCCTGAAAAATAGGCGTTTTTTGTACAAGAGGCTGACGTCCTAGTAAGAGAACGCCGCTGAACAAATAAAATTTACAATTTGTGAAAAGAAAACAAAATAGCTATGTGAATAATCCCACTGGGTTCCAACTCCGCTATTACCTTTATGTCTTCGAGCATCTCATCGCTTTGCCGTTGGTTGAAGATGAATCAGATTGATCAGTGCCTTCCGAGCTTGATAGTCGATACCGAAGTCTGGATGCGAGATGATCTAATGAGACATAGTGTTACGCTTTAATCCCTAATTTTTGCCTGGACCGCCCTTTAGGGTTTTCAGTCCACCGGGATACCCTTTTTTGCCCAAGTCGCCTTTTCAGGTTTTCGACTTGCCGGGTGTACCGATTTTTCATTTTCATCCCTTATTTTTGCCCGAACCCTTTTGGTTCGCCGGGAAGCCCTTATTTTTGCCTAGGCCAGTCAACCTAGCGGGTCTTTGATTATGCGTAGTATCTTTTCACTATGTCCGCATTGACGGGGTGAGGAAGGTCGTCACCATCCATGGTGGTTAGAATCATAGCTCCTCCCGAGAAGATGTTCTTAACCACAAATGGCCTTTCGTAAGTAGGGGTCCATTTGCCCCTGGGATCACCTTGAGGTAGAATAATGCGCTTGATTACCAGATCCCCAACTTGATACTCTTGTCGTCTGACTTTCTTGTTAAATGCCTTGATCATTCGTTTTTGGTACGTCTGACCATGACAAATAGCAGTGAGTCTCTTTTCGTCAATTTGGTTTAGCTGATCAAGCCGGGTCTGAATCCAGTCATCTTCGCTCAAACCTGCATCCTTCATGATCCGGAGAGAGGGTATCCGGACTTCAATGGGCAAGACTGCATCCATGCCATAAACCAAGGAATAGGGTGTTGCCTCTGTTGACGTCTGTGTTGAGGTGCAGTATCCATGAAGAGCAAATGGTAACATCTCATGCCAGTCTTTGTATGCCACTGTCATCTTCTGCACAATCTTCTTAATGTTCTTATTAGCCACTTCAACAGCCCCATTCATATTCGATCGGTAGGGAGAAGAATTATGATGTTGTATTTTGAATTGCTCGTAGAGCTCAGTGATCATCTTGTTGTTAAGATTGGTACCGTTATCCGTAATGATCCTCTCTGGTACACCGTATCGACAGATCAGATTATGCTGAATGAACTGTGCCACGACGTTCTTGGTTACAGTAGCAAAGGAAGTCGCTTCAACCCACTTCGTAAAGTAATCGATTGCTACCAGGATGAAGCGATGCCCATTGGATGCTGTAGGTCTGATCTCGCCGATCATGTCAATGCCCCACATTGCAAAAGGCCAAGGTGCCGTCAAGACGTTCAGAGGAACTGGAGGTATGTGCACCTTATCAGCATAGACCTGAAACTTGTGACATGTCCGAGAATGATGATAACAGTCGGCTTCCATTGTGGACCAATAATATCCTGCCCGAAGGATTTTCTTTGCCATGGTATGTCCACTGGAATGAGTCCCAAAAGTACCTTCATGTAGATCTGCCATGATCCTTTCTGCTTCATTCTTATCCACACAACGCAGTAAGGTTGAGTCATGGTTACACTTGTAAAGGATGTCATTGCTGATGAAGAACTTTGCCGCGAACCTCATTAGAAACTTCTTGTCATTAACAGATGCACTCTCGGGGTATTCTTGAGCTTCAAGATACCTTTTCACCTCATGAAACCAAGGCTTTTTTGTTACCTCTTCAGTCTCAATGTCACAGTAATGTGCAGGTTCATCCAATCTTTCAATAATGATCCGGGGAGCTTCGTTGTCCCAATTGACCTTGAACATAGAAGACATCGTAGCTAACGCATTTGCTAACTGATTCTCCTCTCTAGGGAAGTGTTCAAAGGTTATCTCCTCGAAATGGGGAAGCAACGTCAATACATACTCCTTGTAAGGAATAAGATTTGGGTGTTTCATATCCCACTCGCCTTTGATCTGACTGATCACGAGAGAGGAATCTCCGAAGACACTCAAGAACTTAATCCTTAGGTCAATTGCTGCTCGAAGACCCATGATGCATGCCTCATACTCCGCCATGTTGTTGGTGCAGTTGAAACATAGTCGGGCGGTAAACGGAGTATGAGAGCCTTTAGGAGATATGATCACAGCGCCAATGCCATTACCCAAAGCGTTTGAAGCTCCATCAAAGTACATAGACCATCGGGATCCTTCCTCAGGTCCTTCATCCGGTCCGGGTGTCTCACAGTCAGTTATCAACATGATATTCTCGTCCGGGAATTCAAAGTTCATAGACTGGTAATCATCCACTGCCTGATGTGCCAAATGGTCTGCCAATACACTTCCCTTGATTTCTTTTTGAGTTGTGTATTGGATGTCATACTCAGTCAAGATCATCTGCCATCTTGCTATTCTTCCGGACAAGGCAGGATTTTCAAAGATATACTTGATTGGATCCATCTTTGAAATCAACAGAGTAGTGTGAGTCAGCATATATTGTCTCAGCCGGCGAGCAGTCCATGCCAAAGTGCAACAAGTTTTCTCAAGCAGTGAGTATCAGGTCTCACAGTCGGTAAACTTTTTTCTAAGGTAATAAATAACATGCTCTTTTCGGCCGGACTCGTCATGGTGCCCCAGCACACACCCCATTGAGTTGTCGAGCACTGTCAAGTATAAGATCAAAGGTCTCCCTTTAACTGGTGGCATTAGGATAGGCGGCTCTTGGAGATACTATTTGATTCTTTCGAAAGCGGCCTAACATTCATCATTCTAACGTACCACTTGATCTTTCTTCAGTAGCTTGAAGATTGGTTCACAAGTAGCAGTCAGGTGTGAAATGAATCGGGCAATGTAGTTCAGTCGTCCCAGAAAGCCTCTGACCTCTTTCTCTATCTTGGGAGCTGGCATCTCTTGTATGGCTTTCACTTTGGCAGGGTCCACTTGAATACCTTTGTCGCTCACGATGAAACCCAGTAGCTTACCAGACCTCACCCCAAAGGTGCACTTGTTCGGGTTCAACCTCAGCTTGTATAACTTCAACCTGTCAAAAAGCTTCTGTAGATGGTCAAGGTGTTCTTTCTCAGTCTGGGACCTTGCAATCATATCGTCGACGTATACTTCAATCTCATGACGGATCATGTCATGAAACAAAGCAACCATGGCACGTTGATACGTTGCCCCAGCATTTTTCAACCCAAAAGGCATGACCTTGTAGCAAAAGGTACCCCACTGAGTAACAAAGGTCGTCTTCTCCATGTCTTCGGGAGCCATTTTTATATGATTATAACCGGAGAAACCATCCATAAAGGAGAATACCTTGTGCTGAGCGGTGTTGTCAACAAGAACGTCAATATGAGGTAAAGGGAAATCATCTTTGGGACTCGCCCTGTTCAAATCCATATAGTCAACACACATCCGGACCTTACCATCCTTCTTCGGCACGGGAACCACATTGGAAACCCACTGAGGGTAAGAAGTAACTGCTAGAAAGCCGGCGTCAAACTGTTTCATAACTTCAGCCTTGATTTTCTCGGACATCTCTGCGCGCATTCGGCGAACCTTTTGTTTCACTGGAGGACAATCTTCCTTGGTGGGCAGGCGATGAACCACAATATCAGTATCCAACCCAGGCATATCTTTGTAAGACCAGGCAAAGACCTCCATGTAGTCATGCAACATCTGAATCAACCGTTGTTTCACACTAGGCTCTAGATTGGCACCAACCTTGACTTCCTTCTTGTCTGTCTCAGTACCCAGATTCACTGTTTCCACTGACTCTTCATGTGGCTGAATGGCCCTCTCTTCATGGAGTAGCAGTCTTGCAAGTTCACTAGGCACTTCGCAATCATCTTCACCTTCGTCTTCGGCTAAGTTGGTCGGATTTTCGAAGTCATAACTAGCAGTAGAAGAGTCGTTACCAGTGAGATCCAGAGTGGATGTGGACCTGTATATGTGAGTGTGTGTAAAATAACTGTTTTGCAATAATAAAGAAAAATAAGGAGCGCAAAATTTGAAATGCAAGAAACGTCCAATGCTTTTATTAATGATATATGAAAATGACACACAAAAGCCCTCACAAATGAAGCCACGGTGCCCCGGGTAAGACACCGGGCCATAAAGTTTCAAAACATTGTCTATTACAAATTCAAAACAAAAGTTTCATTACTGGGTAACAAAAGTAATAGGGATGAAGTCCTTTGCTGTCCAGTTGCTTGGTCCACCGTCGGTCGTAGGATAGATCCAGCTGTCGAATTCAGACTCTCCCACATCATCTTCAATGGCATTTACTCCCGAGTTGCTGATGAACACGGGAGGTCTTCCGATCCTTGCACTTCGAACAGCCCTTTGAGCTTCTGCAGTGAAACCCAAACCAGACTTGTTAGTATTCTGTGTAAAATCAGGGAGTCAGCCCCAATTTTCACACTCACCCTTCTCAATAACAGCCCAAGCATCTTTTAAGGAAGCCATCTTCATAGGAGAATCTTCAACGACAGTCTCAGCTGATGCCAGTGTCTGGGGAACCTCTTCAAAGTGCTGGAACGGGGTCTCAATGAACTCCTCATCCATCTCTACGTATCTAAATGAGTTGAGGTGGCTGACCATGTACTCTTCCTCCCATTGTACTGTCACAATCTTCCCTTTAACCGGGTACTTCAACTTCTGGTGGAGCGTTGAGGTTACGGCCCCAGCTTTGTGGATCCATGGACGACCCAGCAAACAAGAATAGGATGGCCGAATGTCCATCACATAGAATGTAGAATTGAAAACCTGGGAACCAAACTTGATTGGGATATCAACCTCTCCATGTACCATCCTCTTAGACCCATCAAAGGCCCTGACAACAATGTTACTTGGTTTCAGCTCTAAACCTTCATAATCCAACCGGTCTAGAGCTTTCTTGGGCAAGATGTTCAATGAGGAACCAATACCAACCAATACATGTGCAAGAGTAGTTCCCCTGCATTCAATGGAGACATGCAGGGCATCATTGTGATTCTTCCCTTTAACAGTCAAGTCGGTGTCGGAGAAACCCAAACCATTATCAGCAGTTAAATTGGCCACACAATCAGTAAACTGATCAGCTGATGTCTCTTGTGGCACGTAGGCAGTCTTCAGAAAGGTAATCAGAGCCTTGGCATGGGCCTCTGAGCACAGCAATAGTGACAACATAGAAATCTTGGATGGGTTTTGCCCCAGTTGCTCAACTACGTTGTAATCACTCTTCTTAATAATCTTCAGAATCTCTTCCATCTCCTGTTTGGAAGCTTCAACAGTAATTGTCTTCGGTGCCTCCGTCTGGGCAGGCACATCAGTGGTGATCCCTTTGCCCCGAGTGTCAGATGACTCGGCGACAGGGGTAGGACTAGGAACTTGATCAGGAACGACAATAGGTACACTTGCAGGTGTAATGACAACAGGTCTTCGAACAGTTGGTGGAACAATATCAGGTGAGAAAAGTCTTCCGCTGCGGGTGATTTTAGCAGGTCCAGTGATGTTGCTGACGTCAGTATCAACATCCAGCTCTTGATTAACTCCATGAGAATAAGCATCAGCCCCATAGTGCCAAGGGACAGCTTTATCAGAGGTATAGGGGATGGGTCCCGGAATAGTGATGATTACAGGTGCGATCTTCGGAACAGATGTAATTCTAACAGGCTTCCTCGAGGGATCCTTGGAAGAATTGTCGAAAATGGTAATGATGGCGACTTCTTCAGTGGGAATGGAAGGAACAACAGCCTTCTTAAATAGGATCTCCTTACTATCCATCAGGTTTTGGATACCTGACTTCAGGAATGGGCAACCGGTAGGTAAAACAGAACACATATAGCAACCTTCGTCACAGCCCGGAAATAAACCGGCTAACAACAGGTTCTTCTTGACAGTCATCAGAGGGGTAACAATATCATCCACAAAAACTACAAACAAGTCTTCCTCTACAACATTTACTCCATGTTTGGGCATGGGAGCAGTCACGACATTAGGCCTTTCGGGTGCCTCGAACTCAATCTCTTTTGCATCAATTAAGTCTTGTATCTTGTTCTTCAAAGCCCAACAATCATCTGTATTATGCCCCGGGCTATCGGAGTGATAAGCGCAGCGGGCGTTAGGGTTATACCTTGGTGACGTTGTATTTGAATTCTTTGGGGGTTCCCTTAGAGTCACCAGATTAGTCTTCAACAACTCTGGCAGAATCTGAGATAAGGTCATGCTGAGACGAGTGAATTGCCTCTTAGGTCTCTCGTCCTTTTGTTGATTGTTGTACTGAGGAGCACCAGCAAGTTTTGAAATAACAACCGCGTTGGCGGCTTGGCGGTGTTCAGGTCTACTCTGTCTTCTTGCACTATAGACAACACTGGACTCTTTCTTAAATGGCTTCTTCTAGGTGCTTGATGAGGCACCCTTCTGTATCTTCCCCACCTTAATACCAGCCTCAATCCTCTCACCAGTCAAAATAAGATCTGTAAACCCAGATGAAGAGCTTCCAATCAAGTGGTTAAAAAATGGACCAGATAGGGTCCCCAAAAACATGTCAACAAGTTCCCGATTAGCTAACAGTGGTTGCACCCTTCCGGCAAGGTCTCTCCACTTCTGAGCATAATCTTTGAATCCTTCACCCGTTCCCATTGACATACCCTGGAGTTGGGTACGCGTAGGAGAGAGGTAGGAGTTGTACTGATACTGCCTGTAGAATGCAGTAGCCAAATCTTCCCAACTGCGGATACTGGCTCCGTCTAACTGATAGAACCACTCAAGCTGAGTCCCTGAGAGACTGTCTTGAAAGAAATGAATCCATAATTTCTTATCAGCAGTGTAAGGTTGGATCTTCCTCACATATGACCAGAGGTGCAGCTTCGGACAGGAAACTCCGTCATACTTGGCAAAGGCTGGTGCCTTGAACTTGTGGGGAATGACTACCCCAGATGATAGACCTAGATCAGCAAAGTCCAGACCGGGCACCTTCTGAATTTCCATAGCGCTCAGATGGTCTTCCAGCTGTTTGTACTTATCCTCAACAGGAGGATACCGCTCTTCATCGTAGTCCGTCTCGTTGTCGGAGGCCACAGGGCTAGGAGCCCTCCTTTCTTGTGGACTATCTTTCCCTCCAGATGAGGTGGTCAGATCAACTTCATCCTGTAGCCTTTTTCCAAACCTAGGACCAGTGTTGAACAAGACTGTCCTCTTCTTCTTCTTCTTCTTTTTCTCCTTCAGAATCAAGGTCTTCAGGTCCTGCTGACCCTTAGCTAGGCTCATGAACAACTCTTGAAATTGGGCATTCTGGGCCTGGAGGGCCTTGATAACTTTCTCAGTTGAAGGTTCAGTAGACATGATGATTGCTGAAATAAACAGCGAAGAAGATAAGAGACCTGTAAAGGGTACCTGTTTATGAAGTGCATGGGATGAAATGCGTATGATTTATGATTTCAAAGACAATCGGGATTCAAATTCGTAACCAAGAAAAGAAACACACTTTATTAGGTTTAAACTTCAAAACTTAAATTGTTCAACAAATTTCCCTTAAGGCGTTACAAAAATGGAAACACTGAAAAGTAAAATAAAAACTGGAAAGGAAATCATCAAAGGTCCATCAATGCTCCCATGGTCTCTTCTTATCAGTGCGGACATAGTCGTTGAGAATCCACTCGTTCTCTAACTGCCTGGTCAGCTTCTGGATCTTTTGCTCTTGCTCGTTGAACCTCTCTCGGTAAGAATCCCGTTCATCCCTCAATTGCATCCAAGATCTCTTCAGTGCCCCAATGTCATTGGGCATATAAGGATGGAGAATAGTTGGAAGAACCCCCTCTTCATTAGCAACTTCAAGAGTGACAGGCCGAACAACTTCATATGGCATACCTAGCTTCTGGGCACAGATACGGACCCATCTGAGATATGGATCCATTGGCAGAGAAGTCTTTGGACCCAACTCATGTGGATCTGATTGGTGAACTCTGTCCCAAGCCCTTATGAATCTACGACGTTGCTCGTCGCTATCCCCTTGAAAATCAAAGATGATATGAGGCATTAGCATATCATGAGGTCCTTCTCTTCTGGCTCTTCCAAACTGACGGAGAGCTAAAGATGGGTTGTAAGAAATTCCTCCATGGGTCCCTATCAATGGAACATTAGGATACTCTCCACATCGATCAATAACAGTCACCTCATCCATACCTTTGAGAGTCCAAATAATGTCGTTATGAGAAAGAGACATCACCTTATAAGCCCAACCCATTCCTTCTTTGTTCTTCAATACTGACTTAGGGAGGTGCAAAATAAACCACCTCGACAATAAAGGAGCACATCACATCAAGGTTCCCCGCTTTCGGGCAGTACGAGCATAGAGTTGATGAAGTATGTCACCCAAGAGAGTGGGTACACGGTTCTGAGAGATTAAGTTCTTTATGGCATTAACATCAACAAAAGTGTCAGGATTCGGAAACAATAACAGGCCATAAATCAGAAGAGCCAGAATATCCTCGAATGCCTTAAAGTCTAGGCTATCCCAGAAGTAGTTAGCCTTGCCAACCAAGAACTTAGTCGGAAAACCCTTAGCTCCACTTCTAGTCTCCCAGTTAGCCATTACCTCCTCTTTGGTCAAGTGAAGGGCTACAGCAATCTTTTCGGGCCTAAGGGTCTTGTCCCAACCAGTAAATGGAGTCTGCTCCAAAACAGAGATACCGAGCAGCTCAAAAAACTCTTCTAGGGTAGGAACCAACTGATAGTCTTAAAAAGTGAAGCAATGGTACAACGGATCATAAAACTGGACCAGGACACTCATCATTTGTTCGTCCAATTTGGAGGTGACCAGACTGAGAAGAGAACCATGCCTCCTGATGAAGGAAGTAGTGTCTGGCATCCTGACAACCAACTCTTTAAGCAAAGTAGGTACTTGGACAAAGTTGATCCGAATGGTATTCTTACGCATGGGCATCATGATGACCTACAAAACAAAGCAAAGATGGAACCCTCTTGTCTTTGAAATAGGTTAGTCCTTATGCAAGATGTATGCAATGTTATGATGTCATGATATCATGATAAAGGCACACCACGAGTATCCACAAAAAGCAAACATGGTAAAGGCGCACAAGTCACACAAAAGAGCCCTTAGATTTTAGGCTGGCATGGAGCTTAGGTACTACCCTCTTTCAGTTCAGTTGGTTTAAACCTGTCCTAAAAATAGTAACTGGGTTCTAGAGGATCTCAATATCACTGACTACCCTCAATTGGTCATAATTCCAGTTTAGCAACCTTTTCTTGCGGCCAGAATCATCGCGAGAGTTTAGTCTCAATGAGTGTAGCATACTGCTACTGTTCTATGGCCAAGTTGGTCAATTTAAGGTTCTAAGGTCAGTTGGTGCTTAATGACCCCTTAGAAGACCCATATTCTCCTCGTTCCAACACAAGGGATATCGGTACAGACTAAAGTGCCACACCAACGTAGCTACTGCTTCATCCATATCGGTCTACGCCGTACAGATCCCTCACAGTTTATTTCTACTTACCTAAAGGGTATCCCCAGATCCGGGTTAGGATCTATAGAACTCCGATACAAGCCTACAAAATTAAAGCATACAAAGCATACAATTGAAAACACAGTGATCTAATCCTAAGGTTTATCACCTTCGTTCATCATCCCCAGCAGAGTCGCCAGTTCTGTGATCGGTGGGAATGAGAACTGACTGTTTTGGAATGCTGGTTCGCGTTTTGCGTTTGTTTTCGCAAAATGTCGCGGTAAGCAAGAGTCGTCACCGTCTTTTATTTTATCCAACAAGGAAAGGACAAAAGCACAGAAAAATTCCTTTTTGAGATATTTCTCGGGTTCGGGAGGTAGATTATAGAAAGGGAAGGTGTTAGCACCCTTTCTATCCGTGGTTATCCACGGGCTCTTAGGTACTTGCTCATTGTGTTTTCAAAAGTTTGCTTTTCTTTGTGTTTGTGGGTTTGAAAAGAGTTTTTTGTTTGAAAGGAGTGTAAGTGCGAAAGTTTTGTTTTGTTTTAAAAGGAGCAAGTACTTAAGAACCATCTGCCTACTCAAAAAGGAATTAAACTGTACAAATGTCCCTTAGACAGTCCTATCCCACTATTGAGGAGTAAGTAGCACTGTCGTTGGAGTTTTCGGGTCAATTCGATTAAGGGACATGTGGTCACTAAAGCAATGTTAGGATGCCTTAGCGGTAACCCTAATATCCTAGATCATTTTTCCGAGGCAACCGTTTCGAGGCAACTATGATCTTTGGACAAGAGGGCGACCTCTAAAACTTCCTATACTCAATGACCACGTTCGAGACAACCAAGTGAGGTGTACCCTAAGAGTGGCATGTGCGAGTGTGTTATTTCGGTTAATTTTTATCTGTACATGTCAATGGTGAGCTATGTTGATTTTAGGTTAAAGATTGATCTTGTCATGCATTGCCTATTTATCAAACATCTAACAGTTAATATGGTGTGGAAATTAAATTGCGGGAAATTAAATCTGAGCTATTACAAGGCGTCGGGTATTTACATCGCCAAAAACAAACCCTTTAATTTAAATTGCGGAAATAAAAGAAAGCGATAAATAAAAGTCCTAATTAAACGTTATTACATACCGGAAGCAGTTACATTATTGGACAAAAATAATACGCGTGAAAAATTAAATCGGAACATTTTTAGGGTTTTGACCCTTTTTTATTAAAGAAAGCATATTTTTTGTTATTTTTGAATTAAAACAAATTAAGTCTAAGTTAATAATCGAATTAATTAATTAAATGAAAATATTTTTAGGTTTTTTATAATTAAGGAAATAAAATAAGAATGGTTAAAAGTTATTAAAAACCCTAATTCTATATTAATTTTAATTTGTTGCAAAAATGTTAAAATTAACCTAATTAACACTAAATTAATTAATTATTTGTTTACAAAATAAAATAGTGAAATTAATAATAATAATATTTTTTTGTTTTTTTTATTTTTATTAGGAAAAATAAATTGGTTAGTATAATAATAATAATAATAATAATAATAATTAATGAAAACAATTAAATAATAAAATAAATGAAATATGAAAAGAAATAACCAAGGGGGTGCTGCGCCCAAAAAGGAGGTATGATTTGCAATTTCCAGGCCCAAAAACGTCCCAGCCTGTTTGAATTTTCCATCCAATGCGTGCTTGTTGACCAGGGTTCATGGTGAACCTTCAATCTTAGCCACCAGATTTGGCCTGAAGGCCATCTGGCACGTTGATCTTTGAGGTATATGGTGTACCAACGCCTTGGAGAGTACATGCAATCACCTAAAGAAAAAATCAAATAAGTGTTTTGGGGGGCCTGGGATTCGAACCCAGGTCCCAATGGTATCCCACTCACGCTTCCACCAATTGAGCCACGCTGCATATTTGTTATTGGAATACAAAGCAAATAATATATTGAAAACATTCATTATGTCTGGGAATAAAAAAAACGCGCTAAACAATTTGAACAAGCCAATGACGCAGGGAAACGTCTTCGTCTTCTTCAACGAAGACTGTAATTTTTCCTGCGGATTTTATTCCGCAACAAAATTCGTGACATCATCCTATCATGAACTACAGGCCATATAAATGCAAATGGAGACCATCACTGCATTTGTCTCTCTTCCCTGATCATCTTTATACCCATTATCAGTCCTAATTTAACCTGCATCAAAAATGCCTAAAAATAAGAACAAGAACCCTAGCTTTTGATACAGGGTTATAATCCATGAAAACAAAATTAAATAATACAGAATCAATGGAAATTGAATGGCAAGTATGAATGTACAAGAAAATTGGCAAAAAGATGCAAGAGAATGGATTTACAATGCCATGTTCAGAGCCATGTTCGTGATGACTTACAAGGCGATTCAGGAGGTGAGAAGGCTTGGTTCTGATTGCTTTCGCTTCAGGGGATTGCCAGCAAGGGAGCTATGTGAAGATTTGGCTTTGAATCATGCTCTAAGGTGGATTTCAGATTCCAAGTTTTCAAGCTTTTTCTCAAACATTGTCTGGTTGTTTCTGCAACGCTTATGTCGTATTCTTGATAGGTCTCACTTGTGTATATATATTGGAATGCATTTAGGTCAAAACTTGGGCTTGAATCCATAAGAATTGATGAATGGAGATTTGATTTGATCACCATTGATAAGGTTTCCATATTTGCCTCAAATCCAAGATTTTGTGCATGTTTTAACTTGGCACGAGTTTGACTGAGTGTATCATGATATTTGCAAGCTGTAATGATCACAAGAATCTCATTCCATTAATTTTGGGATTTTATTTGAATTAATATTGATTTAAAATGAATTAAATCAATAAAAATTAAATAACATAGAAAAATAAATGATTGGTCATGAAATTAAAGATGGGACACGTGTGTGGTATGACAAGACCATATCAAGTGGAAAAAAGTGGGCCCTTTTGTCAAAAATTGGAGTTTTGAGGATAATTGACTTTTGGCAATTTTGGAAAAATGCCCAACTTCAACTATGCATAACTTCTTCAATTTTGAACTTTTGGAGGTGTTCTTGGACTTTTTATAAACCGTGACATGTCCTCTAATCAACCCTTTTGGTCTCATCTTATTTTGATATTCCATGCTCAGGTTATAAGCTTTGGAAAAAAAGGTGTTTTTGTTGAATTTCAAAAATGACCTATAATGTCCAAATTTGTAACTTTTGTGAGAGCATTTCTTGATCTTGGGGTGTGAAGATGTATTGTAGGAAATTGAATCCTATTCAAAATGAGCTTTATATGGGTTATTGATCATAAAGTATGAGAAAGTTATGCTTGGTCAAAGTTGATTTGACCTTTCCTACAAAACCCTAATTTAGCAACTTTTGAATCTTGATGAATCTTGAGCAATCCTTGATGAATCATGATCAACCCTTGATCAAATGATGAATTATCCTTAAAAATGAGAATGTTGACAAAAAATCTTAAGGTTTGACTATTTGTAGGTCACAGTTGACTTTTTCCCTAACATAGTCAATATTTGGGCCTCTTGAGCAATTGACTGACCAAACTTCCTCTGCAAGGCTTGAAATTTGACATGGATGAACTTGAGAATATATTAGGACATTGGGGAGAACTTGAGGTAATTTGGATGTAAGGATCTTGATGCAACACCAAACCCTAATTTTGAATTGATTGCCTTAGGAGGTGATTTGACTGTCCAACTCTTGAGCCATCTTGAACAACTTGGAGATTATTCTTGACATGTCTTGAGAAATATGGGAGGGCAAATTTTGGGGTACAACACATCCCTTATTTTTGCCCGAACCCTTTTGGTTCACCGGGAAGCCCTTATTTTTGCCTAAGCCAGTCAAGCTAGCGGGTCTTTGATTATGCGTCGTATCTTTTCACTATGTATGCATTGACGGGGTGAGGAAGGTCGTCACCGTCTATGGTGGTTAGAATCATGGCTCCTCCTGAGAAAATGTTCCTAACCACGAATGGCCCTTCGTAAGTGGGGGTCCATTTTCCCCTGGGATCACCTTGAGGTAGAATGATGCGATTGATAACCAAGTCCCCAACTTGATACTCTTGTCGTCTAACTTTCTTGTTAAATGCCTTGATCATCCGTTTTTGATACGTCTGACCATGACAAATAGCAGTAAGTCTCTTTTCTTCGATTAAGTTCAGCTGATCAAGCCGGTCTAAATCCAGTCATCTTTGCTCAAACCTGCCTCCTTCATAATCCGAAGAGAGCGTATCTAAACTTCAATAGGCAAGACAGCCTCCATGCCATAAACCAAGGAATAAGGTGTTGCCCCTGTTGACGTCTGCGCTGAAGTACGGTACCCATGAAGAGCAAATGGCAACATCTCGTGCCAGTCTTTGTATGTCACCGTCATCTTCTGCACAATCTTCTTGATATTTTTATTAGCCGCTTCTACAGCCCCATTCATCTTCGGCCGGTAAGGAGAAGAGTTATGATGTTGTATCTTGAACTATTTGCAGAGTTAGGTGATCATCTTATTGTTGAGATTTGTACCATTATTCGTAATGATCCTCTCAGGTACACCATATCGACAAATCAGATTATGCCGAATGAACCGTGCCACGACGTTCTTGGTTACAGTAGAAAAGGAAGCCGCTTCAACCCACTTCATGAAGTAATCAATATCTACCAGGATGAAACGATGTCCGTTAGATGTCGTGGGTCTGATCTCACCAATCATGTCGATGCCCCACATTGCAAAAGGCCAAGGCGCTGTCAAGATGTTCAGAGGTACTGGAGGTATGTGCACCTTATCAGCATAGACCTATAACTTATGACAGGTCCGAGAATGTTGATAACAGTCGGCTTCCATTGTGGACCAATAATATCATGCCCGAAGGATTTTCTTTGCCATGGTGTGTCCACTGGAATGAGTCTCAAAAGTACCTTCATGTAAATCTACCATAATCCTTTCTGCCTCGTTCTTATCCACACATCGAAGTAAGGTTAAATCATGGCTGTGCTTGTAAAGAATGCCATTGCTGATGAAGAACTTCGCCGCGAAACTCCTCAGAAACTTCTTATCATTAACAGATGCACCTTCGGGGTATTCCTGAACCTCAAGATACCTCTTCACCTCATGAAACCAGGGTTTATCCGCTGCCTCTTCAGTCTCAATATCACAATAATGTGCAGGTTCGTCCCAACTTTCAATGGTAATCCGGGGAGCCTCGTTGTCTCAATTGACTTTGAACATAGAAGACATCGTAGCCAGCACGTCCGCCAACTGATTCTCCTCTCTAGGGAAGTGTTCAAAAGTTATCTCCTTGAAGTATGGAAGCAACGTCAACACATACTCCTTGTAAGGAATAAGGTTAGGGTGTTTCGTATCCCACTCGCCTTTGATCTGGCTGATCACGAGAGCGGAATCTCCGAAAACGCTTAAGAACTTAATCCTTAGGTCAATAGCTGCTCGAAGACCCATAATGCATGCTTCATACTCCTCCATGTTGTTGGTGTAGTTGAAACAGAGTCGGGCGGTGAACGGAGTATGAGAGCCCTTAGGAGATATGATCACGGCGCCAATGCCATTACCCAAAGCATTTGAAGCTCCATCAAAGTACATAGACCATCGGGATCCTTCCTCAGGTCCTTCATCCGGTCTAGGTTCTTCACAGTCGGTTATCAACATGATATTCTCATCCGGAAATTCAAAGTTCATAGACTGGTAGTCATCCATTGCTTGATGTGCGAAATGATCTGCCAATACACTTCCTTTGATTGCCTTTTGGGTTGTATACTGGATGTCATATTCAATCAAGATCATCTTCCATCTTGCTATTCTTTCGGACAAGGCAGGCTTCTCAAAGATATACTTGATTGGATCCATCTTTGATATCAATAGAGTAGTGTGAGTTAGCATGTACTGTCTCAGTCGGCGAGCAGCCCATGCCAAAGCGCAGCAAGTTTTCTCAAGCAACGAGTATCAGGTCTCGCAGTCGGTAAACTTTTTGCTAAGGTAATAAATAGCATGCTCTTTTCGGCCAGACTCGTCATGCTGCCCCAGCACACACCCCATTGAATTATCAAGTACTGTCAAGTATAAGATCAAAGGTCTCCCTTCAACTGGAGGCATCAGAATAGGTGGATCTTGGAGATATTCTTTGATCCTTTCGAAAGCAGCCTGAAATTCATCATTCCATCTTACCACTTGATCTTTCTTCAGTAATTTGAAGATTGGCTCACAAGTAGCAGTCAGGTGCGAGATGAATCGGGAAATGTAGTTCAGACGTCCCAGAAAGCCTCTGACTTCTTTCTTTGTTCATGGAGCTGGCATCTCCTGTATAGCCTTCACTTTTGTAGGATCCACTTCAATAACTTTATCACTTACGACGAAACCCAGTAGCTTACCATACCTCACCCCGAAGGTGCACTTGTTCGGGTTTAATCTCAATTTGTACAACTTCAACCTGTCAAATAACTTCTTAAGGTGGTCTAAGTGTTCTTCTTCAGTCTGGGATCTTGCAATCATGTCGTCGACGTATACCTCAATCTCATGATGGATCATGTCGTGGAACAAAGCAACCATGGCGCGTTGATACGTTGCCCCAGCATTCTTAAATCCAAAAGGCATGACTTTGTAGCAAAAGGTACCCCATTAAGTAACAAAGGTTATCTTCTCCATATCCTCGGGAGCCATTTTAATCTGATTATAACCGGAGAAACCATCCATAAAGGAGAATACCTTATGTTGTGCGGTGTTGTCAACCAGAATGTCGATATGAGGCAGAGGGAAATCATCCTTGGGGCTTGCCCTGTTCAGATTCCTATAGTCAACACAAATTCGAACCTTACCATCCTTCTTCGGAACTGGAACCACGTTGGCGACCCACTGTGGGTAAGAAGTAACTGCTAGAAAACCGGCATCAAACGGTTTCATCACTTCAGCCTTGATTTTCTCAGACATATCCGGGCGCATTCGGCGGACCTTCTATTTCACTGGAGGACAGTCTTCCTTGGTAGGCAGGCGGTGAACCACAATATCAGTATCCAACCCAGACATATCTTCATAAGACCAGGAAAAGATCTCTACGTAGTCACACAGCATCCGAATCATTCGTTGCTTAACACTAGGCTCCAGATTTGCACCAATCTTGACCTCTTTCTTATCTATCTTTGTACCCAGATTTATCGTATCCACTGGCTCTTCATGTGGCTGTATAGCCCTCTCTTCCTGAAGTAAGAGTCTAGCAAGTTCAACGGGCACTTCGCAATTATCTTCACCTTCGTCTTCGGCTAAGTTGGTCGGACTTTCGAAGTCATAACCGGCAGTAGCAGAGTCGTTATCAGTGGGATCCAGAGTGGATGTAGACCTATATATGTGAGTGTGTGTAATATATAAAAGAAAAATAAGGAGCACAAAATTTGAAATGCAAGAAACGTCCAATGCTTTTATTAATGATATATGTAGATGACACACATAAAGCCCTCACAAACAAAACCACGGTGTCCCGGGTAAGACACCGGGCCATAAAGTTTAAAACATTGTCTGTTACAAATACAAAACAAAAGTCTCATTACTGGGTAACAAAAGAAATTGGGATGAAGTCCTTTGCTGTCCAGTTTCTTAGTCCACCATCAGTAGTAGGATATATCCAACTGTCGAACTCAGATTCTTCAACATCGTCTTCAATGGCATTCACTCCTGAATTGTTGATAAACAGGGGAGGTCTTCCGATCCGTGCATTCCGAACGGCCCTTTGAGCTTCTCCAGTGAAACCCAAACCAAATTTGTTAGTCTTATGTGCAAAATCAGGGAGTTGGCCCCAATTTGCACACCCACCTTTCTCAACAACAGCCCGGGCATCCTTGAGGGAAGCCATCTTCATGGGAGGATCTTCAGTGACAGTTTCAGCTGATGCCAGTGTCTGGGGAACCTCTTCAAAATGTTGGAACGGGGTCTCAATGAACTCCCCATCCATCTCTACATACCGGAAAGAGTTGAGGTGGCTCACCATGTATTCCTCTTCTCCACGCACTGTCACAATTTTCCCTTTCACTGGGTATTTCAGCATGTGGTGCGGCGTAGAAGTCATTGCCCCAGCTTTGTGGATCCATGGGCGACCCAGCAAACAAGAATAGGATGGCCGAATGTCCATCACATAAAAAGTAGACGCGAAAATCTGAGAACCAACCTTCACCGAAATATCCACTTCTCCATGTACCATTCTCTTTGACCCATCAAAGGCCCTAACAACAATGTTACTTGGCTTCAACTCTAAACCTTCACAGTCCAACCGGTCTAGATCTTTCTTAGGTAAAACGTTCAATGAGGAACCAGTATCCACCAATACATGAGCTAGAGTAGTTCCCCTGCATTCAATGGAGACATGCAGGGCGTCATTGTGATTCCTCCCCTTAGCAGGCAAGTCTGCGTCCGAGAAACCTAACCCATTATCCGCTGTTGTACCCCAAAATTTTCCCTCTCATTTTATCAAGATTTCTCCTCACAAGACTCTTTGGACTCAAGACCAAATTAGGGTTTTGCACTACTCAAGACTTTTCCTTGCACTGATGACCTAAATTAGGGTTTGAGTTTGCACAGGGATTTTTGGACTTTCAATGCTCAAAATGACTTTCATGCTTCATGTTGGACTTATAAGATTACCTCTACCAAGTTTCAAGCCTTGAATCAAATTTTAGCCCAGTCAATTGGACAGTTGACCTAGAAATCAACTGTAATGGGGAAAAAGTCAAATGTGGCCAATTTACTGTCAAACCTCACAATTTTTGATCCACATCAACATTATAGGCTCATATGAACCATTTGATCAAGTTTGGACCACAACTCCTCAAGAAATTTGATCAGATCATCAAAAGGGCAAAATTGTCATTTTTAGGGTTTTGACTGCACAAGGGCAATTTCTGATTTTTTTAACCTAGCCAATGACAAATTAGGTTCAAGCATAGATTCAAGGACTCAATGGCATCATCTTGACCTATTCACAAGGTTCAAAATATCTCAGTTGCATTGGATTGACAGATGAATTTTTCAGTCAACTGATCAAAATTTGATTGTACACTGAAAAGTCAAACTTTGACTTTTTGGTAAAAGTCAAGTGCCAAGGGTCATTTTTCATCAAGATGTGTCAAAACATGAAACTTGTTCATCAAGAAACCCAATTTTGCAAATTAGGGTTTAAGTTTGAAAATTTTCATAACTTAGAATTTTTCTAAGTTATGAAATTTTCTTAATTTTTCCCAACTTTGCCCAACATTTTCACCATGATGCAATTGGATTCAAACAAAACTTCCAACATGAAAGTTGTAGTCCTCCACAAAATATACAACTTTTATTCACAAAGTTTTCTCAAAAGAAGCTTGTATCTCAAGTTATGGTTTTTGGAATAAGGGTCCATGAAACTTTTAACTTAGTGAAATTTTGCCCTAGTTTAGGCAGGATTTTGACCTATCTTCATGACCATTTTTCACATAGTTCCACTTGGAATCTCAAAATGCATTTCAAAGATGGATTGTAGAGAATGTTATAATATTTCAAAAATGTCCAAGAACTCTCCAAAATCATTTGTGGGTAGGGAGAATCGAAGGCTTGAAGTTGGCAAAAACTCACTTTTGATCCATGGCATTTTCTTAGTGATACAAGTTGCAAACTCTAATCAGCCTTGTTTGTACTTGATTACAGGTTCCAAAACCCTTTCATGCTCAATAATTAAATGCAAATCCATTGGTTTGAAGCTTTGTTTTGTTCATTAGAGTATTATACAATAGATTAATCCAAAAATAGTAAAAGGCAACATGGCCATTTTTGTCCAAATCTTGCTTTATGTCAAATTGCATCCTTGAGCCTTGAACCATATCTTGTGCAGAAAAATATATCCACAAACTTGAGGGGCCAAGAGCATAGAGTGCAAGCTGGTAGATAGCCTGTACAGGCCTGTCTTGCATCATTTCTCACTTTTGCTTAAAATACAAGAAACTTGTCAAATACGACACAACTTGAACATCTGAGAGAACCAACCCTTGCAAGCTTTTGAAACAAGTTTTGTGCATTCCCTTGAGCCAGATACACGAGCCATTGAGCCCTTAAACCTTCCAAAACACAAAATCACTTCCCTCTTGCAAAACAGGGCAGCTTCTTCACTTTGAGTTCTATCTCACAAGTTGCTCGTGCGTTTTTCCCCAAACTTGTTCCAATACATTCCATATAACCTATCCAAGTTATTCCAACCCTTAGACACTGACTGTAACTCCATTTGCAAGCTTCACCATTTCTGTTTTTAGCTTGTGCAGGTTGAGTTCTACAAGCTTGCTCAAGCACATTCAAAGCAACCTAGGCATTGGGGAAGGTCAGAAGAAGTTCAAGCAAGCTCCCAAACATCTCAGGCCTCACTGAAAAGCTCCATATTGCCATACACGAGTTCAACTGAAACAGGTTTTTATCAACTTCCTATCTCTCTATTTAGGAATCATTAGGCTTAGGTTTGTGAATAAAAAATGTAGTACTCATAGCTCTGAAGTCGTACATATGCTCAGTTTTCATTTAAGTTAAACGTGTTAAGAGAATTTGATTCATGAACTTCCTGAAAAAGTTAGGTTAGAAATTAGGGCCAGAGAAATTCTCTCTGGTCTTTGAGAGTTAGATTAAGTTTCTTATATGGTTGAATTCATCTTGAAAAATGCTACAACTTTGATGTTATGAGTTTTTGCATTAGAGCACGTATGCAGGATCTGGACATTTGTACAGGATGCGCGTTTTTGTTTTAACAAAGGTTGAAGCTGAAGTTCAGTGGGTTGGGCTTGGTTCTGGCTCACTTTTGGCACCCCCTGCATTGCTGACTGCACCCCCCTGGCCCATTTCTTCATATTTTTATATTCTTGTATTTATTTTTCATTTCTGATTTATTTTATTATTTTCCAAACATAAAAAAATACCAAAAATATTTTTATAAATTTTCACATTTATTTTTGTATTTTATTTTATTTTTCTAACATAAAAATAATTTAGTGAGTGTATACTTTTATTTTATTTAATGAAAACTTGAAAATAATACATAATAATATTATACCTTTATTTTTATTTTTTATTTATTTATACTTAAATAATATTTTTCTAAATATATTTTTATCTTGTATATATTTTATTTTATTGTACATGAATAATATGATTAATATATATATATATATATATATATATATATATATATATATATATATATATATATATATATATATATATATATATATATATATATATATATATATAATATATATATATATATATATATATATATATATATATATATATATATATATATATATATATATATATATATATATATATATATATATATATATATATATATATATATATATATATATATATATATATATATATATATATATATATATATATATATATATATATATATATATATATATATATATATATATATATATATATATATATATATATATATATATATATATATATATATATATATATATATATATATATATATATATATATATATATATATATATATTCTTAAAAGAAAATTAGGGTTTTTACCCTTAATAAAAAAATATAATCTTTTATTTCTTTTTTTATATATATACATTAAATATTTTTTACATACATGAAAATAAACAAAAACATCTTTTTACATAAGTTATAATATTTTGCACATTTATATTTAAATTGCTTATTTAATTATTGCCAATTTATTCATTTGTATCATTTATTCAATTTGGATGTAATAGTAAATATTAGGGTTTTAATTTCTTGCAAATATTCCTCATTCAAAATTGTATTCCCCATCCCCATATCAATGTTTTAATAGCTTAGGTTTATTTTGCGCACTTTATGCTTTCAAATATGCCATGATTAGAGATTAGGGTTTGTATGAAAAAATCCAAAATCAAAACAAATAGTTTGACCTAATACAAGATAAAAAAGCATGAAAATTGACAACACAATGCACACATGCACCCCTAGGGTTTCATCCACTTGTTGCCTTTAAAATGGCCATGGTATGCATGTTGAGTACTTTGGCAAAACAAAAACAAAACAAAAGATCATAGTCCCTCGATGACGCTATCTTGGTTGCCTATACAAAAATGATCTAGTCCCTCAAAAATTTGCTAAAGATACTTGGCAATATTGCTATCATGGTCAATATGATGACCCGCGCCTGTCCCGTTTAACATCCAAACACAAGGTTGTTTACTAAATGCAATGGTAAAACAACACTGTCAAAAGGGTTAAAAATGTGTAGGAAAGATCTTTGAGTAAAATAGGGTAGGCAACTCTTAGTTACTTGATCAAAACTTGCAAACCATCCTTGCTATTTTCAAACATACCTCACAACACAATTTCAAAACATTTCCCAAAACAAACTTTCAAACATTGAAATATCTTTTCAAAAGACAAATACACCTTTGTATACATTCAAACAAGAATCATTACAAAGGTTGCCACAACGATGGCCTCTTTTCAAAACATTTTCAAAACCACACACAAAGCACCATTTCAAACAATTGGAAAAGCAAAGCAAGTGATCTAAACAAGTAACTAAGAGCCCATGGATAACCATGGATGGATGAAAAGGGTGCTTGCACCTTCCCTTTTCATAATCTACCCCCCAAACCCAAGAAAACATCTCAAAGGTCTTTCCTGTGCTTTTTGACCTTTCCTTTGGATAAAATAAAAAGTCGGTGGAGACTCTTGCTAAACCAAAACATTTGCAAACACAAATGCAAAATCCCAAGTCAGTTCTCCCACCGTATCACAGAACTGGCGACTCTGCTGAGGAATCTTTAAAAGTGGAGTAACCTTAGGGTTTATATCACCTTTTACATGTTTATCTTGTTTGCTTTGATTGCTTTACATTTGGTTCTCTTGTTTGGGTTTGAATCCTTCACCCGGATTTTTGGGAAACATTCATAGGTGAATAGCAATACATTGTGGAAACTGTGCGGGGTATACCAACATGGTTGAAGCAATAGCTATATTAGTGCGACATATTTGTGGGTACCGGTAGCCTTTGAGTCAATCAAAGAGAATACGGGGCCGCTGAGTGATGTCATGAAGCACTAATGGACTTTTAGAACCTTTACTTGACCATCTTTGCCTTATTAGGGGTAGTAAGATGACCGACTTTGGTGCAGTCCGAAGTTGGTAGATACTCGATACTACACTCATTGAGGGTTGTATTCTTGGAATATTTCGGTCGCCAGTTAAGTGGCTAAACTGAAACAATGAACACAGAAAATAATCCAGTGATATTGAGCTCCTTAGAACCCGGTTACTATTTATAGGACAGGTTGAGCCAACTAAACTTCAAGAGGGTACTTACCTATGAAACCTCACGCAAGCCTGAAACTAGGAACTTGTGTGACTTGCTTGTACGTATACTTTTGCATACATCATGAAGATTCATTTGCATCCACTAACCATTTCAAGGGTTTGGATCTTCATCTTTGTTCCTGTTTTGTAGGTCATGGAATCACTCTGCAGAAAAACAATTCAGGTCAACCTTGTGAGAATCCCTCCTCAGCTCAAGGAGCTTACTTCCAAGATTCCAGAGAATTCTCCCTTCGGTGAAAGACATGGTAGACTTCTCAACTTGGTCAACTCCAACATTGAAGAAGACATGGTGAAAGTTCTCTTCCAGTTCTTTGTCCCCCTACACCATTGCTTTACATTTCCTGATTACCAACTAGTACCTACTTTGGAGGAATTTTCTCAACTCCTGAGGATTCCTATTCTCCATCAACTACCCTACAACGGTACAGAAAGAGAACCAAAGCCTTAAGATGTTGCTCAAGCTTTACACTTACAACCATATGATATCAAAGGTCATTGGGAAACCAGAAGTGGTGTCAAGGGTTTATTGGCAAAGTTTCTATTTGAGAAGGCACAAGACTGTTGGAATTCTCTAGATCTACAAGCTTTTGAGGAGATTGTAGCACTTCTCATCTATGGGTTGGTCTTGTTCCCAAACTCTGATCAGCTTATAGATGTGAATGCTGTCAAGATTTTCATATCTCGGAATCCTGTGCCTACATTGCTTGGGGACATCCTCCACTCATTTTACACACGAACAATGAGGAAAAGAGGTGTTCTCATATGATGTACTCCTCTTCTAGAAAGGTGGTTTATTTCTCACCTTCCCCAATCAGTCTTGAAGAATGAGCAAGGCTTGAGGTGGTCACAATGATTGATGACTCTTACACATTCTGATGTTCATTGGTGTTCTCGGTCTAGAGAAAATGTCATCATCATTGATCGTTGTGGGGAATTCCCTAATGTCTCATTACTTGGCATTAGGGGAGGCATTACCTACAACCCCTGTTTGGCTCTGAGACAATTTGGGTATGCCCGAAGGGATGGCCCTTGTAACACCCCTTCTAAATAACCCGCGAATATATTAATTAAATCAGAGTACCATGGAAAAACAGGGATGTCACAATTCAAGATAAATATAAAACCTCATCATTTACAATTGTCATGCTTTACTGAAGGAATTATTATTATAAATATTTAAATCAACATCATGTTCTACACAGCGGAAATATCTCAAAACCGGAATAACTTCGTTTCATAAGTATTCCCAACGTAAATTAAACAATAGAAAATAAACTCGTCATTCAAACGTTTCCCCAGTGTTACAACCTATCAGAGCACGACACTGACATGCGGACTAAAACAACATGACTCTAGAGCCATCCTCACCAACTCCTGAGCTGCTAACTTTAATCTGAAATCATTAAAGTAAGGGTGAGATTCCTCATAATTAACATGCATTATAAGTTTCTCAATCAACATTATATCACAAGCATATTATTTCACCCATTTTAGCATAAACTCAGATTCAACACACAGTTCCAATCATACAAGTCATTATACACAATTCAAGAATCAACCAAAGAATTGTAACACTGGAAGACATCCTAACATGTTACAATTCCATGCAAACACAAATGCAGACACAATGCATGTGGTACCAACACGTGACCAAGTCACCCATCACTGATCCATCACACTCGGATACAACAACCATCGATTCGTCCATCACACTCGGACATGAATCCAGCCGAAGCAATCATCGATTCGTCCATCACACTCGGACATGAATCCAGCCTAACCACCCATCATCTCTCGGGTATCAGTTAACGACAATACAAGTCAAATTCCACACAATGGGAATTAACTTCACCAAAATAATGCATATGCATGTACGTCACTAACATGCCACGTCAATCAACGGAAGTATGATCACAACATAATTCTAAACAACGCCAGAGCCAATATATCACATGATCACATCTCAATCATAATGGATAGCAGGCACAACACATAAGTATCAGTTCTCATTCACCAAAATTTACAAACATCGGAAATTCGACTCTTTTTAAAATAATTTTCATAAAATAATATTTTTCTCATTTTATAATATAGAGTATTTAATTTAAGAAATAATGTCCAAAACGGCACTCAAAACGGACTTACAGTTTGAAAGTTATGAATTTTCAAAGTTTAGTATTTTTCAAAAAGTTACAGTAGAACCCGGTTCCTACACATACAGGAACCGGTTCCTGCGAAGTTCAGAAACCACTCATTCTGGAAAATGTACTGGAACTCGGTTCCTACCTATACAGGAACCGGTTCCTGAGACCAATTTTGCTAGTTTTCATAACTTAACACAGTGGAACCCGGTTCCTCCCCACTGGGAACCGGTTCCTGCGACCTGAAAAGTCAAAAACTGCTATTTTGACAGCATTTATTCATTCCAAATCCCATCCAATTCATGCCCATATGAATCCAATTCACAGCAATGTCAAAACAAGTTACAGTACATGATTCTAATGAGATTATAACACACCATAACATCATACAATTTCCTCATAACCTCAAATTGAATCAAAACATAATTTCATGGGATTGGGGTTTGAATTTCATAAATCCTAAATTGGGATTCCTAACATGCCTAATCAATTCTATTGATCCCAAAATCTATAAGGCATATTAAATAATCGAAATCACCCCTTACCTCGCGATGATACTTCGAATTCACGGCGTTGGCTTTTTCCTCTCTTCTCTTCTCTTCTCCAATTTCACGTACAATGAGTTTTTTCCCAAAACCCTTCTTTTCCTTTTCCTTTTTATTCTTCTTTTTCTTTCCTTTTATTATTTGCCAAATAATAATAATTAGTAATTATTTTAATAGAGCTTTTTACTACACACACCTCTAATTCAACTTTACACCCCCGGTCTTCCTTTTTAATTCCATAATTAATTCCTTCATTTAATCCAAAATATTATAAATTAAGCCTTTAATTAATTTAATAATTAAATTCCTAATTATTTAACAATTGAATTAAATTGGGGTGTCACAACTCTCCCCTACTAAAAGAGTTTTCGTCCTTGAAAACATACCTTAGAGGAATAGTTCGGGATACGAGTCCTTCATCTGGCTCTCCAGCTCCCAGGTGACATTTCCATCTGCTGGTCCTCCCCAAGCCACTCTTACCAACGCGGTCTCCTTGCCTCACAACTGTTTCAACTTCCGATCCTTAATTCTCGCAGGTACCACTTCCACAGTCAAATTCTCTCGTACCTGTATATCGTCTACACGAATCTCATGAGACGGATCAACAATGTACTTCCTTAGCTGAGATACATGAAAAACATCATGCAAATTTGCAAGTGACGGCGGCAAAGCAATTTGATAAGCAGCTTTCCCAACTCTCTTGGTAATCTGAAACGGACCAATAAAACGTGGAGTCAACTTCTTTGACTTCAAAGCTCGACCAATACCAGTCATCGGAGTAACTCGCATAAAAACATATTCTCCTTCGCTAAACTCAAGATCTTTCCTCCTCTTATTGTGATAACTTTTCTAACGACTCTGAGAAGTCCTCATCTTCTCCTGAATCATCTTAATCTTTTCCGAAGTCTGTTGGACAATTTCCGGTCCAATCACAACACTCTCTCCAGATTCATACCAACAGAACGGTGTCTGACACCTCCTACCATACAATGCCTCAAACGGAGCCATACCAATGCTCGAATGAAAACTATTGTTGTAGGTAAACTCAATCAATGGTAGATAACTATCCCAAGCTCCACCTTTCTCCAACACACAAGCTCTTAACAAATCTTCCAACGACTGAATCGTTCTCTCCGTCTGACCATCTGTCTGTGGATGATAAGCGGAACTCAAACGCAACTTAGTACCCAAAGCTTCTTGCAATCCCATCCAGAATTTAGATGTAAACCTCGGATCTCGATCCGACACAATACTAGAAGGAATACCGTGCAAACTCACAATCTTCTCAACATACAATTCTGCCAACCTTTCCATCGGATAATCCATTCTTATTGGAATAAAGTGAGCAGATTTCGTCAACCGATCAACAATAACCCAGATAGAATCACAATTCTTCGATGTCCTTGGCAAACCAGACACAAAATCCATAGAGATTCCATCCCATTTCCATTCCGGAACAAACAATGGTTCCATCAATCCTGACGATTTCTGATGCTCAATCTTCGACTTCTGACAAACCAAACAAGCATACACAAACTCAGCAATTTCCTTTTTCATTCCCGACCACCAAAACAACTTCTTCAAATCATGGTACATTTTAGTAGCACCAGGATGAATACTCAATCCACTACGATGTCCTTCTTCCAAAATACTCTTCCTAATCTCTGCAACATCCGGAACACACACCCTATTACCAAATCTCATAACACGATTCTCATCAATCCAGAACTCGCCTCCTTGACCTTGGTTGATCAATGTCAATTTATCAACTAACCCAACATCGGACTTCTGTCCATTCCGAATTTCTTCCAGAATACCACTAGTCAGTTTCAACATACCCAATTTCACACTATTCAGAGTAGTTTCACATACCAAACTTAAATCTCTGAACTGCTCAACCAAATCTAACTCACGGACCATTAACATCGACATATGCAAGGACTTCCTACTCAAGGCATCTGCAACAACATTTGCTTTACCAGGATGGTAATTCAAACCGAAATCATAATCCTTTAGAAATTCTAACCATCTCCTCTGCCTCATATTCAACTCTTTCTGATCAAAGAGATACCTCAGACTTTTGTGATCACTGAACACCTCAAACCGAGAACCATATAAATAATGCCTCCACAATTTCAAAACAAACACAACAGCTGCCAACTCCAAATCATGAGTCGGATAATTCCTCTCATGTACTTTCAATTGTCTCGAAGCGTAAGCCATCACCTGCTTATCTTGCATCAACACACCACCTAATCCCATTAATGATGCGTCACAATACACAACAAAAGACTTAGTCGGATTTGGCAAAATCAAGATCGGAGCACTTGTCAGCCTCTTCTTCAGCTCTTGAAATCCTTTCTCACATTCAACATCCCAAACAAACATCCGACCCTTCCTGGTCAACTTAGTCGACGGTAACGCTAGTTTGGAAAATCCTTCTATAAACTTCCTGTAATAACCTGCAAGACCCAAAAAACTACGGATCTTAGAAGCATTCTTCGGCGCTTCCCACTGAGATACTGCTTCTACCTTCGTAGGATCCACAGCAATTCCATTCTTGGAAATTACATGGCCAAGAAAACTTACTTCACTTAACCAGAATTCACACTTGGACAACTTCGCATAAAGCTTCTTCTCTTTCAACAATTCCAACACAACTCTGAGATGTTCTGCATGCTCTTCATCGCTCTTCGAATAAATTAGAATATCATCAATGAACACCACCACAAACTTATCAAGATACGGATGAAATATCCTGTTCATATACTCCATGAAAACACCAGGTGCATTAGTAACTCCAAACGGCATAACAGAATACTCGTAATGTCCATACCTCGTTCTAAATGCAGTTTTCTAAATATCTTCTGACTTCACACGAATCTGATGATATCCAGATCTCAGATCAATCTTACTAAATACACAAGCTCTAACTAGTTGATCCATCAAATCATCGATCCTCGGAAAAGGATACCGATTCTTGATTGTAACTTTATTCAGCTGTCTGTAATCAACACATAATCTCATTGAACCTTCTTTCTTCTTAACCAACAACACCGGAGCACCCCACGGCGAAACACTCGGACGAATAAACTTCTTCTCAAGTAACTCCTCCAATTGTTTCTTTAACTCCGCTAATTCAGATGCCTACATACGGTAAGGCGCCATCGACACCGGACTAGTTCCAGGAATCAAATCTATAGTAAATTCTACCTCCCTCTCAGGTGGCAATTCACTAACGTCTTCCGGAAACACCTCTGGAAATTCACTCACCACTGGCAATCTATCACTCTTTGCTTTTCCCTCCGCTTCTATTGCAGAATACAACATAAATACCATAGCACCATCTTTCACAGCTAGGTTCATCTGTTTAACCGACATAGTCACATCTTCGACACCAACCTCTTCAGAAAAAATAACCTTCTTCGCAAAACAGTTGATATGAACCTGGTTGAATTCCAACCAGTTCATTCCAAGGATGATATCAAGTTGTTCTAACGGTAGGCACACCAAATCCATATCGAAACCCCTACCAAAAATCACAATAGGACAATTCCTACAAACATACGAAGTAGTCACTGAACCCGACGCAGGAGTATCAATAACCATACTTCCATCCATATTAGAAATTTCCAAATTCAATCTTTTAGCACAATCCAAAGCAATAAAAGAATGCGTAACTCCAGTATCAATAATCGTAATCAAAGGTATGTCATTAATAAAACATGTACCTTTAATCATTCGATCATCTGGCTTAGTCTCTGACCCAGATAATGCAAACACTTTACCACCAGCTTGTTCCTTCTTGGGTTTTGTACACTGAGGACGAGTATGACCTTCTTCACCACAGTTGTAATAAGTTACCCTTCTGACTCTGCACTCAGCAGCTACATGACCAAACTTCCCACAGTTGTCACACTTCTTTGCATCATTCTTGCACTCATTAGCTTTATGCCCCACTTCACCACATTTGTAACACTTAATGGAAGAACCAGAGTCTCCCCCACTAGGCTTCCTCCAACCACCAGATTTCTGATTATTTCTATCATAAGGCTTACCACAATCCATCTGTTGCTTACCCTTCCTATCGACATGCCCTCGAGCATTCGACTTAGTGCTAGCAAGATCCTCCTCTAAAATCCTACTACAGTCAACCAGATCAGGAAATCTTCGGATACGCTGATACCGAATACCCTGCTTAATCTCATCACGAAGACCATTCTCAAACTTGATACATTTGGAAAATTCTCCATCTGCATCGTTAGTATAATGAACATAATACTTCGCCAACTCAGTAAACTTCGAAGCATACTCACTGACAGTCTTGTTACCCTGCTTGAGTTCCAGAAACTCAATCTCCTTCTTTCCTCTGATGTCCTCAGGAAAGTACCTCTTCAAAAAAGCCCTCCTGAACACAGCCCAAGTTAACGCAATACCATCTTCTTCCATTTCAGTTCTGGTAGCAACCCACCAGTCATCGGCTTCCTCTGCTAACATGTGAGTTCCATATCTCACCTTCAGCCCTTCGGCACAGTCAATTACTCTGAAGATCCTCTCGATCTCCTTCAACCACTTCTGAGCACCTTCGGGATCATGTGCACCCTTGAACAACGGAGGATTATTCCTCTGAAAATTCCCCAATTGTCGATCAGCACCAATCACAGCTTCCTGCTGGTTCCCTCCAAGCACTACAGCCAACATTCCCAATGCTTCAGCAAGAGCATCGTCGTTTCTTCCGTTACCTCTTCCGGCCATTGTTCTGTAACATTACAAAACAACCTCATCAGCACACAAGTATCGACAGTGTCCTCTCACACTAGTCACATAGAAAAGGGATAACGACACAAGACAAGACCGACTATGCTCTGATACCACTGTTGTAACACCCCTTCTAAATAACCCGCGAATATATTAATTAAATCAGAGTAACATGGAAAAACAGGGATGTCATAATTCAAGATAAATATAAAACCTCATCATTTACAGTTGTCATGCTTTACTGAAGGAATTATTATTATAAATATTTAAATCAACATCATGTTCTACACAACGGAAATATCTCAAAACCGGAATAACTTCGTTTCATAAGTATTCCCAACGTAAATTAAACAATAGAAAATAAACTCGTCATTCAAACGTTTCCCCCAGTGTTACAACCTATCAGAGCACGACACTGACACGCGGACTAAAACAACATGACTCTAGAGCCATCCTCACCAACTCCTGAGCTGCTAACTTTAATCTAAAATCATTAAAGTAAGGGTGAGATTCCTCATAATTAAAATGCATTATAAGTTTCTCAATCAACATTATATCACAAGCATATTATTTCACCCATTTTAGCATAAACTCAGATTTAACACATAGTTCCAATCATACAAGTCATTATACACAATTTAAGAATCAACCAAAGAATTGTAACACTAGAAGACATTCTAACATGTTACAATTCCATCCAAACACAAATGCAGACACAATGCATGTGGTACCAACACGTGACCAAGTCACCCATCACTGATCCATCACACTCGGATACAGCAACCATCGATTCATCCATCACACTCAGACATGAATCCAGCCGAAGCAATCATCGATTCGTCCATCACACTCAGACATGAATCCAGCCTAACCACCCATCATCTCTCGGGTATCGGTTAACGGCAATACAAGTCAAATTCCACACAATGGGAATTAACTTCACCAAAATAATGCATATGCATGTACGTCACTAACATGCCACATCAATCAACAGAAGTATGATCACAACATAATTCTAAACAACGCCAGAGCCAATATATCACATGATCACATCTCAATCATAATGGATAACAGGCACAACACATAAGTATCGGTTCTCATTCACCAAAATTTACAAACATCGGAAATTCGACTCTTTTTAAAATAATTTTCATAAAATAATATTTTTGTCATTTTATAAGATAGAGTATTTAATTTAAGAAATAACGTCCAAAACGGCACTCAAAACGGACTTACAGTTTGAAAGTTATGAATATTCAAAGTTTAGTATTTTTCAAAAAGTTACAGCAGAACCCGATTCCTACACATACAGGAACCGGTTCCTGCGAAGTTCAGAAACCACTCATTCTGGAAAATGTACTGGAACTCGGTTCCTACCTATACAGGAACCGGTTCCTGAGACCAATTTTTCTAGTTTTCATAACTTAACACAGTGGAACCCGGTTCCTCCCCACTGGGAACTGGTTCCTGCGACCTGAAAAGTCAAAAACTGCTATTTTGACAGCATTTATTCATTCCAAATCCCATCCAATTCATGCCCATATGAATCCAATTCACAGCAATGTCAAAACAAGTTATAGTACATGATTCTAATGAGATTATAACACACCATAACATCATACAATTTCCTCATAACCTCAAATTGAATCAAAACATAATTTCATGGGATTGGGGTTTGAATTTCATAAATCCTAAATTGGGATTCCTAACATGCCTAATCAATTCTATTGATCCCAAAATCTATAAGGCATATTAAATAATCGAAATCACCCCTTACCTCGCGATGATTCTTCGAATTCACGGCATTGGCTTTTTCCTCTCTTCTCTGCTCTTCTCCAATTTCACGTACAATGAGTTTTTTCCCAAAACCCTTCTTTTCCTTTTCCTTTTTATTCTTCTTTTTCTTTTCCTTTTATTATTTGCCAAATAATAATAATAATTAGTAATTATTTTAATAGAGCTTTTTACTACACACACCTCTAATTCAACTTTACACCCCCGGTCTTCCTTTTTAATTCCATAATTAATTCCTTCATTTAATCCAAAATATTATAAATTAAGCCTTTAATTAATTTAATAATTAAATTCCTAATTATTTAACAATTGAATTAAATTGGGGTGTCACAGCCCTCATGACATGCTGATTCCAGACTTAGTTTTTAACTTCGACAACGACGCTCAAGGACTTCGACAAAGGTTTATTCGAGCTTGGAGGATACCTAACAAGGTGGACAGTAAGACACTGGGGCACAAGAATTCCATCCCCCTTGAGCCTTACCTCAAGTGGGTACGAACCCGCGCCCAAAGTCTTATAATGCCTTACCCCTACATTCTGCCTATGATCAAATAGCCTGTTATGGAAGGAGAGGTTCCATACACCCTCCTACATCCTGACATGCCAACATCATTGGAAGAATTGCGAAAGAGTTGGATACAACTCAAGGAAGAACGGAATACTTTTGAAGCCAACTTCTACGCCAGTGAGAAGAAGGTTTTGGAACTTACCCGTCGACTCCATGAAGAGCAAGCTCTCAACACCTACATCGCGCCAAAGAGGATGCGCAACATATTTTTACATTAGAATTTTGTAATATTTTGCCCATGGGGCATTTATGTACTAACAAAGTTCTTCTTATTAATATGACGTGTGTTCTTTTTGTTTACAACAACTTTGAATTTCTGAATCCTTAAATGCATTACATGAATACATGTCATTCATCATATGCATAAACAGGTCTTCATACCAGGATTCCTTATCTCTCTGCTGTTTATTTCAGCAAGATGGATATAGAGCAGATGGTCAAAGATCTACAAGCACAAAACTCACAGTTCCAACAACTCCTCATGACCTTGGCAAAGGGTCAAGAGGACCTTAAAGCACTGTTAGAAAAGGAAAAGGAAAAAGAAAAGGAGAAAAAGAAAAGGAGAAAAAGAAAAAGAAAAGAGTTGGTGTGGTCAGTATGGGAAGAAGATTTGAGAACCAAGCTGGAAGAGTCCTGGATTTCCCCTCGACGTCTAATGAAGGGGCTGGTAAAGGAAAGGGAGCTGCAGTGCCCTCCGAGTCTGAGGAAGAAGAAGAAGAAGAAGAAGAGGATGAAGATTACTCTGAGCAGCAGTAACCTCCTGCGGACGATAAGTATAAGAATCTAGAAGATCGGCTGGCAGCCATGGAGGTACAAAGAGTACCTGGGCCGGATTTTAAAGAGCTAGGGTTGGTTGCTGGGATTGTGATTCCCCCTAAATTCAAGGTGCCTACATTTGCTAAATACGATGGTTTGTCTTGTCCGAAAATGCATCTGTGATCTTACGTCAGAAAGATCCAACCTCATTCTTCTGATAAGGATCTATGGGTCCACTTTTTTCAAGATAGTTTTTCGGGTACGCAATTGGATTGGTTCTACCAGCTTGAAAGATCTGATGTACATAACTGGGAGGATTTGGCTGCTGCCTTCTATCGATAATATCAATATAATGCAGACTTAGCGCCTACTCGTACTCAATTACAGAGTATGGGTATGGCCTCTAATGAGGGCTTTAAGGAATATGCCCATAAATGGAGGGACTTGGCTGGAAGGGTGCATCCACCATTGTCTGAGAGAGAGCTTATTGATATGTTTTTGGGGACCCTGTCAGGTCCATTCTTTAATCACTTGATCGGGAGCTCGTCTGCAGGGTTCACCGAGCTAATTCTGACTGGTGAAAGAGTCGAAGCTGGCATTAAGAGCGGTAAAATTCAAAAGGATACCTCTGTTTACACTGCTATCAAGAAAACTTTTCCAGCCAAGAAAGAAGTCTCTGTTGTTTACTCCTAGAGAAATCAAGGAAGAATGGAGTGCCGCCCAGCGGTGGGGGCTGTGATGATTCAAAATTCCGCAGCCGATCAACCTCGAAGCAGTCAACCCAGAGCTAACCAAGCCAGGGTGGAAAGGCTTGCACAACAATTCACCCGGATCAATATGACACCTGCTCAGGTTCTCCCTCATCTGTTGAAGCTAAACCTTACCAGCTTGAAAGAAGCGCCAAAGAATCCGAATACCTCTTCTCCCTATTACCATTCAAATGCAAAGTGTGCCTATCATTCGGACAACGTGGGGCATGACACAAATAATTGTTGGGCCCTTAAAAACAAGATCCAGGATTTAATAGATGCCAATCAGGTGGAGTTTGACGCACCTGAAAAACCTAATGTGATATCCACTCCAATGCCAAAACATGGTCACAATGTCCATGCTATTGTAGAAGATCTTTATGTTGCTGCTGTTGAAGACTTAATGACTCCATTGCCAATGATCAAGATGAATCTGTTGAAAGTCAGGATTTTCCCAGGCTGTGAAAAAGATTGTTACCTTTGTTCGACCTTGAAATCCGACTGTCCGCTATTGAAGTCAGGCATCCAACTCCTGATGGATAGTCAAGAAATCCTCTTCAAGAAAACTCCTGTTACTCATGTTACTCTTGTTACTCCAGTCAATGATGTTGCTATAATCACCATTTCTGACAATCTTTCCAAGGTCTCCAAAAGACCTGTTAAGATTACACCCGATCCAAAGTTTGTACCTCTAAAGATAACAATGCTGGGGCCTATCCCATGCAAGTCTAACAAGACAATGTCGTGGAATTATGGAGGAGAGATCTTCTACCACGATGTTAAGCAGATCGAATCAATTGAAGAAAGTTCCAATGAAGAGACTCCTGATGTAGGAAATATTGCAGGGACAAGTAAGATCACCCGCAGCGGAAGAATCTTCTCTCCAGGGATTGCTCCTCCAAGGGCAATCTTCGTACCCTCAAGTGCTCCTGTGCCAGTCAAGATATATGTGCGAAGTCTAGTGATTGGAGAAATTGTCACTCCCGAAGTTGTACCCTCTGCTGTTACTGCTGATAAAGGTAAGGGGATCCAAGAAGCGCCCGTCAGGACGAAGGCTCAACCTTTGGTCATCCCCGAGACCACTCAAAAGGAAATGGAGGATATTTTAAAAATAATTAAGAAAAGCGACTATGATGTCATAGAGCAGCTGGGGCAAACCCCTTCAAAAAACTTCATGCTGGCCCTATTACTCTGTTCTGAGGCTCATGCCAAAGCCTTGATCAAATTCCTAAAGACGGCGCACGTGCCTCAAGAAACTTCTGCGGATCAGTTTCAAGAGTGTGTAGCTAGCCTTACAGCCGACAATGGTCTTGGCTTCTCTGATGCCGATCTAACATCTAAGGGAAGAAAGCATAATGATGCGTTGCATGTCTCGGTGGAATGCAGAGGGACCACACTTGCTCACGTTCAGGTTGATACCGGGTCGTCTTTAAATGTCCTACCAAAGAAAGCATTCGACAGATTGGATTGTGAAGGTTTGACCTTAAAGCCCAGTAATATCATTGTAAGAGCCTTTGACGGTTCTAAGCGGATGGTCCACAGGGAGGTGGACATCCCAATTAAAGTGGGTACCGAAACTTTCCACTCCACATTTTATGTCATGGATATTCGTCCCTCCTACTCTTTCTTGTTAGGAAGACCATGGATTCATCATGCTGGGGTCGTTACGTCCACTCTGCATCAGAAGCTTAAATACCCAGTCCAGGGGAAAGTTGTGACAGTTCGTGGCGAGGAGGAGTATATGATAAGCCACCTTAACTCTTTCCGCTATGTGGAGTTAGATGATGAATTCATAGAAACACCTTTCCAACACTTTGAAGAGGTTTCTCCGGAAGTTGCGACAGCTAAGACAATGACTTCTATGCCCATCATTACCAAGCCTGTGTCCCGGATGTCATCCCTTAAAGATGCGAAGGCTGTGATCGAGGAAGGAGGAAGTACAGTGTGGGGTCAGCTACCAGATTTTCCTTACAAGACAAATAAGTTCGGCTTGGGTTTCACTGCTGCTAGTCAGAAGGTTGTGCGTCGCTCCCGGGCTGGAGGACCACCATTAAAGATCACTCATCATGGAATTCATGCTTTAGAGGATGATGGAGAAGAAATCAATTTCGAAGACTGGATCTTTCCAACTATTGAAGGAGGACTGAACAACTAGGAGGCGAAAGACTTCGTTTCCATTACTTTCATCAATCAGTAATTTATCTTTTGAACATTTTATGTTGGTCTGTAATAATTATTAAACAAATCGTACACTCTTTTTGCCTTGTGCCTTACCCGGGGCATATAGGTCCATTTGTAAGGGTTTTGATTCTTCATCTTCATATGCCATTTTTAATGAATCATGGACGTTTTCATATATAAACTTTTGTGTTCATTTTCTTTCTTTTTACATTTTATTTTGTTTAAAGGTGGCTATCCCTTACACACACCCACACTCACAAAATGCAGGTACTCATCCACTCCGGATTCCATGGGTAACAATTCCGCTATGACCTTCAGTGACTCTGAAGATCTGGTCAATCATGCCGAATACGAAGATGATGAAGACTGTGAAGTGCCTGGAGAGTTGGCTAGACTTTTGCAACAGGAAGAAAGGGCTATTCTTCCCCATGAAGAGCTGTTAGAGACTATCAACTTGGGAACAGAGGAAGACACAAAAGAGGTTAAAGTGGGTGCCAACCTAGAGCCAAGTGTCAAAGAGCGTTTAGTTCAGCTGTTGAATGAATATGTCGAGATCTTCGCTTGGTCCTATGAAGACATGCCGGGACTGGATACAGATATTGTGGTTCACTGTCTCCCTACAAGAGAAGATTGTCCACCGATCAAACAAAAAGTCCGCCGAATGAGGCCCGACATGTCCGAAAAGATCAAAGCTGAAGTGATGAAACAGTTCAATGCTGGCTTTCTTGCTGTGACTTCCTATCCACAATGGGTTGCTAATATTGTGCCCATGCCTAAGAAGGACGGCAAATTCAGAATGTGCATGGATTACACAGACCTAAACAGGGCTAGCCCTAAAGATGACTTTCCACTACCTCACATTGACATCTTGGTTGACAATACAGCTCAACATAAGCTATTCTCTTTCATGGATGGATTTTCAGGGTACAACCTGATCAAAATGGCCCCCGAAGACATGGAGAAGACTACTTTTGTTACACAGTGGGGTACCTTCTGCTATAAAGTGATGCCATTCGGACTGAAGAATGTCGGGGCAACCTATCAGCGAGCCATGGTAGCTTTGTTTCATGATATGATACATCATGAGATTGAAGTCTACGTAGACGACATGATAGCCCGTTCACAAACAGAAGAAGAACACCTCGACCATCTGCAAAAGCTGTTTGTCAGGTTAAAAGAATATAAGCTCAGACTGAACCCTAACAAGTGAACTTTCGGAGTCAGGTCCGGTAAACTCTTGGGATTCATCGTCAGCAACAAAGGCATTGAGGTCGATCCTGCCAAAGTCAAAGCTATACAAGAAATGCCTTCCCCTCGCACTGAGAAAGAGGTCAGAGATTTCTTGGGACGCCTAAACTACATTGCAAGGTTGATCTCTCACCTAACATCTACCTGTGAACCAATCTTCAAGCTTCTGAAGAAAGATCAAGTGGTTAAATGGAATGATGATTGTCAAGTTGCTTTCAATAAAATCAAGGAGTATTTACTGGAACCTCCTATCTTGATGCCACCCGTCGAAGGAAGACCTTTAATCATGTATCTGACTGTCCTAGAGAATTCAATGGGGTGTGTACTTGGCCAACATGACGAGTCTGGCTGAAAAGAGCATGCCATTTATTACCTTAGCAAAATGTTTACCGACTGTGAGACTCGCTACTCACTGCTCGAGAAAACTTGATGCACTTTGGTATGGGCTGCTCGCTGGCTAAGGCAGTATATGTTGACACATACCACTTTACTGATCTCTAAGATGGATCCGATCAAGTATATCTTCGAGAAGCCTTCTCTATCCGGAAGAATCGCTAGATGGCAGATGATCCTCACCGAATATGATATACAGTATACAACCCAAAAAGCTATAAAGGGGAGTGTGCTAGCCGATCATCTGGCCCATCAAGCTGTCGAAGATTACCAATCCATGAGGTTCGACTTTCCCGACGAGGATATCATAACTTTGAGCAACATTGAAGAAAACAGACCGTATGACTGACCTAAACAAGGATCCCGATGGACTCTGTACTTTGATGGTGCCTCCAACGCACTTGGAAACGGTATCGATGCGGTACTTATCTCCCCAGAAGGTTGCCATACACCTTTCACCACTAGGATCTTGTTGTACCCCAAAATTTTCCCTCTCATATTTCTCAAGACATTGCAAGGAAAATCTCCAAGTGGCTCAAGGTTGCTCAAGAGTTGGTCAGACAAGTTATCTCCTAAGGCAGTCAACCCCAAGTTAGGGTTTTGTGTTGCATCAATATCCTTGAGTCCAAATGACCTCAAGTTCTCCCCAATGTCCTAATATGCTCTCAAGATAATCCATGCCAAATTTCAAGCCTTGCAGAGGAAGCTTGCCCAGTCAATTGCTCAAAGGGTCCAAAAATCGACTATGTTAGAGCAAAAGTCAACTGTGACCTACAAACAGTCAAACTTCAAGATTTTTTGCCAAAATTCTCATTTTGAAGGATATTTCATTATTTGATCAAGGGTTGATCATGATTCATCAAGGATTGCTCAAAATTCATCAAGACTCAAAAGTTGCTAAATTAGGGTTTTGCAAGAAAAGTCAACTCAACTTTGACCAAGCATAACTTTCTCATAATTTATGAGAAATGACCCATCAAAAGCTCATTTTGAATAGGATGAAATTTTTTACAATCCATCTTCATACCCCAAGATCAAATAATGCACTCACAAGAAGTTATGAATTTGGACATTATAGGTCATTTTTGAAAGTCAACAAAAACACCTTTTTTGCCAAAGCTTATAACTTGATCACGGAATACCAAAAGGAGACGAGACCAAAAGGGTTGGTTAGAGGACATCTCAAGCTTTCTAAAAAGTCCAAGAACACTTCCAAAAGTTCAAAATTGAAGAAGTTATGCATTGTTGAAGTTGGACTTTTTTGCAAAATTGCCAAAAGTCAACTATCCCCAAAACTTCAAATTTTGTCAAATAGGCCCATTCTTTTCCACTTGATTTGAGTTTGCATATTTTCCCACGTTTCCTAGCTTCAGCCATGAGCTCATATTTCATTTTTATTATTTAATTTGATTTTTTATTGAATTTATTCATTTTAAGTCAAATAAAATCATAGAAAATCCAAATAATTAATAACTCTTGATTTTTTTTATTGTTTTAGGCTTTGTTCACAGCTAGCATCACCATCAAATTCGTATCAAGCCAAATCATGGGCAAAAAGATTGAATGGAATCAAATTTGGAAAGGTTTAAAGTGGAGATCAAATCAAACTCATATGCATTGATATGGGAAGATTTAGTCAATATTTGTTACCCTAATACACTACACAATACATAAGCAAGCCAAAAGAGACGAGATCAGGGTTGGAAAGTGCAGAGAGAGGCAGAACAAAAGTTGGAAAATTCACAAAAAGTGAGAAGTCGAAATCAGGGTTAGAGGCATTTTCAGAGGCCAAGACTTATCCCAGTCGCTTCCTGGGCATTCACTCAAGCCACCTGGATCAAAACCAAGCATCCTCGGACTCTATAACACGCTGTAAGTGTCACGCAACCCTTCCCTGTTCTTGAAATCGATTTGGCTCATTCTAGCGTCGTTTGGATGAGATAACTGCATATTTGTATTCCTCACATCATTTGTGAACTTTTGGCATCATTTAATTTCATTTGTATGATCTATACTGCAATTCGCCATAGCTAGGTTTTCTTGGGTATTTTTGGGGGTTTTCTTTTCAGGTGAAATTAAGCTACAAGATGGACATGGTTGTGACCGGGAGGGTGAGACGAACACAACCATGTCCTTGGAACTCATTTTTGTGGCCTGAGAAGGATTTTAGGATGGGCCTGCGCTTTTAGTTGCAGATTCAAATCCGCAGGTATTGTTTTACAGGTTTCAGGACAGGGACGATGAGGTGTCCCCTGCCCATTGGTGTATTCAAATGTTACGCGCGCGTTTTTATGTTCTAGAAATTATTTTATTTTTTTATATAATATTATTTGTTTGCATTATAATAACAGTTGAAACAAGGTGGTGTAGTGGCAAAGCAAGCAACGTATATCCTTCAGGACCTGGGTTCGAATCCCAGGTCCCTCACTTTCTTAATAATTTTATTCTTCTAGTGATTCAATGCATACGCTTATCTACAGCCTACCACGCATCCCCGTCCATGCAATAGCCAGATGGCCAAAGACCAGATCTGGTGGTCCAGGAGTGGATGTCCACCATAGTCCAAGTCCACGCGTGCCTACTGGATTCCAGAAAGTCAAAGAGGGCCAGCACAATTGGGCTTCAGAATTGCTACTCACACCACAATTTCAGGCCCAATACCCTCCTCTCTTCTATTTATTTATTTTGTTTTATTAATTGTTTTTATTATTTTTGTTTAATTTCTAACCAATCAAAATTCTTTTTCTCATAAAATAAAATCACAAAAATATATTTTATATTTAATTAAACTTTAAACTTTTATTTTTCTTAATAAACACTAATTAATTAATTTAGGTTTTTAATTCTAGAATAACTTTAACCTATTTTGTAAATAAATAATTAATTAGATTTAATTAGGTATTAAACATTAATTTAATTAATTTCATTTTCTTTCTTAAAATAACAAAATAAAAAATATGTCATAATTAATTTTTCATTTAATTAATTTATTAATTTAATTTGGTAATTAATTTAGGTTTAATTTTTTTTTCTTAAAATAAAATAAAAAAACAAAAAGATATTTTCTTTAACCAAAAGGGTCAAAACCCTAATCATGCGCTCGATTTAATTTCCCGCACGCGTTACTTATTTTTATCCAATAATGTACTTGCTCCCGGATTATAATAGTTGAATAGGACTTTTATTTATTTTTATCGCTTTATTTATTTTCAAAGGGTTTGTCTTTGACGATGTAAATACCCGACGCCTTATAATTTAAATTCCACATTTTATTTCCGCAAATTATAACTGCTAGATGTTTGACAATAGAGTTTGCATGACAGGACTAAATGTTAATCTTAAAATCAAATCAGATCACCCTTAACATGTACAAAGATAAAAAATAACTAAAAACGACACACTCGCACATGCGCACTCTTAGGGTACACCCCACTTGGTTGTCTTCGTACACGGTCATTGAGTATAGGTTGTTTTAGAGGTCGTCCTCTTGTCTAAAAGATCATAGTCGCCTCAAAATGGTTGCCTCGGATATTGTTGCCTCAAACAAATGATCTAAGACATTAGGATTACCGCTAAGGCGTCCTAACATTGCTTTGGTGACCGTATGTCCCGCATTCGAATTGACCCTCAAACTCCAATGACGGTGCCACCCACTCATTAATAGTAAGATAGCATTGTCTAAAGGAAATTAGCATAGAACGATTCCTTTTTCGAGTAGGTAGATTAGTTCTTAGATACTTGCTCTTTCAAAAAAACAAAACTTTTTCACACTTACACTTTTCGAACAAAGTTTTCAAAACACTTCATTACACTCTTGAGGACAGAAGCAAGAGTTAAATCGAAGTTTTAAAACAAAAACTTTTTCAAACCCACAAGCACAAAGAAAACAATTTTGAAAACAATTGAGCAAGTACCTAAGAGCCCGTGGATAACCACGGATAGAAAGGGTGCTAATACCTTCCCTTTCTATAATCTACCCTCTGTACTCAGAGATCATCTCGAAAAAGGAATTTTTCTGTGCTTTTTTCCTTTCCTTGTTGGATAAAATAAAAGTCGGTGGCGACTCTTGCTTACCGCGACATTTTGCAAACACAAACGCAAAATGCGAACCAGCATTCCAAAAACAGTCAGTTCTTCCGACCGTATCACAGAACTGGCGACTCTGCTGGGGACGCTTATAAGTGGGGTATACCTTAGGATTAGTTCATAATGTTTTCAATTGCATGATTCGTATGCTTTATCTTTGTGGGTTTGAATCGGATTTACTATAGATCCTAACCCGGATCTGGGGGATACCCTTTAGGTAAGTAGCAATAAACTGTGAGGGAACTGTACGGCATAGACCGATACAGTTGAAGCAGTAGCTACATTGGTGTGGCATTTTAGTATGTACCGATATCCCTTGTGGCGCAACGAGGAGAATATGGGTCTGCTAAGGGGTCATTAAGCACCAATTGACCTTAGAACCTTTAAATTGACCAACTTGGCCATAGAACAGTAGCAATATGCTACACTCATTGAGACCAAACTCTCGCGATGATTCTGGCTGCAAGAAAAGGTTGCTAAACTGGAATTATGACCGATCGAGGGTGGTCAGTGATATTGAGATCCTCTAGAACCCAGTTACTATTTTTAGGACAGGTTTGAACCAACTAAACTGAAAGAGGGTAGTACCTAAGCTCCTTGCCAGCCTGAAATCTAAGGGCTATTTGTGTGACTTGTTTTCCCTTACCATGTTTGCTATTTGTGAATACTTGTGGTGTGTTACTATCATGACATCATGACATCATGACATTGCATGCATCTTGCATTGGACTAACCTATTTCAAAGACAGGAAGGATTCATCTTTGTTCTGTTTTGCAGGTCATGGCACCCATGCGTAGAAACACTATTCGGATCAACTTTGTCCAGACTCCCACTCAACTTAAGGATTTGGTTGCAAAGGTTTCAGATACTTCCTCCTTCATCAGAAGACATGGGCACCTCCTTGGTTTGGTCACTTCTAAGATGGATGAACAGATGATGAGTGTCTTAGTCCAGTTCTTTGATCCATTGTACCATTTCTTTACTTTTCTAGACTATCAGTTGGTCCCTACCTTGGAAGAGTTCTCGGATCTACTTGGTATCTCTATTCTGGAGCAGACCCCGTTCACAGGTTGGGAGAAGATCCTTAGGCCGGAAGAGATTGCTTCAGCCCTCCATCTGACAAAGGCTGAGGTAATGTCTAATTGGGAGACTAGAAGTGGGACAAAAGGCTTTTTGACTAATTTCTTGGTTGGTCGGGCTAATCAGTTCTGGGACAGTTTAGACTTTCAGGCGTTCGAGGACATCCTGGCTCTTCTTATTTATGGTCTGGTTCTGTTTCCTAACTCAGATTCTTTCGTCGACGTGAATGCAGTGAAGATTTTCATGTCCGGTAATCCTGTTCCCACTCTCTTGGGTGACATTTTGCACTCTCTTTATGCCCGTACTGCTCGGAAACAGGGAACCCTTATGTGTTGTACACCATTGCTGGCGAGGTGGTTTATTTCTCACCTCCCCAAATCAGTTTTGAAGAACAAGGAAGGCATGGGTTGGGCCCATAGGATTATGTCTCTTTCTCACATGGACATCATTTGGACTATCAAAGGCGTGGAAGATGTGGCTATTATTGATCGTTGTGGGGAATACCCTAATGTTCCACTGCTAGGAACCCATGGAGGAATCACCTATAACTCGTGCTTTGCCCTACGTCAGTTTGGGAGAGCTAGGAGGGAAGGACCTCATGAGTTGCTAATGCCAAGTATTGTCTTTGATTTCCAATGGGATAGTGACGAGCAACGCCGCAGGTTCATACGAGCTTGGGATAGAGTACACATGTCCGATCCGCACGAGCTAGGTGCAAAGACTTCTCTTCCGATGGAGCCATATCTCCGATGGGTTCAATTCCGTGCCCAAAAGTTGGGAATGCCGTACGAAGCCGTCTTGCCTATAACTGTTGAGGTTGCTGATGAAGAAGGGGTTCCTCCTACCATCCTCCATCCATACATGCCTACTGACATCAGGGCATTAAAGAGATCCTGGATGCAGCTGAGAGAAGAGAGGGATACTTACAGAGAAAAGTATCACGAGCAAGAGCGGAAGATCCAGAAGTTGACAAGGCAGTTGGAGAATGAGCAGATCCTCAATAACTATGTCCGCACCGGCGGGAAACGACCATGGGAGCGCTGATTGTCTTTTGTTATTTCTAGTTTTAATTTACTTTTCAGTTTTTCTTTCTTGTAACGCCTTAAAGGCATCTGTTGAACAATGGAATTCAAAGTTTATCTGATAAAAGTGTGTTTCATTTTGGTTTACGAATTTGAATCTCTAAAGTCTTTGAAATCATATCATACGCATTTAATTCCATGCACCTCATCGTAGGTACCCATTACAGGTCTCTTATCTTCTTCGCTGTTTATTTAAGCATCATGTCTTCTGAAACATCAACTAAACAAGCAATCAAGGCTCTGCAAGCCCAAAATGCCCAGTTCCAGGAATTGTTCATGAGTTTAGCCAAGGGTCAGCAAGATCTGAAGACCCTTATCTTGAAAGAGAAGAAGAAGAAGAAGAAAAATAAGACGGTCCTACTGAACATGGGTCGCAGATTCGGAAATAATTTGCGAGAAGAGGTTGATTTGACTCACTCATCTGGAGGGGGATATAATCAGGAAGAAAGGAGGGCTCCTAGCCCTGTGGTTTCCGACAATGAGACTGACTTTGACGAAGACCAGTATCCTCCTGCCGAGGATAGATATAAACAACTTGAAGACCGTTTAAGTGCCATGGAGATCCAGAAGGTCCCTGGGTTGGACTTTGGTGATCTAGGTTTGTCATCCGGGGTGGTGATTCCCCACAAGTTTAAAGCACCAGCCTTTGCTAAATACGACGGAGTTTCTTGTCCGAAGTTGCATCTCCGGTCGTATGTTAGAAAGATTCAGCCATACACCGCTGACAAGAACCTCTGGATCCACTTCTTTCAAGACAGTCTCTCAGGGACTCAACTTGAATGGTTTTACCAGCTGGAAGGAGCTAGTATCCGTAATTGGGAAGATCTGGCTGTTGCTTTCTATAAGCAGTACCAATACAACGCCGACCTCGCTCCCACGCGTACCCAACTCCAGGGTATGTTTATGGGTGCGGGTGAAGGTTTTAAAGATTATGCTCAGAAGTGGAGGGACCTTGCTGGAAGAGTTCAACCCCCCTTGGCTGATAGGGAACTAGTGGATATGTTTCTGGGGACCCTGTCTGGTCCGTATTTCAACCATCTGATTGGAAGTTCATCGTCCGGGTTTACAGAGCTGATCATGACCGGGGAAAGAATTGAGGCCGGTATCAAATCTGGTAAAATATAGAAGGGTGCTTCATCGGGCACCGAGAAGAAGCCTTTTAAGAAGGAGTCCAGTGATGTTTACAGTTCAAAAAGCCATAATAGACTTGAACACTGCCAAGCAGTTAACGCGGTGGTTATATCAAGACCTGTTGTTGCTCCTCAGCGCAACAATCATCCAAGGGCCGAGAGGCCGTGAAGACAATTCACTCAGCTCAACATGACTTTATACCAAATTTTGCCATAGTTATTGAAGACCAACTTGGTAATTCCGAAAGAGGCCCCGAAGAGCCCTAATACAACATCACCGATGTACAATCCAAACGCCCGCTGTGCTTTTCACTCTGATAGCCCGGGGCATGATACGAATGACTGCTGGGTCTTGAAGAACAAAGTGCAGGATCTGATTGATGCTAAGGAAATTCAGTTTGAAGCGCCTGAAAAGCCTAATGTCATAACAACACCTATGCCCAAACATGACGCGGGAGTGAATGCTATTGAAGACGATGATGAAGAGTTTGATATTGACAACTGGATCTACCCGACTGCTGATGGTGGACTAAGTAATTGGACGACAAAGGATTCTATGCCCGTTTCTGTTATTACCCAGTAATGAGACTTTTTGTTTTGAATTTGTAACAGACAATTTTTAAACTTTACGGCCCGGTGTCTTACCCGGGACATCGTGGTTTTGTTTGTGAGAGCTTTATGTGTGTCATCTACATATATAATTAATAAAAGCATTGGACGTTTCTTGCATTTCAAATTTTGCGCTCCTTGTTTTTCTTTTATTATATATATTGCAAAACAACTATTTTACACACACTCACATATACAGGTCTGCATCCACTCTGGACCCCACTGATAACGACTCTGCTACTGCCGGTTATGACTTCGAAAGTCTTATCAACTTAGCCGAAGACGAAGGTGAAGATGATTGCGAAGTGCCCATTGAACTTGCTAGACTCTTACTTCAGGAAGAGAGGGCTATACAGCCACATGAAGAGCCAGTGGAAACGATAAATCTGGGTACAGAGGAAGACAAGAAAGAGGTCAAGATCGGTGCAAATCTGGAATCTAGTGTTAAGCAATGGTTGATTCAGATGCTGTGGGACTATGTTGAAATCTTTGCCTGGTCTTATGAAGATATGCCTGGGTTGGATACCGATATTGTGGTTCACCACCTGCCTACCAAGGAAGACTGTCCTCCAGTGAAACAGAAAGTTCGCCGAATGCGCTCGGAGATGTCTGAGAAAATCAAGGCTGAAGTTATGAAATAGTTTGGCGCCGGTTTTCTAACAGTTACTTCTTACCCTCAGTGGGTGGCCAACGTGGTTCCTGTGCCGAAGAAGGATGGTAAAGTTCGAATGTGTGTTGATTATAGTGATCTGAACAGGGCAAGTCCCAAGGATGATTTTCCTCTGCCTCACATCGACGTTCTGGTTGACAACACTGCACAACACAAGGTCTTCTCCTTTATGGATGGATTCTCTGGTTATAATCAGATTAAGATGGCTCCCGATGATATGGAAAAGATAACCTTTGTTACTCAATGGGGTACCTTTTGCTACAAAGTCATGCCTTTCGGATTGAAGAATGCTGGGGCAACGTATCAGCGCGCCATGGTCTCCTTGTTCCATGACATGATCTATCATGAGATTGAGGTATACGTCGATGACATGATTGCAAGATCCCAGATTGAGGAAGAACATCTTGACCATCTTCAGAAGCTATTTGACAGGTTGAAGTTGTACAAGCTGAGGTTAAACCCGAACACGTGCACCTTCGGGGTAAGATCTGGTAAACTGCTGGGTTTCATCGTAAGTGATAAAGGTATTTAGGTGGATCCTGCAAAGGTGAAGGCTATACAGGAAATGCTAGCTCCCCGAACAGAAAAAGAAATCAGAAGCTTTATGGGACGTCTGAACTATATTTCCCGATTCATCTCACACCTGACTGCTACTTGTGAGCCAATCTTCAAATTACTGAAGAAAGATCAAGTGGTAAGATGGAATGATGAATGTCAGACCGCTTTCGAAAGGATCAAAGAGTGTCTGCAAGAGCCACCTATCCTAATGCCTCCAGTTGAAGGGAGACCTCTGATCTTATACTTGACAGTACTCGATAACTCAATGGGGGGGGGGGTGCTGGGGCAGCATGACGAGTCTGGCCGAAAAGAGCATGCTATTTATTACCTTAGAAAAAAGTTTACCGACTGCGAGACCCGATACTCGTTGCTCGAGAAAACTTGTTGCGCTTTGGCATGGGCTGCTCACCGGCTGAGACAGTATATGCTGACTCACACCACTCTATTGATATCAAAGATGGATCCAATCAAGTATATCTTCGAGAAGCCTGCCTTGTCCAGAAGATTAGCGAGATGGAAGATGATCTTGACTAAGTACGACATCCAATACACGACTCAAAAGGCAATCAAGGGAAGTGTGTTGGCAGATCATTTGGCACATCAGGCAGTGGATGATTACCAGTCTAAGAACTTTGAATTCTCGGATGAGAATATCATGATAGTGACTGACTGTGAAACACCTGGGCCGGATGAAGGACCTGAGGAAGGATCCTGATGGTCTATGTACTTTGATGGAGCTTCAAACTCTTTGGGTAATGGCATTGGCACCGTCATCATATCTCATAAAGGCTCTCATACTCCGTTCACCGCCCGACTATGTTTCAACTGCACCAACAATATGGTGGAGTATGAAGCATGAATTATGGGTCTTCGAGCATCGATGGACCTAAGGATTAAGTTCTTAAGTGTTTTCGGGGATTCCGCTCTCGTGATCAGTCAGATCAAAGGCGAGTGGGATACGAAACATCCAAATCTTATTCCTTACAAGGAGTATGTATTGACTTTGCTTCCACATTTCGAAGAGATAACCTTTGAACACTTCCCTGGAGAGGAGAATCAGTTGGCGGACACGTTAGCTACGATGTCTTCCATGTTCAAGGTCAATTGGGACAACGAAGCTCCCCGGATTATCATTGAAACATTGGACGAACCTGCACATTGTTGTGATATTGAGACTGAAGAGGTAGCAGATAAGCCCTGGTTTCATGAGGTGAAAAGGTATCTTGAGGCTCAGGAATACCCCGAGGGTGCATCTGTTAATGATAAGAAGTTTCTGAGGAGGTTCACGACGAAGTTCTTCATCAGCAATGGCATTCTTTACAAGCGCAACCATGATTCAACCTTACTGCGATGTGTGGACAAGAACGAGGCAGAAAGGATCATGGCAGATTTACATGAAGGTACTTTCGGAACTCATTCCAGTGGACATAACATGGCAAAGAAGATCCTTTGGGCAGAATATTACTGGTCTACAATGGAAGCCGACTGTTATCAGCATTCTCGGACCTGTCACAAGTGCCAAGTTTATGCTGATAAGGTGCACATACCTCTAGTTCCTCTGAACGTCTTGACAGCTCCATGGCCTTTTGCAATGTGGGGCATCGACATGATCGGCGAGATCAGACCTACGGCATCCAACGGACATCATTTCATCCTGGAAGCTATTGATTACTTTACAAAGTGGGTTGAAGCAGCTTCCTTTGCTACTGTAACCAAGAACGTCGTGGCACGGTTCATTCGACACAATCTGATTCGTCGATATGGTGTACCAGAGAGGATCATTACTGACAATGGTACAAATCTCAATAATAAGATGATCACCGAGCTTTGCAAGAAATTCAAGATAGAACATCACAACTCTTCTCCTTACCGGCCGAAGATGAATGAGGTTGTAGAAGCGACTAATAAGAATATTCAGAAGATTGTGCAGAAGATGACGGTGACGTACAAATACTGGCACGAGATGTTACCATTTGCTCTTCATGGGTACCGTACTTCAACACGGACATCAACAGGGGCAACACCTTATTCCTTGGTATATGGCATGGAGGCAGTCCTGCCCATTGAAGTTCAGATACCCTCTCTTCGGATTATGAAGGATGCAGTTTTGAGCGAAGATGACTGGATCCATGCCCGGCTTGATCAGCTGAACTTAATCGACGAAAAGAGACTTACCGCTATTTGTCATGGTCAGAAGTATCAAAAGCGGATGATCAAGGCATTTAACAAGAAAGTTAGACGACAAGAATATCAAGATGGGGATCTGGTAATCAAGCGCATTATCTTACCTCAAGGTGATCTTAGGGGCAAATGGACCCCTACTTACGAAGGGCCATTTGTGGTTAAGAACATTTTCTCAGGAGGAGCCATGATTCTAACCACCATGGATGGTGACGACCTTCCTCACCCCGTCAATGCAGACATAGTGAAAAAATACTATGCATGATCAAAGACCCGCTAGGTTGACTGGCCTAGGAAAAAATAAGGGATTCCCGGCGAACCAAAAGGGTTCGGGAAAAAATAAGGGATGAAAATGAAAAAATTTGTACACCCAGCAAGTCGAAAACCTGAAAAGGAGGCTTGGGCAAAAAAGGGTATCCTGGTGGACCGAAAACCCGACAGGGCGGTCCAGGAAAAAATTAGGGATCAAAGCGTAACACTATGTCTCATTGGATCACCTTGCAACCAGACTTCGGTATCGACTATCAAGCTCGGGCGGCACTAATCAATCTGATCTACCTTCAACCAAGTAGCAAAGTGATGAGATGCTCGAGGACATAAGGACAATAGCAGAGTTATAACCCAGTGGGATTATTCGCATAGCTGTTTTGTTTAGTTTTTCACAAATTGTGTAAATTCTATTATTCGGCGGCGTTCTCTTACTAGGACGTCAGCCTCTTGTACAAAAACGCCTATTTACAGGCCAAACTTCAAAATCAATACAAATTCATTGTCAGACAAATTTCAAACTGTTTTTCCTTTTTCTGTTTTTGTTTTGCAAAGAACGTCCAATGTTCATTTTTGATATATGCATTTGACATTAATTGCTGCTCATGAATATTTAAATGCGAAACAAAAGACGATTACTCATAATATCAGAAACAGGGGCAAATGAGAAACGTCCAAACTGTACAGTTGATCTATCCACCAGGTACAAAGGTAGATTTAGCTGAAGAATATGGCTAAGGCACTTTCACTCCCCACAGAGTAAGAAAAGACAGTAATGATAGCTCTCCCCAGCTGAGACTCGCAACTGTGAATGAATCGGTAATATTCTCCCCAAGCAGAGTTTATTTACCATTAGCACTGAAAGGTCTTAATATTCCCCAGCGGAGTATAAGGATATTCCCCGGCAGAGTACAAAATATCCCCAGTGGAGTTTTAAATTTTTCTCAGCACAGTCTGAAAAAGCTTCCCCAAGGGAGTTTAGAGAATCATCCCCAGCAAACTTTGGACGATTGTCCCCAGAAGAGCTCAAAGGATTATCCCCATTAGATTCTAAAAGGTTATCCCCAGTGAAGTCGCAACTGAAAGGTCATCCCCACCGGAGTTCTTTCCTTTCACAAACAAGAAGTCAATCCCCAATAGGATTCAGTATCACCAGCAACGGTAATTCGTCCCCAGCAGAATTTATCGGTGGAATCCTCAACAGAGCATCTCTTCCCCATGGAGTAATCTCCTCATCAGTTTATTCCCCAACAGAGTTATCCTCTCCTGCAGGTTTATTCTCACAATCATCTTCATTCGCCATTCCCAGCAGAAACGAAGAACTCAACTCTTTTCTCCAGCAGCTAGCCGAGATTTATTTTCCCCAGCTAAAAGCATTACATCTCCATACATCATGACACATGCATATACGCATCATACAACACAATCTCATTTATTTTGAGAACATCATTTTTTGATACATATCATACATTTCATACAGCTAACCTTTACCTTTCAGGAAGGATGAAGTTAAATTCAAAGCTATGAAGCTTTTACCCCAGTCGAAGTACTGACCGGTTCTTAAATCTCAACTGAATTATCCTCGGTTGAATTACAGATAAGGTTCTAAATCTCGACAATTTTCCCCAGTCGAATTACTGACCGGTTCTTAAATCTCAACTGAATTATCCTCGGTTGAATTACAGATAAGGTTCTAAATCTCGGCAATTTTCCTCCGTCAAAGTGTGGACGAGTTCTTAAATCTCAACAGAAATATCCTCAGTTGAATTACAGAAAAGTCCTAGATCTCGATGAAGATGTTTCACCCAGTCGAAGTACTGACCGATTCTTAAATCACAACTGAATTATCCTCGGTTGAATTACAGATAAGGTTCTAAATCTCGACAATTTTCACCCAGTCGAAGTACTGACCGGTTCTTAAATCTCAACTGAATTATCCTCGGTTGAATTACAGATAAGGTTCTAAATCTCGGCAATTTTTCTCCGTCGAATTGTGGACGAGTTCTTAAATCTCAACAAAATTATCCTCGGTTGAATTACAAACAAGTCCTAGATCTCGATGAAGATGTTTCACTCAGTCGAAGTACTGACCGGTTCTTAAATCTCAACTGAATTATCCTCGGTTGAATTACAGATAAGGTTCTAAATCTCGGCAATTTTCCTCCGTCGAAGTGTGGACGAGTTCTTAAATCTCAACAGAATTATCCTCGGTTGAATTACAGACAAGTCCTAGATCTCGATGAAGATGTTTCACTAAGTAGAAGTACTGACCGGTTCTTAAATCTCAACTGAATTATCCTCGGTTGAATTATAGATAAGGTTCTAAATCTCGACAATTTTCCTCGGTTGAAGTATGGACGAGTTCTTAAACCTCAATAGAATTATTCTCGGTTGAATTAAAGACAAGTCCTAAATCTCGATGAAGATGTTTCCCTCAGTCGAAGTACTGACCGGTTCTTAAATATCAATTGAATTATCCTCGGTTGAATTACAGATAAGGTTCTAAATCTCGGCAAAGTTCCTTCGTCGAAGTATGGACGAGTTCTTAAATCTCAACAGAATTATCCTTGGTTGAATTACGGGCGAGTTCTTAAATCTCGATGAAGATGTTTCCCCCCAGTTAAATTAAGGACAAGTTCTTAAAACTCATCAGAGGTGTTCTCTCAGTTGAAGTACATGCAAGTTCCTAAATCTCAACAAAGATCAGACTTCCCTAGCGGAATCTTCTACAACAACAGGTATGCAAGTTCTTGCTAAGGAATCTCTTATGCGATCGACACTCCTGCAGATGGCATCTTTAAGCCCATCCTCCTTCCAGCAATCTCCAAATGGCATCTATAAGCCCATTCCCGACATCACAAGGCAATTACCACTTCATGCGAGTGCAAATTTCTGGGCACTCTAGTGTTCAATCCTCTTCCACCTTTGGATCACGAAAGGCACGAAAGCCAATCTACATCCTCAGGTTTAAGAAGATTGAACAGGGGAAGCTGTTGTACCCCAAAATTTTCCCTCTCATATTTCTCAAGACATTGCAAGGAAAATCTCCAAGTGGCTCAAGGTTGCTCAAGAGTTGGTCAGACAAGCTATCTCCTAAGGCAGTCAACCCCAAGTTAGGGTTTTGTGTTGCATCAAGATCCTTGAGTCCAAATGACCTTAAGTGCTCCCTAATTTCCTAATATGCTCTCAATATAATCCATGCCAAATTTCAAGCCTTGCAGAGGAAGCTTTCCCAGTCAATTGCTCAAAGGGTCCAAAAATCGACTGTGCTAGGGCAAAAGTCAACTGTGACCTGCAAATAGTCAAACTTCAAGATTTTTTGCCAACATTCTAATTTTGAAGGATATTTCATCATTTTATCAAGGGTTGATCATGATTCATCAAGGATTGCTCAAAATTCATCAAGACTCAAAAGTTGTTAAATTAGGGTTTTACAAGAAAAGTCAACTCAACTTTGACCAAGCATAACTTTCTCATACTTTATGAGAAATGACCCATCAAAAGCTAATTTTTAAGAGGATGCAATTTCCTACAATCAATATTCATAACCCAAGATCAAAAAATACACTCAAAAGAAGTTATGAATTTGGACATTATAGGTCATTTTTGAAAGTCAACAAAAACACCTTTTTTGCCAAAGCTTATAACTTGAGCATGGAATACCAAAATGAGGTGAGACCAAAAGGGTTGGTTAGAGGACATCTCAATATCTCTAAAAAATCCTAATGTCTTAGATCATTTGTTTGAGGCAACAATATCCGAGGCAACCATTTTGAGGCGACTATGATTTTTTAGACAAGAGGACGACCTCTAAAACGACCTATACTCAATGACCGTGTACGGAGGCAACCAAGTGGGGTGTACCCTAAGAGCGCGCATGTGCGAGTGTGTAGTTTTTAGTTATTTTTTATCTTTGTACATGTTAAGGGTGATCTGATTTGATTTTAAGATTAACATTCAGTCCTGTCATGCAAACCCTATTATCAAACATCTAGCAGTTATAATTTGCAAAATGGTTGCCTTGGAAGTGTTCTTGGACTTTTTAGAAATATTGAGATTTCCTCTAACCAACCCTTTTGGTCTCATCTAATTTTGATATTCCATGCTCAAGTTATAAGCTTTAGCAAAAAAAGGTATTTTTGTTGACTTTCAAAAATGACCTATAATGTCCAAATTCACAACTTCTTGTGAGTGCATTTTTTGATCTTGAGGTATGCATATGGATTGTAGGAAATTGCATCTTCTTAAAAATGAGCTTTGGATGGGTCATTTCTCATAAAGTATGAGAAAGTTATGCTTGGTCAAAGTTGAGTTGACTTTTCCTGCAAAACCCTAATTTAGCAACTTTTGAGTCTTGATGAATTTTGAGCAATCCTTGATGAATCATGATCAACCCTTGATCAAATGATGAAATATCCTTCAAAATGAGAATGTTGACAAAAAATCTTGAAGTTTGACTGTTTGTAGGTCACAATTGACTTTTGCCCTAGCACAGTCGATTTTTGGACCTTTGGTCATTTGACTGAGCAAACTTCCTCTGCAAGGCTTGAAATTTGACATGGATGATCTTGAGAACATATTAGGGAATTAGGGAGCACTTGAGGTCATTTGGACTCAAGGATCTTGATGAAACACAAAACCCTAATTTGGGGTTGACTGCCTTAGGAGATAGCTTGTCTAACCAACTATTGAGCAACCTTGAGCCACTTGGAGATTTTTCTTGCAATGTCTTGAGAAATATGAGAGGGCAAATTTTGGGGTACAACAGGTGGGACAATGAAGCTCCCCAAATCACCATTGAGAAGCTGGATGAACCAGCACACTGCTGTGAAATTGATACCGAAGAAGTAGCAGACAAACCTTGGTTTCACGAAGTCAAAAGGTATCTCGAGGCTCAAGAGTATCCCAAAGGGGCATATGTCAATGATAAGAAGTTTCTGAGAAGGTTTGCTGCAAAGTTCTTCCTCAGTAATGGAATCCTCTATAAACGCAATCATGACTCCACACTACTATGGTGTGTAGACAAGAGTGAAGCAGAGAGGATCTTGACAGATCTACATGAAGGCACCTTCAGAACCCATTCTAGTGGATATACCATGGCTAAGAAGATCCTACGGGTAGGATACTACTGGTCCACTATGGAAGCCAATTATTACCAGCACTCTCAAACTTGTCATAAGTGCCAAATTTACGCTGATAAGGTGCATGTGCCTCCGGTCCCCTTAAACGTCTTAACAGCTCCGTGGCCCTTTTCAATGTGGGGCATCGACATGATCGGAGAAATCAGACCCACCGCCACTAATAGGTATCACTTCATCCTGGTAGCCATTGATTATTTCATGAAGTGGGTCGAGGCAGCTTCCTTTGCTACAGTAACCAAGAACGTCGTGGCGCGGTTTATCTGACATAATCTGATCTGTCGATATGGTGCGCCAAAAAGAATTATTACTGACAATGGTACGAATCTCAACAACACAATGATCACTGAGCTCTATAAACAGTTCAAGATACAGCATCATAATTCGTCTCCCTACCGGCCAAAGATGAATGGCGTTGTTGAAGCAGCTAACATGAACATCAAGAAGATTGTATAGAAGATGACGGTGACATACAAAGACTGGCATGAGATGTTACCATTTGCTCTTCATGGGTACCGTACCTCAGCACGGACGTCGACAGGGGAAACACCCTACTCTATGGTATATGGCATGGAGGCAGTCCTACCCATCAAAGTCCAGAAACCTTCTCTCAGGATTATGAAGGATGAGGGTTTGAACGAAGATGACTGGATTCGAACCCAACTTGATCAATTAAATCTAATCAATGAAAAGAGACTTACTGCTATCTGTCATGGTCAGACGTATCAAAAGCGAATGATCAAGGCTTTTAACAAGAAGGTCAGATGCCAAGAATATCAAGTAGGGGATCTAGTGATCAAACGCATCATACTACCACAAGGTGATCCCAGGGGAAAATGGATCCCCACGTATGAAGGGCCATTTGTGGTTAAGAACATTTTATCGAGTGGAGTTATGATTCTAACCACCATGGACAGTGGCGACCTTCATCACCCTGTCAATGCAGACATAGTGAAAAGATACTACGCCTAATTAAAAGACCCGCTAGGATGACTGGCCTAGGAAAAAATAAGGGTTTCCCGGTGAACCAAAAGGGTTCGGGAAAAAGTTAGGGATGAAAATGAAAAAATCTGTACACCCGACAAGTCGAAAACCCGAAGGGGAGGCTTGGGCAAAAAAGGGTATCCCAGTGGACTGAAAACCCGAAAGGGCGGTCCAGGCAAAAGTTAGGGATATAAAGCGTACCATTATGTCTCATTGAATCATCTTGCGACCAGAATTTGGTATCGACTATCAAGTTCGGACGGTGCCAATCAATCTGATCAACTTTCGGCCAAGAAGCAAAGTGATGAGACGCTTGAGGATATAAAGGCAATAGCAGAGTTGGAACCCAATGGGGTTGTTTCACATACCTGTTTTTTTCTTTTAGATAAATTTGTATAGCTTCTATTTTTACGGAGGCGTTCTCTTACTAGAGCGTCAGCCTCTTTGTACAAAACGCCTATTACAAGCCGACTTCAAAAATCAATACAAAATTATTTTCACTTCGAGTTTGTTTTTCTTTTACTATTTTGTTTCGCAAGAACGTCCAATGACTTATTTTTGATATATGCATTTGAAAATGATTGTTGCTCATAAATATTTACATAAGAAACAAAAGACAATTACTCGTAATTCCAGAAACAGGGGCAAGAACAAGAAGTTCCAAACCCGACAGTTACTCCGCCCAGCAGGTACTGGGATAGAGTCAGCCTTGGAACATAATCATTAGTACATACACTCCCCACATAGTAAAAGTATTCAAAAGCATTAATGTCAGCTTTCCCGAAATAGGACGTAACCACCCCAGTTGAAGTTCATAATCGCGTGCGAGTCAGTAAAATTCTTCCCCCATGCAGAGTTTATTTCTCTGGACACAAAGACTTAATCCTCGACAGAGTTCATCACTTCAACTACAAGAATTTACTTCCTAAGTTTGTTCCCTGCAGAGTTTATTCTCAAGCAGAATCTCTTCCTGACAGAATATTTATAAATCTCCAACAACCATCAGGGATTTATTTTCCCAAACGCAGGCATACCCTGATAGCATTTCATGTACATACATCATGACATACGCATACATATCATATGCAGCATAATCTCATTTATTTTAAGAACATCATCTCACCCTGCATTTCATGTGTCGCATATAACTAACCCTGATGTCTTTTCAAGAAAAGACGTTTAGCTTCAACAAATCCAGCAGTTATACAGATCACGTCTGCAGACGACTAATGGAAACTCAGTTCCCGAAACTAAACGGGTCAATTATCCATGCTTTCATTTCGAAGTAACCCTACTATCCAGGTTCTTTCTCATAGCCCTACTATCCAGGATTTCATTTCGAAGTAACCCTACGACCCAGGTTCCTTCTCATAGCCCTACTATCCAGTCTTTTATTTCGAAGTAACCCTACGACCCAGGTTCCTTCTCACAACCCTACTATCCAGGCTTTCATTCCGAAGAAACCCTACGACCGAGGTTCCTTCTCACAGCCCTACGGTCCAGGCTTTCATTTCGAAGTAACCCTACTATCTAGGTTCCTTCTTACAACCCTACTATCCAGGTTCCTTCTTATAGCCCTAATATCCAGGCTTTTATTTCGAAGTAACCCTACTATCCAGGTTCCTTCTTATAACCCTACTATCCAGGCTTTCATTTCGAAGTAACCCTACTATCCAGGTTCCTTCTCACAGCCCTACTATCCAGGCTTTCATTTCGAAGTAACCCTACTATCCAGGTTCCTTCTCACAGCCCTACTATCCAGGCTTTCATTTCGAAGTAACCCTACTATTCAGGTTCCTTCTCACAGCCCTGCTATCCAGTCTTTCATTCCGAAGTAACCCTACTATCCAGGTTCCTTCTCACATCCCTATTATCCAGGCTTTCATTTCGAAGTAACCCTACTACCCAGGTTCCTTCTCACAGCCCTACTATCCAGGCTTTCATCTCGAAGTAACCCTACGGCCCAGGTTCCTTCTCACATCCCTACTGTCCAGGCTTTTTATTTTCGAAGTAACCCTACTATCCAGGTTCCTTCTCATAGCCCTACTATCCAGGCTTTCATCTCGAAGTAACCCTACGACCCAGGTTCCTTCTCACAGCCCTACTATCCAGGCTTACATTTTGAAGTAACCCTACTATCCAGGTTCCTTCTCACAGTCCTACTATCTAGGCTTTCATTTTGAAGTAACCCTACTATCCAGGTTCCTTCTCACAACCCTACTATCCAGGATTTCATTTCGAAGTAACCCTACTATCCAGGTTCCTTCTCACATCCCTACTATCCATGCTGTCATTTAGAAGTAACTCTACTATCCAGGTTCATTCTCACAACCCTACTATCCAAGCTTTCATTTCGAAGTAACCCTACTATTCAGGTTCCTTCTCACAACCCTACTATACAGGCTTTCATTTCGAAGTAACCCTACAACCCAAGTTCCTTCTCATAGCCTTACTATACAGGCTTTCATTTCGAAGTAACCCTACTATCCAGGTTCCTTCTCATAACCTTACCATTCAGGTTTCTTTTCTCTTACCTCCAGACAACAGTCCACAACACTGTAAGACCTAGACCTTATCAAACACGATCAGTTTCGCATTTCCCCATTAAGTTGCAGTGTAACCTGTACACTGATCAGATATGCAATTCACTTTCATTTCCCCAAGCAGGAGTTATTTCCCCAGTAGAGTAACGGAAAACTGAAGCTCCTAAAATTCTACTTCTCCCAAGACAGATACCAACATCCCTCAACAGAGTCCTCCTCAACGACAGGAACAGGAATTCTCATCAAAAGAATATCTCGGGAAATCAACATCCTCTAGATGGCATCTTTAAGACCATCTCCGACAATTATCTAGAAACTTCCAAATGGCATCTATAAGCCCATTCCCGATATCACAAATCAAGTATCACTTCATGCGAGTGCAAATTTCTGGGCACTCTAGTGTTCAATCATCTTCCACCTTCAGATCACGAAAGGAAGATAAGCCAATCTACATCCTCAGGTTTAAGAAGATTGAACAGGGGCAGCTGTTGTACCCCAAAATTTGCCCTCTCATTTTACTCAATACATGCCCAATAAGGTCCTCAATTTGCTCAAGGTTGCCCAAGAGTTGACCAGACAAACTCCCTCCTAAGGCAATATACCTCAAACTAGGGTTTCCATTTTCATCAAGATGGGTGAAATTCAAAGACTTCATATGCTCTCCATGGTTCTAATATGTTCTCAAGACCCTCCATCTCAAATTTCAAGCATTGCACAAGAAGTTTGCTTAGTCAACTGCTCAGAGGCTTGAGAATCGACTGTACTAGGTCAAAAGTCAACTATGCCCCATATACAATCAAACTTAAAGATTTTTGGTCAATATAAATATTTTGAATTTATATCCATCATTTGATCAAGGGTTGATCATGATTCCTCAAGGAATGCCCTAAAATCATCAAAACCCAAAAGTTTCTAAGTTAGGATTTCTTAGGAAAAGTCAACCAAACTTTGACCAAGCATAACTTCCTCACTTTATCATAAATTTTCCATCCAAGGCTCATTTTGAAGAGAATACAATTCCCTACAATTCATCTTCAGCCCTCAAGTTCAAAATATGCACTCACAAAAAGATATGGATTTCCATATTATAGGTCCTTTTGAAAAGTCAACAAAAACACTTTTTGGGTCAAAGTTTCTTACATGAACATGGAAGACTCAATTGAGATGATACCAAAAGGGTTGTTTAGGGGGACATCCTAAGCTTTCTAAAAAGTCCAAGAACACCTCTCTAGGGTTAAAATTGGAAGAGATATTCCTTGTCAAAGTTGACCCTTTTTGCAAAATTGCCAAAAGTCAAAAGTGCTCAAAAATGCATTTTTTGCCAAATGGGCCTAACTTTGTACGCTTGCACCTCACTCATGACATGGTCCACGACCCAAATGTTCACTCACATGTTATTTTCTTCATTATTTATTTTATTTTGATTTTTTATTTATTAAAAATTGAATTAAATCAAATAATTGGTAAATAATAGCAAAGATTTGTTTTGATTAGATTTCTGGACAGAATCACAAGCTCATTATGCTGGCATATCAGAATCAAATCATATCAAAGATAATTGGCACAAGAATGGCATAATTAGGCCAAATTTGGAAGGATATCATACCACTTGAAAACCAAATCAAATCTCCATAAATTTCAAGATACAAGTTGTTTTTTGTTGACCTAATACACTCCAGTACATATATATAACACAGCCAAGGAAAAAGAGGGTGGTGGAAGTCGTGAGAAAGAAAGAACAAAACTCAAAAAAATTGACAAAAAGTTGTGACTCGGTTTCAAGCTTGGAGGTCAATTTAAGCCATTCTAGCATTGCCAAACGATTCTTGGACCTTCCCAGAAGCTAACCCAATCGATTGCAGGTCCTTTCACACGCAGAAACGCTTGCTACATCTCATACGGTTTTCCTATGTTTTTAAAATCAATTACAATCATTCTCGCATCATTAGCATGATTTGATGATATATTTGTGACCATTGATGTAGTTCTAACAGGTCTGGATTGTTTAATTGGATTTTTGATGCACATACTGAGGTTTGCCATTATTAGGTTTTATTTGGTCGTTTTAGGGTTTTTTCATACAGGTAAAATTGGCCACGGAAAAGGGTACTAGGATCCTCGTGGCATCAAGACGGTTTGATCCATGTAACTGGAATTCATTTATCATGCGTTATGTTGATTTTTGAAGGTTGCAGGTTTGTAGCTATGAAAGATATTCGTAGGTATAAGTATTATACCTAAAACAATAGACTGAGGAAGAAGGTGATAACGTGGAAGCAAACCACTATGCCATTCAAATTGGCGCGCGTTTTTTTTGTTTCATCCACTAACTCACGTTTTAGCATATATTATGAATTGTTGTTATTTGATTAACAAACAAATCATGTAGCGCAGATGGCAAGCATGCACGTTGGAAATGGTAGAGGACCTGGGTTCGATCCCAGGTTCCAACAACTTTCTTATTTTAATTCTTCTTTACAGGAGGATCCTATGCGTTGCTATCCTATAGGTCAATCATGCACCTCCATCATCCAACCACAGGATCTAAGCGCGTTCATGATCAACCAGATCCAATGACTCCACTTGCCAGGGACCATGGTGTACCATCAGGAAGACTCCCCACTGGATTACATGCTGATTGAGCTTCAGCATTCTTGGGCCTAGACATTTCGTAACACACACCCCATTCAGCAATAACAGGCCCAACTTCTTTCTTTTATTTTATTTATTATTTACTAATTTTTTTCCACAAAAATAACATCAAAATTATTTTTTTCCATTAAATCAACAAATCACAAAAAAACATTGAAAATCATATTTTTCATAAAAAAATATTTTATTTCTTTAATTAATTAATTCAGTTCAAATTAGGTTAATTTAGTTCCTTTTCATAATTAAAATTATTAGAAATTAGGGTTGTAAATAATTAATTTTTCTCCAAAAATAACCAAATTATTTTTTTAATTAGGTTTTAGGTTTCTTAATTAATTCTCCGCATTTAATTCGCGCGCGTTTTATTTACCTTTTTTATTATTATTTATGTAATTGTTTCGAGGTTGTAATAGATTTCAATTAGGTTTTTAATTTCCGCATTTTATTTTCAATTAAATAATTTTATATCTGCGAAAGCCATGTAATAGTTAGGTTTCTATTTCCGCACTTTAAATTTCTACAATTATTAATTGTTAGATGTATGCTAATAGGATTGTATGGGAAGAATGCTTGAAAATTAAAATGGTAGATAACCTAAATGTGAAAAGACAAATTAATTGAAAAAAAGCTCACTCGCACATGCTCACTCCTAGGGTTTACTCCACTTCGGTTGCCTTCGGTTAAGCGGTCATGAAGTATAGGGTTTGTTAGTGGTCGTCCTCTAGCCCTGAAAGATCTCAAATGACCCATTCGGATGTTGCCTCGGAAACAGATCTTTAAGGCTTTAGGATGATTACTAACACCTCCTAACATTGCTTTTGTGACCGTATATGTCCCTTCAAACGTCCCTTAAAACTCCAACGACGGTGCTACCTATTCCTTAATAATGGGATAACATTGTCTAAAGGAAAATGAACCGTCTTTTCCGAGTAGGTAGATTAACTTTTAAGTACTTTCTCAAACAAACAAAACTTTTCACACAAACACCTTTCAAAACAATTTTCAAAACAACTTCGTCACATCCTTGAGGACTGATACAAGGGTTATCACGAAGTAAAAAAATTTTCAAAACAAGCACACACAAGCAATTTTAGAAATGAACAAGTACTTAAGAGCCCATGGAAAACCATGGATAGAAAGGGTGCTAACACCTTCCCTTTCTATAATCTACCCCCCGTACTCAGAAATATTCTCAAAAAAGGTTTTTTATGTTCTTTTTCCTTTTCCTTAGTTGGATGAAATAAAATTCGGTGGCGACTCTTGCTTACCGCGACATTTTACAAACACAAAACGCAAAACACAAACCAGTATTAACAGTCGGTTCTGCCACCGTATCACATCAGGGATAGCCAATGATTGTGCCTTCATTCGGACAGGCTCAATCAGAATACTTTTACCTCGAGTCTCGACAGCAGGAATGTCAGTAGGAGTGATAATAGGGATTGTAACAACTTTGTCAGCAGGAGTATTAGTGGAGATGATTGTAGGACTGGGAATAGCCTTCGAAGGAGCAACAACAACAGGAATGATTATGGGTCCAGAAATAGCTTTTGGAGGATCTATCTCTGGAGAGAAAACCCTTCCGCTTTGAGTGATCTTGCTTGTTATGGCGATATTACTGATATCAGAGTCAACCTTCTCAGAACTTGAATCTTCAGCAGTTGGCCAATCTTGCTTGATATTGTGGTAGTAGAAACCCCTTCCATAATTCCACGGTACGGTTTTGTCTGACAAATACGGGACTGGTCCAGGCATTGTAATTATCAAAGGAGCTACTTTTGGAACTGATGTAATTCTAACGGGTCTTTTGGTGGAGACCCTGGAAGAATTATCGGAAATGTTCACGATGGAAACATCATTATAAGAAACAGGTGGAACAGAAGTCTTTTCGAACAAAATTTCCTTGTTGTCTATTAGGCACTGAATGCCTATTTTCAACAAAGGACAATTGGTTGGTGAGAAAAAACAGGAATGACAGCTTTCATCATAGCCCGGGAATACACCAGCAATCAACAAGCTCTTTTTGATAGTCAGGAGTGGGGTCATAAGTTTATCAACTGAAGTAAAAAACATATCTTCCTCAATAGCGTTGGTATTATGGTCGTGTTTGGGTATAGGGGCAGAAATGACATTAGGCTTTTTTGGCGCATCAAATTCAATCTCTTTGGCTTCAAGGAGGTCTTGTACTTTGTTCTTTAGAGCCCAACAGTTATTAGTGTCATGGTTGGGACTCTTAGAGTGGTATGCACAACGGGCATTAGGATGATAGTGAGGAGAGGTTGTATTAGGGTTCTTCGGAGCTTCTTTCAAAGTCACTAGGTTGGATCTTAATAGATGTGGCAATACTTGAGATATGGTCATGTTAATTCTGGTGAATTGTCTGACTGGTCTTTCCATTCTTGGTTGGTTGTTTCTTTGTTGATCAGGCGCAGGTTTAGGAATCATAACAGCCCCCGCCATTGGACGGCGTTCGGCCCTATCTTGATTTCTCTGAGGATATACGGCAACCACTTCTTTCTTTCCAATGAATGGCTTCCTTACAGCAGTAGAGGATGCATATTTTTGAATCTTTCCACTTTTTATCCCGGTTCTATCCTTTCTCCGATCAATATCAGTTCAGTAAAACCTGCCGATGAACTCCCAATTAAGTGATTGAAGAAGGGACCAGACAAGGTGCCCAAGAACATGTCTACTAATTCTATTTCAGATAGGGGAGGTTGAACTCTTCCAGCCAAGTCCATCCATTTTTGCGCATAGTCCTTGAAGCCTTCACTTGAAACCATGTCCATACTCTAGAGTTGAGTACGGGTAGGCGCGAGATCAGCATTGTATTAGTATTGTTTGTAGAAGGATGCAGCAAGATCTTCCCAGTTATGAACATTGGCTCTTTATAACTGATAAAACCAATCAAGTTGAGTTCCAGACAGACTGTCTTGGAAGAAGTGTACCCATAAGTCTTTGTCAGCGGTATGGGGCTGGATTTTCCTCACATAAGACCGGAGATTCATTTTGGGGCACGAGACTCTGACATATTTGGCGAACACAGGTGCTTTGAATTTTGGAGGAATGACAATCCCCGACACTAAGCCCAACTCCTCAAAGTCCAATCCAGGCACTTTTTAGATTTCCATTGCACTCAATCGCTCTTCTAGATGCTTATACTTGTCGTCGGCTGAAGGGTATTGTTCTTCAGAATAGTCTTCTTCTTCCTCTTCCTCTTCCTCTTCTGATTGGACAAATGATTCTTTGCCCTTCCCATATTGATTGTCTTTCTCACCGGATGTCGTTGCGAAGTCTAAGGCCCTTCTTGTATGCCCTTGGAACCTTCTTCCCATGTTTAGAACTCTGGTTATCTTCTTCATCTTCTTTTTCGTCTCCACAGCCAGTAAGGTCTTCAGCTCTTCCTGTCCTTTGGCCAGAGTTAAGAACAACTGTTGAAACTGGGCATTCTGAGCTTGGAGGTCCTTCACTGTTTGCTCGAGATCCATCTTACTGAAATAAACAGTAGAGAGATGAGGAGACTTGTTGCAAGAAACCTGCTTATGTTATGATGAATGGTAAATGCATATGCAATGATTTCAAGGATTTTAAGATTCAAATTTGTTTTAGACAAAAAGGAAACACACGTTATATTAATATATTAAAGCACGAGTACATCAATGCCTTCTTGGGTAAAATAATGCAAAGACTTTTAAGATAAAAAGGTAGTACGCATCCTCTTTTGTGCAATGTAGGCATTCAGAGTCTGCTCCTCATGAAGTAGTCTAGTGAGTTCCAAAACCTTCTTCTCGCTTGCGTAGAATTGGGCTTCGAAAGTATCTCGCTCCCCCTTGAGTTGTATCCAATATCTTTGTAGGTCTTCAAGAGAGGTGGGCATGTCAGGATGTACGATAGTGTATGGAACATCTCCTTCCATGACAGGCTCAATGATTACTGGGAGAATGGAGGGATAAGGCATCATAAGACTCTGAGCACGAGTTCATACCCATTTGAGGTAAGGCTTAAGAGGGATGTAATTTTTATTCCCCAAATTCTTGCTATCTACCTTGTTCAACATCCTCCAAGCTCGAATAAATATCTGGCGAAGACCTTGATCATCGTTGTCGTAGTCAAACACCAAACCTTGAATCAGCATCTCGTGCAGGCCATCCCTTTGGGCGGAACCAAACTGTCTTAAGGCTAAGCAGGGGTTATAGGTGATACCTCCCCTAATTCCAAGTAAGGGGACATTAGGGAACTCTCCACATCAGTCGACAATAGTAACATTCTCTATGGATCGGGAGCACTAATGAATGTCTGAATGTTTGAGCATCATCAACCTTTGTGACCACCTTGAACCTTGCTCATTCTTTAATACAGATTGGGGAAGATGTGAAATAAACCATCTTGCCAAAAGAGGGTTGCAACACATAAGGACACTTATTTTCCTTATTGTGCGAGTGTGAAAAGAGTGAAGGATGTATCCTAGCAATGTAGGCACCGGATTGCGGGATATGAAGACTTTGACGGTGTTTACATCTATGAGTTGGTCAGGATTTGGAAACAAAACCATCCCATAGATGAGGAGAGCCATAATTTCCTCAAAGACTTGCAGATCCAAAGAGTTCCAACAGTTTTGGGCTTTCTCAAACAAGAACTTTGCTAAGAAACCCTTGACACCACTCCTTGTTTCCCAATGAGTTGTGACATCAGATGAGTGAAAGTGTAGAGCTTGAGCAATCTCTAATGGCTTTGGGTCTCTTTCCGTACCTTTGAAAGGTAGTTGATTGAGAATGGGAATCCTCAAGAGTCGGGAGAATTCTTCCAAAGTAGGCACAAGTTGATAGTCGGGAAATGTGAAGCAATGGTGTAAAGGATAAAAGAACTGAAAGAGCACCTTCATCATGTCCTCATATGTGTTGGAGGTGACCAAGTTGAGTAGGAGACCATGTCTCTCGGTGAATGGAGAGTTTTCAGGAATCCTTGAAGTTAGATCCTTAAGTTGTAGAGGGATTCTTACAAGATTGACTTGAATAGTTTTTCTATGGAGAGAATCCATATCCTACAAAACAGAACAACGATAAATCCCAAGATCCTTGAAATGGTTAGTGAATGAATATGATGTAATGATGTTCATGATGTTATGTACAAGTATGTATATATACAAACAAAGCAAATAAGTCCTTAGGTTTAGGCTTGCAAGGAGTTTCATAGGTAAGTACCCTCTTGAAGTTTAGTTGGCTCAAACCTGTCCTAGTAATAGTATCTGGGTTCTAAGGAGCTCAATATCACTGGTTTGTTTCCTTAGTTATTGTTTCAGCACTAGCCTCTTTAATGGCGACCGAAATAACCCAAGAAACCAAACCTCAATGAGTGTAGTATCGAGTATCTATCAACTTTAGACTGCACCAAAGTCGGTCATCTCACTACATCCTAAAGGCCAAGTTGGTCAAGTAAAGGTTCTAAAAGTTCATTAGTGCTTCATGACATCACTCAGCGGCCCCGTATTCTCCTTGATTAACTCAAGGGCTACCGGTACCCACAAATATGTCGCACTAATGTAGTTATTTCTTAGACCATATCGGTATACCCCTCACAGTTTCCACAACGTATTGCTACTTACCTATAAGGTATCCTAAATCCAGGTAGAGGATTCAAACCCAAACAAAGAACCATAATGTAAAGCATACAAATCAAACAATGAAAGCAAGTAAATGTGATCTAACCCTAAGGTAACCCCACTTTTAGGATTTCCCCAGCAGAGTCGCCAGTTCTGTGATACGGTGGGAGAACTGACTTGAAGGTTTTACATTTGATCGCAAATGTTGCGGTTAGCAAGAGTCGCCATTGACTTTTCTTTCATCCAAAAGGAAAGGTAAAAAAGCACAGGAAAGACCTTTGAGATTATTTCTTGAGTTCGGGAGGTAGATTATGAAAAGGGGAGGTATTAGCACCCTTTTCATCCATGGTTTTCCATGGGCTCTTAGTTACTTGCTAGATCACTTGCTTTTTTGTTTGAAAGTGTGCTTGGTATGGTTTTTTGAAAGTATTTCGTAAAGAGGCCATTGTTTAGGCAATCTTTGTAATGATTCTCGTTCGTAAGAATGTATACAAAGATGTTGATCTTTTAAAAATGTTTTCAATTTTGTAAGATGTTTTGAAAGTGTATGTGTTTGTTTTGAAAATAGCAAGGATGTTTGTTTTGAAATGGAGTAAGTAATTAGGAGCAATCTACCTACTCAAATGTCTTTCTTGTTAATTTTCTTTTCCTTTGACATTGTTTTCTTACCATTGATTTGCTAAGCGACCCTATCTTTGGATGTAAACGGGACGGGCGTAGGTCATCGTATAACCATGATTAGCAATGTTGTAAGGTATCTTAGCATTATTTTTTAGAGTCTAATATCATTTGAAAGGCAACATAGATAGCGTCATCGAGGGACTATGAGTTTGTATTTGCTTATTTTTGCTAAGATACCTTACATGCGTAATATGGTCATTTTGTATAAGGCAACCAAGTGGGAACCCTAGGGGTGCTTGCGTGCAAGTGTATCATTTTCATGCTTGTTTTTTTGTCTTAAATTAGGGTTTTCTAAGTGTTGATTTTAGTCTTTCCATACAAACCCTGATTACTAGCATTTGTATATAAAAGCGATAAATTGCGGAATTTTAAAGTTACTACGCTATTGCAACATTTGTGGGGAGGGGTATATAAATTGAATGGGGATTGCAAGAATGTAAACTCAGTTGATCTATTACAAACAAATTGAATGGGTATTAATGTACAAGGAATTAAAATAAGTAATGTACAAAATGAATAAGTGTACAAAAATGCAAAATATAAAGAAAATGGGTCTTTGATTGATTTTCATGAGAAAGAGGGAAATTGTTTTAACCTAATTAATTTAAAGAAAATAATTAATCAAGTTTAAATTTATTAAGAAAATATTTTTGAATAAAACCCTAATGCTATTTAGTTGATTAAAAGAAAATAAGTTTAGAAAAAAGTATTTTTGGTATTTTTGTCTTGAAAATATTCATGGTATTATAAAATATTTTTTGGCTTTTTTTTTAATATTAAAAAATATATATTTTAATAGGTGTGAAAAGAAAAATAAATACTAACATAGTTTTAATTTAATTTACAAGACTAGTTAATAAAAATAAATAATGTATAGTTAAATAAAATATTTTTTATGAGAAAAATAAAATAAACTAAGTTAAAAATAAAAATCTAATTTTTGTATTTTTTTTTAATATTAGGAAAAATAATTAATAAAATATAAATGAAATAAATAAAAATAAAAAGAAAAATAAATAAACTTGGGTCAGCGTGTAAACAGCCTGCAAGGGGGTTAGTCAGCAAAAAAAAAAACAAAGCAAGCCCAATAAGGTCAAGGCGCTCAAAAAAAGTAAAAAATGTCAAATTGTGTAAAAAATGCAAAAGGGTACCACTGGGGCTCGAACCCAGGTCCCAAAGGTTACAGGCGCGCGCTTCTACCACTGGGGTAGCTATACATCTGTTAACATAAGCAAAACAATAAATATATAAGGCAAAACGCGCCCTGATGACTTCATCTTCAACCTCCAGCCAAACCAACTGTAACTTGCTCATTTCTCATCAAAAATGAAAACTGTAAACATGAAACTTATAGCAAATTTTCTCACGGTTTCAGAAATGTAAAGTATTAAAACTATAGATCAGAGATAAGCATGAATTTTAATGTCCCTAATCTGAACCCTAAAAATTTCATAAATTCCATTTACAAAATTCTCTAAGCTCAAGCAAAATTAATGGAAACTATGGACATGGTTAGTTTCAGGGCAATAATATCTACAAGTTTTGTTCATAAATAAACTATTGATGATGCCTGTATGAAGAGTTCCAAGTTGATAAAACTTACCTCAGAACTGGAAATCGTGTTTTGAGTTTGAGCTTGTTTCAAGTGATGGTGATGATCAGGTTAGCTTCCTTGAGGTCCTAGGAAGCTAATGCAATGGTTTGCTTGAGTTGAGAGTTGCTGAGATGGCCTGGAGAAGTCAAGTTGCAGACTATGTTTTTTAGTTATGGAGGTTATGGTAAATGGTGTTACAGTTCTGGAATAAATATGGGGATGAGTTGTATTTGATGTAAGCAAGCTTTAGGAATGAATTTGAGGGAACACGCACGAGGGTAATGAGAGATAAAAGTTTAAGGTCAAAACTGTGTATCAATGGAGTTTTTTGTGCAATTTATGGCTAGAGGGAATTTGACAGTGTTTCAGGGTGCTAAAACTCGTCTCTTAGCTCACAAATAGTGACTCTATTTATAAGCAACAAGTTTGGAGTGCTCTAGTTGATCAGAATTCAAATTTACATGTTTTAGTTCAACATGTGATTTTTTTGACAAAACAAGTTTTCATGCCTTGTACCTTAGTCATAGAGTGGTTATGCTTTAAACAAGCTTGCTTTTGACTTTGTAGATGGAGTGTGATCAGAGGGAACAAGTTAGAGGCTCAAGAATGGACTTCATGCAAAAAGCTTGCTTTACAAGAATGGCAATGTTAACTTTGTGCCATTAATGGTAATGCAAATTGGATAATAGCTCAATTGCTTGGATCAAAGCCCTAACAGCTGTGTAAATATTTAATTATGGAGTGACAAACAAGTTTGAGGCCTGCAGAGCAAATATTATGCAGCCTAGCATGGATTTGGTTCATGTGTTCATCAAAAAATGACTTGTAATTCAAGTGATGAAACCCTAACTTCATCTCTTTGATTCTCCCTACTGAAGAATAATATCAAGGAGTTCTTAGACATTTTGGAAAGCTTTCAATTTTCTCTACAACCCATCTTTGAATTTCTTTTAAATATTCTTCTTGGAACTATATGAAAAAGTGCCATGAAGTTGGGTCAAAATCCTGACCAAATTAGGGCAAAATTTCACTAAGTGTTTAGTTTCATGACCACATGTTCATAAAATTATAACTTGATATCCAAGCATTTTTGGAAGGAGTTGAGTAAAGAAAAGTTGTATATTTCATGGAGATCTACAACTTTCATGTTGGAAGTTTCTCTTGAATTATCTTGCATCATGGTGAAAATTTTGCTCAAAGTTATGAAAAAACATGAAATTTCCAACACTTAGAAAAATTTCTAAGTTTAGAAATTTTGACTTTTCAAAATGAAATCTTGACTTTTTGATTTCTTGATGAATAAGTTTCATATTTTGACATGTTTTAATGAATCATGATCTTTGGAACTTGAATTTGACCAAAAAGTCAAAGTTTGACTTTTCAGTATACAGTTGACTTTTAATCAGTTGACTACAAAATTCATCTGTCAATCCAATGGACTTGCAATGTTTTGAACCATGTCATTAGGTAAAAATTATGCAATTGGACTCTTGAGATAATTCCTTAAACCAATTTACCATTTGCTAGGTCAAAAATCAGAAATTACCCCTTTTCAGTCAAAACCCTAATTTTGACCATTTTGCCCTTTTAGAGATTTGTTCTAATTTCTTGAGGAGTTGTGGTCCAAACTTGATCAAATGATACATATGAGTTTAAAATATTGATTTGGATCAAGAATTATGAAGTTTGACTGTAAATTGGCCATGGTTGACTTTTTCCCCAATACAACTGATTTTTAGGTTAACTGCTCAATTGACTGATCAAAAATGTGATCCAAGGCTTGAAAATTGACATGTGTAATCTTGGGGGTCCATAGTGATCCATGAAAATCATATGGGGTATAGAAAGTTCAAAAATATTTGTGCAAACTCAAACCCTAGTTTTAGGTCATTAGTGCATAAGGAGGTGTCTTGAGCTGATCAAACCCTAGTGCAGTCTTGAGCCCAAGGAGATTTTGTGAGCAAATTCTTGATAAGTGAGAGGGAAAATTTTGGGGCACAACACCTGGCATGGAGTTTCTATGAATTCGACATCCATTTACACATATTTGAAGGACTTAAGATGGCTCACCATAAATTCTTCTTCACCGCTAACAGTAACGATCTTCCCTTTGATTGGATACTTTAGTTTTTGATGAAGGGTGGATGTCACTGCCCCTGCCCCATGGATCCAAGGGCGCCCAAGCAGATAAGAATAAGAGGGACTTATGTCCATTATGTAAAAGGTATATTTGAAAGTCTGTGAGCCAACTTTAATTGGGAGATCCACCTCTCCATGAACCAGTCTCTTAGTCCTATCGAAATCCCTCACGACAATATCGCTTGGATTTAAAACCAGCCCTTCATAATCCAACCGATCCAAAGCACCCTTAGGTAGCACATTTAATTATGAGCCATGTTTTACCCCAAAATTTGCCCCCTCACTTATCAAGGATTTACTCACAAGATCTCTTGGACTCAAGACTGCATTAGGGTTTGATCAGCTCAAGACACCTCCTCATGCACTGATGACCAAAATTAGGGTTTGAGTTTGTACAAGGATTTTTGGACTATCAATGCTTCATATTACTTTAAAAGATCATTATGGATCCTAAATATTACTTATGTCAAGTTTCAAGCCTTGAATCACACTTTTGATCAGTCAATTGGACAATTGACCTAAAAATCAACTATATTGGGGGAAAAGTCAACCATGGCCAATTTTAAGTCAAAATTCATAATTTTTTATCCACATCAACATATTAGACTCATATGTATCATTTGATCAAGTTTGGATCATAATTCCTCAAGAAATTTGATCAAATCATCAAAAGGGCAAAATGGTCAAAATTAGGGTTTTGATTGAGGAAGGGAAATTTCTGATTTTTGACCTAGAAAATGGTCAATTGGTTTAAAGCATTATCTCAAGAGTTCAATTGCATCATCTTGACCTAATGACATGGTTCAAAACATTGCAAATCCATTGGATTGACAGATGAATTTTTCAGTCAACTGATCAAAAGTCAATTGTGCACTGAAAAGTCAAACTTTGACTTTTTTATCAAATTCAAGTGCCAAGGATCATAATTCATCAAAAAATGTTAAAATGTGAAACTTTTTCATCAAGAAACCAAAGATTTAAGATTTGGATTTGAAAAGTTGAAAAATTCTAACTTCAAAAAATTTCTTAGTATAGAAAATTTCTTATTTTTTCTCAATTTTAGACCAAATTTTCACCATGATACAAAATGATTCAAAGGAAGTTCTAAACATGAAAGTTGTAGATCTCCATGAAATATACAACTTTGCTTCACACAATTTCTCCTGAATATGCTTGGATTTCAAGATATAATTTTGTGAATACATGCTCATGAACTAAAATAACTTAGTGAAATTTTGCCCTAGTTAGGCAGGTTTTTGACCTAACTTCATGACAATTTTTCACCTAGTTCCAAGAGGAATATTTAAAATTATTTCAAATATGGGTTGTAGAGAATATTACAAGCTTTCCAAAATGTCCAAAAAATCCTTGAGATCATTCTTGAGTAGGGAGAATCGAAGAGATGAAGTTGGCAATTTCTCACTTTAATTTCAAACCATTTCATGAAGAACAAGTTTTCAAATTTGCAAATTGGTTGTACAATCTTCACTTTTCAGGCCTCAAACTCATTTTTCACTCTACCCTTAATGGATTGCACAAGGTTTCATGCCCTAAAGCCAAGCATTCAATGCATTGTACAAGGAAATAGCCATTTTTGGAAGAAAGGCAACATTGCCATTTTGAAAAAGCATGCTTTTTTACATTTTTCCATTTCTTGAGCCTTGGACTTGTTCTTTCTGCACAAACCAAGTCTCTAAACCTAAACGAAACGTGTTTAAAGCTTCAAGCCACCCTATAAGCTCAGATTGATGCCTTAAGAAGTCACTTCTCACACTTGCTTCAAAAACAAGAAATGTAGCAAGACATGTGATCTTGTACTTCTGAGCAAGCAAAAGTCCTCTAACCTTTTGCTCTATATAAAGCCATCATTTTGCAACTAAAACCACGGATTCCCAAGCCTTGAAACCCCTTAGAATCAAAAATTGCATAACAAGCCTCCAAACTTGCCATTTTTGACATGTGAACTGAATCTTCCATTCCACTCGTGCATTTTCAGGCCTTTTGCTTTCCCAAGCTTCCTTACCATACAAGTAAACCATCCCACACCCTCAAGACAAGCTATACATTGCATTAGCTTCCTAGAGGTTCAAGGAAACTAACCTGGTCATCACAACATCCTAAAGCAAGCTCATTTTCAAAACACGATTTCCATTTTCAAGGTGAGTTTTCTGTTTTTCTAACTCTTGATACAGACATAGTTAGCTTACCATTTGTGAAGATAAAATGTAGACATCATTGCTACGAAGTTGTACATATCCATAGCTTGCATTTATTTGGCTTGAGTTTAGAGAATTTTTAGTTTGAAGTTTCTGGAAAAATTAGGTTAAGAATTAGGGCCAACAAAATTCTCTCTGATCTTGGACTTATAGTTTTAGTTATGCACATGGTTAAAATCGTGAGATAAAATGCTATAATGTTCATGTTATCACTTTCCATTTTTATTGAGAAATGAAAAAGTTACAGGGGGTCTGACTGGCCAAAGGTTGAAGATGAAGTACAGGGCGAGGAAGCATTATATGTTATGCATTTTTGCTTTCATTTAGACTAACGGGTGTACAGCCACCCCAGTGGTAAGGCAGCGCGCAAAAATGCCCTAGGTCACGGGTTCTAGCCTTGGCGCTGCCTTTTGCAATTTTTTCATGTTTTTTCCAGTTTTTTTGTTTATTTGGCAGCGTGGGCTCCTGGAACTTTGGGCCTTTGTTTTTTTTCCTAACCTCCTACCCCTGTTTTCTTGCAGCACCCCCTCGCCCAAATATTTTATTTAATTATTTTATTTTCATTTTCATTTTATCAAATAGATTTTTCTTAATATTAAAAATCCTAAAAATATATAAAAATGATAAATATTATATTTTTGTTTTATTTTATTTTATTTTCTCATAAAAAAAATTTATTTAGTTATATATTATCTATTTTTGTTAAATAAACTTGTAAATTAAATTAAAATTAGGTTAAATACTTATTTTTCTTCACACCTATTAAATATTTATTTTAACATATAAAAAGACCAAAATACTTCATAAATACCATATATTATTTCCAATACAAAAATACAAAAATACTTAAAGAAATTTATTTCCTTTTAATAAATTAGAATTAGGGTTTAATCAAAATCTTTTCTAAAAAATAATTTCCTTCCTTAATTAATTTAAGTTTAATCTTGATTTGTTTATTAGGTTTAGGTTAAAACTTTTTTACATAAAAAAGAACAAAACAAAATCTTCTTTTTGCATTTACATATCTTTGCATATTTAAATTATCGTATACATTATTTATTCCAATACTTGTATAAATTCAATTTGGTTGTAATAGATTAATTAGGTTTATATTATCGCAATCCCCATTCATCAATTGTATACCCCCCCTCCCATAAAATGTTGTAATAGCGTAGTAATCTTTAAATTTTTCAATTTATTGCTTTACATAACATGTTAGTAATTAGGGTTTGTATGGTAAGATAAAATCAATCAAATAGAAAACCCTAATCCAAGATAAAATCAAGCATGAAAATGACACACTTGCACACAAGACACCCATAGGGTTACTCCACTTGGTTGCCTTATACAAAATGGTCATATTACGCATATAAAGTGTCTTAGCAAAAACAAACAAATACAAGATCATAGACCCTCGATGACGCTATTCAAAGTTGCCTTACAAAAATGATCTTAGTCCCTCAAAAATGCTAAGATACTTTGCAACATTGCTAATCATGGTTATACGATGACCCACGCCCGTCCCGTTTACATCCCAAGATAGGGTTGCTTACCAAATCAATGGTAAGACAACAATATCAAAGGAAAAGAAAATGAACAAGAAAGACATTTGAGTAGGTAGATTACTTTTAGTTACTTGCTCCATTTCAAAATAAATATCCTTGCTATTCTCAAAACAAACACACACATTTCCAAACATCTTACAAACATTGAAAACATTTTCAAAAAGACAAACATCTTTGTATACATTCTTATGAACGAGAATCATTACAAAGATTGCCTAAACAATGGCCTCTTTTTGAAAATACTTTCAAAACCACACAAATCACATTTTCAAACAAAAGCAAGTGATCTAGCAAATAACTAAGAGCCCATGGAAAACCATAGATGAAAAGGGTGCTAATACCTTCCCTTTTCATAATCTACCCCCCGAACTCAAGAAACAATCTCAAAGGTCTTTCCTGTGCTTTTTCACCTTTCCTTTTGGATAAAAGAAAAGTCGGTGGAGACTCTTGCTAACCGCAACATTTGCAATAAAATGCAAAATAATCAAGTCAGTTCTCCCACCGTATCACAAGCCAGTATCAACTAAGACATGATCTAGGGTGTTTCCCTTGCGTTCAAAAGATATATGTAATGCTTTGTTGTGATTTCTTCCCATAGGATTCAGATCAGCGTCAGAGAATCCTAATCTATTATCGGTCGTTAAACTTACCACACAATTCTCAAACTGGTCAACGGTGGTTTCTTGGGGCACGTGGGCCTTCTTCAAGAACTTGATCAGGGCTTGGGCATGAATGTCTGAGCAAAGTAATAATGACAACATCGAACTTTTGGAAGGGGTTTTCCCCAGCTGCTCTACTATTTTAAAGTCACTTTTCTTTATGATTTTTAGGATTTCCTCCATATCTTTATTGGAGGGTTCTTCATCATTAGCCTCTTTGGTAGGTGCCCCTATCCTAGCAGGCTCACCTTATCTCTCTTTGTCTTTAGTGTTGGTACTGGACTAGTTATTGGTTATGCGGGCGGGAATCGTTGTAGTAACGGTGGGGAAATATCAGGGGAAAAGATCCTCCCTATTCTTGTCACTTTACTAGAACCGGAAATGTTGGTGACATCATCTTTATATTCGTCGATCCAAGAATCTTATTTTATCCCTTGGTAATAAACCTCAGCACCATAGATCCATGGAGCTGTTTTGTTAGAGGAATAGGGGATGGGCCCAGCGGTAGTGATTATTAAAAGGGCGATGGTTGGTTCCTTTGAAATCCTAATAGGACCCTTTAAGGGGATCCTAAAAGGATTATTGGAGATGGTTATTATAGACAAGTCTTCAATTTTGCTGGTCAAACTCTTGATAGAAAGAATCTTTTCAAACAGAATCTCGCGACTATTTACCAAGCGTTGTACACCTTCCTTCAATTGTTTGCACCCACTCACTTGTCGATCACAGTAGATACAATCTTTAGAACATCCAGGGAACACCCCGACTCTTAACAAGTTATCTTTCACAATAGTTAACTGAGTTATTAAGTCTTCGATGGAGGAAACGGAAATTGTATCATCAATTGCATTAACACATTTGCCATGGTTCGGCATCGGTGCAATTATCACATTAGGAGTAGTAGGTGGATCAAATTCAATCGTCTTGTTTTCTATCAGATCTTGAATCTTATTTTTCAGAGCCCATCACTGATCGGTTTCATGCCCAGGACTGTTTGAATGATACGCGCACTTGTCATTTGGATTGTATTTCAGCGATGAAGTGTTAGGATTGGATGGTGGATCATGCAGTGTCACTAGATTGGCCTTCAACAGATGTTGCAAGGCTTGGGACAGTGACATGCTAATCTTTGTGAATTGTCTTCGTTGAATTTCGAGTCGTTGATTGTTGAATGATTGCCTTTGAGCAAACAAAGGGTTTGATATTAACACAACATTGACAGAGGGTCGATGACCCTTCTTGGCGTGGGCCCTTGCTCCATACATAACATTTGCTTCCTTTGTTTCAATGAAAGGATTATTTACAGTGTTGGAAGTGGAAGCAGATGTCATTGGGATTTTTCCGCTCTTAATGCCGCTTTCTACCCTTTCACCAGTCAGTATTAACTCAGTGAAACCAGATGAGGAACTTCCAATTAATAAGTTGAAAAATGGGCCAGTCAATGTACCCATGAACATGTCAATTAATTCTCTATCATTGAGTGGTGGTTGGACCCTACCAGCGAGATCCCTCCACTTTTGTGCATACTTCTTAAACCCCTCATTTTCACCCATTGTCATACCTTGAAGCTAAACTCTGGTTGGTACCAAATCGGCATTGTATTGATACTGATGATAAAAAGTGGTGGCTAGATCTTCCCAGGTGTGGATATGAGAACCTTCTAATTGATAGAACCATTCTAATTAAGTCCCAGTCAGACTTTCTTGGAAGAAGTGGATCTAGAGCTTTTTGTCGGTGGTATGCGGTTGCATCTTACGCACGTAAGACCTTAGGTGAAGTTTTGGGCAGGAGACCCTATCATATTTGGAAAAGACTGGTATTTTGAATTTATGGGGAATGACGACCCCAGGAACTAAACCCAAATTGCTAAAATCCAAACCAGGTACGGCTTGAATTTTAACAGCTTTTAGCCTATCCTCCAATTGTTTGTATCTATCCTTGGCATGTGGGTATTGCTCATCAAATTAGTCTTCATCTTCATAGGCTTGATTATTTTCCACCTCAACATGGGTGCTCCTTACCTCCCGTCTTGATCTTCTTCCTCTTCAGACGACTCTCCAACTACTTGTACTTGACGAACCGGACCTTTGAATATCTTACCCATGTTGATGAGGGCCTTCTTTTTAGTCTTCTTTTTGGTTGTTAACATTGCCATCATATCTTGTTATCCCTTAGCCAAGGTCAACAGGGTTGTTTGGAATTGGGCATTTTGCGCTTGCAAGTCCTTCACTATTTGTTCGATATCCATCTTACTGAAATAAATAGTAGAGAGATAAGGAAACCTGTTGTGGAGAACCTGTTTATGTCATGATGCATGAAAAATGCGTATGCAGATGATTTCAAGGATTTATAAGATTTAAATTTGTTTAGACAAAGGGAACAAACATCATTTGTATTAATAAGTTCGATTCGATTACAAACATGCCTCTTGGGCTTACAATGGAAGAAATAAACATAAAACAACTTCTTAAGACAAAAAGGTCGAGCGCATCCTCTTTGGCGCGATGTAGGCATTCAAACTTCGATCTTCATGAAGTTGTTTCGTGAGCTCCAGAACTTTCTTCTCACTGGCATAGAATTGGGTCTTAAAAGTATCTCGTTTTCCTTTGAGCTGAACCTAATACTTTTGCAATTCTTCGAAGTTTGTTGGCATATCCGGATAGAAGACAGTATATGGAACATCTCCTTCGACAACAGGTTCCATGATGATAGGTAAGATGGAGGGGTATGGCATAACGAGACTTTGAGCATGAATCCGTACCCACTTGAGATAAGGCTCCAAAGGAATGGAGTTATTATTCCCTAATGTCTTACTAGCCACCTTGTTTACCATTCTCCAAGCTCGTATGAACCTTTGACAATAGCCTTGGTCGTTACCCTCGTAATCGAATACTAAACCTTGGATGAGTGCATCATGGAGACCATCCTTCCTAGTGTATCCAAATTATCTTAGAGCCAAACAAGGATTGTAAGTGATACCTCCCCTAATGCCAAGCAAAGGGACATTAGGGAATTCCCCACAAAGGTCAATGATGGTAATGTGTTCCAAGGATCGAGAACACCAATGGATGTCTGAATGTATGAGCGACATCATCCTCTGAGACCATGTTAGACCTTGCTTGTTTTTCAATGTTGATCAAGGTAGGTGTGAAATAAACCACCTAGAGAGTAATGGAATGAAACACGAGAGAATGTCTCTTTTCTTCATGGTGCGAGTGTGAAAACAATGTAGAATGTCTCCCAGCAGGGTAGGTACAGGATTTCGAGAGAGAGAAACTTTAATGGCATTCATATCTATGAATTGGTCTGAATTGGGAAATAGGACCAAACCATAAATTAGAAGAGCCAAGACATCTTCAAAAGCTTGAAAATCCATATCCTCCCAGAATGAATGAGCCTTCTCCAACAAAAACTTGGCTAAGAAACCTTTAACTCCACTTCTTGTCTCCCAATTTTCCACAATGTCGGATCTCTTCAAATGCAAAGTTTTGGCAATAACTTTATGTTTTGGAATCTCTTCTAAACCGGTGAATGGTATTTGATCAAGTACAGGTATTCCTAACAATTGAGATGATTCTTCTAATGTACGCACCAACTGATAGTCAGGAAAGGTGAAGTAATGATGTATGGGATCAAAGAATTGGAAGAGTACGCACATCATTTATTCCTAGAAATTGGAGGTAGCCAAGCTGAGAAGTCGACCATATTTCTCGGTGAAGGGAGAATCTCTAGGCACCCTTGATGCTAATTTTTGGAGTTGAGGATGTGCTTTCGCGAAGCTGACTCAGATGGTATTCCTTCGAATGGGATTCATGGCCTACAAAACAAAGCAAAGATAAATTCCTAGATACTTGAAATGGTTAGTGAGAATGCTTATGATGTTATGATGTTTATGATGTTATGTATATGCGGACAAAATGAACAAACCATATACATACAAAGCAGACAAATCCTTAGGTTTAGGCTTGCAATGGGGTTTGTAAGTAAGTACCCTCTTGAAGTTTAGTTGGCTCAACATGTCCTAAAAAGTAACCAGGTTCTAGGGGATCTCAATATCACTGACCTATCTTTTAGGCATTGTCTCAGCACAACCAATCTTTTCTTGCGGCCGGGATATCCCAAAAGTTCGATCTCAATGAGTTTAGTATCGAGTATCAACCAATTTTTAGCTTTCCACCGAAACCGACTATCTCACTACTTCCTAATGGCCAAGTTGTTCAATTAAGGTTCTAATATCAGTTAGTTCTTCATGACACTGCTCAGCGGCCCCATATTATCCTCGATTCAACACAAGAGATACCGGTACCAACAAATGCGTCACACTAATGTATCCATTGCTTCAACCATATCGGTATATGCCATACAGTTTCCACAATCCATTGCTACTTACCTAAAAGGTGTTTCCTGATCCGGGTAGAGGATCAATACAAGCCCAAACAAGGAACCATAATGTAAAGCAGACAAATCAAATAATGAAAGCAAGTAAATGTGATCTAACTCTAAGGTAACCCCACTTTTTAGCAAAATTTCCCCAGCAGAGTCGCCAGTTTTGTAATACGGTGGGAGAACTGACTTGGTTTGTTTTGCGTTTGTTCTCAATTGTTACAGATAACAAGATTCGTCACCAATTTTTCTTTTATCCAATAAGGAAAGGGTGAAAAGAACAGGAAATACCTTTGAGATGTTTTCTTGAGTTCGGGGGGTAGATTATGAAAAGGGAAGGTATTAGCACCCTTTTCATCCATAGTTATCTACAGACTCTTAGTTGCTTGCTAGATCACTTGCTTTGTTTGAAAATGTGCTTGTGGTGGTTTTTGAAAGTATTTTTGAAAATCTCCTTCGTTTAGGCAAACTTTGTAATGATTCTCGTCTCTATAAGAATGTATACAAAGTGTTGGACTTTTTTTGAAAATATTTCATGTTTTTGAAAGTGTTTGGTGTGTTTGAAAAAATGTTTTTTTTAGAATAGATTATGAGCAAGCAACTAAGAACGTTCTACCTTACTCAAAAGTCTTTTGTTCATTTCTATCTTCCTTTGATATTTCTATCTTACCATTGTTTGGTAAGAAGTCTTATCTTTGGATGTAAATGGACATGCATGGGTTAATTATATAGTCATAGAAGGCAACCTATGAGACATTTTAGCAATTTTCGTTTAGGGACTAGATCGTTTACCGAAGGCAACATTGAGGGACATCGAGGGACTACGATCTTTCTATTGAGGGACTTTTGATAAAAACGCCCATATTCGAGGGACATGACTATTTTTCGAGGCAACAAGTGAGATTACCCTAGAGGTGCATGTGTGTGAATAGTGTGTTTAATTGCATGCATTTTTGTCTGGAATTTAAAGGTTATCTATTTGTTGATTTTATCTTACCATATAGCTTAATTACTAATAAGAAAGTAATAAAAATGCAAAGAATAAATCCTAAGATATTGCAACAATAAAAAAACAAATACAAAATAGGAAAAGTGAGTGTTTTGACCCAGGCAGTATGCTCCTTCGATTCACCCTATTTTAGCTTCTTTCGATAGGGCCTGTAGGACAGTATGAATATGTATCCTTCGATCATGCCCTTTTTCTCTGCTTAATTCTATTGGACCTTCAAATCAAAAATGAATTTATTTGTTGTTGCCTAAAATTTTCCCTCTCACTTATCAAGAAATTGCACACAAGATCTCATTGGGCTCAAGACTGCACTACAGTTTGATCAGCTCAAGACACCTCCTTAAGCACTGATGACCAAAATTAGGGTTTGAGATTGCACAAGGATATTTAGAATTCCAATTCCCCATATTACTTTCATGGATCATTATGGACCCCTAAGATTACTCATGACAATTTTCAAGCCTTGAATCACACTTTTGCTCGGTCAATTGAGCAGTTGACCTAAAAATCAATTGTATTGGGGAAAAAGTCAACTATGGCCAATTTACAGTCAAACTTCAGAATTTTTATCCACATCAACATTTTAGACTCATATGCATCATTTGATCAATTTTTGACTACAATTCCTCAAGAAATTTGATCAAATCTCCAAAAGGGCAAAATGGTCAAAATTAGGATTTTAACTGGGAAAGGGCAATTTCTGATTATTTTTTTTACCTAGCAAATGATCAATTGGTTTAAGGCATGATCTCAAGAGTCCAATTGCATCATTTTGACCTAATGACATGGTTCAAAACATTGCAAGTCCATTGGACTGACAGATGAATTTTTCAGTCAACTGATCAAAAGTCAATTGTATACTAAAAAGTCAAACTTTGACTTTTTGGTCAAAATCAAATGCCAAAGATCACAATTCATCAAAACATGTCAAAATATGAAACTTATTCATCAAGAAATCAAAAAAAGTCAAGATTTAATTTTGAAAAGTCAAAATTTCTAAACTTAGAAATTTTTCTAAGTGTTGGAAATTTCATGTTTTTTCATAACTTTGAGCAAAATTTTCACCATGATGCAAAATTATTCAAGAGAAACTTCCAACATGAAATTTGTAGATATCCATGAAATCTACAACTTTTCTTTACACAACTCATTCCAAAAGTGCTTGGATCTCAAGATATAATTTTAAGAACATGTGGTCAGGATTTTGACCCAACTTCATGGCATTTTTTCATATAGTTACAAGGGGTATATTCAAAAGAAATTCAAATATGGGTTGTAGATCACATTACAAGCTTTCCAAAATATCCAAGAACTCCTTGATATCATTCTTGAGTAGGGAGAATCGAAGAGATGAAGTTAGGGTTTTATCACTTGAATTACAAGTCATTTTGTGATGAACCAAATTCAAAATTCAAATTATGCTGCATAAACTCTACTTTGAAGGCCTCAAACTTGTTAGGCACTCCATAATTAATGGCTTGCACAGCTGTTAGAGTTTCAAGCATTCAATGCATGGACATGCTTTATATCCATTTTTGGAAGAAAGGTTACATTGTCATTTTGATAAAGTGACTTTTTGTACAAAACTTGTTCTTGAGCCTTGCACTTGTTCTTTTCGGATCACACAAGTCCTATAACTCATAAGAAATTTTTTAGACACTTACAATCACCCAGCCCATGCTTGTACCTCACATTGAAACTTTGTTTCCCTCTTTTCTTGAAAATCAAGTAACCTAGACAAAAGCTTGTAACTTGTACTTCTGACTTTCCAGTGCACTCCAATCCTTTTTCTTATAGATACGCAAACTATTTGCATCGAATACACGAATGCTCAAGCCCTGAAAAGACCTAGAAGTCAGAATTACATCTCATACCTCCATTTTCACACAAACTGACCAAAAACTTGAAACTCATAACTCCCTCGTGCGTTTTCAAGCCTTTTGGTCTCTAAAGCTTTTAAACATCATTTAGAACTGATCTCACACCATGTTACAGAACTGTAACACCATTAACACCATCCTCCATTTTCAAAAACAGAGCTTTGCACTTGGACTTCTCCAGAACTTCTCAGGCCCTTTCAGCTCAAGCTAAGCATTCCATTAGCTTTCTGGGAACTTGAGGAAGCTAACCCAACCATTGGAACTCCTTGAAAGCTGATCAAACTTCAAACCCTATACCCTCTTGCAAGGTAAGTTTTCTAACTTTGGAACTTCTCATACAGGCATCATCAATGATTTATTTATGAACAAAACATGTAGATATCATTTCCCTAAAGCTAACCATGTTCATAGTTTCAATTAATTTTTCTTGAGCTTAGAGAATTTTAAGATTGAAGTTTCTGATATTTTTAGGGTTCAGATTAGGACCAATAAAATTCATGCTTATCTTTGATCTATAGTTTTAATGCTTTACATTTTTGAAACCGTGAGGAAATTTGCTACAAGTTTCATGTTTACAGTTTTCATTTTTGATGAGAAATGAACAAGTTACAATTGGTCTGGCTGGAGGTTAAAGATGAAGTACTCAGGGCGTGTTTTGTATCATATATTTATTGTTTTGCTTATGTTAACGGGTGTATAGCCACCCTAGTGGTAGAAGCGCGCACCTGTAACCTTTGGGACCTAGGTTCGAGCCCCAGTGGTACCCTTTTGTGTTTTTTCACATTTTTTGCTTTTTTCTGACATTTTTTTGCAGGCGCTGGGCTCCATCTTTGAGCCTCTGTTTTTGTTTTTGCTAGCTAACCCCCCCTATTTCATTTTTGCGCCCCTGGCCCAAGTTTACTTTATTTTCTTATTTTTATTTCATTTTATTTTCTTAAATATTTTTCCTAATATTAAAAAATCATAAAAAATACAAAAATATTATATTTTCATTTTGACATAGTTTATTTATTTTTTTCTCATAAAAATTATTTTTATTTAATAAATACTTTATTCATTTCACTAAACATCTTGTAGATTTAATTAAAATAATATGTTTTACTTATTTTCTTTTACACCAATTAAAATATATTATTTTAATATAAAAAAGGCCAAAAATATTTTTATAATACTATAAATATTTTCAAGACAAAAATACCAAAAAATACTTTTCTTAAACTTATTTTCTTTTAATCAATTAATGAATTAGGGTTTTATTAATTTCTTTTCTTAGTAAATTAGGTTTACTTTTTATTATTCTAATTAATTATCTTCCTTTAATTAATTAGGTTAAAACAAAATACCTTTTCCTAAAAAATCCAAACAAATAGCCATTTACTTTACACTTCATATTTTTGTACATTTATTCATTTTGTACGTTATATTCATTTAAATTATTGTACATTTATACCAATTCAATATGGTTGTAATAGACTAATTAGGTTTAAATTCTTGCAATCCCCATTCATGAATTTGTATACCCCCCTCCCACAAGTGTTGTAATAGCGTAGTAACTTTAAATTCCGCAATTTATTGCTTTATATACAAATGTTAGTAATTAGGGTTTGTATGGAAAGACTAAAACCAATACTTAGAAAACTCTAATTCAAGACAAAATCAAACATGAAAACAATACACTTGCACACAAACACCACTAGGGTAAATCCACTTGGTTGCCTTTACAAAATGGTCATATTACGCATGTGAGGTATCTTAGCAAAAACAAGCAAAAAATACAAGATCATAGTCCCTCGATGACGCTATATAAGTTTCCTTTCAAATGATCTTAGTCCCTCAAAGAAAATGCTAAGATACCTTGCAACATTGCTAATCATGGTTATACGATGACCCACGCCCGTCCCGTTTGCATCCAAAGATAGGGTTACTTACCAAATCAATGGTAAGATAACAATGTCAAAAGGAATGAAAATGAATAAGAAAGACTTGAGTAGGTAGAATGCTCCTAATTACTTGCTCAATTTCAAACAAAATATCCTTGCTATTTTAAAAGCAAACACCTATACTTTCAAACACCTTACAAAATTGAAAACATTTTCAAAAGATCAAACATCTTTGTATACATTCTTAAAAACAAGAATCATTACAAAGATTGCCTAAACAATGGACTTTTTACAAAATACTTTCAAAAAAAACCACACAAAGCATAATTTCAAACAAAAGCAAGTGATCTAGCAAGTAACTAAGAGCCCATGGAAAACCATGGATAAAAAGTGTGCTAATACCTTCCCTTTTCATAATCTACCCCCCGAACTCAAGAAATAATCTCAAAGGTCTTTCCTGTGCATTTTCACCTTTCCTTTTGGATAAAAGAAAAGTCGGTGGCGATTTTTGCTAACCGTAACATTTGCGATAAAACATAAAACCCTCAAGTCAGTTCTCCCACCGTATCACAGAACTGGCGACTCTACTGGGGAAAATTCTAAAAGTGGGGTTACCTTAGGGTTAGATCACATTTACTTGCTTTCTTTGTTTAACTTGTTTTCTTTACATTATGGTTCTTTGTTTGGGTTTGAATCCTTTACCCGGATTTGGGTTACCTTATAGGTAAGTAGCAATACATTATGGAAACTGCACGGGGTATACCGACATGGTCTAAGCAATAGCTATGTTAGTGCGACATATTTGTGGGTACCGGTAGCCCATGAGTTAATCAAGGAGAATACGGGGCCGCTGAGTGATGTCATGAAGCACTAATGAACATTTAGAACCTTTACTTGACAAACTTGGCCTTTAGGACGTAGTGAGATGACCGGCTTTGGTTCATTTCGAAGTTGGTAGATACTCGATACTACACTCATTAAGATTTAGTTTTTTGGGATATTTCGGTCATCATTAAAGAGGTTTGTGGTGAAACAATAACCAAGGAAAGAAACCAGTGATATTGAGCTCCTTAGAACCCGGTTACTATTACTAGGACAGGTTGTAGCCAACTAAACTTCAAGAGGGTACTTACCAATGAGGATCCATGTAAGCCTAAACCTAAGGACTTGTTTGATTTGTTTGTATATACATACTTGTACATATCATCATGAACATCATAACATCATACACATTCACTAACCATTTCAAGGATTTCTGGATTTATCTTTGTTTTTTTGTAGGATATGGATTCTCTACGCAGAAAAACTATTCAAGTCAATCTTGTAAGGATCCCTCCACAACTTAAGGAGCTAGCTTCAAGGATTCCTGAAAACTCTCCATTCACCGAGAGACATGGTCTCCTACTTAACTTGGTCACCTCCAACACAGATGAGGACATGATGAAGGTGCTCTTTCAGTTCTTTGATCCCTTACACCATTGCTTCATATTTCCCGATTATCAACTTGTGCCGACTTTGGAAGAATTCTCCCGACTCTTGAGGATTCCCATTCTCAATCAACTACCTTTCAACGGTACGGAAAGAGACCCAAAGCCATAAGAGATTTCTCAAGCTCTACACTTGCAATCCTCTGATGTCACAACTCATTGGGAAACAAGGAGTGGTGTCAAGGGTTTCCTAGAAAAGTTCTTGTTTGAGAAAGCCCAAAACTGCTGGAATTCTTTGGACCTGCAAGCTTTTGAGGAAATTGTGACTCTCCTCATCTATGGGAAGGTTTTGTTTCCAAATCCTAGCCAACTCATAGACGTGAATGCCGTCAAAATCTTCATATCCCGCAACCTGGTGTCTACTTTGCTAGGAGACATCCTACACTTTTTCACACTCGCACTATGAGGAAAAGATGTGTCCTTATGTGTTGTACTCCTCTCTTGGAAAGATGGTTTATTTCGCATCTTCCCCAATCTGTATTAAAGAACGAACAAGGTTCAAGGTGGTCAAAAAGGTTGATAACGCTCAAACATTTAGACATTCATTAGTGCTCCCGATCTATAGAGAATGTTACTATTGTCGACTGTTGTGGAGAGTTCCCTAATGTCCCTTTACTTGGAATTAGGGGAGGTATCACCTACAACCCCTATTTAGCCTTAAGACAGTTTGGTTACGCTCGAAGAGATGGCCCGCATGAGATGCTGATTCAAGGTTTGGTATTTGACTACGACAACAACGATCAAAGTCTTCGCCAGAGATTTATCTGATCTTGGAGGATGTTGAACAAGGTAGATAGAAAGACATTGGGGCATAATAATTCCATACCTCTTGATCCTTACCTCAAATGGGTATGAACTCGTGCTCAGAGTCTTATGATGCCTTATCCCTCCATTCTCCCGGTAATCATTGAGCCTGTTATGGAAGGAGATGTTCCATACACTATCCTACATCCTAACATGCCCACCTCTCTTGAAGACCTACAAAGAGATTGGATACAACTCAAGGGGGAGCGAGATACTTTTGAAGCCCAATTCTATGCAAGCGAGAAGAAGGTTTTGGAACTCACCAGGCTACTTCATGAGGAGAGGAACCTGAATGCCTACAACGCACCAAAGAGGATGCGTACTACCTTTCTATCTTAAAGTTTTTTGTATTTGTTTTTCCCAAAAAGGCATTGATGTACTCAAGCTTTAATTTATTAATATAACATGTGTTTCCTTTTTGTCTAAAACAAATTTGAATCTTTAAAATCCTTGAAATCATTGCATATGCATTTACCATTTGTTGTACCCCAAAATTTCCCCCCCCCCATACTCTTCAAAGTTTTGACAAGCATCACCTCAAAGGGTTCAAAGTCTACTCAAGGGCTACACAGTCAACCATCCTCCTAAGCCAATCAAATTAGGGTTTTGGTTCTTGCAAGGAAGTTGAGGTTTTCAAGGGCTCAATCAAGTCCCATATGCTCATATACATTGTCAAGCATCCATATGTCAAGTTTCAAGGCTCACAAGGTCAAGTTGCACAGTCAAAAAACCCTAACTGCTCCACAATCAACTGTAGGGGCAAAATGGTCATTTGGCAGTCAAAAGTCAAAATTTTGGTCAACATCTTATTTTGAAGCCACAATCATCATTTGATCAAGTCTTGATCATGATTTCACAAGAATGGCTCAAAAATCATCAAGGTGTCAAAAGTTTCTATTTTTGGACAGCTGAAAAGTCAACTGTAACTTGACCAAGGCATAACTTTTTCATGGTTCATCATAAAAATCCCATCCAATGCTCATCTTGAAGGGGATGACATTTCCTACAATTCATCTTCACATTCCAAGTCCAAGAAATGCTCTCACAAAAAGTTATCAATTTCAACATTAAAGGTCATTTTCAAAAGTCAACAAAAAGGCACTTTAAGTCAAAGACCATAACTTGAGATTGGTAAATGAAAATGACATGGTACCAAAGACATTGGTTAGAGGACTTCAAGACCTTTCCAAAATATCCAAGAACATGTTCATATGATCAAAATTGAGCAAGATATGCATTGGAGAAGTTGGGAAATGGCCAAAGTCAACTATCCTTGAAAATTCATTTTTGACAAAAGGGCCCCACTTTTTCCACTTGGTTCAGTTTGGCCATGCCTCCCACGTGTCCCACAATTTATTTCAAGATTAAAAATTAATTTTTCCATTTTTATTTAATTTTATTTGATTTAAATCATTTTAAATCTTTAAAATTCAAATAAAAATCAAGAAAATTAATGGAGGGATATCTTTGAGTTTGAATAGCTTTGATACACCATCATTCACCTTCCAAATTCGTGCAAGGCCTATTCCAAGCAAGAAATTCAAATTTTTGACAAGAATGGTAAGTTGTTTTAATGGAGGTTATGGCAAAATCTCAAGCATAATTGCAAGGCTTCAAGGCTCATTATATGGATTGATACTCATTCAAAATCAGATATGCAAGCTTTCACAATACAGAGCAGGAGCTAGAAACACTCATACAACATAAGCCATTTCAAAATTTTCAAGGAAAAAGGGACAAACTGAAAACCTGTTTGCAGCATCATTCAACCTTCCCTTTCAATCCAAACACACTCCTGACCCTTCCAGAAAGCCATTGCAATCAAGAACGAGGCTTAACACCATCAGAATCATCCCCACCAACTCACACGGTTTGAATTATTTTTCGAAATTACATATCATCATTCACGTGTTTTTAACCATTCTTTTGAATTGATTCATATTAATAGGGATGTTCTGAAGCTTTTGGCTTAATCCAATTTGGTTGTAGTGCCCTGAATAAGAATCCACCATTAGCGACTTCTAGGTTTTCAGAGCTTTTGGAATTGGGGTTTCTCACATACAGAAAAATTGGCCTTCAGGACACCCATGGTTGAATTGAGAGGGACAAGACGAATCAAATGAGATACTCGCGCCCTTTTTACATTGTATGAGCGGCTAATCGCTATTTTCATAATACTGGTATTTTATGGGGGTTTAAAACCCCCGCTATGTGTTCTTTATGTTGCAGGAAAAGCTTGAAGACGATGGCATGGCAAGCAGGGAGTGGTCCATTCGAATTCGCGTGCGCGTTTCAGCACATGTGGCACTTATGTCATATATTCTTTTGTTCATATTATATTTACAAAGAAATGCGTTTGGTTCAGTGGCTGGGCATATGTTTGGTAATCTCTGGGACCTGGGTTCGATTCCCAGGTCCCCCTATATTTCATTATCATTTTTTTTCTAAAGCGCTTGTGTGCAGCGTCTCATCCAGCATCCACCATAGACCTCATCCAGGAGCGCTCCAGGTGTCCACAGATGCAGATCCAAGGGCCAAGCATGAGGACCATGGTGCTCTGGAGTCAGTGTATGCGTAGACCACCAGGAAAAGTCAACGAGCTGAAGGTTCAATGGGCCACAATTCTCAATTCAACACCCTCAAATTTCAGTCACACCCCCTTGGGTTTTAATCTTCCTTTTTTTATTTTTGCCATTTTTCTTTTTTATTTACCTTATTTTATTTCTTATTAACAAATCAATTAACATATTTTCATAAAAAATCAAAAAAATAGAACTAACATTATTTTTATTATTATTATTTTATTTTTGTAAATAAATCTTAAATAAATTAGTTTTAATTAGGCCATTTTAACTTTTTTTAAAATAACTAAAATAACTTAGATTTAGGTTAACTTTTAATTTTGTTTCTTTTTATTTTTATTTTATTTCATAAAAAAACATAAAAAACAAAAAAATATTTTCTTTTAATTAAATTAATTAATTAGTCATTAGTTAGTTTTAATTTCATTTTAATTACAAAAAGACAAAAAAAATCAATTTCTTTTCTTAAAAGGGTCAACACCCTTAGAACATTCCGATTTAATTTTTATTCGCGCACAGTTTATTATTATGTAATTGCTTCCAAGACATGTAATAGTTAATTAGGTTTACTGTTTTTATTTACTTCCCGTACTTATTTACCAAAAACGGATCTTTGTATTTTTGGCGATGTATAGACCCGCGCCTTGTAATAGCGTAGGATTTATGTTTCCGCAATTTACTTTCTGCACCCCTTAACTGTTAAATGCATGCAAGAATGTATGGTAAATAAAAACAACTCGTAGCTCACTAATTGCAAAAAAACAAACATTAACTGAATACAACACACAATACACACACCACTTCTAGGGTACGCCTCACTCGTTGCCTTCGAAACGTGGTCATCAAGTATAGGACGTCTTAGAGGTCGCCCTTTGTCTAAAAGATCCAGTTGCCTCGAAACGGTTGCCTCGGATAAAAGGATCTAGGACATTAGGGTTACTTCTAAGGTATCCTACCATTGCTTTGGTGACCACACTGTCCCGATAATCGAATTGACCCGAACACCTCCAACGGTGGTGCTACCTACCTCTCAATGGTGGGATGGCACTACCTAAAGGACACTTACACAGCTTAATTCCTTAGGGTAGGTAGATGACTCATGGATACTTGCTCTTTTCAAATAAAAACAAAATACTTTTCACACCTTACACTTTCAAAAAGCTTTCAAAACAAATCTTTCAAACACTCTTGAGGACTGATACAAGAGTTATTCAGAAATCTTTCAAAGAAACTTTTTCAAACCCACTCACATTTGAAAAGAAAACATTTTGAAAACATAAGAGCAAGTATCTAAGAGCCCATGGATAACCATGGATAGAAAGGGTGCTAACACCTTCCCTTTCTATAAATCTACCTCCCGAACCGAGAAACAATCTCATAAGGAACTTTGTTGTGCTTTTGTCCTTTCCATGTTGGAGAACATAAAAGACGGTGGCGACTCTTGCTTACCGCGACATGCACGATCCAGCTTAAAAAATAGTCAGTTCTATTTCCACCGATCACAGAATTGGCGACTCTGCTGGGGAAACTTAAAAGTGAGGTGTACCTTAGGACTAAGATCACTTGTGTTTTCAATTGCCTGATTTGTTTGCTTTAATATTGTTGGGCCTGTCTTGGGAGTTTCATAGATCCTAACCTGGATCTGGGGGATACCTTCTTAGAAAGTAGCAACAAACTGTGAGGGAACTGTGCGGGGTATACCGACATGGTTGAAGCAGTTTGCTACGTTGATGTGGCACTTTGGTGAGTACCGGTAACCCTTGAGTCAAGTCAAGGAGAGTACGGGGCCGCCGCATGGTGTCGTGAAGCATCAACTAACCTTAGGAACCTTAATTGAACCATCCTGGCCTCTTTAAGGGTAGTGAGATAACTGACTTTGGTGCAGTCCAAAGTTGGTTGATACTCGATACTACACTCATTGAGGGTTGTTTTCTTGGGATATTTTGATCGCCAGTTCAGTGGCTAAATCAAAACAATGAACACAGGAAACAACCCAATGATATTGAGCTCCTTAGAACCCGGTTACTTTTGATAGGACATGTTTTTTGAGCCCACCAACTTCAAGAGGGTAGTACCCCAAACTTCATGCTGGCCTGAACTCTAAGGGTTGTCTTGTGTGACTTGTGTGCCTTCAAACTTGACTACTTGCATGCTTGTTATCTAACAACACGAGTTCCTTGCAGGTTTTGTTTACAGTCCTTAATTGGGACTCATTACAGGGCCTACTTACATCACTCCATGCGTAGCATAACATCATACCATCATACCATTGTATACATCCTGCATAAGGACTAACCCATTTCAAGGATCTCAAGGGCTTGTGATGCAGGTCATGATGAACCAACTGTCTAGCAAGGGGCAAAGGGGATTTATTTTCCTCTAGCCAAGGTTGTTCAGAGATCAAAACATGATGACTTGAGTCAGGGGCTATGACCCATTGGATATGGTGAGCCTTTGACCCTTAAAGAAGGGCTCTCAACAACATGAGCTTCCTTCAATCAAGCTACCGGACTCAAATTCTAACATTTTTTTTGTTTACCCCACGAGATCCTTGAAAACATTACATGCATACATACATATCATTGCATTACAGGTACCCTTGGTACAAGTCTCTTACCTTCTTCGCTGTTTATTTCAGCAATGGCTTCCCAACAAGATAACCAGGGTCTTCATGCTCAAGAGACTCAGTTCAGGGAGATCTTCCTAAGCCTATCCAAGGGGCAGGAAGAGTTGAGGACACTCCTCATGGGGAATTTGGCCAAGAAAAGTCCCGAAGATGATAAGGATGAACGACTGAAACATATGCAAGCTGAGGTGGATGCAATGAGGACCCAGATGCTGGGGCAGATGGCCCTTATCCAAGGTTTGGCTCGGGAGCAAGAAGAGTTGAAAGCCATGGTCAATCAGCTTCATCAAGACAGATACAACATGAAGCAAACAGTCCAAGTCAGGGACCAGGTCATTGATCAGCTGCCAAGAGGACAAGAGTCTGGTATGGTGAAGATTAGACCTCTCCAAATTGCTACCACTTCACAGGTCCAACCATAACCTCGCCCAAAGCAACAGGTTGATCAGAGCAAGCCAGACAAGCCTAGGAGGCAATTCACCAAGCTCAACATGTCGCTGTCTCAAACTTTACAACATCTGTTGAGGTTGAATTTGGTAACTCTAAGGGACCCTCCTAAGAACCCCAACAAGACACCTTCAAGGTATAACCCCAACGCCCACTGCGCTTATCATTTGGACAGCCCGGGGCATGCCACAAACGACTGCTGGTCTCTGAAGAACAAGATCCAGGATCTGATTGATGAAGGAGCAGTGGAATTCACCCAAGATGGCCAGGCTGAGTTCTTCTACTATCCCTGCAAGATTCACCATTTGAAGTGACAAGTCCTGAGATGAGAAGACTTTTTGTCCATTAGAATTTTCAAGTTGTAATTTTCTTTTGATTGTTCAAACAATTATCATGTCAAACGTTGTTATTTCATTAATGCATCGCATATGTCTATTTTGAATCAATATATTCGCATTCGCTATATTCAAACTGCTTTCATTTTTTGATGTCAACTCTCAATTAATAATTCTAAAGCCTCTTGAGGGAGGATGACGAAAACGATACCACGACATTTACAGTATGCTTTTGAACGAACCCCGCTGATGAGGTACAGGCATTGTTTCAATTCCTAAACACTGGAGTTATAAGGAAGATAATCCCTCGTCAACCCCTCTGAGCCAAAGAAGTAGGAGTTTTTCTTTTCGAAAATTAAAACCCTTAATCATAACCTGGGGCAGGGTAGTTCTCTCAGTTGATCCGAGTGCACAACGAATGGCACCAAAAAGTCCTTACAAAACAAAAGACAGTGATGGTTCCGAATAATCATAAAGATAGGTAGTCATCATTTCTCAAAATAAACGCCCATTAAGTCAAAACCTATGAGGGAGACTTACAAAACTGGGGCATCCCGCTGACTGTAATCACAAAAGAAACAGTTCAGGCAAAAACAGGGATAACGAAATCAAAAAAGAAAGAGGTCCTACAAACCCCCGACAAAAAAAGGGGAAATGACTGCCTATTCAAAATAAACTGTCAATATCCGAGCCATCATTGGAATATCAGGACAAAGACTCAAACAAGGTCTAATGCATGATCAGCTGAGTTTAGATTTGAAGAACGTCATGAAGAGCGGGTGGGTACAAATAAAATTTGAGCCTTTATCCTTTGTTTCTTAAACCGTGAACCAGGCCACGCTATAACCCTTAAAAAGTCCTAGCTGAAGCATGGGTTAGTTCGAAAGCATACTGTAACGAAAGGTATCCTGACTCCTTAAGGCTTGCGGTAAAATAATGAGTTGACATCACAGTTTTTTAAAATTCACTTGTTTTTACTGAAAAATACATTTGCAAAAAACTTCGAGACAGACACATGCTTTGCATTCTTAAAATAATATTGTTTGCATATGACTATTTGTTCAACAGCAGAGAAATTCGCACGAAGAATATCTAGTGAACAAAAGCACTCCCAACCAAGGGGCATGGAATGATCATTGTCCATCATCTGGGGCAGTTAGGTCAAGATTCGGAGAATCTCTCAAAAGGCCAACCAACTTGGGGCAAATCTCCGTCTGAGTCACTTAAGGCATTGGACGATCAAACGAAGATCTTCTGGTGGCATGGCAACACAACAACAGGGGCAACTCCCTACATCCTGAGAGCACTGACATAGTCGAAAAAATACTGCGCATAATCAAAGACTCGCTAGGTTGACACACCTAGGAAAAAATAAGGGCTTCCCGGCGAACCAAAAGGGTTCGGGCAAAAAATAAGGGATGAAAATGAAAAAATCTGTACACCCGGCAAGTCGAAAACCTGAAAAGGCGGCTTGGGCAAAAATGGGTATCCCGGTGGACTGAAAACCCGAAAGGGCGGTCCAGGCAAAAGTTAGGGATCAAAAGCGTATGACTATGTTCTGTCATCTCGTCACTTGCCTACCAGAAGAAGATTTGTCAACCGGCAGTCATCAAGCGCCTCCACAGGTATCTTCTCCCACAGAAACAGGGGCAATAAGAATCGTCTAACTGTACAAACTGCTCTGTCCTCCAGGCACAAGATACCTTCACTCCCCGAGAGTAAGGCGAATCAACAATACTCCCTAAGCAGAGTTGGTCTCCCAATCAGCCCTACAAGGCACAGTATCTCCAGCAAGTCAGCGACACTCTCCCCAAGCAGAGTTAGTTTACTGTCAGCCTTACGGAAGTTGGGTATCCCCAGAAAGTCTCAACATTCCCCAGCGGAGTATACAGATATTCCTTAAACAAGCATCCCTGGCAGTCTTGATATAAGATTGTTCCCCGGCGGAATACCAGGCGTCCCAGTAGAGCCACTTTTCCCCAGTACAGTCCACAGTCTCCCCAGGAGAGTTGAATCAATCTCCCCAGTAGATTCTGGAAGCTTATCACCTGCAGAGCACGAACGCGTCTCCCAGACTTTATTCAAAGGTTATTCTCCACCCGAGCCTATAAATGGGTTATCCTCAGCTAAAAACCACGGAAAGATCGTCCTCGACGAAGTTCTTCCTACCCCCAGCGGAGTTCATCAAATCTTCCAACATAACATATCAACGGTATCCCCAGCGGAGTTCTCATCAAAACCTCAGCGAAGCACCTCTCCCCCCGGAGTATTTCCCCGCAGAATATCTCTTCAACAAGTTTATTCCTCAACGGAGTCATCTTCTCCTACAGGTTTATTCTCGCAACCGTCATCCCCAGCGGAAACGAAGAGCTCTACTCTTCACCATCAGCCCAGGATTCATCTTCCCAGCATTCGTCAAGGATTTATCTTTCTGGACAAAAAACACATTCACAAACATCACATCTTCATACATTATAGCAAGCATATACGCATCATGAACATACAATCTCATTTATTTTGAGAACATCACGCATTTCATACATCATGACATTGCATACAACTAACGTTTTGTCTTTTCAGGACCAAGATCAATACAAAGATAATTACTATCAACTGTCGCAATTCTAGATTCGATACTTGTATCTAGCCAGGGCATGTCTGTGAGCGATCAATTCCAGAATCGATTTCTGTATCCTGCCAGGGCACGTCTGAAGAGTTTGAAGATCCGATTCCTGTATCCAGCCAGGGCGTATCTGTTGACGACTATTTCCAGACTCGATTCCTGTATCCTGCCAGGGCACGTCTGAAGAGTTTGAAGATCCGATTCCTGTATCCTGCCAGGGTGTATCTGTTGACGATTATTTTCCGGACTCGATTCCTGTATCCTTCCAGGGCACGTCTGAAGAGTTTGAAGATCCGATTCCTGTATCCTGCCAGGGTGTATCTGTTGACGACTATTTTCCGGACTCGATTCCTGTATCCTGCCAGGGCACGTCTGAAGAGTTTGAAGATCCGATTCATGTATCCTGCCAGGGTGTATCTGTTGATGACTATTTTCCAGACTCGATTCCTGTATCCTGCCAGGGCACGTCTAAAGAGTTTGAAGATCCGATTCCTGTATCCTACCAGGGTGTATCTGTTGACGACTATTTTCCGGACTCGATTCCTGTATCCTGCCAGGGCACGTCTGAAGAGTTTGAAGATCCGATTCCTGTATCCTGCCAGGGTGTATCTGTTGACGACTATTTTCCGGACTCGATTCCTGTATCCTGCCAGGGCACGTCTGAAGAGTTTGAAGATCCGATTCCTGTATCCTGCCAGGGTGTATCTGTTGACGACTATTTTTCGGACTCGATTCCTGTATCCTGCCAGGGCACGTCTGAAGAGTTTGAAGATCCGATTCCTGTATCCTGCCAGGGTGTATCTGTTGACGACTATTTTCCGGACTCAATTCCTGTATCCTGCTAGGGCACGTCTAAAGAGTTTGAAGATCTGATTTCTGTATCCAGCCAGGGCGTATCTGTTGACGACTATTTCCAGACTCGATTCCTGTATCCTGCCATGGCACGTCTGAAGAGTTTGGAGATCCGATTCCTGTATCCAGCCAGGGCGTATCTGTTGACGACTATTTCCGGACTCGATTCCTGTATCCTGCCAGGGCACGTTTGAAGAGTTTGGAGATCCGATTCCTGTATCCAGCCAGGGCGTATCTGTTAACGACTATTTTCGGACTCGATTCCTGTATCTTGCCAGGGCACGTCTGAAGAGTTTGAAGATCCGATTCCTGTATCCAGCCAGGGCGTATCTGTTGACGACTATTTCCGGACTCGATTCCTGTATCCTGCCAGGGCACGTCTGAAGAGTTTGAAGATCCGATTCCTGTATCCAGCCAGGGCGTATCTATTGACGACTATTTCCGGACTCGATTCTTGTATCCTACCAGGGCACGTCTGAAGAGTTTGAAGATCCGATTCCTGTATCCTGCTAGGGTGTATCTGTTGATGACTATTTTCTGGACTCGATTCCTGTATCCTGCTAGGGCACGTCTGAAGAGTTTGAAGATCCGATACCTGTATCCAGCCAGGGCGTATCTGTTGACGACTATTTCTGGACTCGATTCCTGCATCCAGCCAGGGCACGTCTGAAGAGTTTGAAGATCTGATTCTTGTATCCAGCTAGGGCGTATCTGTTGACGACTATTTCTAGACTCGATTCATGTATCCTGCCAGGGCACGTCTGAAGAGTTTGAAGATCCGATTACTGTATCCAGCCAGGGCATATCTATTGACGACTATTTCCAGATTCGATTCTTGTATCCAGCCAGGGCACGTCTGAAGAGGTTGTAGATTCGATACCTGTATCCAGCCAGGGCATGTCTGCATGAAGAGTTTGAAGATCAACCCCTGTAACATGCCAGGTAATTATCTTTCTTTCTCAGGTACGCAAGTTCTCACTAAGGAATCTCTTATGCGATCGACACCTAGATGGCATCTATAAGCCCATCCTCCCGTTACAGTTCTAAATGGCATCTATAAGCCCATTCCCGACAAGGTTCTGCACATATCCAGAGGGCATCTATAAGCCCATCCTCCTATCCACCACCTCTCCAAATGGCATATGTAAGCCCATTCCCGCTATCACACTGCTGATACTCAACTATGCGAGTGCAAATTTCTGGGCATTCTAGTGTTCAATCATCTTCCACCCTCGGATCACGAAAGGCACACAAGCCAATCTACATCCTCAGGTCTAAGAAGATTGAACAGGGGAAACTGTTGTACCCCAAAATTTGCCCCCCCATACTCTTCAAAGTTTTGACAAGCATCACCTCAAAGGGTTCAAAGTCTACTCAAGGGCTACACAGTCAACCATCCTCCTAAGCCAGTCAAATTAGGGTTTTGGTTCTTGCAAGGAAGTTGAGGTTTTCAAGGGCTCAATCAAGTCCCATATGCTCATATACATTGTCAAGCATCCATATGTCAAGTTTCAAGGCTCACAAGGTCAAGTTGCACAGTCAAAAAACCCTAACTGCTCCACAATCAACTATAGGGGCAAAATGGTCATTTGGCAGTCAAAAGTCAAAATTTTGGTCAACATCTTATTTTGAAGCCACGATCATCATTTGATCAAGTCTTGATCATGATTTCACAAGAATGGCTCAAAAATCATCAAGGTGTCAAAAGTTTCTATTTTTGGACAGTTGAAAAGTCAACTGTAACTTGACCAAGGCATAACTTTTTCATGGTTCATCAGAAAAATCCCATCCAATGCTCATCTTGAAGGGGAGGACATTTCCTACAATTCATCTTCACATTCCAAGTCCAATAAATGCTCTCACAAAAAGTTATCAATTTCAACATTATAGGTCATTTTCAAAAGTCAACAAAAAGGCACTTTAAGTCAAAGACCATAACTTGAGATTGGTAAATGAAAATGACATGGGACCAAAGACATTGGTTAGAGGACTTCAAGACCTTTCCAAAATGTCCAAGAACATGTTCATATGATCAAAATTGAGCAAGATATGCATTGGAGAAGTTGGGAAATTTTTGTGAAATGGCCAAAGTCAACTATCCTTGAAAATTCATTTTTGACAAAAGGGCCCCACTTTTTCCACTTGGTTAAGCTTGGCCATGCCTCCCACGTGTCCCACAATTTATTTCAAGATTAAAAATTAATTTTTCCATTTTTATTTAATTTTATTTGATTTAAATCATTTTAAATCTTTAAAATTCAAATAAAAATCAAGAAAATTAATGGAGGGATATCTTTGAGTTTGAATAGCTTTGATACACCATCATTCACCTTCCAAATTCGTGCAAGGCCTATTCCAAGCAAGAAATTCAAATTTTTGACAAGAATGGTAAGTTGTTTTAATGGAGGTTATGGCAAAATCTCAAGCATAATTGCAAGGCTTCAAGGCTCATTATATGGATTGATACTCATTCAAAATCAGATATGCAAGCTTTCACAATACAGAGTAGGAGCTAGAAACACTCATACAACATAAGCCATTTCAAAATTTTCAAGGAAAAAGGGACAAACTGAAAACCTGTTTGCAGCATCATTCAACCTTCCCTTTCAATCCAAACACACTCCTGACCCTTCCAGAAAGCCATTGCAATCAAGAACGAGGCTTAACACCATCAGAATCATCCCCACCAACTCACACGGTTTGAATTATTTTTCAAAATTACATATCATCATTCACGTGTTTTTAACCATTTTTTTGAATTGATTCATGTTAATAGGGATGTTCTGAAGCTTTTGGCTTAATCCAATTTGGTTGTAGTGCCCTGAAAAAGAATCCACCATTAGCGACTTCTAGGTTTTCAGAGCTTTTGGAATTGGGGTTTCTCACATACAGAAAAATTGGCCTTCAGGACACCCATGGTTGAATTGAGAGGGACAAGACGAATCAAATGAGATACTCGCGCCCTTTTTACATTGTATGAGCGGCTAATCGCTATTTTCATAATGTTGGTATTTTGTGGGGGTTTAAAACCCCCGCTATGTGTTCTTTATGTTGCGGGAAAAGCTTGAAGACGATGGCGTGGCAAGCAGGGAGTGGTCCGTTCAAATTCGCGCGCGCGTTTCAGCATATGTGGCACTTATGTCATATATTCTTTTGTTCATATTATATTTACAAAGAAATGCATTTGGTTCAGTGGTTGGGCATATGTTTGGTAATCTCTGGGACCTGGGTTCGATTCCCAGGTCCCCCTATATTTCATTATCATTTTTTTCTAAAGCGCTTGTGTGCAGCGTCTCATCCAGCATCCACCATAGACCTCATCCAGGAGCGCTCCAGGTGTCCACAGATGCAGATCCAAGGGCCAAGCATGAGGACCATGGTGCTCTGGAGTCAGTGTATGCGTAGACCACCAGGAAAAGTCAACGAGCTGAAGGTTCAATGGGCCACAATTCTCAATTCAACACCCTCAAATTTCAGTCACACCCCCTTGGGTTTTAATCTTCCTTTTTTTATTTTTGCCATTTTTCTTTTTTATTTACCTTATTTTATTTCTTATTAACAAATCAATTAACATATTTTCATAAAAAATCAAAAAAATAGAACTAACATTATTTTTATTATTATTATTTTATTTTTGTAAATAAATCTTAAATAAATTAGTTTTAATTAGGCCATTTTAACTTTTTTTAAAATAACTAAAATAACTTAGATTTAGGTTAACTTTTAATTTTGTTTCTTTTTATTTTTATTTTATTTCATAAAAAAACATAAAAAACAAAAAAATATTTTCTTTTAATTAAATTAATTAATTAGTCATTAGTTAGTTTTAATTTCATTTTAATTACAAAAAGACAAAAAAAATCAATTTCTTTTCTTAAAAGGGTCAATACCCTTAGAACATTCCGATTTAATTTTTATTCGCGCACAGTTTATTATTATGTAATTGCTTCCAAGACATGTAATAGTTAATTAGGTTTACTGTTTTTATTTACTTCCCGTACTTATTTACCAAAAACGGGTCTTTGTATTTTTGGCGATGTATAGACCCGCGCCTTGTAATAGCGTAAGATTTATGTTTCCGCAATTTACTTTCTGCACCCCTTAACTGTTAAATGCATGCAAGAATGTATGGTAAATAAAAACAACTCGTAGCTCACTAATTGCAAAAAAACAAAAATTAACTGAATACAACACACAATACACACACCACTTCTAGGGTACGCCTCACTCGTTGCCTTCGAAACGTGGTCATCAAGTATAGGACGTCTTAGAGGTCGCCCTTTGTCTAAAAGATCCAGTTGCCTCGAAACGGTTGCCTCGGATAAAAGGATCTAGGACATTAGGGTTACTTCTAAGGTATCCTACCATTGCTTTGGTGACCACACTATCCCGATAATCGAATTGACTCGAACACCTCCAACGGTGGTGCTACCTACCTCTCAATGGTGGGATGACACTACCTAAAGGACACTTACACAGCTTAATTCCTTAGGGTAGGTAGATGACTCATGGATACTTGCTCTTTTCAAAAACAAACAAAATACTTTTCACACCTTACACTTTCAAAAAGCTTTCAAAACAAATCTTTCAAACACTCTTGAGGACTGATACAAGAGTTATTCAGAAATCTTTCAAAGAAACTTTTTCAAACCCACTCACATTTGAAAAGCAAACATTTTGAAAACATAAGAGCAAGTATCTAAGAGCCCATGGATAACCATGGATAGAAAGGGTGCTAACACCTTCCCTTTCTATAAATCTACCTCCCGAACCGAGAAAAAATCTCATAAGGAATTTTGTTGTGCTTTTGTCCTTTCCATGTTGGAGAACATAAAAGACGGTGGCGAAATTTGCTTACCGCGACATGCGCGATCCAGCTTTAAACAGTCAGTTATATTTCCACCGATCACACCATTCATCATAACATAAGCAGGTTTCTTGCACCAAGTCTCCTCATCTCTCTACTGTTTATTTCAGTAAGATGGATCTCGAGCAAACAGTGAAGGACCTTCAAGCTCAGGATGCACAGTTTTAACAGTTGTTCTTAACTCTATCCAAAGGACAAGAAGAGTTAAAGACCTTGCTGGTTGAGGAGAAGAAAAAGAAGACGAAGAAAATAACCGGAGTTCTAAACATGGGAAGAAGATTCCAAGGGCAAACAAGAAGGGCCTTAGACTTTGCAACGACATCCGGTGAGAAAGACAATCAAGATGGGAAGGGCAAAGAAACAGTTGTTTAGTCAGAGTCAGAAGAGGATGAGGAATAAGAATACTATTCTGAAGAACAATATCCTCCAGCCGATGACAAGTATAAGCATCTAGAAGAACGGTTAAGTGTAATGGAAATCCAAAAAGTGTCTGGATTGGACTTTGAGGAGTTGGGATTAGTATCGAGCATTGTCATTCCTCCAAAATTCAAAGCACCTCTGTTCACCAAATATGACGGAGTTTCATGCCCCGCAATGCATCTCAGGTCCTATGTAAGGAAAATCCAGCCTCATACCGCTGACAAGGACTTATGGATACACTTCTTCCAGGAAAGTCTGTTTGGAACTCAACTTGATTTGTTTTATCAGTTAGAAAGAGCCAATGTTCATAACTGGGAAGATCTTGTTGCAGCCTTTTACAAACAATACCAATACAATGTTGATCTTGCACCTACCCGTACTCAACTCCAGAGTATGGCCATGGTTTCAAGTGAACACTTCAAGGACTATGCGTAAAAATGGAGGGACTTAGCAGGAAGGGTCCATCCCCCTCTATCTCAAATAGAATTAGTAGACATGTTCTTGGGCACCTTGTCTGGTCCCTTCTTTAATCACTTGATTGGGAGTTCATCAGCAGGTTTTACTGAATTGATATTGATCGGAGAAAGGGTAGAAGCCGGGATAAAGAATGGGAAGATTCAGAAAGATGCATCCTCTACTGCTGTAAGGAAACCATTCATCGGAAAGAAAGAGGTGGTTGTTGTATATCATCAAAGAAATCGAGATAGGGCGGAACACCGTCCAATGGTGGGGGCTGTCATGATTCCTAAACATGCGCCTGCTCAGCAAAGAAGCAACCAACCAAGAATGGAAAGACCAGTCAGACAATTCACCCGAATTAATATGACACTATCTCAAGTATTGCCACATTTGTTAAGATCAAATCTAGTGACTTTGAAAGAAACTCCAAAGAATCCTAAGAAAACCTCTCCTCACTATCATCCTAATTCTCGCTGTGCATACCATTCTGAGAGTCCCGGCCACGACACTAAAAATTGTCGAGCTCTGAAGAACAAAGTACAAGACCTCCTTGAAGCCAAAGAGATTGAATTCGATGCACTAGAAATTCCCAATGTCATTACTGCCCCTATGCCCAAGCACGGCCATAATACCAACGCCATTGAAGAAGATATGTTTGTTACTTCAGTTGATGAACTTGTGATCCCACTCCTGACTATCAAAAAGAATTTGTTGAATGCTGGTGTATTCCCGGGCTGTGATGAAAGCTGCCATTTCTGTTTATCCTCACCAACCAGCTCCCCGTTGTTGAAAGCAGACGTTCAATGCCTAATAGATAACAAGAAAATTTTGTTCGAGAAGACTTCTATTCCAACTATTTCTTATAATGATGTTTCCATCGTGACCATTTCCGACAATTCTTCCAGGGTCTCCACCAAAAGACTCGTTAGAATTACATCAGTTCCTAAAGTAGCTCCTTTGATAATTACAATGCCTGTACCAATCTCGTATTCGTCAGACAAAACCGTACAATGGAATTATGGAGGGGATGTCTACTACCACGATATCAAGCAAGATTGGCCAGCTGCCGAAGATTCAAGTTCTGAGAAAGTTGACTCCAATGTCAATAATATTGCAGGGACTAGTAAGATAACCCGAAGCAGAAGGATATTCTCTCCAGAAATTGAAGCAGTTTCTGGACCCGTAATCATTCATGTTGTTGTTGCTCCTCCAAAGGTTGTTCCCAGTCCTACAATCATCTCTACTAGTACTCCAACTTAAAAAGCTGTTACAATCCCTGTAGTCACTCCTGCTGACATTCTTGCTGCCGAGTCAACCGAGACTCGAGGTAAAGGTATTCTAATTGAGCATGTCCGGATGAAGGCATAATTAGTAGCTATCCCTGAAACCTCCCGGAAAGAGATGGAGGAAATTCTAAAGATCATAAAAAGAAGCGACTATAATATAGTCGAGCAACTCGGGAAAACTCCATCTAAAATTTCCATGCTGGCTTTATTACTATGTTCCGAGGCGCATGCAAAGGCCTTGGTAAAATTTCTCAAAACTGCCCACGTACCCCAAGAAACATCTGTCGATCAGTTCCAAGACTGCGTAGCCAGCTTGACTGCAGATAATGGTTTAGGTTTTTTGGATGATGATTTAACGCCAAGAGGGAGGAAGCATAATGAGGCATAGCACGTCTCAGTGGAATGCAGGGGCACGACTCTGGCTAATGTCTTGGTTGACACCAGTTCATCTCTGAATGTTTTTCCTAAAAAGGCTCTTGATAGGCTTGACTGTGAGGGATTGATATTGAAACCAAGAAACATAGTAGTGAGAGCCTTTGACGGCTCAAAAAGGATGGTGCAAGGGGAAGTGGATATCCCCATAAAGGTTGGAACCCAAACATTTGATTCAACTTTTTATGTAATGGATATCCGCCATTCATATTCCTGCTTGCTAGGCTGATCGTGGATTCACAATGATGGCGCTGTTACTTCTACGTTGCACCAAATGCTGAAATATCCCATCCAAGGGAAGATCATCACCGTTCATGGAGAAGAAGAGTATATGATCAGCCATCTCAATTCCTTCAGATATGTGGAATTAGATGGTGAATTTATTGAAACTCCATTCCAGCACTTTGAAGAAGTCCCACAAGATGTGGCAGTGGCCAAGGTTGTGTCTCAAGTTACCAAGATCACAAGGCCTCCACTCAAGATGTCATCTTTGAAGGATGCCAAGGCAGTGATAGAAGAAGGTGGGTGCACTATTTGGGGTCAACTCCCAGATATCCCATACGAATATGACAAGTTTGGTCTGGGTTTAACTTCAGGTGCCCAGAAGGTTGTACGCCGCACTCGTGCCGGAGGACCACCCTTGAAGGTCAGCAACCACCAAGTCAGCACCGTGGAGGATGATGAAGACAGCTACAACCTGGAGGACTGGATTTTCCCAACTGTCAGTGGAGGGCTCAGCAACTGGGAGGCTAAAGATTTTTTCCTGATCACTTTTATCCCACAGTAATTTATCTTTATATTTTGTTGGATCTGTAATATTAAAACAATTCAGAATCTTAAAACCTTGTGTCTTACACGAGGCACAATGGTCCATTTGTAAGGGTTATTATCTCATTTCCATATGACATCAATGAATCATGGATGTTTTTGCATACAAACTTCGTGCTCATTGTTTTTCTTTTTTACATTTTCATTTCTTTCAAAGATAGATATACTCTTACACATACTCACACTCACAATGCAGGTCTACATCCATTCGGGATCCCATGGGTAACGGTTCTGCTATGGCCTTTTGTGACTCTGAAAATCTAATCTACCAAGCCGAAGACGGAGGTAAGGAAGATTGTGAAGTACTAGGGGAACTTTCCAGGTTACTACAACAAGAAGAGAGGACCATTCAACCTCATGAAGAGCCAGTGGATACAATCAACCTAGGTACCGAAGAAGACAAAAGAGAAGTCAAGGTGGGTGCCAATCTGGAACCCAGTGTCAAGGAGCGTCTGATTCAGTTGTTACACGATTATGTTGAGGTCTTTGTCTGGTCGTATGAAGATATGCCAGGACTTGATGCAGATATCGTGGTACATCGTCTACTAACAAGAGAGGACTGCCCACCAGTAAAACAAAAAGTATGTCGCATGCGACCAGACATGTCAATGAAGATTAAAGCAGAAGTCATGAAGCAATCCAATGCTGGATTCTTGGCCATCGCCTCCTATCCGTAATGGGTTTCCAATGTTGTTCCCGTGCCCAAAAAGAACGGCAAAGTGCGAATGTGTGTGGACTACAGAGATTTGAATAGGGCAAGTCCTAAGGATGATTTCCCACTTCCTCACATTGATATTTTAGTTGACAATACGGCACAGCACAAAGTATTTTCCTTCATGGACAGTTTCTTAGGCTACAACCAAATCAAAATAGTGCTTGAGGACATGGAGAAAACAACCTTTGTCACACAGTGGGGCATATTCTGCTACAAAGTTATGCCATTCGGACTGAAGAATGCTGGGGCAACCTATCAGCGTGCCATGGTAGCTCTATTTCACGACATGATACATCACGAAATAGAGGTCTATGTGGACGACATGATAGCTAGATCTCAAACAGAAGAAGAGCATATTGACCATCTATAGAAACTCTTTGAGAGACTAAAGAAGTACAAGTTGAGGTTGAACACAAATAAATGCACGTTTGGAGTGAGGTTTGGTAAACTCCTAGGCTTTGTCGTCGGCAATAAAGGTATTGAAGTAAATCCATCCAAGGTGAAAGTGATACAAGAGATGCCTGCTCCTCGCACTAAGAAGGAAGCCAGAGGATTCTTGGGACGTTTAAACTACATTTCCAGATTCATTTCTCACTTGACAACTACTTGTGAACCAATCTTCAAATTACTGAAGAAAGATCAAGTAGTCAAATGGAATGATGAGTGCCAAACTGCTTTTGACAAGATCAAAGAGTACCTGCAAGAGCCTCCTATTTTGATGCCACCAGTCGAGGGAAGACCATTGATCATGTATCTAATTGTGTTGGAAAAATAAATGGGGTGTGTGTTGGGGAAGCATGACGAGTCTGGCCAAAAAGAGCACGCTATTTATTACCTGAGCAAAAAGTTTACCGATTATGAAACAAGATATTCACTGCTTGATAAAACTTGTTGCGCTCTGGCATGGGCTGCTCGCCGGCTAAGACAGTATATGCTGACCCATACTACCTTATTGATATCCAAAATGGATCCAATAAAATACATCTTCGAAAAACCTGCCCTCTCTGGGAGAATAGCGAGATGGCAGATGATCCTGACAGAATATGACATACAGTATACTACCCAGAAAGCAATAAGGAGTAGTGTACTAGTTGATCACCTTGCTCACCAAGCTGTGGAAGACTACCAGTCCATGAAGTTCGGATTCCCAGATGAATACATCATGATGGTAAACAACTGTGAAGAACTCAGGCCATATGACGGACCTGAACAAGAATCCCGATGGAACCTTGTTTTTGATGGGGCATCTAATGCACTCGGAAATGGTATTGGTGTTGTACTCATATCTCCTGAAGGATGTCATACTCCTTTTATGGCAAGACTCTGCTTCAATTTTACAAACAACATGGCGGAATACGAAGCGTGCATCTTTGGTCTCAAAGCTGCCATAGATTTGGAGATTAAATCCTTAAATGTATTCGGAGATTCAGCTTTGGTCATCAGCCAAATCAAAGGGGAATGGGATACCAAACACCCTAACCTTATCCCCTACAAAGAACATGTGTTGACATTGCTACCACATTTTGAGACGATTACTTTCGAGAATTTCCCGCGAGAAGAAAATCAGCTGGCAGACGCACTAGCCACAATGTCATCCATGTTTAAACTTAAATGGGATAACGAGGCTCCCCATATCACCATTGAACGAATGGATGAACCAGCACACTGTCACGAGATTAATACTGAAGAAGTAGTAGACCAGCCTTGGTTTCACGAAGTCAAGAGGTATCTCGAGGCTCAAGAATATTCGAAAGGAGCTTCAGTCAATGATAAGAAGTTCTTAAGGAGATTCTCTACTAAGTTCTTCCTTAGTAATGGCATTCTCTACAAACGCAACCATGACTTTGTGCTACTTCGGTGTGTAGACAAGGTTGAAGCGGAAAAGATCATGGTTGGGCTACATGAAGGCACTTTTGGCACCCATTCCAGTGGGCATACGATGGAAAATAAGATCCTACAGGCAGGCTATTACTGGTCTACCATGGAAGCAGACAGCTATCAACACTCTCAAACCTGCCACAAGTGTCAGATCTATGCTAATAAGGTTCACGTACCTCTGGTTCCTCTGAATGTCTTGACGGCTCCTTGGCCCTTTGCTATGTGGGGCATCGATATGATTGGGGAAATCAAGCCAATAGCCTCTAATGGAAACCGCTTCATATTAGTGGTCATTGACTATTTTACAAAGTGGGTTGAGGCAGCCTCTTTCGCTTCCGTCACCAAGAATGTTGTCGCCCGGTTTATCAAGCAGAATCTCATCTGCCAGTATGGTATCCCGGAGAGGATCATCACACACAATGGTATGAACCTGAACAATACTATGATCATCGCCCTGTGCGAGCAATTCAAGATTCAGCATCACAGTTTTTCCCCTTACCGGCCAAAGATGAATGGTGATGTTGAAGCTGCAAATAAGAATATCAAAAAGATCATATAGAAAATGACAGTCACATACAAAGACTGGCATGAGATGCTACCATTCGCAATTCATGGATATTATACCACAACGTGCACGTCAACCGAGGCAACACCCTACTCTCTGGTATACGGCATGGAGGTTGTCTTGCCTATTGAGGTCCAGATCCCCTCTCTGAGAATTATGAAGGATGGAGGGCTGAATGAAGAAGATTGAATCTAGACTCGACTTTATCAACTAAACTTGATTAATGAGAAAAGGCTTACTGCTGTCTGCCATGGTCAAATGTATCAAAGACGGACGATCAAGGCTTTCAACAAAAAGGTCAGACGCCAAGTGTATCAAGTCGGGGATTTGGTGATCAAACATATCATACTGCCGCAAGGTGATCCCAGGGGCAAGTGGACTCCTACATATGAAGGACCATTTGTAATCAAAAACATATTCTCTAGTGGAGCAATGATCTTGACCACCATGGATGGCGACGAACTGTCGCACCCTGCGAACGCAGACACAGTCAAAAGATACTACGCATAAGAGACCCGCTAGGTTGACACACCTAGGCAAAACAAGGGCATCCCGGCGAACCAAAGAGGTTCGGGAAAAAATTAGGGATAAAATAAAAAAATGTGTACACCCGGCAAGTTGAAAACCCGAAAGGAAGACTTGGGCAAAAAAGGGTTTCCCGGTGGACTGAAAACCCGAAAGGGCGGTCCAGGAAAAAGTTGGGGAATTAAAGCGTATGACTATGTCCTGTTAGATCACCTTACAGACAACCCGACAAACTCAACAATTCTGATCAATTCAATCAGCTTTGGACAAGGCAACAAATAGCTAAGATGTTTGGAGATACGAAGGCTATAGCAGAATGGGAACCCCTTGGGATTATTACACATAGCTATCTTTTCTTTGTATCAAAATTTTCATTTTTTCGATGGCATTCTCTTACTAGAATATTTGTCTTATTGTATAAAAATAAGTCCAATGATTTATTTTTGAACATATGCATTTGAACATAATTACTATTTACAAATGAACAAAATAAAAAGAAAATCACTGATGGTTTTAATATAAGGAAATCTCTCTAGGTTATTTCTATAAAACCCCCGCAGTGTGTAGTTTAATTCCCCAGCAGAACAAAGCTTCCAGTTATCAATCCCCGGTAGAAGTCGCTCAATTTCTCAGGATTTCCCAACAGGATTTTTACAAGCAGTACACGGCATTTCCATTACAACAAAGTTTATTTCTCTAAGTGGAAATTCATCAACACTTCAACTTCATAACATGAAGAATTACACTTCATATCCTCAGCAGTAGTCAGGGATTTATTTTCCCCAATCCAACAAGCAGCGCAGCAAATTCACTCACATACACATACATTGCATCCATATATCATAAACATTGATAACACGAATACATGTATCACAATCTCATTATATCATGCATTTCATAAAACATGAATTTACATCTTAGCTAACATTTTACCCTTTTCATGATAAGGTTAAACATCTACCATTAACAATGTTCAAGGTTTTCAGATACAGTTCAGATACGCTCCAGACACGGATGCCATCCTGATACTCATTCATATTCAACCTTCAGATACAGTTCAGATACGCTCTAGACACGGATGCCATTCTGATACTCATTCAGATTCAATCTTCAGATATAGTTCACATACGCTCCATACATGGACACCATTCTGACACTCATTCAGATTCAGATACAGTTCAGATACGTTCCAGACACGGACGCCATCCTGATACTCATTCAGTTTCAGCTTACAGATACGGTTCAACAATAATTTTTGGATAGCATCTACAAGCCCATCTCCGACAACTTTATATTATCCCTCCAAATGGCATCTTTAAGCCCATTCCTTATACCATCAACCATCACATCACCGAGTGAAAATTTTTGGGCACTCTAGTGTCCAATCATCTTCCACCTTCGAGTCAAGAATGACAAAACTCATCAATCTAAATCTTCAGGCTTAAGAAGATTGAACATGGGCAGATGTTGTACCCCAAAATTTTCCTTCTCACTTATAAAGAATTTTCTCACAAGATCTCCTTGGGCTCAAGACTGCACTAGGGTTTGATCAGCTCAAGACACCTCCTTAAGCACTGATGACCAAAATTAGGGTTTGAGATTGCACAAGGATATTTGGACTTCCAATGCCACATATGACTTTCATGGATCATTATGGACCCCTAATATTACTCATGACACGTTTCAAGCCTTGAATCACACTTTTGCTCAGTCAATTCAGCAGTTGACCTAAAAATCAGTTGTATTGGGGAAAAAGTCAACTATGGCCAATTTATAGTCAAAATTCATGATTTTTTATCCACGTCAATATTTTAGACTCATATGTATCATTTGATCAAGTTTGGACCATAATTCCTCAAGAAATTTGATCAAATCTCCAAAAGGGCAAAATGGTCAAAATTAGGGTTTTGACTGGGAAAGGGCAATTTCTGATTTTTTTTGACCTAGCAAATGATCAATTGGTTTAAGTCATCATCTCAAGAGTCCAATTGCATCATTTTTACCTAATGACATGGTTCAAAATATTGCAAGTCCACTGGATTGACGGATCAATTTTCAGTCAACTGATCAAAAGTCAACTGTATACTGAAAAGTCAAACTTTGACTTTTTGGTAAAAATCAAATGCCAAAGATCACAATTCATCAAAACATGTCAAAATATGAAAATTATTCATCAAGAAATCAAAAAAAGTCAAGATTTCATTTTGAAAAGTCAAAATTTCTAAACTTAGAAATTTTTCTAAGTGTTGGAAATTTCATATTTTTTCATAACTTTGAGCAAAATTTTCACCATGATGCAAAATGATTCAAGAGAAACTTCCAACATTAAAGTTGTATATCTCCATGAAATCTACAACTTTGATTTACACAACTCCTTCCAAAAGTGCTTGGATCTCAAGATATAATTTTAAGAACATGTGGTCATGAAACAAACCACTTAGTGAAATTTTGCCTTAATTTGGTCAGGATTTTGACCCAACTTCATGGCATTTTTTCATATAGTTCAAGGGGAATCTTCAAAACCAATTCAAAGATGGGTTGTAGATCATATTACAATCTTTCAAAAATGTCCAAGAACTCCTTGAGATCATTCTTGAGTAGGGAGAATAGAAGAGATAAAGTTAGGGTTTTATCACTTGAATTACAAGTCATTTTGTGATGAACCAAATTCAAAATTCAAACTATGTTGCATAAACTCTACTTTGCAGGCCTCAAACTTGTTAGGCACTCCATAATTAATGGCTTGCACAGCTACTAGAGGTCTCATTTTAAGCATTCAATGCATGGACATGCTTTATATCCATTTTTGGAAGAAAGGTTACATTGCCATTTTGATAAAGTGACTTATTATACAAAACTTGTTCTTGAGCCTTGCACTTGTTCTCTTCTGATCACACAAGTCCTATAACTCATAAGAAATGGTTTAGACACTTACAATCACCCAGCCCATGCTTGTACCTCACATTGAAACTTGGTTTCCCTCTTTTCTTGAAAATCAAGTAACCTAGTCAAAAGCCTGTAACTTGTACTTCTGACTTGCCAATGCACTCCAATCCTTTTGCTTATAGATACACAAACTATTTGCATCAAATACACGAATTCTCAAGCCCTGAAAAGACCTAGAACTCAGAATCACATCTCATACCTCCATTTTCACACACACTGGCCAAAAACTTAAAACTCATAACTCCCTCGTGCGTTTTCAAGCCTTTTGGTTTCTAAAGCTTCTAAACATCATTTAGAACTGATCCCACACCCTGTTACGGAACTGTAACACCATTAACACCATCCTCTATTTTCAAAAACAGAGCTTTGCACTTAGACTTCTCCAGAACTTCTCAGGCCCTTTCAGCTCAAGCTAAGCATTCCATAGCTTCCTGGGAACTTGAGGAAGCTAACCCAACCATTGGAACTCCTTGAAAGCTGCTCAAACTTCAAACCCGATACCCTCTTGCAAGGTAAGTTTTCTAACTTTGGAACTTCTCATACAGGCATCATCAATGATTTATTTGTGAACAAAACATGTAGATATCATTTCCCTAAAGCTAACCATGTTCATAGTTTCCATCAATTTTGCTTGAGCTTAGAGAATTTTAAGATTGAAGTTTTTGAGATTTTTAGTGTTCAGATTAGGGCCAATAAAATTCATTCTTATCTTGGATCTATAGTTTTAATGCTTTACATTTTTGAAACCGTGAGGAAATTTGCTACAAGTTTCATGTTTACAGTTTTCATTTTTGATGAGAAATGAACAACTTACAGTTGGTCTGGCTGGAGGTTGAAGATGAAGTACTCAGGGCGCGTTTTGTATCATATATTTATTTTTTTGCTTATGTTAACCGATGTATAGCAATCCCAGTGGTAGAAGCGTGCGCCTGTAACCTTTGGGACCTGGGTTCGAGCCCCAGTGGTACCCTTTTGTGTTTTTTCATATTTTTTTATTTTTTCTGACTTTTTTTTGCAGGCGCTGGGCTCCATCTTTGGGCCTCTGTTTTTGTTTTTGCTAGCTAACCCCCTATTTCATTTTTGCGCCCCTGGCCCAAGTTTATTTTATTTTCTTATTTTTATTTTCTTAAATATTTTTCCTATTATTAAAAAATCATAAAAAATACAAAAATATTATATTTTCATTTTGACGTAGTTTATTTATTTTTTCTCATAAAAATTATTTTTATTTAATAAATAATTTATTCATTTCACTGAACATCTTGTAAATTTAATTAAAATAATAGGTTTTACTTATTTTCTTTTACACCAATTAAAATATATTATTTTAATATAAAAAAAAAGGCCAAAAATATTTTTATAATACTATAAATATTTTCAAGACAAAAATACCAAAAAATACTTTTCTTAAACTTATTTTCTTTTAATCAATTAGGGTTTTATTATTTTCTTTTCTTAGTAAATTAGGTTTACTTTTTATTATTCTAATTAATTATCTTCCTTTAATTAATTAAGTTAAAACAAAATACCTTTTCATAAAAAATCCAAACAAATAGCCATTTACTTTACACTTCACATTTTTGTACATTTATTCATTTTGTACGTTATATTCATTTAAATTCTTGTATATTTATACCAATTCAATATGGTTGTAATAGACTAATTAGGTTTAAATTCTTGCAATCCCCATTCATGAATTTGTATACCCCCTCCCACAAGTGTTGTAATAGCATAGTAACTTTAAATTCCGCAATTTATCGCTTTATATACAAATGTTAGTAATTAGGGTTTGTATGGAAAGACTAAAACCAATACTTAGAAAACCCTAATTCAAGACAAAATCAAACATGAAAACAGTACACTTGCACACAAACACCCCTGAGGTAAATCCACTTGGTTGCCTTTACAAAATGGCCATATTACGCATGTGGAGTATCTTAGCAAAAACAAGCAAAAAATACAAGATCATAGTCCCTCGATGACACTATCTAAGTTGCCTTTCAAATGATCTTAGTCCCTCAAAGAAAATGCTAAGATACCTTGCAACATTGCTAATCATGGTTATACGATGACCCACGCCCGTCCCGTTTGCATCCAAAGATAGGGTTACTTACCAAATCAATGGTAAGATAACAATGTCAAAAGGAATAAAAATGAATAAGAAAGACTTTTGAGTAGGTAGAATGCTCCTAATTACTTGCTCAATTTCAAACAAAATATCCTTGCTATTTTCAAAACAAGCACCTACACTTTCAAATACCTTACAAAATTGAAAACATTTTCAAGATCAAACATCTTTGTATACATTCTTACAAACAAGAATCATTACAAAGATTGCCTAAACAATGGCCTCTTTACAAAATACTTTCAAAAAAACCACACAAAGCATAATTTCAAACAAAAGCAAGTGATCTAGCAAGTAACTAAGAGCCCATGGAAAACCATGGATAAAAAGGGTGTTAATACCTTCCTTTTTGATAATCTACCCCTCAAACTTAAGAAATAATCTCAAAGGTCATTCCTGTGCTTGTTCACCTTTCCTTTTGGATAAAATAAAAGTCAGTGGCGACTCTTGCTAACCGCAACATTTGCGATAAAACGCAAAACCCTCAAGTCAGTTCTCCCACCATATCACAGTATCCTTCGACCACACCCCTTTTCTACTTACTTCAACTGGACCTGCAAAACAAAAATGAATGTATCCTTATACCACACCTATTTCATTTTAGATAGAAGCATGGGGTGAAGCCTACAAGGCTTCAATTTACACAACCTTCTTCCTGTATTCTTTCGTTTGGGGACTAAGTAGCATCATGGGGTGAGGCCATGCTAGTATTGCTTCATGGACAGATTAATTCTTAACAACATGTTTGATAAATAAAGAAAACAAACCAAAAGACATAGCCAAGAAAGCAAATGAAGAAGGTGAAAATGAAGACAAACAAAAAAGACAATGATAATGCTTGAAACGAAAAGAAATGATTATTCACATGTTGTGCTTGAAACGAAAGGTTAAGGTCAAGAGAACTTACCTTGCTTGAAGCTGGAATGTATGTCTTGTACTTGAGTTGTTTCCCTGGGCATTCTTGAATTCGAAGGGGAAGAAACAAACATGGTGTTTCTTTGGCTAGATTCGAAAACCAAGAAAAGTTGATTTGTGTTTGTTTATTTCTGGATTTTAAAGAAACAAGTGTGGTGTTTCTTCAAGTTCTGGGTTTGGATAGTGTTAAATGTTTGAGAGTTTTGAGAGTTTTTGAAGATTCTTTTCAAACAGCCAAAAATCTTCTTCAGTGTTCTTCTTTCTTTTTCTTTTTCAGCCCCTTTGATGTGCAAATGAACTCTCTATTTATAGACAAAAAATTTGGAATGAGCAGCTTTGTGAATGAATAAAATATAGTGTTGTACCCCAAAATTTTCCCTCCCATATTCTTCAAGATTTGCTAAGAGCATGCTTCAAAATCTCCCAAGGGTTGCACAGTTCAATGGCCTCCTAACAGTCAAAAATTAGGGTTTTGATTCTAGCAAAGAAATTGAAGTTTCCAAGGGTCCAATCAAGTCCCACATGCCTACAAATATGGTCAAGCATCCATATGCCAAGTTTCAAGACTTACAGCACAAAATTGCACAGTCAAAAACCCTAATTGCTCAACAGTCAACTGCAGGGGCAAAATGGTCATTTGACAGTCAAAAGTCCAAATTTTTGGTCAACATATTATTTTGAAGCCACAAACATCATTTGATCAATGCTTGATCATGATTTTCAAGGTATGGCTCAAAAAGTCTCAAGATGCAAAAGTTTCCATATTTGGACAGTTGAAAAAGTCAACTGTAACTTGACCAAGGCATAACTTCCACATGGTTTATCAGAAAAATTCCATCCAAATCTCATTTTTAAGAGAATTACATTTCCTACAACTCCTCTTCACACTTCAAGTCCAAGAAATGCTCTCACAAAAAGTTATCAATCTCAACATTATAGGTCATTTTCAAAAGTCAACAAAAAGGGACTTTAAGTCAAAGACCATAACTTGAGATTGTTAAATCAAAATGACATAGGACCAAAGGCATTGGTTAGAGGACTTCAAGACCTTTCCAAAATGTCCAAGAACATGATCAAAGCTTAAAAATTGAGCAAGATATGCCTTGTGGAAGTTGGGAAATTTTTGGGAATTTTGAAAAGTCAACTTTACTTCAAATACCTCAAAATTGCTAATGGGCCTCAATTTCTTCCAAGAATCATCACCCAAAAGCTATGCACGACCCATTGACCCAAAGGGGAGTTATTTTCCTATTTTTAATTAATTAATTGAATATTTAATCTATTTAATTCATTTAATTAAAATTAATTATAAGAAAAATACTAATCCATGCTTTTCAAATCTTTTTGTGCATAGAATTCACTCAAAATTTCGTGCACTATTCAATAAGGAAAGAATCAATGTGATTGGCAATGATTGGCATGTTCTTCACATGAAAAAGATTGAAAAAAGATACCATTAAAATCAAATATTGAAACATTGATTGCAAAGGTTTATGGACTTGGATTTCTACCCTAATTCATTCCATATACATACACAAACCTAAACCTAATCAAGAGGACTCAGAAGCTGCGCTCAGAATCAAAAACAAACTTTGCATTTTTCACCAAAAATTTCAAAACTGATTTCATAGCTAGGGTGAGTTTCAAGGCAAAAGAACGATTCCAAAGGCTTGCTGGGATAACTAGGAAGCTTTCTCAATCAAAATCTCATCCCCACACGCAGAGAAACGGTAGCACGAAGTCGTCCTGTTCATGAGCATTTGCATATTCGTATTTTGATTTGCACGCATTTTTCATACATTCTAATGATTGTTTTACACTAATATGGACTCACTGAAACTTATGGTACCATTGAATTGAACTAATATTGCTTGTATAGAAAATTGCCATGGCTATTTTTTAGGGTTTCAGGAACCATGAATTGGGGTTTTACGCTTGAGGAAAAATTGGCCAACCTAAATAGCACCATTGAAATCAGAAGCTCATGACGAACAGAACCATACCATCGCGCCTTTTTTATGTTGATTATACAGCTATTCGCTATTTTCATGTTTTCAGTTTGTGGGGGTTTAAAACCCCCGCTATTTAAATGCTTTTTGTTTCAGAACAATGGAAGAAGATGATGCATGGAGGGACATGAATGGTGCGTTCAAATAATTGGCGCGAGTTTTCGTTTGTCCCAGAATATTGGCACTTTTCAAATATAATAATTGCATTCCATTATGCTTATGAATGAACGCGCTGGCACAGTTGGTGGAGAGGAACGTTTGCAAGCATTGGGACCTGGGTTCGATTCCCAGGTCCCCCTATATATTTCATGCTTTTTCAATTAACATGCTTATGTGCAGCGTACCATCCAAGGACTATCATGCAGCCTCACTTCTCAACTTGCCACATGGCTTCAGAAACCAATCTAATGGCCAGATCACGCAGATTATCATACCCACTAGTCAACCATGCATACGTGAACGCTGAAAGTCAAACAGGCCAAGCTTCTATTGGGCCAAATTACTGCAGATCAACCTCCTCAATTTGGGTCAACACCCCCAATGTTTGCATATTCTTTTAATTTCTTTTCTTCTCTTTTCTTTTTTTTATTTTATTCTTTTGACCACTTTTATTTAATTTATTTCAAATAATTTTCATAAGACACAAAAAATCAGAAAAGTCAAAATAAAAATATGTTTTAATATTTAATTCATAAATAGTTTTATAAATAAATTTTGTTAACTAATTTAGTTTTAATCTTAGGTTTAATTTTAATGTTTTTTTTAATAAACTAAAAAATGTAGAAATTAGGGTTTTAATACTTCTATTCTTTTTTCCCCTTTTTACCATTATTAATTATTAATTATTTTTGTGAATAAATATGCCATTTAATTAATTAGGGTTAAATTAGGTTACAACTTAAACATTTTTTTTAATAAATTAAAAACAATTAGAATTAGAGTTTCCTATAATAATTAATTTTCTCATTAAATTTCATAAATACAAAAAACTCCAAAAATAAGTTCTTTTCTTTATTTAACTTAATTAATTTATTAATTGTAATGTAATTTCTTTAAAGGGTGCAACGCCCTCGCATTCTCGATTCTTATTTCTTTTCGCACATTTACTTTTATTTCCCTTTTTTAAATTTCATGTAATTGCCCCAAAGCTTTGTAATAGATAATTAGGATATTTACCTTCCGCATTTTATTTATTTCAAATCGGGTCTTGGTTTAATTTGGCGATGTAGACCCGCGCCTTTGTAATAGCGTAGGACTTTTATCTTCCCGCACCTTTTAACTGCTAATAATTTGCATGAAAGAATGAATGGCCAAAAATAAAATCAAAACGTAGAACACCAATACATGATCAAGACAAAAATAACTGAAAATGACACACAATTCACACACCACTCTTAGGGTACGCCTCACTGTTGCCTTGCCCCTCGAAAAGTGGTCGTCGAGTATAGGACGTTTTAGTAAGTCCTCATGTCCATGAACATGGCATGGGGGTACCTTCTAAGGTGTCCTACTATTGCTCTGATGACCACACTGCTGCCTTGCCCCTCGAAACGTGGTCGTCGACTATAGGACGTCTTAGTGAGTCCTTATGTCCCATTGATCTGGTTGCCTCGAAACAAGTTGCCTCGGAATAGTTGCCTCGGAATAAAAGATCAATGGCATAAGGGTAGCTTCTAAGGTATCTTACCGTTTCTCGGTGACCACACTGTCCCTAAACCTCGAATTGACCCGAACACCTCCAACGGTGGTGCTACCTACCTCTCAATGGTGGGATGGCACTACCTTAAGGACATTTACACAGCCTAATTCCTTAGGGTAGGTAGATGACTCATAGATACTTGCTCTATTTCAAAAAACAAATCAAAACTCTTTTCACACCGACACTTTCAAAAAAGATTTCAAAACAATTTTTTCAAACACTCTTGAGGACTGATACAAGAGTCGATCTGAAATCTTTAAACGAAACTTTTTCAAACCCACTCACACTTGAAAAGCAAACCTTTTGAAAACACAAATGAGCAAGTATCTAAGAGCCCATGGATAACCATGGATAGAAAGGGTGCTAACACCTTCCCTTTCTATAAATCTACCTCCCGAACCGAGAAACTATCTCATAAGGAATTTTGCTGTGCTTTTGTCCTGTCCATGTTGGAGAAAATAAAAGACGGTGGCGACTCTTGCTTCCGCGACATTTCGCGAACCAGCGTTAAAATAGTCAGTTCCAGATCCACCGATCACAGAACTGGCGACTCTGCTGGGGAAATCTTATAAAGTGAGGTGTACCTTAGGATAGTTCATAACTGTGTTTTCAATTGCTTTGACTTGTTTGCTTTAAATTGTGGGTACTGTCTTGGGAAGTTCTATAGATCCTAACCCGGATCTAGGGATACCTTCTTAGAAAGTAGCAACAAGGTTGTGAGGGAACTGTGAGGGGTATACCGACATGGTTGAAACAGTCTGCTACGTTGATGTGGCACTTTGGTGTGTACCGGTAACCCTTGAGTTCAGTCAAGGAGAGTACGGGGCCTCCATGTGGTGTCGTGAAGCATCAACTGACCTTAGGAACCTTAATTGAACTATCTTGGCCTCTTTAGGGTAGTGAGATAACTGACTTTGGTGCAGTCCGAGGTTGGTTGATACTCGATACTACACTCAATTGAGGGTTGCTTTCCTGGAATATTTCGGTCGCCAGTTCAGTGGCTAAATCGAAACGATGAACAATGAAAGCAATCCAGTGATATTGGGACCCTTAGAACCCGGTTACTTCTAATAGGACAGGTTGAACCCACCAACTTCAATAGGGTAATACCCAGACCCCATGCTGGCCTTAAACTCTAAGGGCTTGTCTTGTGTGACTTGTGTGCCTTATCATGTTTGCCTTCGTAAATATTTGTGGTGTGTTTAATCATAGCATCATGACATCATCCAGCATCATATGCATTGGCTAACCATTTCAGGGGTTCGAACCTTCATCTTTGTTCTTGTTTTGTAGGACATGGAAACTGTTCATAGAAAAACAATTCAGATCAGCCTTGTAAGGATCCCTCCTCAGCTTAAGGAGTTTATATCCAGGATTCCCGAGAGCTCTTCATTCAGTGAAAAACATGGAAGACTCATCAGCTTGTTCAACACTAACATTGAGGAAGATATGATAAAGGTCATGTTCCAGTTCTTTGACCCTCTGCATCATTGTTTCACTTTCCTGGATTATCAACTGGTACCTACATTGGAAGAGTTCTCCCGGCTTCTGAAGATCCCTATCCTTGATCAACTACCCTACAACGGTACGGAAAAGGAACCCAAGCTTGAAGAGATTGCTAAAGCATTGCACCTACAATCATCTGACCTCAAGGGACATTGGGAAGTTAGAAGTGGCATCAAAGGGTTCTTAGCCAGGTTTCTGTTTGAGAAGGCCCAAGAATGTTGGAACTCCCTTGACCTGCAAGCTTTTGAAGAAGTTGTGGCCTTCCTTGTCTATGGTTTGGTGTTGTTCCCTAACCCAGATCAGCTTATAGATATCAGTGTTGTCCAGATCTTCATGTCCGGGAATCCTATACCTACGTTGCTGGGGGACATCCTTCACTCATGTTACACTCGAACCATGAGAAAAAGAGGTGTTCTTATGTGTTGCACTCCTCTCCTGGGAAGGTGGTTTATTTCGCACCTTCCACAATCAGTTTTGAAGAACGAGCGGGGTTTGAGATGGTCACAACGGTTGATGACTCTTACACATGCAGATATACATTGGTGCCCTCGGTCCAGAGAGGATGTCACTATCATTGATCGTTGCGGGGAGTACCCTAATGTTCCTTTACTTGGAATCAGAGGAGGTATTACTTACAACCCATGCCTGGCTTGGAGACATTTTGGTTATGCTCGGAGGGACGGCCCTCATGACATGTTAATTCCTGACATAGTTTTTGACTTCGACAACGATGCACAAGGACTTCGCCAGAGATTTATCAGAGCTTGGAGGATGCCAAATAGGATAGACAGCAAGACCCTAGGGTACAAGAATTCCATCCCACTGGAACCTTATCTCAAGTGGGTACGAGCCCGCTCCCAGAAGTTAGTGATGCCTTATCCTCATGTGCTCCCTGTGATCAAAGAGCCAGTCTTGGAGGGAGAGGTGTCCTACACCATTCAACATCCTGACATGCCCACGTCCTGGGAAGAGATGCAGAAGAGCTGGATCCAGCTTAAGGAAGAACGTAATTCTCTTGAGACCAGTCTACATGCTAGTAAAAAGAAGGCTTTGGAGCTCACCCGCCTATTGCACGAGGAGAGGAATCTCAACACCTACATAGCTCCAAAGAGGATGCGTAGTGTCTTTTGGGATTGATCTGCTTTGTAATATTTGCCCATGAGGCTTTGATGTATCAAACAATTATTTCCTTAATGATAACGTGTGTTCCTTTTGGTCTACAACAAATTTGAATTTTCGAACCTTTGAATGCATTGCATAAACACATATCATTCATCATGTGCATAGCAGGTACTCTTCTTTTCAGGTTGCTTACCGTTCTTCGCTGTTTATTTCAGCATCATGAACCCTGAATCATCTACCGAGCTGTCTATCAAGGCCCTTCAGGCACAAAGCGTGCAATTTCAGGAGTTGATCATGGTTTTGGCTCAAGGCCAAGAAGAGCTGAAGGCTTTACTCCTGAAGAAGGAGAAGAAGAAGAAGAGAACTGTTCTTTTCAACTCGGGCCGGAGGTTTGGTAATACTCTGCAGAATGAGGAGGATGGTTCTTCTGTAGGCAAGAGCAGTCCCCAAGGGGGAAAAGGTCCTAGTCCGGTAGTCTCTGACAACGAGACTGACTTCAATGAGGAACAGTATCCTCCGGCTGAAGACAGATACAAGCAGTTGGAAGACAGACTGAACGCCATGGAGATCCAACAAGTGCCTGGGCTGGATTTCGGAGATTTGGGCTTATCTACTGGTGTGATCATTCCTCACAAGTTTAAGGCACCATCTTTCACCAAGTATGACGGGGCGTCTTGCCCCAAGCTACACCTCAGATCTTATGTGCGGAAGATTCAACCGTACACAGTGGACAAGAACTTGTGGATCCACTTCTTCCAGGAGAGTCTTTCAGGGACTCATCTCGAATGGTTCTATCAGCTGGATGGGACCAAGGTTCGTAACTGGGAGGAGTTGGCTACTGCTTTTTACAAGCAGTATCAATATAATGCCGACCTTGCTCCTACACGTACCCAACTCCAGGGTATGTCGCTAGGATCAAGCGAAGGTTTTAAAGAGTATGCGCAGAAGTGGAGGGATCTGGCTGGCAGGGTGCAGCCTCCGTTAACTGACCGTGAGCTGGTAGATATGTTTTTGGGGACCCTGTCCGGGCCGTTTTTCAATCATCTTATCGGTAACTCGTCTGCAGGATTCACTGATCTTATTCTGACTAGGGAGAGGATAGAGGCTGGAATGAAGTCCGGTAAAATTCAGAAGGGTGCATCTTCAAGTGCTGAGAAGAAACCCTTTAAGAAGGAGGCCAGTGCTGTATATGGGCCTAGAAGATATGATAAACCAGAACGCCGCCAATCTGTCAACGCGGTGGTGATTGCTAAACCTGCTGCCGCTCCTCGGCAAACCAATCCACAAAGGACTGAGAGACCCAGAAGAGAGTTTACCCGGCTGAGTATGACCTTGTCGCAAATCTTGCCGCAGTTGCTATCCACCAACTTGGTGACTGTTAGGGAGGCCCCGAAAGTTGTGAATACTGCCTCTCCGAAGTACAATCCAAATGCCCGTTGTGCTTATCACTCCGATAGCCCGGGGCATTCCACTGATGACTGTTGGGCCTTAAGGAATAAGGTGCAAGACCTTATTGATGCGAAGGAGATACAATTTGAGGCGCATGAGAGGCCAAATGTGGTGACTGCTCCTATGCCCCAGCATGGAGTAAATGCTGTTGATGAAGATGTGTATGCCGTTTCTGTGAATGATGTATCTACTCCTCTGATGACTGTTAAGAGGAACCTACTGCTGGCCGGTTTATTTCCGGGTTGTAGCGAAGGTTGCCTTTTGTGTGCTGTTTCCCTTTTTGGTTGTCCTTTGCTGAAGTTAGGCATCCAAAGCCTGATGGACAGCAAAGAGATTCTCTTCAAGAAGACCGTTGTTTCGTTTGTTCCTGTGGAAGAAGTATCTGTTGTTACCATTTTCAATAATCCAATCAAGGCTCCCCCGAGGAAGCCAGTTAAAATCATGACCGTCGCACCCATTGTTATTATTGTTCCGGGGCCTCTCCCCTATAAATCTGATAAGGTTGTCCCGTGGCACTATGGGGCAGATGTATATGTACATGGTATAAAGCAGGATTTCAACACTGGCACCAGCATCAGCAATATCACTGGTCCAGCTAAAGTAACTCGTAGTGGCAGGCTCTTCTCGCCTGACATTGCGCCACCAGCTATTCGAAGACCTCTCATTATAACACCTGCAAGTGCACCTGTTCCCATTTCTGATCAAGTTGCTTCCCCTGCTGCCGAGTCATCTAATGCTCGGGGCAAAGGGATTGAAGATGAGCCTGCCCGGATGGAGGCACCAAAATCTGTGAATGTTGAAGCCTCCCAACAAGAGATGGAGGAAATTCTAAATATAATCAGGAAGAGTGACTTTAATGTTGTTGAACAGCTGGGGCATACACCCTCCAAGATCTCTATGCTCTCCTTGCTACTGTGCTCAGAGGCCCATGCTAAGGCCCTGATTTCATTTCTAAAGACGGCCCACGTGCCACAGGAAACATCTGCAGACCAGTTTACTGATTGCGTAGCCAATTTGACAGCCGACAATGGTTTGGGTTTCTCGGATGCTGACCTTACTGCTAAGGGAAAGAACCACAATGACACCCTGCATGTCTCTATTGAATGCAGGGGCACTACTCTTGCGCACGTGTTGGTGGACACCGGTTCTTCCCTGAATGTGCTACCCAAAAAGGCCTTAGACAGGTTAGATTGTGAGGGCCTGGAGCTAAAACCTAGCAACATCATTGTCAGAGCCTTTGACGGTTCTAAGAGGATGGTTCATGGAGAGGTAGACATTCCTATTCGTGTGGGTTCTCAAGTATTCGACTCAACTTTCTATGTGATGGATATCCGTCCATCTTATTCCTGTTTACTGGGTCGACCTTGGATTCACAAAGCTGGGGCAGTGACCTCTACCCTACACCAGAAGCTCAAGTACCCTGTCAAAGGGAAGATTGTCACTGTGCAGGGAGAGGAGGAGTATATGGTTAGTCACTTGAATTCCTTCCGATATATTGAGATGGATGGGGAATTTATTGAAACCCCCTTTCAGCATTTTGAAGAGGTACCTCCAACATTGGCAGCAGCAGAAGCAGTAACTGAAGAAAGCTCTCCTTTGAAGATGGCCTCCTTGAAGGACACCCGGGCTGTAATCAAGAAAGGTGAATGTGCTAACTGGGGCAGGCTCCCTGATTTTACACCTAAAACTGACAAGTTTGGACTGGGTTTTACTGCAGAGGCTCAGAAGGCTATGCACAAAGCTAGAACCAGAAGACCTCCTGTGCTCATCACCAATCCAGGAGTGAATGCCATTGGGGATGAAGATGAAGTGGAAGAGTCAGAGTTTGATAGCTGGATCTACCCGACGACTGATGGTGGATTGACCAATTGGACTGCTAAGGATCATACTCCTGTTACTTTTGTTACACAGTAATAAACTCCTTTGTTTTTGTTATTTGTAATAAACAATGAATTAAAACTCTATGGCCCGGTGTCTTACCCGGGGCACCGTGGCTTCATTTGTGAGGGCATATTAATTGTCATTTCATATATCATAAATAAAGACCTTGGACGTTTTCTCGCACTTCAAATCTTATGATCTTTTTCTTTCTTTCCTTTCTTTATATATTGCAAAACAACTGTATTTACACACACTCACCCATACAGGTTTCAATCCACTCTGGATCTCACTGGTAACGACTCTGCTACTGCCAGTTATGACTTCGAAAATCCGATCAACTTAGCCGAAGACGAAGGTGAAGATGATTGCGAAGTGCCTGGCGAGCTTGCAAGACTGTTACTCCAGGAAGAGAGGGAAATTCAACCACATGAAGAGCCAGTGGAAATAATAAATCTGGGTACTGATACAGATAGGAAGGAAGTCAAGATTGGTGCCAACCTAGAGCTCAGCGTGAAGCAACGGTTGACTCAGATGTTACATGATTATGTGGAGATCTTCGCCTGGTCCTACGAAGACATGCCCGGGTTGGATACCGACATCGTGGTCCATCATCTGCCTACCAAGGAAGATTGCCCTCCGGTTAAGCAAAAGGTCCGCGGATGCGTCCAGAGATGTATGAGAAGATCAAAGCCGAGGTTATGAAACATTTTGATGCCGGGTTTCTTGCAGTGACTTCTTATCCTCAGTGGGTTGCTAATGTGGTGCCGGTACCAAAGAAAGATGGAAAGGTCAGAATGTGTGTTGACTACAGGGACCTGAACAGGGCCAGCCCCAAGGATGACTTCCCTCTACCTCATATTGATGTCCTTGTTGATAATACTGCTCAACACAAGGTGTTCTCCTTCATGGACGGTTTCTCAGGCTATAATCAGATCAAGATGGCTCCTAAAGACATGGAAAAGACTACCTTTGTTACTCAGTGGGGCACCTTCTGCTACAAGGTCATGCCATTCGGGTTGAAAAATGCTGGGGCAACCTACCAACGTGCCATGGTTGCTTTATTTCATGACATGATCCATCATGAGATAGAAGTGTATGTTGACGACATGATTGCAAGGTCCCAAACTGAGGAGGAACACCTTGACCATCTGCAGAAGCTGTTTGACCGTCTGAAGTTGTACAAGCTGAGGTTGAACCCGAACAAGTGCACCTTCGGGGTTAGATCTGGGAAGTTGCTAGGCTTCGTTGTAAGTGACAAGGGTATTCAAGTGGACCCTGCCAAGGTTAAAGCTATTCAAGAGATGCCAGTTCCTAAGACAGAGAAAGAAGTCAGAGGCTTTTTAGGACGCCTGAATTACATTGCCCGATTCATCTTGCACCTAACCGCTACTTGTGAACCAATCTTCAAGCTGCTGAAGAAAGATCAGGTAGTACGTTGGAACGATGAATATCAGGCCGCTTTTGACAGAATCAAAGAGTATATCCAAGAACCACCCATTCTTATGCCACCGGTTGAAGGGAGACCTCTGATACTATACCTAACAGTACTTGACAACTCAATAGGGTGTGTGCTGGGGCAGCATGACGAGTCTGGCCGAAAAGAGCATGCCATTTATTACCTTAGCAAAAAGTTTACCGACTGTGAGACCCGATACTCACTGCTCGAGAAAACTTGCTGTGCTTTGGTATGGGCTGCTCGCCGGCTGAGACAGTATATGCTGACTCACACTACCTTGTTGATTTCAAAGATGGATCCTATAAAGTACATATTTGAAAAGCCTGCTCTGTCTGGGAGAATAGCAAGATGGCAAATGATCTTGACGGAATACGACATCCAATACACGACTCAGAAAGCTATCAAGGGAAGTGTATTGGCAGACCACTTGGCACATCAGGCGGTGGACGACTATCAGTCAATGAACTTTGAGTTTCCAAACGAGAGCATCATGATTGTGACCGATTGTGAAGTACCTGGACCGGATGAAGGACCTGAGGAAGGATCCCGATGGTCTATGCACTTTGACGGGGCCTCCAATACTTTGGGTAACGGCATCGGCGCTGTGATCATATCCCCTCAAGGCACTCATACTCCACTTATTGCCCGGCTATGTTTCAACTGCACCAACAACATGGCGGAGTATGAGGCATGCATCATGGGTCTCCAAGCTGCGATCTACTTAAGGATCAAGTTTCTGAGTGTCTTCGGAGATTCGGCTCTCGTGATCAATCAGATCAAAGGGGAGTGGGATACGAAACATCCGAATCTTATTCCTTACAGAGAATGTGTATTGACATTGATCCCCCACTTTACAGAGATAACCTTTGAACATTTTCCGAGAGAGGAGAATCAGTTGGCGGACGCGTTAGCTACAATGTCTTCTATGTTCAAGGTCAAATGGGACAATGAGGCTCCCCGGATCATCATCTGGAAACTGGACGAACCGGCATACTGTTGTGATCTTGAGACTGAATTGGTGACCGAGAAGCCTTGGTACTATGAGGTGAAGAGGTACTTGGAAGCTCAAGAATACCCTGAAGGTGCATCTGTCAATGATAAGAAGTTTCTAAGAAGATTCGCAGCAAAGTTCTTCCTTAGCAACGGCATTCTGTATAAGCGAAACCATGATTTGACCTTACTGCGTTGTGTGGATAAGACTGAAGTAGAAAGGATCATGGAAGAGCTACATGAAGGGACCTTCGGAACACATTCCAGCGGACACACTATGGCAAAGAAGATCCTTCGAGCAGGGTATTTCTGGTCCACAATGGAAGCCGACTGCTACCAATATTCTCGGACATGTCACAAATGCCAGATTTACACAGACAAGGTGCATGTTCCTCCAGTCCCTCTGAACGTCCTGACTGCACCTTGGCCTTTTGCAATGTGGGGCATAGATATGATCGGTGAGATTAAACCTACGGCATCCAACGGGCATCGCTTCATCCTGGTAGCGATTGATTACTTCACGAAGTGGGTTGAGGCAGCTTCCTACGCAACGGTAACCAAGAATGTTGTGGCACGGTTCATTCGGCACAACCTGATCTGTCGATACGGCGTCCCGGAAAGGATCATTACAGATAACGATACCAATCTTAATAACAAGATGATCACTGAGCTCTGTGAGCAGTTTAAGATACAGCACCACAACTCTTCTCCTTACAGACCGAAGATGAATGGGGCTGTAGAAGCAGCAAATAAGAACATCAAGAAAATTGTGCAGAAGATGACAGTGACTTATAAAGATTGGCACAAGATGTTACCGTTTGCTCTACATGGGTACCGTACCTCAGCAAGGACGTCAACCGGGGCAACCCCCTTCTCCTTGGTCTACGGCATGGAGGCAGTCTTACCGATCGAAGTGCAGATACCCTCTCTCCGGATAATGAAGGATGCAGATCTGAGCGAAGATGATTGGATCCAGACACGACTTGATCAGTTAAATCTAATTGACGAAAAGAGACTTGCTGCTATTTGTCATGGTCAGACATACCAAAAACGGATGATCAGGGCATTTAACAAAAGGGTCAGACCACAAGAATATCAAGTTGGGGATCTGGTAATCAAACGTATCATCCTTCCTCAGAGTGATCCAAGGGGCAAATGGACCCCCACATACGAAGGGCCATTTGTGGTTAAACATGTGTTCTCAGGAGGAGCCATGATTCTTACCACCATGGATGGTGACGACCTTCCTCACCCCGCCAATGCAGACATAGTAAGAAGATACTACGCATAATAAAGACCCGCTAGGTTGATATACCTAGGAAAAAATTAGGGCTTCCCGGAGAACCAAAAGGGTTCGGGCAAAATGAAGGGATGAAATGAAAAAAATCTGTACACCCGGCAAGTCGAAAACCTGAAAAGGCGACTTGGGCAAAAATGGGTATCCCGGTGGACTGAAAACCCGAAAGGGCGGTCCAGGCAAAAGTTAGGGATAAAGCGTAATACTATGTCTCATTGGATCACTCTGCATCCAGAATCCGGTATCTACATTAAGTTCAGACGGCATCGATCAATCAGCTTCATCTTCAACTAGGTCATCAAGTGATGAGACGCTCGAAGATATAAAGGCGATAGCAGAGTTGGAACCCAGTGGGATCATTCTTTTCACACAGCTGTTTTGTTTTCCCTTTGTACAAATTGTATAAACTCTTTTGATTCGGCGGCGTTCACTTACTAGGACGTCAGCCTCTTGTATATAAAACGCCTATTTACAGGCAAATTCAAAAAATCAATACAAATCCACTTTTCAGTTAAAATTGCCAATTGTTTTTCCTTTTTCTGTTTTGTTTTGCGAAGAACGTCCAAGGTTCAATTTGTGATATATGCATTTGACACTAATTGCTAACTCATAAATATTAATTACATGTAACATTAGAAACAGGGGCAATAATGAGTTGTCTAAGCGATCTAATTGTTCCGTCCACCAAGGTACCAAGATAAGTTCAGCTGAAGAACGTAACCAGTATATCTTAATTCCCCAGAGAGTGAGTCAGCAAATCAATGCACTCTCCCCAAGCAAAGTTATACAATCAGCCTTAAGGAAGTTGGGTATCCCCGCAGATCTCAACATTCCCCAGCACGATATACAGACATTCCTAACAAGCATCCCCGGCAGTCTTGACCTAAAGATTGTTCCCCGGCGGTATACCAGGCATTCAGCGGAGTCACTTCCCCAACACATCTCAAGACTTCCCCAGGAGAGTCCAATCCAGTTTCCCCAGGAAAGTTGGAATCCATCTCCCCAAGCAGGAAGCTTATCCCCAGTAGATTCTGGAAGCTTCCCCCCCTACAGAGCACGAACGCGTCTCCCGGCTTTATTCAAAGGTTATTTCCCTACCAGGATATAACTGGGTTATCCTCAGCCAAAAGCCACGGAAAGATCGTCCTCGGCGAAGTCTTCTTACCCCCAGCGAAGTCTATTAAAACTTCCAACGTAACAACGGTATCCCCAGCGAAGTTACCATCAACATTCCAGCAAAGTACCTCTCTCCCCACAGAGTATTGTTCCCCAGCAAGATCCCTAGATAATTTTTCTCCCCGCAGAGTAATCCATTCGCCAAGTTTATTCCCCAACAGAGTTATCTTCTCCTACCGGTATTCTTGCAACCATCACTCCCCAGTGGAAACAGAAGCTCTACATCAACCCAGGATTTAACTTCCCGGCACCCGTCAAGGATTTATTTTCCTAAGACGAAAACATACATTCAAAAACATCACATACATCATGATACATGCATAAACGCATCATACCTTACAATCTCATTTATGTTGAGAATATCATTGCTTGATCCATATCATGCATTGCATATGACTGACCTTTACCTTTCAGGAAAGATCCAGTTAAGTTCTCAGCTATATTCCAAGACCTAGCCTGGTTCAGTTAAATCGACCCTAAGATTTTCCTGATTCTTATCCAGTCAAAGGCCTTCTCTGGTTCAGTCAGATCGACTCTAAGATCTCCCTGATTCTTATCCAGTTGAAGATATTCCAAGACCTAGCCTGGTTCAGTTAAATCGACCCTAAGATTTTCCTGATTCTTATCCAGTCAAAGGCCTTCTCTGGTTCAGTCAGATCGACCCTAAGATCTCCCTGATTCTTATCCAGTTGAAGATCCCAAGACCTTGTCCAGTTCAGTTAAATCAACCCTAAGATTTTCCTGATTCTTATCCAGTCAAAGGCCTTCTCTGGTTCAGTCAGATCGACCCTAAGATCTCCCTGATTCTTATCCAGTTGAAGATATTCCAAGACCTAGCCTGGTTCAGTTAAATCGACCCTAAGATTTTCCTGATTCTTATCCAGTCAAAGGCCTTCTCCGGTTCAGTCAGATCGACCCTAAGATCTCCCTGATTCTTATCCCAGTAGAAGACATCCAAGATTCTCTCAGCGTTACTGTTGAGGTAGTAACCACCTATGATTCTCTCATCATTACTGTTGAGGTTGAAGTCGCCTATGATTCTCTCCCCGTTACTGTGGAGGTAGTAATCGCCCTAGATTCTCTCATCGTTACTGTTGAGGTTGAAGTCGCCTATGATTCTCTCAGCGTTACTGTCGAGGTTGAATTCGCCTAAGGTTCTCTCAGCGTTCCTGTTGAGGTAGTAATCGCCCCAAGATTCTCTCAGCGTTCCTGTTGAGGTAGTAATCGTCCAAGGTTCTCTCAGCGTTCCTGTTGAGGTAGTAATCGTCCAAGGTTCTCTCACCGTCCCGTTGAGGTAGTAACCATCCCTGATTCGTTCATCACCTTTTGAAGCTCCAGATTCAATTCCTGTAACCAGTCAGGGCGCATCTACACAAAGAGTTTGAAGACCAGCTCCTGTAACAGGCCAGGTACTCATTTTCTTTTTCAGGTACGCAAGTTCTCGCTAAGGAATCTCTTACGCGATCGACACCCAGATGGCATCTATAAGCCCATCCACCTATCCATCACCTCTCAGCATGGCATCTATAAGCCCATCATCCTATCCATCAATCTCCAAATGGCATCTATAAGCCCATTCCCACCATCACACTACTATGTGAGCGCAAATTTCTGGGCACTCTAGTGTTCAATCATCTTCTACCTTCGGACTACGAAAGGCACGTCAGCCAATCTACATCCTCAGGTCTAAGAAGATTGAACAGGGGCAACTGTTGTACCCCAAAATTTGCCCTCCCATATTCTTCAAGATTTGCTAAGAGCATGCTTCAAAATCTTCCAAGGGTTGCACAGTTCAATGGCCTTCTAACAGTCAAAAATTAGGGTTTTGATTCTAGCAAAGAAATTGAAGTTTCCAAGGGTCCAATCAAGTCCCACATGCCTACAAACATGGTCAAGCATCCATATGCCAAGTTTCAAGACTTACAGCACAAAATTGCACAGTCAAAAACCCTAATTGCTCAACAGTCAACTGCAGGGGCAAAATGGTCATTTGACAGTCAAAAGTCCAAATTTTTGGTCAACATCTTATTTTGAAGCCACAAACATCATTTGATCAATGCTTGATCATGATTTTCAAGGTATGGCTCAAAAAGTCTCAAGATGCAAAAGTTTCCATATTTGGACAGTTGAAAAAGTCAAATGTAACTTGACCAAGGCATAACTTCCACATGGTTTATCAGAAAAATTCCATCCAAATCACGTTTTGAAGAGAATGACATTTCCTACAACTCCTCTTCACACTTCAAGTCCAAGAAATGCTCTCACAAAAAGTTATCAATCTCAACATTATAGGTCATTTTCAAAAGTCAACAAAAAGGGACTTTAAGTCAAAGACCATAACTTGAGATTGGTAAATCAAAATGACATAGGACCAAAGGCATTGGTTATAGGACTTCAAGACCTTTCCAAAATGTCCAAGAACATGATCAAAGCTTAAAAATTGAGCAAGATATGCCTTGTGGAAGTTGGGAAATTTTTGGGAATTTTGAAAAGTCAACTTTACTTCAAATACCTCAAAATTGCTAATGGGACTCAATTTCTTCCAAGAATCATCACCCAAAAGCTATGCACGACCCATTGACCCAAATGGGAGTTATTTTCCTATTTTTAATTAATTAATTGAATATTTAATCTATTTAATTCATTTAATTAAAATTAATTATAAGAAAAATACTAATCCATGCTTTTCAAATCTTTTTGTGCATAGAATTCACTCAAGATTTCGTGCACTATTCAATAAGGAAAGAATCAAGGTGATTGGCAATGATTGGCATGTTCTTCACATGAAAAAGATTGAAAAAATATACCATTAAAATCAAATATTGAAACATTGATTGCAAAGGTTTATGGACTTGGATTTCTACCCTAATTCATTCCATATACATACACAAACCTAAACCTAATCAAGAGGACTCAGAAGCTGCGCTCAGAATCAAAAACAAACTTTGCATTTTTCACCAAAAATTTCAAAACTGATTTCATAGCTAGGGTGAGTTTCAAGGCAAAAGAACGATTCCAAAGGCTTGCTGGGATAACTAGGAAGCTTTCTCAATCAAAATCTCATCCCCACACGCAGAGAAACGGTAGCACGAAGTCGTCCTGTTCAAGAGCATTTGCATATTCGTATTTTGATTTGCACGCATTTTTCATACATTCTAATGATTGTTTTACACTAATATGGACTCACTGAAACTTATGGTACCATTGAATTGAACTAATATTGCTTGTATAGAAAATTGCCATGGTTATTTTTTAGGGTTTCAGGAACCATGAATTGGGGTTTTACGCTTGAGGAAAAATTGGCCAACATAAATAGCACCATTGAAATCAGAAGCTCGTGACGAACAGAACCATACCATCGCGCCTTTTTTATGTTGATTATACAGCTATTCGCTATTTTCATGTTTTCAGTTTGTGGGGGTTTAAAACCCCCGCTATTTAAATGCTTTTTGTTTCAGAACAATGGAAGAAGATGATGCATGGAGGGACATGAATGGTGCGTTCAAATAATTGGCGCGAGTTTTCGTTTGTCCCAGAATATTGGCACTTTTCAAATATAATAATTGCATTCCATTATGCTTATGAATGAACGCGCTGGCACAGTTGGTGGAGAGGAACGTTTGCAAGCATTGGGACCTGGGTTCGATTCCCAGGTCCCCCTATATATTTCATGCTTTTTCAATTAACATGCTTCTGTGCAGCGTACCATCCAAGGACTATCATGCAGCCTCACTTCTCAACTTGCCACATGGCTTCAGAAACCAATCTAATGGCCAGATCACGCAGATTATCATACACACTAGTCAACCATGCATACGTGAACGCTGAAAGTCAAACAGGCCAAGCTTCTATTGGGCCAAATTACTGCAGATCAACCTCCTCAATTTGGGTCAACACCCCCAATGTTTGCATATTCTTTTAATTTCTTTTCTTCTCTTTTCTTTTCTTTTTTTTTATTCTTTTGACCACTTTTATTTAATTTATTTCAAATAATTTTCATAAGACACAAAAAATCAGAAAAGTCAAAATAAAAATATGTTTTAATATTTAATTCATAAATAGTTTTGTAAATAAATTTTGTTAACTAATTTAGTTTTAATCTTAGGTTTAATTTTAATGTTTTTTTTAATAAACTAAAAAATGTAGAAATTAGGGTTTTGATACTTCTATTCTTTTTTCCCCTTTTTACCATTATTAATTATTAATTATTTTTGTGAATAAATATGCCATTTAATTAATTAGGGTTAAATTAGGTTACAACTTAAACATTTTTTTTAATAAATTAAAAACAATTAGAATTAGGGTTTCCTATAATAATTAATTTTCTCATTAAATTTCATAAATACAAAAAACTCCAAAAATAAGTTCTTTTCTTTATTTAACTTAATTAATTTATTAATTGTAATGTAATTTCTTTAAAGGGTCCAACGCCCTCGCATTCTCGATTCTTATTTCTTTTCGCACATTTACTTTTATTTCCCTTTTTTAAATTTCATGTAATTGCCCCAAAGCTTTGTAATAGATAATTAGGATATTTACCTTCCGCATTTTATTTATTTCAAATCGGGTCTTGGTTTAATTTGGCGATGTAGACCCGTGCCTTTGTAATAGCGTAGGACTTTTATCTTCCTGCACCTTTTAACTGCTAATAATTTGCATGAAAGAATGAATGGCCAAAAATAAAATCAAAACGTAGAACACCAATACATGATCAAGACAAAAATAACTGAAAATGACATACAATTCACACACCACTCTTAGGGTACGCCTCACTGTTGCCTTGCCCCTCGAAAAGTGGTCGTCGAGTATAGGACGTTTTAGTAAGTCCTCATGTCCATGAACATGGCATGGGGGTAGCTTCTAAGGTGTCCTACTATTGCTCTGATGACCACACTGCTGCCTTGCCCCTCGAAACGTGGTCGTCGACTATAGGACGTCTTAGTGAGTCCTTATGTCCCATTGATCTGGTTGCCTCGAAACAAGTTGCCTCGGAATAGTTGCCTCGGAATAAAAGATCAATGGCATAAGGGTAGCTTCTAAGGTATCTTACCGTTGCTCGGTGACCACACTGTCCCTAAACCTCGAATTGACTCGAACACCTCCAACGGTGGTGCTACCTACCTCTCAATGGTGGGATGGCACTACCTTAAGGACATTTACACAGCCTAATTCCTTAGGGTAGGTAGATGACTCGTAGATACTTGCACTATTTCAAAAAACAAATCAAAACTCTTTTCACACCGACACTTTCAAAAAAGCTTTCAAAACAATTTTTTCAAACACTCTTGAGGACTGATGCAAGAGTCAATCTGAAATCTTTAAACGAAACTTTTTCAAACCCACTCACACTTGAAAATCAAACCTTTTGAAAACACAAATGAGCAAGTATCTAAGAGCCCATGGATAACCATGGATAGAAAGGGTGCTAACACCTTCCCTTTCTATAAATCTACCTCCCGAACCGAGAAACTATCTCATAAGGAATTTTGCTGTGCTTTTGTCCTGTCCATGTTGGAGAAAATAAAAGACGGTGGCGACTCTTGCTTCCATGACATTTCGTGAACCATCGTTAAACAGTCAGTTCCAGATCCACCGATCACATATAGTTTCTTTGAAAGTCCAACATCCACTTGTGTCAACTTTTTATAATCCCAAGATAAAAGTACTAAAATCAATGGTTGAGATGGGTGGCTCCTAGTTTATAGGGGGCAAGTGTGCAGAAGACGCAGGCACAAGGCTCAAGAACTTTCTAAAAAGGTAGTGATGTCATCAAGAGAAAGTTGGCTTGAAGAACAATTAAGTATGGAGTGAGGCACAAGTTGGAGGCCTATGTAGCCTGACCTATGGACAACTTGACTCTTCGAATCGAATCCTTCATCTTTACATAGCCTTTGACCAGACTTAACAAAGCAGCATTCGTTTCCACCAGTTATGTGTCCTTCGAATGGACTAACTGTGTGTTCTTCGAATGGGCCTCTTCAGCTGAATATTCAATAGTCTTCTTGATTTTGATCACTTAGGCCTAACCCTTCGACCAGACTCAAAAGTAAATAAAAACCAATTGTTTCCCAACCATGGCAAGTCCTTCGAATGGGTCACCAAGTTGTGTGTCATAATGCAGCGCTATGTATGTTGAAAGGTCTGCAGTTGGATTTGAAGGTGATATGAAGGTGATTCAAAACAATCCTGAAGGTGGATTCGAAGGTGATATGAAGGTGTATTTGAAACAATTTAAAAGGGAAACATTGCTTTGTGGGTGCTAGCGTGAGAGAAACCCCTGCCTTGTGCATGCAAGTTTGTTGAAGGATTCGAAGGTTGCATAAAGATGTATTTGAAACAAGCCTGAAGATTGATTCGAAGCAAGCATGTAGGTGTATTCAAAGGAGACATGCATATGAGAATGCCTTGTGCATACTAACATGAGGAAAACCCTTGCCTTGTGAATCAACGCAAACTCGTAAGAAGCCAATGGTGACATCGAAACCAGTATGCAGGAGGCCACATGCTTTGTGTCAATGAAAAACCTTCATAAGGCTATTGCCCTCTAAATTGAAGAAAGATTTCAGAAGGTCATAAAGCCCAGTCGAAGCTAGCATGCAGAAGGCAATTGCTTGAATGAAACTTGTGGACCAAAGGATGCTTGAAGGGGTCCAGAGTTGGATTCGACGTATGTTGTTTTGAAAGGAACTATACTCCAATGAAGCTTTGTGAGAAGGTAATCCTTGTCCAATCGAAGCTTGCCTGCAAGAGGTCATTGCTCCCTGAATTGAAGCTTGCATGCAGGACGTCACATGCTTTGTTAATTAAAGCAAGCATGTATAGGGCCATATGCCTAATCGAAGCTTGTGGAAAGCTTGCTCGAAGGAAAGCCAAATGTTCAATCGAAGCGTGTGAATCAAGGCCCGCTCGAAGAAGCCATAATGTTCAATCCAAGGATGAATGAGTTGAAGTAAGCTTGCTTTTCTTCAATTGTTTCTTGCCCTTTTTTGTCTGTTTTGTGCTTGTGCAAACTTTGAGCTTTTGAAAATCCTTGTGAGAAAATGCCTTGAGAAATGAGAGGGAAAATTTTGGGGTACAACAGCACGTGTCGGGGAGGATGTCCTCGACAGGGGCGTGGGGGAGAGTCCTCCAACGGTCATAATTGTGTGGGCTGTTGTGTGGAGCCTTCTTCCTAGTAGAAATGGATTGGGCCTTGCCCTGAGTGCAGGCACAGTCCAGAACAGTTCCTAAGACCCCTAATAAAAGGAGTTCCACGAGACATGGAGATATCGTCTAATATACAAAAATGCTAAGTTTTCCTAGTTTTCACATCATACAAAATATCTAATGGTAAAGTTGTACTCACAATGATCGGGTTTGAACCCATGCCAAATAAATTTATCACGTGATGTTTTAAAAATCAAGGTGTTAAGTCGTTACTTTTTATGATGCCTTTCGTTTCCTTTCTTCATTAGCCGAGGTAAAATTTCACATCTTAGGTTAAAAGTGTTTTTTATAGTAGTGCATCATTAAATATTAGTTGTAATCATCAAAAGTTGTTGTCTTTATTATAGGCATGTCACCTATAAGTATTATGTAAAACAAGATTCCACAAAAACTTCCTCATTAATGAATGTAACCCCTCAAATCATGAGGTAGTTCTAAACCCATTAAAAATGTCATATATATATATATATATATATATATATATATATATATATATATGATTTGTGGCCCACGTCTTTATATTTGCATACAATTTATTGTCATGCAATCCAAATTTTTAATATGTACTGGTTAAAAACTACAGGTGTGTGTAGCATCCCTACAAGGGAATGGGATACTCAGAGACCTTATGAGTTATATAACAATTAGGGTGGTTAGGGCTTGTCTACACAAGAGGAAGGCCGTGTTGGTGGTGTTTATGGTGGTAAGAGAGGTTATCTCATGTGAGGTAAGGGGCTCGGTGATATGTGTAATGCAGGTTAGATTATGATTTATCCTTCTCCCATTAGAGATCAAACATAAATATATAAATAGTCTCTCTAGAATAAGTTGGGGTAAAAAGCTTCTATAGGTTTGAAATAGGCTTGTTCAAATTCAAAGATCAGATTGTATTAAGGTTCGTGGGCATAACCGATAAATACTCACAAGTTTATACTGAAAAATATCCAGAAGACCTCTTGGGAACAAGACTAGGTCAATGTTCGGTCAAATTTGTATAACTCTTTAGTGAAATCTTTTTATCATCATTCTCTTTAACTTTCTACAATTTATTTTATTTACTTTAATTCCGCTAAGCTTTACTAATCAAAAACATTACTAACGTGATCTTAATCGAGAAAGGGAAAATTATCCACACATTTCAATAACAACGATTCACCTCCCACCCCCCCTCCTCTTGTGCTTGACGTCTGTTATACCCCAAAATTTTCCCTCTCATTTATCAAGTAATCTCTCACAAGATCTCCTTTGGTTCAAGACTGCACTAGGGTTGATCAGCTCAAGATACCTCCTCAAACACTGATGACTGAAATTTAGGGTTTGAGATTGCACAAGGATAATTTATCTTTTAATGCCTAATATGACTTACATGGATCATTTTTGACCCTCAAGATTGTTCATGTCAAATTTCAAGTCTTGGATCACATTTTTGCTCAGCCAATTGACCAGTTGACCTAAAAATCAACTATATTGGGGGAAAAGTCAACTGTGGTCAATTTACAGTCAAACTTCATAATTTTTTATCCATATCAACATTATGAACTCATATATGTCATTTGATTAAGTTTGGACCATAATTCCCAAGAAATTTGATCAAATCATCAAAATGGCAAAATGGTCAAAATTAGGGTTTTGACTTAGAAAGGGCAATTTCTGATTTTTAACATAGAAAATGGTTGATTGGTTGGAAACATGATCTCAAGGATTCAATTACATCATTTTTACCTAATGGCATGGCTCAAAACATTGCTCAAGATCAATTGATTGACAAATGAATTTTCAGTCAACTGATCAAAAGTCAATTGTACACTGAAAAGTCAAACTTTGACTTTTTGGTCAAAATCAAGTGTCAACGATCAAAATTCATCAAAACATGTCAAAATATGAAACTTGTTCATCAAGAAATCAAAAGGTCAATATTTCATTTTGAAAAGTCAAAATTTCTAAACTTAGAAATTTTTCTAAGTGTTGAAAACTTCATATTTTTTCACAACTTTGAGCCAATTTTTCACCATGATGCAAGATGATTCAAAGGAAACTTTCAAAATGAAAGTTGTAGATCTCAATTAGATATAAAACATTTTAGAACACATCTTCTCCTAGAAATGCATATATTTAAAGTTATGATTTTGTGGATACATGTTCATGAAACTTGGAAACTTAGTGAAAATTTTGCCCTAGTTTAGGAAGGATTTTGACCTAACTTCATGGAAATTTTTCACATAGTTCCAAGAGGAATTTTCAAAAGTGATCAACATAGAGGTTGTATATGATGTTACAAGCTTTCAAAAATGTCCAAGAACTCATTGAGATCATGCTTGAGAAAAGAGAATCAAAGACAAGTAGTTGGACGTTCATTCTTGAATTATAGGTCATTTCCATGATGAACAAGAATTCAAATCCAAGCCCAGGTTGCATAATCTTTGCTTTGCATGCCTCAAACTTGTTTGGAACTCCATAATTAAATGTTTGCATGGCTGTTAGAAGCTTTAATCCAAGCATTCAACGCATTGCCCATGCTTAATACCATTTTAGGAAGAAAGGCAACATTGTCATTTTGGAAAAGTGGCTTTTATGCATAAAGTCAATTATAGAGCTTTGCATTTGTTTTCTTCTGATCACACACAACCTAAAAGCCATAAGAAACTTGTCTAAAACCTCTAACAACTCAGACCATGCTTGTACTATGCCTTGAAACCATATTTCCACTTTTCTTCAAAATAAAGTAACATAGCCATAAGTCTATATCTTGTGTTTCTGACCCTCTCAAGTGCAAGAACCTTTTCCATACATATGCACAAGTTTTTGGCAAGCAAACACGCGAAGACACAAGCTCCAAAACTCACCCAAACTCAGAACTGCATCAAAAACCACCATTGTTGCACATTCTGACCAAGAACTTCAAACTTCCATTTCACTCGTGTGTTTCTTGGCCTTTTGCTTCCAAAAGCTTCTAAACATCATACATAAACAATCCCAACACCTATTATCCAACTGTAACACCGTCTTCATCAACTTCCATAACCAAAAAACAGAGCTTGAATCTTGACTTCTCTAGCATGATTTAAGCACTCCCAGCATCAAGTAAGCATTGCATTAGCTTCCTAGAGGTTCAAGGAAGCTAACCTGATCATCACCATCACTTAAAACAAGGTCAAACTCAATTCATGATTTCCAGTTTTGAGGTATTTTTCTTGAACTTCTATCTCATTATTTAGGCATTGTTAGGCTTGCATTTGTGAAGATAGAATGTATATATCATTGCCCTGAAATTATACATGTCCATAGATTTCATTTATGTTGCTTGAGCATGGAGAATTTTGAGTTTGAACTTGCTGAAACATTTAGGTCAGAATTTGGTACTTTCATAAATTCATCCTTATCTTTGAATGTTAGCTTAAGTTAGTTACATGGTTGGATTCGTGGTGGAAAAATGCACAAGTTTTATGTTTACATTTTTGAAAATGGTTGAGAAATGAGCAAGTTACAAATCCTTTGGCTGGAGGTTGAAGATGAAGTACAGTCAGGGAAAATCATGTATCATATATTTATTATTTTGTTTAAGTTAACAGATGTATCACCACCCTGGTGGTTAAAGCGCGCGTCTCTCACCCCTTGGACCTGGGTTCGAGCCACAACGTCTATTTTACCAATTTTTGTTATATTTTCAGTTTTTCTCTCCTTTTTTTTGTTTGTAATAGGTGTTGGGCTTTCCTCCTTTGGGCCTTTATTTTTGCTGACTTTCCCCTCCTGATTATGTTTCATACACCCTGGCCCTTTTATTTTTCTTTTTTCTTTTTCTTTTTCTATTTATTTTATTTTATTTTTTCATATTACTTATTATTATTATTATTATTATTATCATTTTTATTAATAAAAATATAAAAAATATTTTATTTATTATTTATACTTACTTATTTTATTTTCTCTATAAATACAAAAAAGACCAAAAACATTTTCTTTTAAAATTAATTTCTTTTTATTAATTAATATTTAGACTTAGGATTAATTATCATATTATTTATTTTCTTAATTAAAATTAATTTAGAACTTAGGTTTATTTTAATTAATTATTTTTCATATATTTTTTAATTTAAAACCTTTTCATTAAAAAAACCTAAAAATCATTTTTAACTTATTGTCTATATTAATTCATTTAAGTTTTAGTTTTTGTTTAAATTTTAATTAATCATTTTCTTAATTAGGTCAAGATTAGAACCTTTCATAAAAATTTAAACAAAAATCATTTCTTTTTTTCCATTTTTATATTCATGCATTTTATTTTCAATTTGGTACAATATTCAATATGGTTGTAATAGTTAATTAGATTTAATTTTCTTGCAAATCCCCATTTGTAAATTTGTATACCCCTCCCCTAATGATGTAATAGCTTAGTATTTTTATTTTCCGCAATTTAATGCTTTATATATAAATGCTAGTAAATTAGGGTTTATATGGAAAGATAAAATCAACAAGTTAGCAAACCCTAATTCAAGACAAAAGAATGCATGTAAATCAACACACTTGCACACTTACACCCTTAGGGAAAATCCACTTTGTTGCCTCACAAAAATGGACATGTTATGCATGTGGGATATCTTAGCAAAAAGCAATCAAAAATACAAGATCATAGTCCATTGATGACGCTATCAAATGTTGCCTTTCAAAATGATCTTAGTCCCTCAAAGAGAATTGCTAAGATATTTCACAACATTGTTATCATGGCTATACGATGACCCACGCTCGTCCCTTTACATCCAAAGATAGGGCTTCTTACCAAATCAATGGTAAGATGGCAATATCAAAGGAAAGGAAGAAATGAACTGACTTTTGAGTAGGTAGATTGTTCCTAGTTGCTTGCTCAATTTCAAATCAATTACTCTTGCTTATTTTCAAAAACAAACACCAACACTTTCAAAAAACACTTTCAAAACACTTTCCAAAATTGGAACATTTTCAAAAGACCAACACTTTGTATACGTTCTTACAAACGAGAACTATTACAAAGTTTACTTAAATGATGGCGCCTTTTCAAAATACTTTCAAAAAACTACACAAAGCACATTTTCAAACTAAAGAAAGTGATCTAGCAAGCAACTAAGAGCCCATAGATAACTATGGATGAAAAGGGTGCTAACACCTTCCGTTTTCATAATCTACCCCTCGAACTCAAGAAATGATCTCAAAGGTCTTTCCTGTTCTTTTCAGCCTTTCCTTTTGGATAAAAGAAAAGTCGGTGGCGACTCTTGCTAACCGCAACATTTGCGATAAAACACAAAAACAACCAAGTCAGTTCTCCCACCGTATCACAGAACTGGCGACTCTGTTGGGGATTAAGTCTAAAAGTAGGGTTACCTTAGGGCTAGATCACCTTTACTTGCTTTCATTGTTTGACTTGTATGCTTTATATTTTGGTTCTTTGTTTGGGCTTAAATCCTCTACCCGGATTTGGGATACCTTATAGATAAGTAGCAATACATTGTGGAAACTGTGCAGGGTATACCGACATGGTCTAAGCAATAGCTATGTTAGTGTGATATATTTGTGGGTACTAGTAGCCCTTGAGTAGTCAAGGAGAATACGGGGCCGCTGAGTGATGTCATGAAACACTAACTGACTTTAGAACCTTTACTTGACCAACTTGGCCATTAGGACGTAGTGAGATGACCGACTTTGGTGCAGTCCGAAGTTGGTAGATACTCGATACTACACTCATTGAGGTTTGATTTTTTGGGATATTTCGATCGCCGTGAAAGAGGCTTACGCTGAAACAATGCCCGAGAAGACAAACTAGTGATATTGAGCTCCCTTAGAACCTGGTTACTATTTCTAGAACAGGTTTGAGCCAACTAAACTTCAAGAGGGTACTTATCTATGAGAATCCATGCAAGCCTAAACCTAAGGACTTGTTTGTCTTGTTCGTATATATTTACTTGTACATGACATCATAAACATCATAACATCATACTCATACTCACTAACCATTTCAAGGATTTCTGGGATTTATCTTTGTTCTGTTTTGTAGAACATAGATTATATTCGCAGGAAAACCATTCAAGTCAAACTCGTAAGGATCCCTCCTAAACTCAAAGAGTTAGAATCAAGGGTTCTTGAGAATTCTCCATTTCTGAGAGACATGGTCGCCTCCTAAACTTGGTTACCTCCAACACTGATGAAGATATGATGAAGGTGCTCTTCCAATTATTTGATCCTCTACACCATTGCTTCACATTTCCTGATTATCAACTTGTGCCAACTTTAGAAGAATTCTCCCAACTCTTGAGGATTCTCATTCTCAATCAACTACCCTTCAACGGTACAGAAAGAGATCCAAAACCAGAAGAGATTGCTCAAGCCCTGCACTTGCAACAATCTGATGTCACAACTTATTGGGAAACAAGGAGTGGCGTCAAGGGTTTCTTAGCCAAGTTCTTGTTTGAGAAAGCTCAAGATTGTTGGAACTCTTTGGATTTACAAGCTTTTGAGGAAATTGTGGCCCTTCTCATCTATGGGATGGTTTTGTTTCCAAATCCTGACCAACTCATAGATGTAAACGCCGTCAGAATCTTCATGTCTTGTAACCCGGTGCCTACTTTGTTAGGAGATGTTGTACCCCAAAATTTGCCCTCCCATTTTTCATTCAAGACGCTATCTTAGGGTTACTCAAATACTCAATTTGGCTCAGAAGTCGATCAGACAGATTCTCTTCCTATGCAGTAAATCAGCAATTAGAGTTTTTCATTTCTCAAAGAAAATTGAGTCTTCAAGGTCTCAAATGGTCTTCTTAGATCTTCATGTCTCCTCAAGGTTGTTTAAGTCAGTTTTCAAACATCGCATTGCAAGTTTGCTCAATCAATGGTCCAGATAACTGAAAACGACTACATTGACTTGAAAATCGCCCTTTTGCGAGAACAAATTCAAACGATCGTAACTTCTTCATTATTCAATTTTTTTGAACAGTTTTTCTTGCGTATGATTCTCCTTGATGCCATCTCAAATTTCTCTTCACAAATCAAGAATTGATCACGCGAAGAAGATCACCAAAAATTCAAATGCGTTGGAAGTCGCATCATGAATTTTGACCTAATTTCAAATAACAGTCGCCTGAATTCTAAGAATTGTGATTTCTTCAAATAACAAGACCTTGAGACGATTATTTCTGTTCATGGTCATATGTGATGTTGCTCACGGGTTTATCTTCAAAGAATCGAAGGAAAATTGTGTTTGGAAGACTTTAAAATTATCAAATCATCGCAAGGAATTTGTTGACTTTGAATGTTCTTAATCACAGTTTATTTAAAGATTGACAGATGTTCCCGAAGCATGTTTGTTTGGCAATGAAATTCCATTTTTTATTATTATCAAGCATGGCACGCGAGTTCATTTTAAACACAAACTTGACTGGGACAAGATGTGAAGGTTAACGTTGTCATTTAAACAACCATGATTGTGGAGTCCATTAGTCAAAAAGATCTGAGCACTTAAACATTTATTTTGTTTAAAAATACGAAGTACATGATTTATCTGATCATTTTGTGATTGCTTGAAACGCAAGTTACCAAACCAAGATTTTTTATCCAAAATATTCAACTGAGGATGGCAAGTTTTGTACAATAAATTCTATCACACTAACTTTTATTCAAATGCTTGATATCATTACATTACAAATGAGATTACAATTTGTTTGTCTTGTTTACAAAAAATCTCAAGTTCTTGTTTACAAAGAGAAGTTTTTCCTTCAAGTCTTCATCTTCATCTTCAAGTAAGCCATCCAACCTTCGTTTGCATCCAAGCCTTGCTCGCCATTCATGAAACAAGAAAAAGAAAGAAATTCAGAAAACATTCAATCAAATGTAATATGCGAAGAAGAAATAATTCATCATTAGGGTTTGCGATTTGGAATCAGAATATTTGTTTGTTTTATCACAATCATTTTCCCCAATTGCAAATCACAAAAAAAAAATTGCCTTTCTTGGTTCACAAAAAAGGGAAATAAATATACAAGGCAGACAAATACAAACAGGCTGCATAGCATGCTGTGATACAGTGGGATAACTGACTTGAGGTTTTGCGTTTGTGTTCGCAAATGTTTCGGTTTAGCAAGAGTCGCCACCGACTTTTTATTTTATCCAAAGGAAAGGTCAAAAAGCACAGGAAAGACCTTTGAGATGTTTTCTTGGGTTCGGGGGGTAGATTATGAAAAGGGAAGGTGCAAGCACCCTTTTCATCCATGGTTATCCATGGGCTCTTAGTTACTTGTTTAGATCACTTGCTTTTACTTTTCAATTGTTTGAAATGGTGCTTTGTGTGTGGTTTTGAAAATGTTTTCAAAAGAGGCCTTGTCTAGGCAACCTTTGTAATGATTCTTGTTTGAATGTATACAAAGATGTATGTCTTTTGAAAAGATGTTTCAATGTTTGAAAGTTTGAAAGTTTGTTTTGGGAAATGCTTTGAATTTGTGTTGTGATGTGTTTTTGAAAATAGCAAGGATGTTTGCAAGTTTTGTTCAAGTAACTAAGAGTTATCTACCTTATCTACTCAAGAGTCTTTCCTACACATTTTTAATCCTTTTGACAGTGTTGTTTTATCATTGCATTTGTTAAACAACCTTGTATTTGGATGTTAAACGAGACAGGCGCGGGTCATCGTATTGACCATGATAGCAATTGTGTTAAGTATCTTTAGCAAATTTTTGAGGGACTAGATCATTTTGTATAGGCAACCAAGATAGCATCATTGAGGGACTATGATCTTTTTGTTTTGTTTTTGTTTTACCAAGATACTCAACATGCATACCATGGCCATTTTAAAGGCAACAAGTGGATGAAACCCTAGGGGGGCATGTGTGCATTGTGTTGTCATTTTCATGAATTTTTTGTCTTATTTTAGGTCTAACTATTTGTTTCGATTTTGGATTTTACATACAAACCCCAATCTCTATCATGGCATATTTGAAAGCAATAAATGCGTAAAAGTAATTTAAGCTATTACAACATAGATATGGGGAGGGGGGTACAATTTTGGATAGGGGATTATTTGCAAGAAATAAATCCTAAGATTATTACAACCAAATTGAATTAATTGTGCAAATAAATAAATAGGCAAATATTTAAATAGACAATTAAATAAATATGAAATATATTATAAGTATGTAAAAAAAATGTCTTTGTTTATTTTTATGTATGTAAAAATAAAATATTTAATGTATTAAAATAAGAAAATAGAAAGTTATTTTTGTTAAGGGTAAAAACCCTAATTTTTTGGTTTAAGAACATGTATATATTATAATATTTGTTTATATATAATAAAATAAAAATATATACAAATGTCAAAAAATAAAAATATGTTAGAAAAAATATTATTTGAGTATATAAATAATAAAAATAAAAGCATAATATTTTTTGTAGTATTTACAAGTTTATTTAGAAAAATAAAAGTATATTATTTAAGAAAATTATTTTTATGTTAGAAAAAAAATAATAAACAAAAATACAAAATAAAATGTGAAAATTTATGAAAATGTTTTTGGTAATTTTTTTATGTTTAGAAAAATAAAATAAAAATCAAAAATGTAAATAAAATAGAAAAACATAAAAAAATAATGAAATGGGCCAGGGGGTGCAATCAGCAAGTTGGGGGCGCCAAAAATGAGAAATAGCCAGGCCCAGCCTAGCTACTTCATCTTCAACCTCAGATTCAAACAAAAACGCGCGTTCTTTGTACAAACTTGTATCTCCTGCATTTGTGCTTAAAAACGAAAACTTGCAACATGAAAGTTATAGAGCATGATCATACGATTCTAACCATATAAAAAACTTAATCAAACTCTCAAAGACCAGAGAGAATTTCTCTGGCCCTAATTTCTAACCTAACTTTTTCAGAATGTTCATCAATCAAATTCTCTCAACACAGTTAACTTAAATAAAATCTATGCATATGTACAGCTTAAGGGCAATGAGTACTATATTTTTTATTCACAAACCTAAGCCTAATGATTCCTAAATAGAGAGATAGAAAGTTGGAAAATACCTGCTTCAGTTGAACACGAGTATGGCAATGTGGGGGTTTTCAGTGAGGCCTGAGATGTTTGTGAGCTTGCCTGAACTTCCTCTGACCTTCCCCAATACTTAGTTGGCTTTGAGTTTGCTTGAACAAGCCTATAGAAGTCAACCTACACAGGCTGAGTTCAAAAATGGTGAAGCTTTTTAATGGAGTTACAGTCACTGGCCAATGGTTGGGATAGTTAATATAGGTTGTATGGAGTGTGTTGGAAGAGGTTTGTGGCAAAACGCACGAGTAGTTTTTGTTTTGGAACTCAAAGTGCAGAAGCTGCCCTGTTTTGCAAGAAGATGGTGTTTTTGTGTTTTAGGAGGCTTTGAAAGTGGATAGCTCGTGCTTCTGGCTCAAGGAAATATGCAAAAGTTATTTCAAATGCATACAAACTTTGTTCTTATCAGATTTTCAAAGATATGGATCTTTTGCAAGTTTACTTGGTTTTGAAGTAAAAGTGTGAAGTGATACAAGACAAGCCTGTACAGGCTATCTTCAAGCATGCACAAGATTGTTGTACCTTTGCCTAAGTTTATGGAACTTGTTTGCTGCAAAGAGAGGGGTCCAAGGCTCAAGGGAAGCAAGTTGACATAAAGTTGCCTTTATCAAAATGGCATATTAGCTTTTTGCCAAAAATAGATTAAACCCTTGTGTAAACTTCCAATAATCAGAATAATGCCTTAAACCAATGAGTTTGCATTCAATTTTTGAGTTTGGAAGGGTTTAGAGATCTGTATTCAAGTACAAGCAAAGTTGGACAAATTTTGCAACTTGTGTCAACATGAAACATGCCATGGATCAAAGTGAGTTTTTTCCAAATTCAAACCTTCGATTCTCCCTAACGATAAATGATTTTGGAGATTTCTTGGACATTTTGGAAATCTTGTAACATTATATATAATCCATCTTTGAAATGAATTTTGAGATTCCAAGTGGAACTAAGTTAAAAATTTACATGAAGATAGGTCAAAATCCTACCTAAACTAGGGCAAAATTTCACTAAGTTAAAAGTTTCATGGACCCTTGTTCCAAAAACTATAACTTGATATCCAAGCTTCTTTTGGGAAAACTTTGTGAAACAAAGTTGTAGATTTTGTGGAGGACTACAACTTTAATGTTGGAAGTTTTGTTTGAATCCAATTGCATCATGCTGAAAATGTTGGGCAAAGTTGGGAAAAAATAAGAAAATTTCATAACTTGAAAAATTCTAAGTTATGAAAATTTTCAATCTTAAACCCTAATTTGCAAAATTAGGTTTCTTGATGAACAAGTTTCATGTTTTGACATATCTTGATGAAAAATGACCCTTGGCACTTGATTTTGACCAAAAAGTCAAAGTTTGACTTTTTAGTGTACAGTCAAATTTTGATCAGTTGACTGAAAAATTCATCTGTCAATCCAATGCATTTGAGATCTTTTGAACCTTGTGAATAGGTCAAGATGATGCCATTGATTCCTTGAATCCATACTTGAACCCAATTTGCCATTGTCTAGGTGAAAAATCAGAAATTTCCCTTATACAGTCAAAACCCTAAAAATGACCATTTTGCCCTTTTGATTATCTGATCAAATTTCTTGAGGAGTTGTGATCCAAACTTGATCAAATGGTTCATATGAGTCTATAATGTTGATATGGATAAAAAATTATGAGGTTTGACTATAAATTGGCCAAAGTTGACTTTTTCCCCAATATAGTTGATTTCTAGGTCAACTGTCCAATTGACTGGGCAAAAATTTGATTCAAAGCTTGAAACTTGGTATAGGCAATCTTATAAGTCCAACATGAAGTATGAAGGTCACTTTGAGCATTGAAAGTCCAAATATCCTTGTGTAAACTCAAACCCTAATTTCAGGTCAACAGTGCAAGGAGATGTCTTGAGCTGAGCAAACCCTAATTTTGTCTGGAGTCCAAAGAGTCTTGTGAGGGGAAATCTTGATAAAATGAGAGGGCAAATTTTGGGGTACAACACATGCAAACAGAACAAAAGCAACAGCAGGTTATCGAATAACACAGCAGTACAAGGCAAAAGCAAGCTAAACTGCATCACAAAGGCAGTAGGCAACCACAGTCCAAACAGCAGGTTAGCGCAAAAAAAAAACACAGCAATACAGTTTCATGTTAAACAAAGCAGCATAGGCTGTTAAGGCAACAAGTAAAAGCAGTAATATAACAATATGCAAGCTAGAATTAGCTCATATCTAGAACATGTCATCATTTCCCTATTATTGCAAACCCTTTAGAATTATAAAAAATAAAGCAAAAACTGCTTTTTTTCATTGAAAGAGAAAAGAGGAAAGATGAAAGAGATATCACCTAGAAATACATTCCAAAATCCTGCTATATGCCAAAATTAGTTGTGTCAAACCTTCTATTTACAGTCCAAGTTTTACACACAAATAGCAAATATGAAACTGCACTCAAAAGGCCAAAAGTCAGCATATCAGAAAAGAGTTTCCCCCCACTTTTCACCTTGGTTCTGAAAAGATATAAGAGAACCAGCAAAAAGAGAGCAGAGAACAAGATAAAAAACCAGAAAACACAAATCTCAGCACCATCAATATACAAAACCAAAAACCTCACTGTAAGAGCAAAGGCCAACCAATATACAAAATCAAAAACCTCACTGTAAGAACAAGCCAAGGCAATATATAAAAACAAAACAGCAAAACCTCACTATAAGAACAATCCAAGCCAATATACAAAAACAAAACAGCAAAACCTCACTGTAAGATCAGAAGCCATCAAAAAACCAAAACAATGCAAAAACCAAACCTCACTGTAAGATCAGAAGCCATCAAAAAACCAAAACAATGCAAAACCAAACCTCACTGTAAGATCAACAAGCCATCAAAAAACTAAAACAATACAAAACCAAACCTCACTGTAAGGTCAGAAAACAGCAAAAACCAGCAAAGGCCAAGACAATATACAAACTAACCAAGCCATCTTCTCAACACACAAATTTTCAATCATCGTGCCATCACAAGCTCTCTTTTGAATTGCTCTAATCCGGTAAGTAATATAATTTCTCCATATTGATTTGTCTCTATCATTGCTCATGCGCGATTTTGATTTTTAATTCGGAGTTTGAAGGAGATGAAGAGAGCGTTGTTCTCTGTCTGAGAAAAAAGAGGTGCTGCCTCTTTCCCATTTTTATTTAGGGTTTACAAATCCTTTTTGCTAACTTAAAAAAAAGGGTGGGCCTTGGGTCGACCCGGTTCGGCCCAAGCCCACCATTTTTTTTATCCCACTTTATTGGTTTCGCAGCTTGTTATATTAATGGGAATAATGTAATAACAAATAAAATAGTTTGGTGTAGTGGTTGAGGAAGTGTTTGGTAAGTGCAAGGCCCCGGGTTCGAGACCCCCGGGGACATTTTTCTTATTTTTTTGTTTTCTGCATTTTTGTTGGACAAAAGACAAACAAAAATTATCTTTCTTATTTTTTTGTTTTCTGCATTTTTGTTGGACAAAAGACAAACAAAAATTATCTTGGGCCTGCTGCTTTAGCCCATCCGAATTCTGTAGTTTATACCCCATTTTCTATTTCATTTTTTTTTATGTTTAATCTAGTTTAAAGGTAAATTAGTATTTTTATAATTAATTTTTTATTATTTAAATTAGTTTAGATGTTATTTGATAACTTTATAAGTTAATTTAGTTTATATTTAATTTAGTAATTTTATAATTAGTTTAGTTTAGGTTTAGTTTTAATTTTTAAAATTCAATTAAATCAAATACAACTTTTAAATTAGTTAACTTTTTTTTTCTTTCTTAGTTAGGAATTTTTTGTAATTAACTGTTTCTTTTAAATTATTTATTTAATTTCTACATAACAAAATACTAAAAGATAAACAAAAATATATACAAACAATTTATTTTCTTTAAATCAATTATTTTATTTTTCTCTAATAGAATAGATTTTTTAGTTCTCTTTCCAAACTTTTCACAAGCAAATACTTAGAATCTTATTGCTATACTTTGTCAATTAATCTTATTTTCTAGACTGTTATAACTTTAATTAATCGCTCAAATTCAATTTAGTTGTATTGATTGCTATTTTGGACTTTTAATCACATTCGAATCATCCCCATTTGTAAAAATTGTACCCCCATTCCTGAAAACTTTGTAATAGCGTAGAATTTCAATTTCCGCAATTTACTATTTTCCTTATACTGTATAGTAATTAGGCGTGTATGGCAAGATTCAAAAACAATCTCTAGATAACCTAATTTCAAAGACAAAATTAACTTGAAACGAACACAGTTTTTCACACGCGCACCTCTAGGGTAACCTCGCTTGTTGCCTCGGAAACACAGTCATGTCCCTCGAATATGGGACGCTTTAGCAAAGACCCTTCGATAAAAATGATCGTAATCCCTCTATGACCCTTCAACGTTTCCTTCGATAAAACGATCTAGTCCCTTACGAAAAATTGCTAAAGCGTCTCATAAGTTGCTTTCGATGACTGTAAGATTGACCCGCGCCTGTCCCTTCACATCCAACGATGGGGCTTCTTACCAAATCAATGGTAAGATAGAAACAACTAAAGGAGGAATAAAATAACATTTAAGACCTTTAGAGTAGTTAGATTCGTTCCTAGTTACTCGCTTGCTCACGACAAAAACCTTTTTTTACACCGACACTTTCATCTCAAAAACATCTTCAAAAAGACAAAACATTTTGTATACATTCTTATAGAGACGAGAACCATTGCAAAACATATTTTCAGGAACCACTTTCAAAAACACATTCCACAAATACATCTTTGAACTATCTTTCGAAACAAAACTTTGTACGCGTTCTTATAGAAACGAGAACCATTACAAAGATATTTTCAAAATACTTTCAATGCCCACACCACAAGCAAAGTAAAAGTAAGTGATCTAGTGAGTAACTAAGAGCCCGTAGATAACTACGGATGAAAAGGGTGCGAATACCTTCCCTCTTCATAATCTACCCCCCGAACCCGAGAAATAATCTCGAAAGGTCTTTCCTGTGCGTTTTTACCTTTCCTTTTGGATAAAAGAAAAGTCGGTGGCGACTCTTGCTATCCGCACAAATGCGATCAAAATGCAAAACTTCGAGTCAGTTCTCCCACCGTATCACAGTAGACATCCTACATTCTTTTCACTCTCGCACTATGAGGAAGAGAGGTATCCTCATGTGTTGTACTCATCTCTTGGCAATATGGTTTATTTTTCATCTTCCCCAATTTGTATTAAATAATGAGCAAGGTTCAAGGTGGTCCCATAGGTTGATGACGCTCAGGAATTCAGATATTCATTGGTGTTCCCGATCTTTGGAGAAGGTTACTATCGTCGACCGTTGTGGAGAATTCCATAATGTCCCCTTACTTGGCATTAGAGGAGGTATCACTTACAACCCCTGCTTAGCCTTACGATAGTTTGGTTACGCCCGGAGGGATGGTCTACATGAGATTCTTATCCAAGGAGTGGTGTTCGACTACGAGAATGACAATCAAGGTTACCGTCAGAGGTTTATCTGAGCTTGGAGGATGTTGAACAAGGTGGATAGCAAGACGCTGGGACACAAGAATTCCATTCCCCTTGAGCCTTACCTTAAGTGGGTGCGAGCTCGTGCTCAGAAACTTGTGATGCCTTATCCTTCCATCTTACCAATCATCATGGAACATGTGGTTGAAGGAGACGTTCCCTACACTATCCTCTATCCCAACATTCCTACCTCTCTCGAAGACTTTCAAAAGGGTTGGATTCAGCTGAAGGAAGAATGTGATACTTTTGAAGCTCAATTCTATGCTAGTGAGAAGAGGGTCTTGGAGCTTACGAAGCAGCTACAAGAAGAGCAAAGTGTGAATGCCTATCTCGCACCGAAAAGGATGCGTTCAGTCTTTTTATCTTAGAAAGTTATTTTGTAAGCCCAAGAGGCATGATGTAATCTTTCTTGTTTTGTTTAATGAAAATTGATGTTTGTTCATTCTTTTGTCTATACAAATTTAAATCTCATTAATCCCTGAAATCATTTGCATATACATATTCCATGCATCATAACATGCCAGGTTTTCACATAACAGGTTTCCTTATCTTTCTGCTGTTTATTTCAGTAAGATGGATCTAGAGAAAACTGTAAAGGATCTCCAGGCACAAATTTATCAGTTCTAGGAAACTCTACTAGCCCTAGCCAAGGGGCTGCAAGACATGATGACTTTGCTGGCAGTTAAGAAGAAGCCCAAGAAGAAAGCTCTACTCAACATGAGTAGAAGGTTCAAGGAGACGGTCTGTCAGATCCCAGTAGGAGAAGATTCATTTGAGGAGGACGAGAACCAGATCGGTGAGGTCAAGAGTACTCAGGATAACTACATTAATGATCAAGTATCTGATGATGATTATTTCGACGAGCAGTATCCACCCTCCGATATCAAATACAAGCAGTTAAAAGACAAATTGAAAGTTGTTTAAATCCAAGCCGTCCCCGGTTTAGATTTTGATGATTTGGGTTTGATATCTGGGGTAGTCATCCCCCAGAAATTCAAAATACCAATCTTCGTAAAATACGACGGAGTTTCTTGTCCAAAACTCCATCTAAAATCTTATGTGCGCAAGAAACAGCCGCACACTGCTGATAAGAAGCTTTGTGTTCACTTTTTCCAAGAGAGCTTGGCTGGAATGCAACTTGAATGGTTTTATCAGTTGGATGGATCCGTATCAATACTTGGGAGGATTTAGCTACCGCCTTCTACCATCAGTATAACGCCGACTTGGCGCCAACGAGGGTTCAATTACAAGATATGACCATGGGAAAGAATGAAGGATTTAAGGAATATGTGCAAAAGTGGAGAGACCTCGCCAGTAGGGTTCAACCACCCTTGACTGATAGGGAACACATTGACATGTTCATGATCACTCTATCTGGTCCTTTCTTTAATCTGTTGGTTAGCTGCTCTTCTTCTGGTTTCACCGAATTAATCTTAACCGGTGAAAGATTCTAAAGCGGCATTAAAAGTGGGAAGATATCTGTGGTATCTACCTCTACTTCAAATCCTGTTAAGAAACCTTTTGTTGCAAATAAGGAAGTCAATGTTGTGTACGGGGAAAGGGCCCGTACCAAGAAGAGTGATCATCCGTCTGCCAATACCGTCCGAATCTCCAATCTAACTCCTACTCCAAGACCATCTGCAAATCATCAACAATTTGAAACTCCAAGAAGACAATTAACGAGGTTAGGCATGTCATTGTATCAAGCCCTTCAACATTTTCTCAACGTTAATTTGGTGACATTGCGCGACCCTCCTTCCAACCCTAATACCTCGTCACCAAAGTATAATCCGAACGCTAAATATGCTTACCACTCAAGCTGCCCCGGGCACAAGACTGACCAGTGCTGGGCCTTGAAGAACAAAATCCAGGATTTGATTGATAACAAAAATATTGAATTTGATCCTCCTCCAACTCCGAATGTAATCACCGCTCCAATGTCGAAGCATGACAAGAGTGTTAATGTTTTTGAAGATACAATTTTTGTTGCCTCTGTTGAAGAATTGACTACTCCACTAAATATAATCAAAAACAATCTGTTGAAAGCTAGGATCTTCCCTGGCTGTGTAAAAGACTGTGTGTGTTGTACAAGACAACTCAATGGATGTGAAGGGCTGAAGAAAGGAATTCAACGCCTGATGGATAGCCACGAAATTCTATTTGAGAAGACCCCACTTACCAAAAGTTTGACTAAAAAATGTGAAGACCTCTCCATTATTACCATATCAAACAAGCCTCTTAGGATCACCTCCAAAGGTCCTATTAGGATTTCAAATGAACCCGTTGTTGCTCCCTTAATAATTACCAATCCCAGACCAATTCCTTACTCTTCAAACAAGGCGGTACCATGGAATTATGGTGTTGAGGTATTCTATCATGGGATTAAACAAGACGCTTGGATCGAAGAAGAAGAAGATGACAATGTTGGTAACATAGATAGCTCAAGTAAAGTAACTAGAACTGGGAGAATATTTTCACCCAATATCTCGCCACCAGTTGTTACAAAGACGCCCATCTGCATTTCTACTGCCAAGCCAAGTATCGATACAAGAGAGAAGGAAATGGTTGTTAAGTCGATTGTGATTGAAGTACCCTCCAAGGATGTTCCTGATGGAGAGCCCTCTGCTCGTGAGATGGACAAGATCTTAAAGATAATAAAAATAAGCGACTTCAAGATTGTGGAACAGTTGGGGAAAACCCCTTCTAAGATTTCAATGTTGACATTGTTGCTTTGTTTTGATGCCCATGCTCGGACATTAATCAAATTCCTGAAAAAGGCTCATGTCCCCCATGAGACAACAATGGATCAATTTGAGAATTGTGTGGCTAGCCTGACAGCTGACAATGGCTTGGGATTTTCAGATGCTGACCTAACACCGCTCGAGAAGAATCATAATAAAGCTTAACATGTTTCTGTCGAGTGCAAGGGGACTACCTTGGCACGTGTGCTAGTCGACATTGGTTCTTCTCTGAACGTATTACCCAAGGGGGCGTTGGACCATCTAGATTGTGAAGGTTTAGTCTTAAAGCCAAGTGATATCATCGTAAGGGCGTTCGATGGGTCAAAGAGGACTGTTCATGGGGAAGTAGATCTTCCAATAAAAGTGGGCTTCCAAATCTTCAACTCCACCTTCTATATTATGGATATTCGTCCTGCCTATTCTTGTCTTTTGGGTCGCCCATGGATCCATAAAGCTGGGGCAGTAACCTCAACTCTCCATCAGAAACTCAAATATCCAGTCAAGGGGAGAATAGTCATCGTCTGTGGAGAAGAAGAGTTTATGGTAAGTCACCTTAACTCGTTCAAATACGTAGAGATGGATGGAGAATTCATTGAAACCCCGTGTCAAGCCTTTGAGGTTATGCCACCAATGATTGTTGTTACTAAATGTTCCTCTGATGAGTCTAAAGATGTTAAAGCCGTACCGAAGATGGTTTCAGTCAAAGATGCTCGTGCGACAATTGAAGAAGGAAACTGTGATACTTGGGGGTAACTCCTCGATATCCCATTTAAAGCGGACAAATTTGGTTTGGGATTAACCGTCAAAGCTCAAAAGGAAGTGAGGCGTGCTCGTGCTGGAAGGCCACCTCTCCGCATTGAAAGCCATGAAGTCAACACCGTGGGTGATTCTGATGAAGAAGCTGCATTTGAAGATTGGGTGTACCCAACTATAACGGAGCTGAAGAATTGGCATACAAAGGACTTCGTGTCCATCTCCTTCATTGAGGAGTAATCTACTTGTTTTTTTCTTTCTTTCAATTCAAGAACATTTTGTCTGTAATATTCAACAATGACTTTTAAGCCATGTGCCTGGTCGGGGACACTTTGGTCCATTTGTCAAGGGTTTTATTTATGTTCATCTAATCATATGATCATTCAGTACATTGGACTCTTTTGCATTCAAATATTTGTGTTCATTGTATTTCTTTTCTTTCAAATACATTTTTCAAAAAAAATATAGCCATGTATCTTACATGCACACACACACTCTTGCAGGTCCTCATCCACTCTGGATCCTATTGCCAATGACTCTACTATTACCGACTATGACTTCAAATGTCCAGTTAACCAAGCTGAAGATGAAGGCGAGGAAGATTGTGAAATACCGGGAGAACTAGCCAGACTTCTATTACAAGAGGAAA